>SEMN01000236.1:0-600000 GCA_005408345.1 Macquaria australasica
TGTATATATATATGTATATATGTATATGTATATATATACATATATATATATATATATATATATATGTATATAATTTTATTTATTTATTATGGTGTAAATAATTGGGCCATGTTTTTCACCCACACAAAGTGCATCGTTGATTATACAGTTTTTTGATTTTAGATCATGTATCTGAATAAGCAGATATTTTTACCCACATGTTCAAGTTCAAGAAGCTTTTATTGTCATTTCAACCACATAGTTGACACAGTACATAGTGAAACGAAACAACGTTTCTCCAGGACCAAGTGCTACATAAACATACAACAAAGATCAAATTCGAAAAAACAACAACACAGAGCTAGGACCAAGGTTTTTGTCCCAGCCACATAAAGTGCAAAGTGTACAACTATGTGCAACCAGTGCAAAGACAATACAATGGTGGCATTTGTTTCGGTTTCCTTGGCTGTCATTTACTTCCTGCAAAGCGGGACTCATGAAGAGGCACATGAAGAATTGATTTTCTATCATCCTACCCTGCTAGAAGGTTCCCATTGTGTTTATTTGGCCACGATCACATCCAGCTGTCTTGACTCATTTGTTTGATAGCTGAAGTAAATATAGTTTCACTTACAAATTTCACCAAATTGGATACATGGCCTCATCACAAGCCAGACTTTGCATTTTCTCAGCTTCTTGTTCTGTCATACCTTCATTTTGCTGAATAACCGAAGCACTTATGAGTACAGATTGGTCAGTGACTAAATGAGATAGCATTTCAAACCTTGTATTGGATCTGACATTGTTTCATTCACACTGCCCACAGCTACTGAACAAATTGAAAAATCACTTAACTTGAGGGGTTGAGAATGATGAGAAGTCTGAATTGAACAAAGACAATTTATACCCTACCTGCCTTTGCAATGACTCCAATCCTGGCTGCTCTCCAGCAACTGGTTCTAATCACTCTCTAACTGCAAAACTCTGACTTGTTCAGCGCTGAACGCTTGAAGTGGAAGTGACTGCTGCTGCCGGGAGCCTTCCACATTTTTTAAGACTGTCTAAACAAATTGGTTGGCGAGAAATGTACGTTTGTAATTGTTGCAGAATCTGATGAAAAGTTGCATGACTCAGACACCTCATAGCTGAATTCCTTGAACTGAACAAGGAGTGGGTCATGTTGGATCATACATTATTGTACTAATTCTTCTTTCATTTAATAGGTTTGTTCTTGGAAATTAGCAAAAATAACTACTTAGAAACGAATAAGCTGAAAGTTGCTGCTGTCCATTAGCTTGATTGAAGACCGCTAATGATCACAGTGTTTTGTACTTAAATGAATCAACATCACACAGCATTTTAATCATTAATGTGACAAAAAACATTGTCAAGAAAATTTGATTTAATTTCAACATGTCAAAGTGGTGCTAAGTTGTTTTTTATATGTGAAGAGTACACAAGGACGGGCAGAGCCGTTCAACACTCCCTTCATTTCTCTCTCCCTCTGTCATTCACACTGATACTCTACAGGCATATTTGACAGCCTGTATCTTCTGCTTCCCCTTCAGATTTTCTCATTTCAGCCTACGAGCTCTCTTTTGTTAGGTGAAGTAAACAACTTTTTGTGCCAGCAATATTCCACCCATGCCAAGAGTTCAGAAAGAATCCCTTAGTTCTTCAAGATAAGATGTGGAATTGATGATCGCGCCGCATGAGCCAGACCTTGAGCCAGTAATTTCGCCCTATATGAAGCTCTCCCCTGCAGATCTGTGGCCTGGGAGTAACATCAATTGGCCCACGGCATAAAGAGAACAAAGTGCGACAGTGTGTAGTTTTAGTGTGACATAAAACATACACTCTTCTGATGAATTTCTCATTAAATAAACCTGCTCTTGACAATGAGGCAAATTATGGATAAATGTTGGGTAAAAACATTCAATGCTCTCTACGCAGATATAGCACTCACTTCCGCACAGCTGGCCAATAACGATGTGAAGTGGGTGTGAATGCTGGATTATCAGTTTCGGAAAGTTATTAAGAAATAGTCAGACACAGCCCCCCCTATTCAATGTCAGAAAGGTGTCGGGGGAGGACATTTCTGAAGCTATTCGACCAGTTCTGACGGAGTATACTGGTGCCATTATGGTTAAGGTTAGGGAATCGTGGTGTGGGTTTTAAGGTTTAAGGTAGGGAAACGACTAGCAGTCAAAGGCTGTGTCTGAAATCACTCCCATTCATTCATTACTCCCACAACACTCAACAGATTTTTCTAAAGTGAGCAGTAAATCAAGTTTTTGGACATTTGTGTGTCATTGTTGTTTTCTTTCATCACTGACAGGTGTAGAGGTTCTCAACGATAAATTTCGCATCTATAAAATGCAAAACATTGTTCCATTGGGAGAGTCTTTGAGGGCGCTATAGTGGACAAATTTCACACTGGCGTAGGATAAATATAGCGCACTATATAGTAAATAGGGTGTGATTTCGGAAGTTCTCCTTGTGTGAACTTTGTGGCTCTGTAACAACGTCACATTCTTTTCTCCTTTGCTTCAGATGGACAAGATTCATCATTCTTACGGCCACTAGAGGCCTTAGTCATTTGAACATAAACAAATGTTTTGGGGCATTTGCGGAAACAACTGATGCTCTTGTTTTTCTTGGAAGGACAATCTTGCAAAGATGC
Organism: Macquaria australasica; assembly: GCA_005408345.1. Taxonomy (NCBI): domain Eukaryota; kingdom Metazoa; phylum Chordata; class Actinopteri; order Centrarchiformes; family Percichthyidae; genus Macquaria; species Macquaria australasica. The sequence goes on from SEMN01000236.1 coordinate 2,663, forward strand.
AAAATGTCACATTTTTCTCCCCTTCAATTTCCACTCAGCAGATTAACACTTTAATGGTCACGTTTAAGCAACTGCGCCTCGTACACCCACCATCCATCTATGAACACCTACAATTTCAATTCAGTTGAATTCAATATGCTTTATTGGAATGAATGCAATGAGACAATAATAATGAGATTCAGGTACAATTAAGGTAGAAGAAAAGGTACAATTCATAACCTACAACTGCTGTGTGGTACAAGAACACAACACTTTGTGGACTGGAGTAAAACATGCCACACAGCGATCACATTTTCCTCAAAACATATTAGGTAAAACCATTTAGTAGCATATAAACATGATATCTAGAAGGCAGGGTTGTTTCTGGCACATCTCTCTTGTTCCTCCCTTTAAGAAGTAATTTGAATGTTTAGGGCTATCTAATCACACATGTTTTTCGTATCATTGCATTTCTGGACATATACAACACTGTCATGGTGTGTAAAGAGATTTAACGCTGTCTCAACCATCATTGCCGAGTTAATTGCTCAAAAGAGTCCATATGCAGTTAAACCAAAACAGGATTAAACACCAATTGATCTTCCCCCTCATGCTTTACACTGACATCCTTTACCGGTGAATGTATACTGTAAAGGCACTAACAAGCATGAGTCCTTACCGCTATTCACCCTCTCTTTTACAGAGCTGCAGAGTTTGGCTGGTATTTTTTCTGAACGTAGCCCAATAAGGCATTAATCTGTCAGGAGTAACTGAAACTCAGCATCTTCTCTTTAAAAAAAAAAAAAAGAAAAGACAAAAAAAAAGTGGTTACAGTGGCAACTGTGCATTGTCTATGGACTATTTTAACACTTTCTTTTTAAATATAACACTTTATACTTGGTTTAAGATGCATTAATGTCTGCCTGTGTTCCCTGTGGCATAAGGAACATTTTGAAAGAACATTTAGTACATCATAAAGATGTCTCATTGCTATACATATGCATTGAGAAAGATCAGCCCATTCAAATGTGTCAGTCTGCCTATATTTTACCCAGTAATGCAGTCACTTTACATTTTTTCTCCATGTATATATTAATGTAGAACAAACATATTTTGCATGTAACGACAGCTGCAGCCAAACTGACAACAGGAAGAGATTTTCAAAACAAGGTTATTTTTCGTGTCTTGGTCTGATCTTGTGATCCCCTTGCAGAGATTGTTTTCAGCTCTGATGATATTGGTCAGGGAAAACAGCCTCAGTAGTTTGATCCACAGTTGGTGCTGCATAACAGTAGCTATTGAATATTGAATGATCAGTCCCTGGGGAAATTAATGGGGTATCACAGCAAAGGCTCTATCACAAGTCTGGTTAAAATGACAGTGGCAGGAAAGAGGGGAAAAAAGGAGCATACTTAAGAGTTATCTGTTGAAGTTGCAGAGCAGCAGGTGCCCAAGGCTCAACTCCACCTCTCTCTCTCTCTTCCTGTGTACACACTTGACTCCTGTGTGGAAAGAGCAACAACAGCTGTTTAACCTAAAGCACTATTGTCCAACTGAAGGATTTATGTATGAAGGACTGTCAACAAGAGAGTCGTTGTAGGCAGCCTGTGAATGCACCACAATCACTATTCCAATATAAAATGACATGTATGGAGCCCAAACAGCTGCTCTCAAACTTGCATTTTGCAGAATTTGCAAGATCCCCAAACAAAAGCGTGCCCCGGGAGAAAAGAGTGAGCTTGAAACCAAAAAATTTTAAACAAGGTTTCCAGCGTTGAGGGCTTTTTTTTTAAATGGCAGATGCAGTACACAGAGAAGCCTGAACAGGTTGTCTCCCTGTTGGACAGCTGTGCTAATGGAAACCTGCATACTCTCAATTATAGCCAAGTCCCAGATCTACTCTAAGTGCCAGGTGGAAACAAGACATTGTGTATTTACAATTTTATTTCTCTACTGAGGCCTCACAAGAAAACACAGAAGGAGAAATGAGTATGGAGCCCAAAGGCAAATAGTGTGCCATAGGAGACTATATCATTAGAAAACTATATTAGAATACAGTCAAACGACTGTGAATAATCCTATTCATACACTATTAATTTGTAGATTGTATTCATGACTTTTACAGTCAGCTAAGAAATGTGCACAGCATGCGAAAAATTTACAACATGGATTCTTAAGGGCAACACCATCCATCTCATGTGCATTAAAACACCAGCACCCTTTTCTTTTTCGTCTTATGTAAGGGTGGTGCTCCTATTCATTTTCTAGGAGACGCGACTGAATTGCCTCTCCAAGCATTATGGGATAGCAGGAGACACAAGCCTGACCAGCAATGCAAAAAACGGAGAGGTAGAAAGTTGAAAATGTTTTACTTTATGCAAGAGTCAAATTTGCCTGCATGGAAGCTCCGTGGTGATATTCTGCAAAACGGACAAAACTGAAAAATTGATGTAGTTGTGGGCCAGGAAGTTACCTCTGCCTGCTGTGGATAAAAGTCTGTGGAGGATAAGACTATTGTTGATGTTTTTGGGATCAATTTTTTTGTGTGTCCCACTTGCCTCCAACATCACAGATACAAAAAAAAAAGAAGTGCTGGTTGGCACAGAGTCACGTAAATTGATGGAGAAGGTAATAGGTTGCTCATTCATTTATTTATTAAACAGGTGGCCATACAGATAGGCTAAACATTGTTACATACAGATAAGCATCATTTACACAATGTTTGCTAATGAGGAAGCTACTAGCTGCTAGCCTGCAAGCAATTACAGCAAATGGATGGTAAATGAATATATAGCTCTTTTCAACCTTATTCACCCATTCATGCATGGTGATGGAGGAGCGTAGGGTTCAGTGTCTTGCCAAAGGACACTTCGACTGCGGACAGGAGGATCCGGGGATCGAACCGCCAACCCTGGTGACAAACATAGGTGATTTTGCTAAATTTGTTTGCAAACCGGCAACTTGTGCATGATACACTTAAATCACTGCATGAAACACCAAGCTTGAAAAACTAGTCATCCACTTGAACAGCTTCAGCCATATCCACAGTACTCAACATAAAAGCATAAGGGTACCCGGTGATCTCTGCAGACTACATATTGCTCATCAGTGAACTGCTCACTTTAATATGGTGTTGCACCATTGAACGCAAATAATGCATAAATCAGCTTCTGCCCTGGGGGTTGACTCACCCTCCGCCCCGGAGTGTTCCCCTGTGATTCAGGTTGCTTTGACATTCACCTGCCTGCCCTCATGGGCAAAGTAACAGACCGGTGGCTCTAACCTTTACTCAACCAGTGATTTAGCCTGCCTGTCTGCACTGATAACACACTCTATCAGAGTCAACCTGAAAAGAGGAGATGAGGGTTGCTCTGTGGGACCGCTGTGCTCAGGTAGGGCCTTTAGTCACTGCCACCCATTCACTTTGTGTAAGCAGGCATCCTTCTTTTATCTCAGCCTTGGTAGCCTCTATTCCATACACCCACTGAACCTTAACGGTCATCTATTCTACAGCACAAAACCATGGCGTGGAGCCTTGAAACTCACCTACATGAACTCACACAATGGCAGCCTCCAGATGCATCTAGTCAGATGTCCTTTCACTGACTCTTAAGCTCAATTCACTTCATCTGCGGGGAGGCTCAGACTTCACTGTGATTAGATGTTGTCCTTTTGATTAGATTACATCATAACTTAGAGAAGAAGTGCTTGAATACTTCAGACAAGACTTTACATTCACAAGAGCTGTAGCTCTAACAACAATGGCACATTGATAAAGCTGCATGACTAATTTCTTTAATATTTACTTTTAACAGTTGAGCAGAATAATAGGGGAAAAAATGTTTTATATTACAGACCTTGATGTACTTGAGGTAGAACAGTGGTGGATCAGACTTGTTAACGGCAATTAAAATAATTCAAAAAAAATTTTGTTTATTTATTTATTTGTTTTTTAAACAAATTTTGGGGTCTAAATGACTAATACCTACCAAAAGTTTTGGAATTGGTCCAGTAGATCACCTCCGCCAGCATCCGCAAACGGGCTGCAATGGTTGTAACTTCCTGCAATAACTCAACCTCTCGTGAGATTTCAGAGTGAGACTTTTCCTTGAGCGAGACTTTCTGTTTCTGGTTAAACAAAAAGGATCTTACACTTTAACAAACAGTCTGTCTCTGTAGGGATCCTTTCCATAATATTGTCTGAGCCTGTCAGTGGCAAAACAAGCACTTGTAGTGGACGTACTTTTCACAGGCGCAGTGAAAAGAGTTTCCCTTTAACTTATTAGATAATATGCATATTTCTAAAATGCTAATATATGTTAGTTGGACATTCTTATTAACAGAGAAGACACAACTGAACTGGTGAATTTGGCAGCAGCTATATGAGCTCCAGAATATGACTTTAATGATTTAATTAACAGTCTTGACTAAAATTTATGCAACATAAGTCAAGTCTTAATTTATCATGTAAAACATCAGATATAAATATTCATTCAACCCATATGGCATCAATGATTCTCCTTTGAGTTTCCTGCTTTGCAAATGAACATCGGTAAAGTCTACTCTGTGCTTTCTGTGAAAGTTCCCGATGACAGGGACTTTTACAGAACAATCATCACCGAATAATGTGCTGCTGAGAGTTATGTATTCAGCGCGAAAAGGTGTTTAACTGAGTGTGTATGCAGCACTTTTTTTTTCACCTTTTTCCCCTGCTGACAGATGCTCTCTGAATCTGCGCTGTGAGTGATTATGTTTGTCAGGACGGTGGTCTGTTTGCTGAGCACTGGAGAGTGAGATTGGGAAGTGAGAATAGCCACCCAAGATAGACAGCTGCCGTGCTGTGTTGATTGCCACTTCCTCTTGTGTGATTTGAAATGGAGTTTCTCAGGGTAAAAAAAAAAGACTACGCCCACTGCATGTCTGGTCCTCATCCTGCTGCACTGCCAATCAAAGCTGTATCCACCTCGCATCACTATGCCAACGCTTGAGCTGTTGAACTAGCCCTGTTGCAACAGAAACCTAGATGGAGCCCTTCATCCTCGCACCAAGATGCTACAGCCGCTCTCACTCCTCCTCTGACTGAAGGGCCTTGACAGAGAGAGAACAGTTGGACCAATGTTTTTGCACAGTGGTCCAGATAAAGAGTATGACACAATGCTTGTGTGTGTGTGTGTATGCAATCAGACTCTGTTGCTCTTGTAATTGGAGTAACAAATTGTCTCCCTTGTAATCAGCCTCTCTTTGCCTGCTGTTCTCATCAAAATTCTTTTGAATGTTCTGTTGCCATGGTACCTTGAAAAATCTGCTGCTGTGATTTTTTTTTTTTTCTCTTTCTTCCTGAGATAGCAATTCTCTATTTTTCTATCTGCTTACCTCACAGACAAAACCACTTTGGATCAATTTAAGACAAAATTAGTACATAATGTAAAAATAATTGTTTGGGGGGGTAAAAAAAGGAAAAACATACACTGAGAATAAAATAAGTTATGTTGTGCTGTGCACCTTCTGCTAGAGTTTTGTTGAATTAATTCTGTTTGAATGCATACACAAACACTCTACAAAATATGGGGCTTGAAATTGCTCTCGGCAGGACTGTTGGAGACTCCATCAGGGGCAGCGGTTGAAATTATGGTCACCTCACTCACAGCATGCACACAGATCTTAGGGTGTAATATCTATTTACAGAACAAACATTATAGGGTTTAGATGGAAATGCTCAGCTGAACTTTCTAATCTTTCTCTCAAAATACTTTCCTTGGAAGTGCAGGTAGGATCAAATATACTGTATATGCCTGACTTCTTGATCCATCTAGAGTTCAGTGAATCAAATTAATACTTGGAATCAAAATAGTTAAAGCCGCACTAACCAATATTTTTATGTTTACCATGGATCAAATCACTATGTGTAATGTGAAAGGTGTTACTTGCAGTGACAAACCCACAGATAATTATCACCCGAATGCAGTTCCCCTCAGCTCTATGAGCGTTTTAGCATCTTTCAGCTCATTGTTTTGGTATCACGGCCCGCAGCTTTACTGTTTTGGTTCACTCTCACCGCTCTCATCAACCCTGTTTCCAGTCAGAGCGGGCAGCTGTTTTTTTTTTTTTTGTTTGTTTTTTTCTTTAGGGAAAAACTTTGATAAACCAACTGTACGCTAGCTGTCCAGCACCAAACGGCCGACAGAACAAGTTGACAACTAGACTGTGAACACAGCGGCGCATTTAGCAGCTAAAAAGTCAGATATTTCCCCCAAACCAAGAGTTTGATGAGACCAAAAGAGCTAAAAGCAGAACTTACATTTGTCAGGTGGTCATAATGAATGCTAATGTGTCAGCTGGATGTGTAAATAGGCAAAAATGTAGCTGTAAAAACAATTAAATAACACTGTTGTGACATTGTGTTTAGATTATTCAATTCAATATGAGGAAACTGAACAGTTAATTAAATCCTGAAATTCAGCTATACACAGCTAGTGCCAGTCTCTGTCACAGATTGCAATCCTAACAAAAGTACTCATATTGTTGTTAAGCCAAAGTGAAATGTGGTTTGTTTTTTTTAGTCTGATATATAAGTTCACTTCCACAAATTCTTGCTTGCTGTCAACAGTCAGTAAGAAGAACTGACATGTATCTTTTATGTTCAAAGGCTAAAAAAACCATCTGTCACAACTTTGCAGCTCCTCAAAAGTTCAAGATCAAAATTCCAGCGGCTCTTGAAGAGCAACGGAGGCAGCTTCAATGTCAAAAACCCTCACCAGCTTTCACCGATACATGATAATTTGCAGTCAGCAATAAAGATATTCAGCAATATCCAAGGTGCCTATAGCCTTAATTGACCATATACAAGAAATACAGAATACTTTTCTAAGAGTGAAGGCATGCAGAGATTCATTAACTGTAAAACAACAGATGTGATGGATGATTTCATGCCCCCGTGGAAAGTGAAACAGAGTGCTCTTTGAAATACTGAATTACTGAGTGCAGGAGCTCCATTAAGAGAGAGGATGTCAAAAATCGTGTAGAAAGCCACTTTAAAGAGGCCAGACATCTCGTGTCTGCCTTTTCTTTTATTGCCATTGAGAAGGTGTCTCTTGGTCCAGGAGGAGGTGATTTAAATTTCATTAGAAAAGAAAGAGAGACCTTTTGGATCTTTCCTTTTTAAAAGTCTAAACCCAAGATGAATAAAGGGGGGACCTAATTTTTACATATCCTCGAGCTGTTTTAATATGGTACAGTGTCGGATCCTTAATTACACTTGATGGTATCATTTTTAATGTTTTTAAATACTGGCATCTAAGTGGCTATTTTAGATGTCCCTGAGAACTAACTGTACATGTTATCTTGTAACACTGATGAAAGCTTTTGCAGCAAAAACATGTTGGTCTTTTCTCTCAAAGCTTTCTTTTGTTCCTGAAGAGCCGCAGGATTCTTTTCATAACTTCAGGCAAAAAGACGAACTCAGAGGATCGCTTGCGAGTGAGCTATACTTAACACTTCCCCAGATGGTCCACATCTACAGTATCTTTAAGATTTCCCATACAAGGACACATTGAAGAGCCCTTAAAGCTGCTAAGTAGCACTTGTTTTATTTAGAGCAGAGCAGGCCAAGGCTGTGATACAGTACATATGAGGCATAAATGCATGACTGTACCCACTATGAGTAACTTGTAGGAGTGGAATAATGTGACACAGGTACCATGAGAGTGACCTATCATTCATGTTGCACCAACAGCAATTGCAGGAGATCCCTGTGGTTTGCCGTACGTATTCTATACAACATACGTTATTTAATCGTAACCCACTGGGTATCCCAGTTGTGCTTAATTTTCTTTTTATTCTACAGAGATCAGGGGACAAACCTGCTTGAATTCATCAAAGACACATGCATATACATTATGTATACTGTATGAACCCCGTAGAGGCTGACCCTTGCTGAAACATTCAGCATCCTACACATGCCTGTTATTTCACCATGTTAAAAAGGCACAGCTGATAAGCCAATTAGGGACCTTTTTATAGTGGAAATCACATCTACGGTGCTTCCGCATTTGATGGTAAGCTGCAGAGTTTGAAGCACATTAAGGAGAACCTTTTGCGCTGCGAGAGAGAGAGCTAATGTACAGGGTGATCCAATGGCATAAACAAGACTGCTCTAATCTACTATAGAGCACTGTATACACCATAATGATGTTGTTGTTCCTGAAGACAGCATTTTATTGTCTCTGTCACTGCACTAATTCTAATCCAAATTCAAAGTACGCACACACAGGAGACTGTTCACTGACACGTTGAACTGATGGAGCATCACATTATTGGTCCTTTGGGCTCAGCCAGGGAGAAGAAATTGGGAATTTCACTGTCCTTAATGGAAATTGATCTGACCAATTTGTTAAAACAGCGACAAGGGCAACTGTGTTGTGTCAAAAATGGCATTTTAGGGTGTGGACCCATAGAAAGATTCCAGGTCATTAAGCACACCCTCTGAGGGTGTTAGTGGCTGGGTGGTGTGTACTGGATCTGAGTGCTGATCCTCCTCTTATGTTTTGCACTTTAGGGAATGGCAAGTTTCCTTATTAGAGTGGATGGATCACACTGACCTAATCTGCTATTATGCTTTCAAAGACCAGTGTGCAGTAATTTCATCACTTTCACGAGTGAAGACAGTGAAGATCTCTCAATATAACACTAATCGATCACTTTTACAGTGCATTACTGTGAGAGGGAGCCTTGCCCCATGGAGTGCAGCCTGATATAAATAGCAGATTGGCTTCCTTCATGGCTCTTTTTTCAATTTCCATCAGTATTCGCTGCATGCATCCTCTGCGTTCACCTCATGAACATACATGCTCATTCAGATTGGGCTCAGAGCATCAAATAATGAAACTTAAACTCTACAGCACGTTCTGCAGCACAATGGCATTTTGGAGGATCGGCATCTATTGAAAAAGCCACAACTAGTTTGAGGATGCATTTGAATCTAAATTCCCCAATTTCAACCCTTTTAAAGATAACTATGTGGTGAATATTTGTTGAGGTACAGTTAAGTAGGTAGGTTTTGATAGAAATATTTCCCCTCGAAACAGGAAGCGTGCTTTGCAAGTGCATGAGTCTCCCAAAATGCGTTTGTGTCACATCTCACTGATCCACTTAAAATGCCCTGGAGGTGCTCCACCCATTATGAACTGCCCTTTAATTACAACAGGCTGCTGCTCCCACACAAAGAGATGCACATCAGATAATTGTGACACCTGTCATGTTGCAGCAGTGAAACAAAGATGATGTGAAACTTACAGCTACAGTAGTAAGAGGATGTATTTATTGCAAAACAAATAGTGAGAAAAAGAAATATCCCTTTTTAAAGATTTTCTATTTCTATAATTCTCCTTTAAGGACATAATGTGTGCCTGTGGTACTCTATAAGGAGCAGTAACCCTGTTATTTATGATACTTTTATTTCTTAACAGTCCAACATTATTATAGTCTTACATCTGGGACCTGTTACAGTATGTGTGATATTTTCATTGTATCTTAAATTCTCTTATATGATCAGGTACCTTTTTTTACGGCTAATTAATTCAGCTTGCAGCAGGCATATTACATTTAAATCAACTGTACTTTAAAGGTGAATTCAGACTTTCCTCTCCTGACTCTCCCCATGCCTCAGGTCTGTAATATCCACCATTTCATCTACAATACAGTGCAAATCTGTGCAGTATGGGTGATGCCCCTGCAGTCAAATCAGTTGGATTTGACAGGATTTGTCAAGTCCTCCAGAATTCCCTTTCTCATCACTTGTCCTGTGGCCTCCATGCACACAGACAATACACTTGGGGATGAATATGCACCAAAAAAAAGGCACTGAAAACATGTTATCCTTTTCTTAGAGGCATATTGCACATTATGATGAAGGATGGGCTGTCTCTAGCTTTCTTTTGCATCTCTGAGAGGATTACACATTGTTTTTTTTTCTGGTGGGAGGATATTCATGTTTATTTTTTTCTATACACTGGATATCCCATTGCCAATTGATCTGGGCCAAGAGGAGTGGGTCTTGTCCCACAGCAAAGTAAAGCACCAAGTGCTGTCTGAGACGCGTGGGTGGTCAAGTTTTATTGTGCTACTGCTTAATATGATGGGCATTCAAGATCGAGAGGAATAAGAAAATGAAAGGGTATTCATTACAGCCTGAATACAAAGCAGTAAACACGCCTATAGGGGGGTGAATGTCATGGGTTTTGTTTTAAAGTGCAGCACTGACCCAACACTCCACCTCATTCCACTCCCCTCCTCCCCACCGTTGCAGTATCTTGTGCTGGACCATGAGCTACCAGCCCATCCCGGAGTATCACAAACACCTCATAGCGCCTCCTCCCTGTATGAACCCACCATCATGTTAAAAACATTTTCTTCTCATCTCCACCACAGAGAAAGAAGCCCTCAGTTTGCCGTGTATATGCAGCCCAAATGACATCACATTGCTGCAGTGCTGCGCTGTCCATGAAAGGTGTCAGTCGTTTCCTCTGATACCAAGAATTTGTGCACCGGCCACTTGGCTCTGCTCTGCTCCGCTCCAGACATCATGGCGTGACAACATGTATTCATTGATATCGGACTCTTATTACGCAGGTGGACGCCTGCATGAGGAGTAGAGGCGCATTTTCAAAAGGCTGCCTTTTTCTCCAGGACACAGCAAGATTTCCTGCCACATCTCGCCCGGAGAAATCGACCGCATTGCTTTGTTGAAGGAGCAGGACAGACCAAGTCATGTATGAAAAGTAATTGCTCGCATGGGTACGCATAATGTTAGAGGAGAAAGGGGGGGAAACACGGTATCAGTGCATGGGTGGGATTCCTTCATTGCGCTTCAGACAGAGGAAGTTATGACAACAAATGGCCACACTATGGCAAACAGCTGCCGGTAAAACAGGCGTGAGAACTGCGCTGTAGTGCTCTAATTACTAGAAAACTGGTGTGAGTTTTGACCTTCGTGATTTTTGACGGACTTGAAGCCTCAATTTGACGCCAACCTTCAACCGCTAGAGGCTTTTTTTTTTTTTCAAGAGCGCAACCTATCGCAAAAAGAGCCCCGGACTGCAGTTTTCCGTCCTGACACCATCTGTACTGCAGTTTATAACAAGCGTGAGGTTTATTGGAAATTTAATCCACCGTATTCCTGCGTTACAAACCCGTACGCGGGGGATTTGATACGACCACGTAGGCTACTGACGCTTTAACCCCTTTGAACACGGCTCGGACGCGAGCCTCGCGGACTCTCCTGAGCTTTTGGATTTTGGGATCTCGGCTTTACCTTTTCTGCCTTTACGCCTCAATCGGATCGTACTGGGATTTAAGGTGGGGTTTTTATCCCGACGCAGGTAACTGGAAGATATCCCACTGTCTCTTGTTGATGACACTTCAGCAGCAGATTGTCGCTCATCACGTCCGTTGGATTTTTCAGCACAAGCCCCCTTTCCAGCCTAATGAGAAGGTTTTACGCGTGAATATGGAATAAATGAACTCTCGTTACCGTCTGAGATTCGTTGAGAATTTATCCAGTGAGGCTGAAGTGTGTGGACGGAGGAAATCATGTGCACTAGGATCAACCCTTCGGCATCTGCTTTATTAGTCTCACTTTTGGTAAGTCACTTTGTAGACTTGGAGAGAAATGTGCAATGGAGTTTGCACTCCACCTGACATTTGTGATCGTGCAAACTACTAAATGTAGAATAATAGGCCTGCAGATCTATCTATCTATCTATCTATCTATCTATCTATCTATCTATCTATCTATCTATCTAAGCAGCAACATATCTATATCTATTTTTATGTCTTGCTTGCATAATGTGCAAATCTTTGCTCTACTTTAAAGGCAGCCTTTCACAGTAGTCTGCTGGATAATATGTCTGTCTAACAGAGATGTGTTCATGTTACTTGAGATATTGAGTCCTCACGTGCTGGAGCAGTTATTGATAGTATCAGTGCTGTTATACAGTCAGGCCCAAAACAGCCCCGTCATACTGTAGCTGTACTGTGGTTCCAAACTGGGCAATGAAGATGTTTAAACGGTGACATAGGAGTTGAATTCCCAGGGACTGGACGTGCATGTGGAAATGGCCCGGGCGTGTCTGCATCAGCACGACGCAGAGAGACTTTTCATAAATTAGCAGCAGCACTGAAATCCTCCCATCAGGGCAAATTGCACTGATTGCTGAGAGAACGTCCAGTTTTACTGTGGAGCCACAGAGCTTGAATGATGAGGAAAACTTGTTAGTGTCCCTTTTTTTCAGTTGAGTTTAAAGGCATATAGCGAGATGGTTATTTAGTTTTATGGTGAGTGGAGGCCTCAGGAGCTTGTGTGCACTGTGTATGTGAGGTAGAGGGCTGCGCACATCACCTTTGTTTTTGACAATCAGCTAAGCAGGTTTAGAGATGATAAAGGGATACAAAAGCACTGATGCAGCATGATAATGATCTCATGGGCGCTGTGAGTGAATGCTGGCAATTACGTTTGCAGCTGGAATTTTTAGCCCCTCATCATTTCCCAGTTACTTAATAAACTCAGCCTCCTCAGATTCAACTCAGCATTTGAAGGAAGTTTGTTACACTCCGGCTATTCTAATTTTGGCATGCAGGGCCGGAGAGGTCAGTGTCTGGTCTTCGGAAATATCTGCTCATCGCTCAGAATACATTGGCAACAACAGATGGGAGAAGTGAGGGTCCAGGGTGCCTGCGTGGAGGTAGCAAGGTTGTAAATCTATTGGATTAAGGTGGGATTAGATGTCAATATGCTTACACTAAAGTCAAGTGAACATCCCTCATATAACTCTGCTTTATCCGCATAATACCTTCCCTGGGGAAGATGTAGGTATTGGCCAGCCGTGTTGCTACATCAGGGTGTGCAGTGAGTGTTACTGCAGCTTGCAGTGCTATTGGAAAACAGTGACTACCAGCTGCATCTACTGTATACACCCTCCTTTACCCTTAGTGAGCCTCAGGACTGTGTGTCCCTACATGGCAGAGTACCACCTCTTTACAGCTGTCTACTGAAATTACACAGTAAGATGAAAAATGAAAGTTGTCACAAGGTCTTGGCATTGTTCCATATTCTGACAGATGCCTATCATGTCCAAGAGCAAAAAACACACACACACACACACACACACACACACACACACACACAAACATACTGTATACGTCATTTAAGACTTTTATGGTAAAAAACAAACAAAAGCACAAGCAGATAGCTCAGGGGCTTTGCTCACTGCTGTTGAGAAGTGTTTCAGTAAAGGCTGAACCCTCTGTTTTTGACTGACTATGTGAATAGAAACTGAGATTATGTTTGGTTAAAGCTGTGCATCATGCAGGTTTTAACATATGGGACTTGAAAAGACTCCTAAAAACAGAGGTTAATTAGGTTTTTTCTTAGGAGGGCTGATACCCTTTAGTCTTATTGGATTTGTAATTTGAATTAGTAGTGCGTGCAGCAGGGCTCTTATGTAGGCTATTTAGATGTCTTTTTTTTTTTTACTGGATGTGTGTGTTGCAAGTGGTGATCATGTCTTTGGCTTGTCAGTGTGTTGCAGGATGTTACAGCAGAAGCTCAGAGCACTTGCTGTCATGTGTTTGCCTAATGAAATCAGGCAGGATGGTCATTATCATTTTAATGCATTATTGCCAACACTTCCATGTTTAACAACGCCACTGCAGGCAGTTAACGGCTGCAGAACAAATTCATATCTCAGCAGGTAATGCATAAAAAGGAAGTTACAATGGCTCCTGCTTTTTAGGTTGCTGTATATGGACCATGGGGTGAGATTAATGGGGTCTCTCTTCCTTGCCATTCTGTTGCACTGTGTTACAGCAGCTGCTCATGATGCTGGTGTCATGTGTTAGCATTATGAAATCGGGACCAGTAGAGGGTTATCAGCCACTGCAGGAAGGAGAGAATAACGGCACGCACAAGCTATTGATCTGTATTTGTCAGTATGAAAGACTTCATAAGAGAGTGTATCAACCTGTTTTTGTTCTCTATACAAGGCATATTAAAATAGCCATTTACGGTGAGTCATGCTTGCAGACTGACATTTGCAAAATGTACACATTTGCTCCAAGGCTGACTATTTTTCAAGCTACTCTAAGCTGTAATTCTAACAGTGAAAATATCGTAAGTGACTGTTACAGTAGCGTGCATGATTTTCTGTCAGTCCCATACACAATTATGTTCAGTATCACAGCACCACGCAGTAATGTGTGCTGGCTTGGAGGTGCAGAGACAAGAGTGTGATCCCAGCATTAAGGAAAAGTAGCTTGTTGAAACTGAGAAGAGTCAACGATCGTATTTTCATTTCCACTTTTAAAACTCAGGCTGCCTTTGCATTCATACATTGTCTGGAAATTAACAACAAAGCATCAAAGGATATTATGATGCAAACGGTGACAGACTTTAAAGAAGTGATGTCAGTGAATAAACTTGTTAATTAATTTTATTCTGGATTACTTGGTAAAGAAAGGAGAAAATAAGTACCAATTACGTTATCAGTCGACAGAATGAGAGATGTTTCTCCCAAGGCAAGTTATTTAGTGCTCAAGATGCATGAAAAAGTTGAAGAATAGCGTAATTACAACTAGCCAAAAAGATCAAAGGAGTAGCCACCAAAGCACTGAAGCAATTAAATCAGAGCTACCCTTGGAATTTATTTTTTAAGGTTAGAGAGTAGCAAAGTGACACAAAAAAGCAGCGGTGCACTCCAAGCACTGAACACTGGAGGAAACACAGGTAAATAACATACAGGCCTCAAGAGGCATAAAACACTTTTCAACTTTGCTGCATCATGAATTTCAATAAGAGCAAAAGGTAAGAGCACTAAAATATTGCACTAAAAGGTTACTGCAGTGATATTTTACAAGTCGTAAACAGAGCTATTGATCCCTTCTGTGATATATTTGATACAACATGTACAGATTGCTGTTCAAAGAGTGTTTCTTCTTACTCATCAGAAAGAATGAATTATTTGACAATGGTCGAGGACATAAAAAATATGATTTTGCGCAGCATGTTGGGCATGATGTCAACTCACAGCAAGGGGGTCCTGGATTTGAATGCATTAATTATCTCAGACTGTTTGTGTGCATGTGTGAGATAAAACCAGCATAAAATAAACCCATGCACAGTCCAAAGACAGGCACGTTGGGTGGATTGGAAACACTATTCTCCCTGTTTGAAGGTGAGTGTGACTTTATTAGCCCTGCGTTAGACTTGTGACCTGTCCAGAGTGTACCTTGCCTCTCGACCACTGCATGCCGGGAAAGGCTGCCGTCCCCTGCGACATCCATTTTCAACACAGGACAAGCAGTGTTGAAAAAGGATGAATGATGGAGCCACACTCACTCCAAATATGTTAGTCAATCAAACGTACTGGCAAACACTTGAAATAATCAATACACTGAGATGAAACAAACTGTCCTCGACTGCAGTAAAAGCAAAACAGCAGAAAACTCTCCAGCACCTTACAAAAATATAATTGAAGAGTGCATAAGACGGAGTAAATAGACTTAATAATTTCTGCACTTGGTCATGGTTTTTTATGTCTTGAGAGCATTCGTATTCTGACTTGGTAACCTTTGGAAATAATGATTGCTACATGATGGCTCCTTTTTATCTTGGAGGCTTTAAGTCCCTCACCTCTGAGCAGTACATGTGAATTAGGAAAACTGTCATTTATTGTCACAGAGCATGAACGTGCGCCTGAAGCATGCATGTTAACCACGGCTAAGTCGAAGTTGTTTGTTTCTGACAGTGACTGATAAAACAGGTAAGTGTGATGAGCGCTGGTGCTTAGAGTAACCTGCTCGGTGCCACATGATGAGTGTCACATGTAAAATGGAGCAATAGGGTGTGACCAGAATGTACAATGGGAGCTTGGTGTAGGGGGCTATTGAAGGAAGCAGTGGAGAGTCATCTTAAGGGACTAGCTGTCTGAAGGAGGGATACAGATTCACATAAAGATCTATATGGAGGTTAGGGAGCTAATTCTTTCAGGAATACTGTGCAGGATGTGGCATGATATTGAACACCCAGCTGAGCTCAGTGGTGAGTAGCCGTCATAATCCAAACATGCCATATTCGACCTGTCTCGAGCCGCTAGAGTCCTGACACAAATATTCAATTGGGAAAAACGTGTCACCTGCTGTAGAGCATGTGGCATTTAAACTGCAGAGGAGCATCAAATTTTATACCCATGAGATTTACTGTATGGCACCAGCCAGTCGCCCCATTCCCTCTGTTGACTCGGATAAGAAAATTATTGTTGGCATCTGTCTCCCTTAAGAACCACTGTTGTGCAGTCATCCTGCCACTGTGGCAGCCTTAAACTGTTGCTCCTGACACTGTGTGTCAGAGTCTTTTATATGGCCATTTAAATAAAGTGATATGATATCTCTATGTAAACAAGAAACACTGGCTGATCTGAGCGTAGCATAATAGCAAACTTGCAGTGATGTCTTAAACGGCAGCTTCTAGTCTTCTACTGTTTACCTGAAGGTGACATTGATTTAGATCATGCTTTCAGTAGCTGCATTTGGTCATATTGATCAATATCTTCTGCCAGAACAGCATTTCCCTTTCGCTCTCTTGAGAAAGCCAATTAAGAGAGCTACATGCTCTCATACAGAATTTGAAATGCACACAAACACTATCTTCCCCACAGTCCCATTAAATAATGCACAAGAACAATATATTATTGTGCAGCGCTTACTACCACAGGTCTTACTAGTCCTATTAAGACTTTCTTCTCTGAACTAAGAAGCATCGGACAAAATGTAGTGCATTTAATCCACTTTTCATTCTTGACTGAGGCATTAGGAAAAAGATAATGCCTCCATGAATTACTCCTACTGAATATGCCACTGTGATGAGAGATCATGCTGTCCTTACATATTGATTTGTTTGTCAGAAAGTCATATGGCTCACTCATCAGACTGCAGACTTCTTCACTGGAGATGTCTAACTCTGCTGCCTATTAAAGGCTGGAAGACTGCAGAAGCATCAACTATTCTAGTGAAGTGAACGGTTAAGAGCCTCAACCTTCACATTCTGTTTTCTCTGTTTGGTTGAATGTCTGGCTTTTATAGAGACGCATGCATAATCTAGCACCCCAGTGCAAAAACCAAAAGTCTATGAATAATATCTTGTCACTGACCATATTTTTTATCAGCTTGTATTTTCTAGTATCTATGCATGCTGTTCCAGGAAAGTTGTTGGATATTTCAGTTTATGCTGTTTGATGTTGTGCATGTGATGTTTTTTTTTATACATATAGAGGAAGATGAATCAGAGAATATTATTATAATAGTTTTTCTCCATCCTAATATTTTAGTACTTTAATAATACTAATTAATACTAATATCATAGAGCTTGTTGAATTCTGAGACATTCACAATCAGACATCTTGATTTCCTGCTTCTGGAGCTGACAAACAATGATTGCAATCTCTCCTTATAGTCTAAATGTGTGTGAGGAGAATTTCATCGGTGCCTTATAGAGGACCAGTGCTGCATTGATTATAGTCTAACTAGGCTTGATCATCACAAAAAATGCACAGCTTAAGGGACCTCAAAGAAACAGCAGCAGCAGAATATCCATGCATTTGGCCTGAATCCATGAAATCAGTTCTACTTCGGTGCAGGCTTTGGTGCATGTGTTATTTGATATTTATCTAAGATGCACACATGATTCACAAACAGATAATTTACTGCCTTGGGCTTTTTTTGAAACAATAACAACCTAGCAGGTTTATCTCAATGTCTGGTGCACTATATTAGTGTAAAGCTACAGATTATTGCTGTTTAAATCTTTGATAAAACTCTTAAAACTCTGAAATACTGAGCAGATCCTCCTCAGAATAGATTTAAGGTACAGCTGAGAACAGTTTCTGAAGAAATGTCGCACAATTAATTATTAATCAATGTTTTCTGATAGTAATGGATGTAGAATATCTTCATTATGGCCATTGCAGATAAAATGCGTGTGCTATTAACAATATTGGATTTTGTGTTTGATTTCCTTGCCCAATGTTGATGTGTAATTGAGAAAAAACTTTCAAAATTTCTTTTTAAAAGACAACCTACTGATTAACCTACTTAATGAAGAGTTTGTGCACTGTGGTCTATTTATTTGGCTGCACTTTTCTTAAGTAAGCAGTATAACATCATCGATCAGCACATTATTACACATACATGAGCAGAAGGACACTTAAGCAGGGTGGATTTCTTGCTGACAAAGAGCTTGAAGCCTGGCTCAGAAAATCTTTCCCTCAGATCACCAACTATTGGATGTTTCCACCCTTGTTTCCAAATTGTTCACCAATGTTTAGCTATTAATTACACGAGCTGTTGCTAATGTACTGCTTCCAACAGTGAGTTAATTTCAGTAATACTTCTTTTTGGTGATATTTATGCACTTGTTTTCTTGGGATTGATTTTTGTACCCCTGGAATGTGGCCCAGTGACTCCCATGTGTCCACACACTCGCTGTTTAGGTAGTAATCCTGCAGAACATGAAATTTTCATGTGTTGCATTCATTCACTCATGACCATGCTGTGTATAGCATATGTTAGCATAATATATTTGACATGATATAGCTATAGCTTCTTTTCAGGGTGAGTCAGCACCCATTGTCAGTCCTTTCAATGGATGCATCAATGTACTGAAGTCAAGTCAACTTAAGGCGATTTAGGGCCCCTTAGCCACCAGAGTACCCCCTCCCAAAATTAAAAACTTGCTGTGTCCCAATTATATACTTCATACTTAGAGTATGTACTATATATACAAATCTTTATAGTGTACTGGAAATGATACAATACGTGCGTCATCGGACATCAATCAAACTGCGACTTGAGAATACCATTTCCAAAACTTTAAGCTTAACAAAGAGAGAGCAAAATATCTTTCTAAAAATGTTATTCTCATTATTATTTTGTTGTTGTTTTCCAAGATATTTCAGGAGCTGTTTCATCACCATTGTCAATTTACTTTCATTTTGTGCAGCTTTGAGCATCTCGTCCATTTCCTTTGTCCACTGCATTGTGGAAGAATAGTGTACATCAAGAGCACACTCAAAAATCAAGTGTTTTTAAGTGACTTTTTTGATTTTGCTTAATTTTGTCACATTCCCAGTGTGAACACATTACATACTTTAATTGTAGTATAATAAGGGGCCCAGTTTTTAAACCTTTTATTTTTGTCCTTTTATTTTGGCAAAATATAAGTATTTAATAGTTTTTATTGTGCCTAATAACGCCTCCAAATGCCCAAAAATGTGTGTCTGTCTTCAGTGTAACTCAATCTTAGACCTACTCTTTCTATGTCAGCTTATTTTCTGGGCTATTTGGCTAATTTGTACATATTAACAGAGTCTGCTTTAGCCAGTGATGAGATAAGCCAAGGAGAAACCTGACATAAAAACATCTACAAGACTGTTGAATGGAAATGCATTTGGTGTGTAATTGTGTTCAGCACTACAATGTGCTGTGAACAAAACTCAGTCGTTGCACCATTTTCCAGACAGTGAAAAGGGACATTGTTGAAAACAGGACTTTCATTTAAGAAAAAACAGCCAGTGCCTCAAAGAGGATTTCTGTCAAAACCTCTTTGAGGATGCTCCTGCCCTTTAGTGGGGCACTGACAATATCCAAAAAACTATCTTTATTTCTTTTGTAACAGAGCCTCGTGTGAAGTGAATCAAGTGCACGCTATGCTTTGTGAAGCTACTGCCAAGTCACAATGCAGCTCCAGCCAAATATAGCCTATAATATACTATAATGGTACAATCTCTGTGCCTCACTTGTGCTTAAAGCTTGTGGAATTACTATTTACTATGGGGACACAATGCAACAGAGAGAACAATTTTACCATTCATTGCAAAGAAATTGCCATGCTGACAATGTGAGCACTTCGTCCAGCATTTTATTTTTTTTACAGTAAAGACAGTAACCTATATTGCACAAGTAAAGTGTGACTGCGTATTGTGTCCTACATAAATGTTAATTTGTTCAAGGGAAAGAGTAGAAACGTGTTAGTCCAGCATGCCAGTTAACTCTCTGTAGGACACTTATGGTTAGCTGAATGCTGGGATGATCAGGTCGCTGCCAAATGTCTTCAGTTGATCCAGTGCTGTTGTCTTAATTATGCAGTGCAGGGCTCTAAGTCACTCTGGATAAGCCAGTCTGCCAAATGCCATAAATGTAAATGCTAATGTTAGGGTTGTGAATGTTTTAAAGAACTGAGGATTTTCCTCCACTAAACGTGTAAGCACTGGCCATTGCAAAGGTAATCCTCTGCCCAGTAGAGTGCTATCTTAAAATTGAAACTCTCTCTCTGGTCCCATTAACCCAAAGCATTGGGGTTTTTTATATACACCGCCCAATTTGAACTGGCATGCTTATATAAGACAAATTAGCCAAAGGATGAGTCGTTCAGCATGCCATGTTCTCAATTGAATCTTTTGTGATGTGGGGATTCATCTGTAAGGGCCCGCACTGAGGGCAGGTGGGTGACGTCGACTTGCATGAGATATGAACTGGCAAAACAAAAGCTCCACCAACTCAAACTCCACCGTGGAAAGAAAAACAGCAGTGGCCTTAACGTTCTCAGCCCTCAGCGTACCTGTCTGTCAAGATGCATTGAGACATGCCAACCAAACTCGTGTCAGAGCAAACAGTGCCCAGTAGAAGGTCAGCTGTGTATCATGTTCGTATGAGCGGTGCTGAGACATGAAGCGATATGAAAGCTTTATTGTTTGATACCAACGTCAATATACTATGTGGCAAACTAGCAAACAAACCAGCCCAGCAATGTAAAGTGATAATCTTGTTAAAGAGTGATTATCTTCCAACAGGCAATAGCTGCATGCTTTGGGCCTTTCGGAGCCATCCATGCTTACAGTTATTGATGATGCACTTTGACAGGCTTCAGCAAGATCAGGTCATTAGATCAGTCTTCTCTATCGAGAGACTTGATAAATGGTGACTGGATGTAGTCGTTATGATCTGGGTGTCTATTGACTAAAAGGGCCTCATTTATGGTGGCCAAGATTGGTGATGTAGGACATTCATAAAGCGTGTCAGCCTCCTCCTGGATGTTTGGATGGATGGATGGTTGAAGACTCCAGGCTTATCCTGCAGGGCTTCATGTATCATTTAACTGAACAGAGATGGAGAGTATGTTTTCTGATTTACTGTAAAGGTATTGGTACTTGACCTCAGGTTTACCATTCTGCATGAATATACTTAACTACGTTTCAAAGGGAAATACTGAACTTTTTGCGGCACTTTCTCTGGTATCTGTTGGTACGAACCTTTTAAAATGGACAATCTTAAATCAACACTCTTGAGAGTCCAAAGGGTCCAGAGTGCTTTTACTTATGATGCTTAAGTACATTTTACTACTTTATTTAACATGAACCTTTACTGAGGTAAATAAATTATTACAGGGAGGTTTCCTTCTGATGGAATATTTTCACATCCCATCTAGGGCTGCAACTAACGATTGTTTTTATCATTGATTAATCTGCAGATTTTTTTTTTTTGACTAATTGATTTATTGTTTTGTCTATTTAAGGTGAGAGAATATTGAAACATTTTCCAGAGTCTTATGTGACGTCATCAAATGTCTTGTTTTGTCCAACCAACTGTCCAAAACCCAAAGATACCTAATTTACAATGACATAAAACATATAAAAAAACAGAAGCTGGAATCAGAGAATATATGGGATTTTTGCTAGAAAAAATGACTAACAAATCATTTAAATTAAGTTATTATCAAAATAGTTGATGACTCATTTTCTGGCAATTGACAAATCAATGAATTGACTAATCATTGCAGCTCTTATCACTTCTATTACACATTACGTGAATGATATGAACTTTTGTGCCATTGAATCTGTTTGTTCGTTTGTCCAAAAAAAGCAAAAAAACTTTCCATAACCCAAAGATCAAAATAATTAATTTCCTGTTGATCGACTTATTAGTTTAATCAACTAAGTGTTTCGTCTCCACACTTATTATCAACTCTACTAGTGGAATAGAGCAGAATATTAGAAGTATAAATGCAGATACCACTGCCATATTTATATGTATTCTTATTCTTCCCCAAATCAGTTATAACAGGAACAACTTAAGAAAGTGTCACTTTAAAAATTAGAGAATTGCCTCTCCAGTTTTCACAGCTTTAGGAAAATCATATTCATGTACACAAATCTCACCACAAGTGTCCAAGACCATACTGCAGAGATGATGTGACGTTAATTTGGGGAGCTTTTTGCTGTCAGTGTCTCTAATTATTAATCCTCCTGACCAAAGGCAACTTGGATTTGTCAGGATTTCCATGCTTGAGCTCAGCAGTGAGGTAAGATTTGAATCTCGAAAACAACAATTATTGACTGAGCTTGGCCTCTGTCGCCTTACATGTTTCTAATACAGCATCCATAAATGAATACAAATGCATTACCTAATTGGTGAAACGTTGCATGTTAATATGACAGAGTGAGGTATAAAACTTGTCTGTTTGTTTGTTTTGCTAGATGATTGGGTGCTGCTTTGTGAGTGCATGTCTCAGAGGAAATAAAGCTCCGGTTCAGGATGAAAAGGAGATAACGTCTGAGAAATCCTCTAACTGAAAGAGCGCATGGCATTAGCTCAGTAATAGCAGATGGATACCTCTTTGATCCACGGTTGGGGAGGAGAAGTCGATTGAGTGACTGTGATAAGACATTCAGCTGTTAAGCGCTTCTATTGTATCTTGACTTGACTGTATTTAGACTATACAGGCATTTTAATAACACTATTATTTAAATAGGGGCTTGAAATTGAATTACAACATACATATTTTTCTATATATGTATCATTGCAACCATCCTGACAGTATTTTAAATATGGCATAATTGTAGAAGTGCTATGAAGTCTGAATCACATGTACTATAATTAACATGAAGGCACTGGAGAAACGTGTTCATCTAGAATATGGAGTACATTACAGACTTAAGTGTCAAAGTCAATCATGAAATTAATAAAGAATTCCTCATAATTGTCTTTATTAAGGGTGTAACGGTACGTGTATTCGTTCGGTTCGGTATGCGACTTCCTTGCATGCCTGCATGGCTGTGGGAGGAAGCCGTAGCATCCGGAGAAAACCCACGTGGGCACGGGGAGACTATGCAAACTCGGGCCGGCCAGTGGGTTCGAACTTTCTTGCTGTGAGGCGACAGTGGTAACCACTGCATCACCGTGCCGTGTGACCCAAAACCATTACTGTCAAAATAGCCTAGAGCGCCAGTTCCACCTGGCAAGTTTTGGCAGCGCACTACTTGTGGTTGACAGAAAAAGCACTCAAGAACGAAGACATTGTTCATTTGACGGACCGTGATGTGAGAGTGGTAGAGTGCGAGGTCCTTAAACCCCTGAAAACTCTCAAAGAAGTAAAAGGCTTGCTCTGTTAAAATAAATATATTAAATAAATATTGCTGCTACAATGATAACTGTACTCTTTTAAATTTCCTTCTATTTGTTGTCATTTCATACTGCAGTATGGAGCTTTGCCCCAGCTCGTGTATAAAGAAGCGGCATCGTACATGACGCAGGACTGCATTTCCCTGGATTGCAACCCACTTGCGTGGTGGAAGACTCATGAGTCAAAGTATCCTGCAATGTTAGCAAAACACTACCTTGCTGTACCAGCTACCTCTGTCCCCAGCAAGAAGGGTCTTTCCAAAGGCTGGGGACATTGTTGGTGCTAACAGATCTGTCGTCTTCTCAGACAATGTGGACAAACTCTTTTTTTTCTTAAAACAAACCTGAAAATAGTGGAGTAAAACATTTTCTTGGTTGTCTTTGTTTGAACTTGAACTTCATGTCAAAAGCTGAAATTGCACTGCTGGCTTTAATGTTAAATTAACCATTAAAGCCAATTAGAATTAATTATAGATATACTGCACTCTTAGTCTTAATGGACAATATTTATTTTATACTTGAGAGTATACAGATCAGAGTCTTACGATGGAACATTTGGCCGTTTGTGTTATTTATTTTTTTTCTTTTTGGCAGTATGCCAGCATTTGAGTACCTTAACGGTTACAGTAAGAACTATGGCCAAAAATGTTATTTTCTGCATTTCTTTTGTTTTCTCTGCTGTATCGAAAACGCACCAAACCGTGACCCCAAAACTGGAGGTACCTACCGAACTGTGAATTTTGTGCACCTACTGTTGCACCCCTAGTCTGTATGGCTGCGAAAATCTTTGAATTTTGGCACGTCAGTAATTTTTAGATTAGACAGCTGAGCAAGCAAGACACTTGGCAGCTGGCTGTCACTTGAGTAGCTTTGGGGAAGAGACTTCATCGTATTAGACAGTGAAATCCGATGTGCATTTTACGGTTTTCAATGATGTCTCCTGTGATCATTACACATAGCCACAAGAAATTCAATTTCAAATCATACTTTAAAAGAAATCATTGGGATTAAAATGCTAATGTCAGTGTGTGGCTGCTAAATCTTTGTGAAATGCACTGAGACCAAATTCAATGGCAAAAGAAATGCAGATACGAAAAATACAAATGCTGTTTTACTGGAATAGGAGTAGATTTCCTTTTTGAGACCCTATGATCACGTTTGAGTCTGTTGACAATGGCATGAGTTGAATTTCACTTGTGTGGCATTGTGGCTCAAGCCCTTTGGTTTTCTTTCCTTTGTAGGCTTGTTAATAAGACACGTCAGTGTTATTTGTTGCCATGGCAGCACACATCCCTCAAACCTGTTAGGTGTCTGTGGCGTCCTGACGGCTCAGCTGGATAAAGTGTGTGCCATGTAATCGTGATATGCTGTATTTGAATCCAGCAGGGACACTTTGTTACTTATCACTATTTTCTCTTTGTCCCATCTTTTCCATCTTTCTCTTCACTGTATTTTACCGGAAAAAATAACCTTTAAAACTGTTAGAAAGTGAAACTCTTATCAGACAACATATGGAAGGAAAGGCTTGTTGAGCAAGATGCACTGATTCACTATGCTTCACCTTATCCTCATCTTTCATCCTATGAAAGAAAATCATGAACGTTTGTTTCAAAATATGTTGATGGAAGCTGATTTAAAAAGTCTCTGTACTGCCTTTCAATGCAGGTTATGTGTTGGCAAACAGTGAAACTTTAAATCAACTGTCCCTTTCAATTAGATCTGCAATAAAGAGACTTAAAGATGTAAAACAAGCCTTATCCAAAACAGATGCACCTCCGTGTTTGACTTGAGGGGTGGTGTTTCTCTCAGCATGGCTCTAGTCTAATCGACAGTGTAACATATGGCTGATGAGCCTAGAGCTCTATCATTCTGGTCCACGCACACTTAATAGACTCCAAATGATTTGGCTCCAGGTGAAATACTTTTTATGTGACAGGGAAGGGCCTTTGACCATGTAGTTCACTTGATAAACATAAACAGAACAGCACAGCGCACTAGTTGTCGTGGTCACTATGATGTCCGCAGCTTAGTATTTCTAAATTATTTTTATTGCCTAGAATGCCATGCAGTATTACAGTGCAAAATTAAATATTTAATGGCTTTCCTAACATCTCTGAGGAGACCTCTTCATTTAACTGAATAAGAAAATGTAACTGTAATTACTCCAGGAGTTAGTGGACATTTAGATCATACTGTTCATTGAGATAATTTGATATTTAATACAAGTTAAAAGGTTGTTTCAACCTTGTAACGTGACATTTAAAGAAAACGTCTTCTGAGACTGCAATGTGGCGAATGTTGAATTAGGGCTTAGTAATACTGGGGGAAAAAACATTGTGTAATTTTTTTACTATTTATATTGTGAAATTAGATATTTTCACCAGATAGACACACGTCTCCTTTTTGTCAAAAACTAAAGTTCGATTAACAATCTATAGCATATGTTTGTCTTGTCATCTGAGGGCAGGTGTGTGTGTGTGTGTGTGTGTGTGTGTGTAAAAAACTAGTCGGCTAAATGACACAAAAGTAAGAGTGTACAGCCATGTCAGCGGCTCTTTGAGGCTGTACTTAGGCACAGCACAGCACACTAACTGTTAAGGAGTAGGTATAGTGTTTACCACTGTCACCAAAGTCATTAGGGTTCATCCTCTGGGGAAACATGGGTATCTTTACCAAATATATATATATAAATAAAGTCAACCTTACAGTGGTGCTAGAAGAAAAGTGAGGGGATCACCGAAATCATTAGGATTTAACATCTGGGAACCATAAATGTCTGTACCGAATTTAGTGCCAGTGCATGTAGTAGTATTAGATATTTCATAAGTGGAAGTGGAAACCTGCTGGTGGTGCTAGATGAGAAATCGGAGGATCACCAAAGTCATTAGGATTCGTCCTCTGGAAACATGACTGTCTGTACAAAATTTCATGACAATCCATCCAATAGTTGCTACTTCAAAACGTGGTGGACTGACCAACTAACTGACTCCGCTAGCGTGACTAAATGCATCAGATGGAGTAGAGTCTTTTTAAAGTCATGAAAAGTGAACGCTGATAATTTTCAGCGCTGTGCTGTTCTGTTTGTTTATCAAGTGAACAGTTCAATTTTCAGTTCAATTTTTTGTATCAAGCAGTAAAATGGTTGATAAATGCACCATAATGCGCCTAATTTGATTTACTACAATACATCCTCTGCGATTGTACATGTGCAACCGTCACTACACATCCTGATGTTGATGCTGCTGATGATGATATATTTTCAGACCTGGTTTGAGTCATAAGGTCATAAGGTCATTTCATACAGTACCTTCAGTTGCTTTCAGGAGTTGACTGTAGCTTTTCACATTATCTGTGCCCAGTTCTGATACACAGACATGCTACATAGAAAGTTCTTATGTTCTCTTTTGTATTTTGCGTAGCATTTACATTTATTTTGTCTGCTGGCATCATAATTTAGCAGTACATCTATTCATACAAACTGGTACCTTGTTACTACTTAATTTAGTCATTGTTTATAGAAGGCACCTAATGCACAGTTTTCACCCTTTTCCCACTGCCCAAACCATTATAATGCAAGTAGAATTGAAGTTCATTATAGCTCCCTTACAAAAGCCTGCCCTACTATTATTCAAATAAGTAATTATTTTCACTGTGTTTGACTAGAAGTTTCTCATTGTTAGGAACTCCCTCTTAATCATGTTGGATCAGATTACTGTAGAATCTTACATAGACAATTATGTTTACTTTGCGCAACAGTGATCCTCACAGGTGATCCAATTGTTGCTCATAAATGAGTTTTTAGGTAATTTGCTGATAACCAGAATGAAGTTATAAAGTTGTCAGTGAGGTGATGAAGTGCCTGAGCAAGCAATTTACATACATGTGAAAATCAATGTAGACGTGCCAGAAAAAACAAACAAAAAAGATTAAGAAGGACTTAGAATGTAAATGTAATGACGTATCTCTGCTAATGGTATGCAAATGTAATACCTCTGTTATTTTGGGATCTGAGATGCAGCTGCAAATTAATTTCAGCAGATGCACACAATTTTTATCATCTTATTTATCATTTTTTCTTGGGCACATATGGTTATATGAAAATATGAGGAAAAATGACCTTAACGTCATGTTTTGCATGGAATATATTCACACATATACAGTGTTTGGTCTTTATAGTCGACTACTAATTTACACAAGTAGTATTTACAGTGGACTACTAATTTAATATTAGTAGTCAGGAAATGGGTAATTAGTGTGAAGTCTTGACGAACTCCAGATTCCTCCTCTTTTCTGATGCTCAAAAATGCTTCCATTTCTGGTGACAGTGAACAACATAACAGAAAAGCACCATAAAAGAGACTTTTGACTTTGAAGTAGCAAAACTAAAATGACAATGAAGGCACATGGGAAAGCCATATTAAGATGAATAACAATTAACAGTATGAGTCAGCTTTTAAATCTTTGGGGACAAAAGCGTGCCTTGAATTGGAAAACTAAATTACAGCCCCAGCTGACTTACAGTTTTAATTTAAATATTAAGATATCATAGCTGCGACACAGTTTAAGCTTACCAAGCCAGAAGCAAAGGATTGTGGACGACAAAGGCCTGATGTAAGACTACCTTTCAGAATAATAAGCATAGAAGAGAGCAGTGTTACTTTTATAGTGTGTAAAGCAAGGATAGATGTTCCTGCATGGTTTTTGAAATAGGTAATTATGCAGTTTCCATATGTTACGGTGCAAAATTCACGATTTTAGGTACTCATCCCTGGCTGTGTTCCCTGAGACAGAGGGTGTCCATGAATAATTAGCTCAGTTTGAGCTTGCTTGTTAAGAAGCTTAGAAGTGCTATGAGCTAAAGTATAAGCCGGCTTAGTGAGGTAAATCTTGTACACCAACTATTGACCACAAATTCTCGTGGTGCACAGATATATTTTCAGCACCTTTTTATAATAGGCGGTTTGCTGGAGCCTGATCACCTATAGGATTATGGTGCTTTTTGAACCTGAAACGCAACGTAAAGGTAGTGGTACCACTGGAAATATTACAGCGCGCGAAAGGCTGAGCTGTCACCAGCTGCTACTGCAAAGACTCCAATTCCGCATCCTGTTAATGCTTGAAATGATTATGATAGGAGCAATGGTTGGGATTGACTTTGAATCAACCTGTCATGTGCAGGTTACAGACAACCATCACTAAATGAAGTGTTTATGATAGCTTTCCCTTTGTTTGGACCGTACTGCTTATGAGAAAGTAATAAGCTTGTGACCCTCTGTGTCAGTCTGTCTAAGCTGCAATGGCAGTGTCAGTAGGATAAGAAATGTATAATGGCCTTGTAGTCCCTGTTGCCTTTTAAAGACATCCAGATTTTCCAAGCCATTACCTTTGAGAGATGAGCACCAGGAAAGAGCGAAATATCCTGTTTGAGCAGTGTTTCGCACCAGCATTGACTCACACAGAAGGGGACCTTGTTTTTGTCAGTAAATCAACATGGCCTGGGAGTCTTGTGGCTGCACACAAGGGGGAATCATTGGCAGGTCCCATCCTTCAGGTTTTTCTTTGTCCTCTGCATAGTAGACTGTGTCCAATGGTTACCAGGACTGTCACAGACCTGGGAGGTGCTGCAGTAGAAGCTCAATTTCTGTCTATAAAAACACCTTCTGCAATAATGTCACATTTTGACTGTCTAGCATGATTGCAAAAGTAGTTCGACACACAGTTTCCTATTAAACAGGACAAGAATAGTAAAAATGTCTATTTCCAGGAGATAGAGAATTAAGACTTTACCACCATTAGAGCAAATGGTGCATATCACTACAGTGTGCCACATATAGTAACCAGCTAAGTGCCAATAAATGTACTCTTTTGTAATTCAGGCGGAGATTTCTTCATCCACCATTTCCCCTTGAGATCTTCTTTTAGAAATACAATAAAGCTCCATCTGTCCGTCCATTTTGAAAGTACTTCATACAGCACCAAAAACTCTCAAGCCTACTTTTAATGACAGAATTGGATGCTATTTGAAGAAAATATAAAGGGGGATCTTACAAAACAGACAGTGTAGCAGAGAAGAGGATCTCTGGGTCATTTCACAAGGACTGAACTCAAAGAAGGCTCTGGACCACTCGTATTCATTTAACACACTACGTTTATTAAGCAACTAATGTTTTAATGTGCAGTGCGTCTTCATCGGCACCAAAACGTTGGTTAACGAGAGTACTCTAGTGTCTTCTTTGGCCCAGATACAGTATCCTCTCTGCTAGATTTTTAGAAAGTGTTTACATTTTGTTTAATTATGGATGTTTAACTTGTTTAATTTCTCTTTTAACTTTCTTAAGAGACGTAGAAATGGCCCCCAGCAAATGGGTCTACAGCTGGCTAATGTTTTTGTTCTACATGTGGTGCTCACAGTATACACTATTTACATGTTAACTAACATTGCAGGCGTGGTTTCTCTGAGATCACACTCGGGCTAAAATAAAATGTTTTCACCCCAAGATGCATATAAAGGAGGAATGATGCAGATGTTGCTGTCAGCAGACATCTTTCTGCATTTTTCTAAATTTGGAGCAGGGCCATGTAATATCAGTTTAGAGTACATGCACTACAGATAGATTCACAGAGAAAAAACTGTTTTGGACTGAATTTCCCGTCTTGGATACTAATTTGACAGCCGTTTCATTTCATAAAGTTGATTATAATAGGATGACAATAACATTAGAAATCTTTTGTGCTGAGCTTTGACACTCTCAATCTACTGTGGTGGTAAACCACTGTATTCCTGCTGACAATTTGCCAGTATAATACCCAAAGTCATTCATTTATAGAGGATATTTCTGCCCATATTTTCAGAAATGTCTTATATAGATGTCATGCATATTCTTTAGCTAGAAAATGCTGCAGACAGTTGTGATGCAGGTGTGCAGCTATAGGGCAGGCTCTGCCTACATGATCAGATTTCACTGATTTGCTGTATCCTATTGCTGCAAAACCACAAGAGAGGAGCAATTTAGTGTGGTAAAATTTAACTCTTTAATTGTCTCGGTTAATTTAAACACACAGAATTTGAGATGTGGAGATGGAAGGAGGCACATTTTTAAACCCAGTGTTGCAGTTCACTGCTCTACAGCTCGGCCCCAGCTATTGGCATATAGTCATACTGCATCCATTATTAATCACATGGTTCTCAAGGACGACGTCTGTGCCAATTAGTATGCAGAGAGTGCGAAGATCACTTACCAGCAGTGACTTCAAAATTAAGTATTAAAAACAGAATTCTGGTCTTTCTTTCAGTATGCCAGGGTCATATCTTTCTACTGCACAAAATGGCCATGGGGATTTTGCTGGAAAATGTTCAGGCTTTACAGTGTTTTGCAGTGAAATACTCTGTGCATGACAGATAAAGATATTGCTGTAACATTAATATTTTTACCTTCATCTTCTTATCTTGTTTTGTGAAAAGGGCTTTGCAAAAAAAGAGGGGAGTTTCACTGAATCCCTCACTGAACTCTTTATTTACAATATATGAGCCGTTTTGTTATAATCACTGCTAACGGAGCAAATCATTTAGTTTTTCTTTTTTTGCAATGAGATGGCGGCACGGTATTGCAGTGGTTAGCACTGTTGGCTCACAGCAAGAGGGTTTGAACCCACCGGCCGGCTGGGGTCTTTCTGTGTGGAGTTTGCATGTTCTCCCCGTGCCTGCGTGGGTTTTCTCTGGGTGCTATGGCTTTCTGCTACAGTCCAAAGACATGCAGATTAGGTTAAATGACCACTCTAAATTGCCCCTAGGTGTGACTGTGAATGGTTGTCTGTCTCTATGTGTCAGCCCTGTGATTGACTGGCAACCTGTCCAGGGTTTACCCCGCCTCTCGCCCAATGTCAGCTGGGATCGACCCTCTGAGGATAAGCGGTTTATAGATAATGGATGAGGCGACAAAGAACAGTTAGTTTTATGTTAGCAGGAGTATTTCAGACAGACAGCGAGCAGAGCTTGGAAACAGCAGTTGACAAAACAATCTCACCTCAAGATCCATTTAGTAGCTGTTCTGGACCTTTCAATCATATCAAATGATCTACATTAGCAGATGGAGTTTGTTCAGTTGTCACTGAATTGTAGACTTACATTTTAATTATTTTAATCCAACATGAATGAGAAGTTCTGATAATGCTTTAAAAAAAATGGAAGTTTCCAACATCTACAATTTCATCACACACTGGGCAAACTATCTTCCGATGAAGACGAGGAGCCAGTTGTATCAGCTGTTTAAACTTTTAAACTTAGCCTAGTTATAACACAAGTGTTTACTGAGTGGAGATTACACCCAGTAACTGGCAGGTCTCACTGTGTAAACTGCTGCCTAGCTAAATGACAAAACTAATGTTAGCTTGTTTAAAGTATTTTAGATTAAAGAGTAAAAGAGGTTTGTCTGACCTGACACTTAATCAAAGGACTATTTAATATGGAACGTTCTGAATTACATTTAACAAAAATGACACAGGCCAAAAATGACCAAATAACGTCAGCTAGCTTAGCCTAGTCATCTTGAACAGCAGGAATACTGCTAACTGCTAACTCTGAAACACACATATTTCATAATTTCTGCAATATAATCAAACAAAGTCATGTTAGAAGTATTGGCAGTTAAGTTTAATATATTGTTTGGCCCCTAAAACTGTTATTTTTTAAAGTTATTTTACAGCTTGTTATGCTACTGTGTTACATAGTTGATTGCTTTTGATTGGATGGGGCAACAGACGTTTAGCTACCTATTTAAACATTACTAAAGTCGTATACTAAGGCATTTCCTAAGTTTTAGTGGTGCAACCTGATTTAGTAAATCACTAGTTTGAAAATAACAAATAATTACTAAGAACATAGGAAGGACTTCAAACATAAACTTAGTATTTACAAATATCTGGTGGAATCCAATTTAGGTGATATGACTGAAAGCTCCAGAACACCTACTAAATGGACCTTTGGGTTATACTGTCGACAGATATAAGTAATTTTGGTTGTTGCTTTATATTTTCAGTTGTGTGCTGCTTTCTACACACACAATAATTTCTTCCTGGTTGCAGTCCACACTAACTGGCAGTAATTTTTTTTTTTTTTTTTTTTTGGATGTCTGTGGGGGTCTATGGATTCCTGGACCTGCTAATATAAGAGGGTGTCTGCTCATAAACCCATATTCACTCATTCAGACTAGAAAATGAAAAGCTTCTACCACAGTAAAAAAAAAATCGCTTTATAGAGGGCAAAGGTTCACAGATAAAGTTTCAGTGAAAATCCCTTGTTAAAATACAGAAAGCTATTATGGTGTGGATGACTCAAGTCGAACTAAAGGTCTTCTTTCATGTAGTGAACTGGTTGAGAGGCAAGGCCTTGTCAGTGCACACTTAGTGGCTGACATTCAGCTAATGAATCGTCATGCTGTAATATATTCATCCCCCTGCTGTTTCTGAGAACAGGTTGGATTTGGATACGGAGGGATTCATCACTCTGCTGCCGTCTACACACTTTCAGTGCATCAGTGGGTGAACAACACTAGTGAGAAGAGACCGGTCATGCAACTGCTCAGAGGCATCGGGCTTAAAACTGTGCCACTTTTCCATCAACACCAGCGTGACATGGCCGCCTTTCTGAATGAAAACGAAGAGTCAATTGACCGGCAGGCAGAAAGGGATTTGGGGAGTTCAAGGAAGTGAAAGTAGTAGTCTGAAGTTCTCTTTCCAGTGGAACCTCAAAACCTATTGTGGCACTTAAAGGTAGCAATGGACCCTCAAGGAATTGCACAAGAACAACAGCATCTAACGGTGAAAGCATCCTTTTCTCTGCCTTGAATTACTCTGCCAAACCTTTACTGTGCCTTCTGAAAATGGAAAGGGACTCTAGCAGCACTGTGACCTCTCACCCGTAAATGCAGTGCACTCTGCCGACTCTGGTGGTCTAAAGACTTTTAGGATCTCACTGTGCGAATATGACATAGCCTTTTTTTTTTTTCTTTTTTTTTGGTGTTCACGCAGGTTAGGAAGAGAAAAGTCAAAAATATAGCTCATTACACGTCATTAGTCTAAAGATAATCTAACAAACACTGTGTGGTAGCTCGAGGAAATCACCATCTGTCACCTGATGTGTGTGTGTGTGTTGTGTGCCTCATAAAGAGCTCACACTCAACCACTGACTGAGATGTCTTTGAACTAGAAATTCAAAATAGATTTTCTTTAAGCTGCTTTTAATGGGTTGGGGCTGCCACCCTATTACAACCACCCCAAGCCCTGTATGACTTTTTCCCAACATGCTCTTATTAAATTTGGATGTGAGATGGGCGTGTTTCAATCCCGGAGGAATCACCACAGCTTTCCTCAGTCGCTCTGTTGTGACACATCTCCCCTCCGGTGACGTAGGCTCTCGTCCTCATTGTTTCTCACATTCCGTCGCGTAACCGCAAACACAATCACCTAATACGTATGATGTGTCGCCAACACCGGAGCTGGCACCCTGCTTGCTGCACTGATTTTAGCGATAACACGATTGGCCGTTCAGGCGACTTGATCCCTAGAGGCGGATAGTATCGTTAGGCCCTCAAGTGCAAGACACTTAACCTGGCCAGTTAATCACCCATGCTAATGATGTCTGCTGCGAGTCCATATGCTGTACATCAGGGGCCAACAATGAACAGCTTTCATCTAAGCCACATGTACTGTATAATCATGGTATGTGTGTTGTCAGTTCAGGTATTTTACTGTTAGTTGATGAGCTGTATATTTGAATGAGATGATGCCCAGAAAGTAATAACATTCCTAAAATACTCGAATCTAATATAATAAGAACAGCTACTAAATGGACATTGTGGTGAGATTTTTTTGTCAACTGATATTTCTAAGGTAAATAATGAACTTTGAAGCTCAATTATATTCTTTATTGCTCCTGGATGAGGTTGTAGAATAGATTTTAGATGTAATGTTTCTTGAGATATTGGATCATACTGTATTTTATAGATAAAACACTGATTTCTTCCATTTGTAATTCCTTCCAGAGAAAGATAAAATATTAAAGGGCAATTTCAAAAATGTAGTATTGCACTTCCATAAAGATGTGGGTGAGATAAAAAAAAAAAAAAGGTCAAAATCAATGCTGTAGAGGTCAAGATATCCAAACTTTTAGTCCCGCGTATGGGTCAAGCTCTAAAAACACTGGATCCTACAATTCCCATAATGCAACAAATCTTTTTTTCTTACTTTCATTAGACTGTTTGGTAAATGCCCAGATCTCTTTAACTTCACACCACATCCGGTTTATAACAAGTTTGTAATTTCCAAGCTCAAGATGAGAGACGTGATGTCACTTAATTTTCTCAGTAATTTTCTCAGACAAAGCTCTTGTTTTCACAGTCTGATTAGTATTTCCTGGGACCATAGTACATTTACTTTGACATGTAAAATTGGTGGAGTGCCCCTGTTCTAACTAAAAAACAAAAAACTGTCTTTTTATATTCTTTTGTCTCTTTATAAAATATTAAATTCGATCATGTATTTAAAAGTTTCATTTATCCTAATATTCTAAAAAATAAAAACCTGTTAGATACATACTCAACTTTTTTGCTGAAAGTGTGAAAGTGATCGTGTTGCAGATTGTCATTGATTCCAGATTATGAAGATTTACCCTCATGTAAATTCTGAGGGATCCTTTACTTTCTATTGGATTTCTGCAGAATCATTTCAGAGGGATTCAACAGTGTATCTCTATAAAATACAAAAACTCTGCATTGTTCACCTTGTCCATTTGAGCCTACACCCCAAGTCTCATTTGAATTCCTTTTAACTATCTGATCGAGTCATACAATTACCATTAATCATCTCCCAAGGCCTGCCATTACAGGGGTTATATCAACCCTAATTTAATCTTTTTCTTGTCTGCTCTCTTATTCTGTGATCGGCAAAGGAATTCGTCTGAATCAAGACTTTAAATGAGAGGATACATAAGACATTATATTAACACGTCTAACTTTAATGCAGATGTTGTCCCATGATACAAAATATGCACATTTAAGTATTTTAACATGTGTATTAGGGTTGTCATTTTTCTTTCTGGTGAATTTTTCCTTTATGTGATAACATTGTAAGAAACCACACACACACGCACACACACAGTTCTCCCTCTACTTCACTCTGCTTTAAGGCGCATCACATTTGTAGTGCAGTCATGTTTTCATCCTCCCCGTTGACATACTATGGAGGTTGTGGGGTGTATTCTATGGCATTTAGGTGGCAGGTGGTATATATTAATTTAAATGGCTTGTAACAATTCAGCCATTGTACACTTGTCACGTATGATTTGTTTCTTTATGCCTCTCCCACGCAGTCAAATGCCTTTTTAGTAGTAACGTCTATAGGACTCATGTGCTTCTCCTTTTAACAGTGCTCACAAAGACCACTTAGAAAGACCGCAGTTGTTCTGTGCCATACTGCTCACAGTTAATAGAAGATTTCCAGCAATGTAATATGATGCCGCCAGGCCCTAACTGCGGAGGACTGGCTCAGCCCTGTCCAGCAGCGTAGGCTTATATGCCAACGACCATTAAAGACAAAAACAGGAGTGTGCAACCCAGTGCTAACCCAATGTCAGATAGTCATTATGGACACAGCGCCATGCAAAAAATATAATCAGAAAATTAGTCCAATTTGCCACTGCATTTGTTCAATCATTAGATTGTTTGGTCTTTCCTGTTAATGCTGCTGAATGCCTGATTGGCTGTTACAATAGAGGAGTAGACCATTTGCAAGGTTTTACAAGTGAAATAGATTAATGAGAGTAAGTAAGAGTAATGGTCATTTGCCTCTTTCAGATAAAGGATATTGAGATGCTAAAGGTTAGAGCACCAGAGGTTCAAATCCCCACACTGTCTGTGAACATGTGGGTGAATGACGAAACTTTTCCTCTCCCTCAGCAGCTACTGGAGGTGACTATTGAGCAAGAATGGCGGCCGGACGGCTCACTGCAAAGGGAGACCACTGACACTGAATATGTATCAGCTTACAAGGGCGCTTTTGTATAGCTGCCCTTTGTTCTGCCCTTCCTAAAGAGAGAAGCAAGAGATCTCCATAAAGCTGTGTAGAGATGAAAGATTTGTTGATTAATCAATCAGCCAATCGACATAAAATATTATCTGGCAGCTATATTGATAATCGATTAAGCATTTAAGTCATTTTTCAACCAAGTGCCAAACATAACCTTGTTCCGGCCTCTCAATTGTCAGGATTGAAAACATCACCTTGGACTTAGAAAACTGTGATAAAACAAAAAAAAGCACGGCAAGCTTTCCCTGGAAGAATAAATGTTGATACCCCTGGTACCACACATTCACCACAGTATGTAGATAAAATGGAAGCCTTACTGACTTGCTGTAATATAAGATGTAACCATTGTTCTCAGAAATACCCAAAGTTTGTCGCTTTTAAAGATTTATCATGGAAAATGTATTCAGCACTCCCCCATTTGTCTCCTCTAATTGCCTTATTGAAATTGTGTTTTTATTGTATCTGATGACAGCACAGGCTCTTTTTGTATAGAAAGCCCTTACTGATATAATTTTCCTGTAAATGGAAAATATAGTCTAACCGCAAGCCACAAAATTGGATTGCAGCAGCAGTAATTCCTTTTGAAGTGCGAGGACTTTAGAGATCAGTTGTGACTAGTTGGCTTGATAGATGTGGGGGGACTGTACATGTTTAGGATGCCCACAGCCCAAATGTAGCTGTCGTTCAGTGTATGATCTAGTTGCATCATTTATTGCAATTATGATACAAACCTCACATACTGTAGATCTCAGTACAGTACTCTCTTGGCCATTTAGTGCTCAGTGCCATTATGTTAGTCAGTGCAAATTACTGTTTAAAATCATGTGTGTTTGGTATATTATAACATTAAAGACACTGGTGGGAACAACTGGGTGTTGTTAAAAAGAGTGGTAATGATATAGATGCTTTATCATGTTCAGTAGAATAAAGCCTTGCTGCAGTATAATGCGCTACTCCTGACCTATTTGGACACTAATGGTTTCCCAGTGGATTTGAGAGTACAGTATAAAGTGACTTGGTGAAATGCCTGGACATTATGGGGGCCTATGGAACGGGAACATATTATAAAATGTTTATAATTGAGAACTGAGATTTCTGATAATTGACTTGTGGCTCCTGACACATAAGGTTGATGTATTCTTCCTAAAGATGTCCTAATTGTTTAGGCAGTTGGGTGAACACATTGAATTTAATATAATCTGTGACTGATTTTTTTAAAGAGTGATGGGCAGTGCTATCTTTAAAACAATGCTTTTTGATGCAATGCAGCACCTTGCATTATATAACTTTAATAACAGCATTGCTACACTACTCCTAAAAAAAAAAAAAAAAAAAAAAAAAAATCTGTGTCGCTTCGTCCTTTATCTTAGGAAAGGTGTCAGCACGAGTAGGACTTGATATATTTCAAATGCGATCATGTGCTGTCCAGTCCACTGTAGCTATGGCCAGCCTTACAGCGGTACTCGATTTAGTTGTCACTGTAAATTCACTCTGCCTGAAGCGCCTTTCATCACTCTGCGTGCACGTTTTTCACACCCCTGCATCTTTCTCCTTTAGAAAGAGCTGGGTTTTTGCTTATTCCTCGTTCACGTTGTACCTCTTTGTTCCCGCCTGTTATGTCACCTATACTCACCTAAGTTTGACTAAGAAAGAAACTAAACATCAACCTCCCAGTATTTATCTGGGTCAAGTGCAAAATGAAATACAGTAGGACTAGTCAGGGATGCACCAGCGCTGGTTTCTATGGTAACTGCAGGGCTGTATTTAGTGCAGTTGTTTCACCGCGCCTGGCTCTCTGTTTTCAACCAGGCGAGGAGGGAAGAGTGAGGACCGTTCCCATGGGGTCTAAGCAGAAAGTGGGGCAACGTCTCCCATCACCGTCAAACAAAATCTTTCAGCTTGAGAAGAGATCATGTCATGAATGCCTTACCTTGTTTCAGAAAGTTGACACTGACAGAAGGCACATACAATCAAAGTCACAGTCAAAGATGTAACAGATGTCACTTGTCTGTTGACACAAAGACAAACTTCTATTGTTTCAACTCAGCATCGTTCCTACTGTGTTCTGTCGTGAACAAATGACTGAAAACTTTAATGTCGTCAGCATGTGCAGTAAAACTACTACTGCTGCTGTGGTTAATACAAATATCAACAATCAGAAGAACATTTAACATGTACTGTACATGTTAAATGTTCTTCTTCTCTCTTAATGTAATAAAGAACATTTAATCTTTTTATTTAATTTTATAATGTTTAATATAAATTACATGTTATAGCTATAGCTTGACTATAGTTTTAGCATGATCTGATGGGAAATTCATACTCGTACAAAATTAAGTGTAATGTTTTTGTCTCTGCATGTATGACAATTTGTGGACCTTGGGGACTCAACAACATTAACCAAAATAACTTGGCCTAACCTTAATCAAAATATTTTAACATAACCTTAACCCATAATATACATAGTTGTGGTAGCCATTTAATAATTCTTTGCAAAAATAGAAAGTCATACCATTGTTAGAAGAAATTGGTCTGTCAGTTTTGTAGGATTTATAGGATGTGAACAAACCAGAGGTAATGGCCATGAGAGTATTTTGAAAATCTACAATTGCTTTAGAGTTACAGTACATAATTACATAATTACAGTATGTATTTATATAGTCCATGTATTCAACAGTGTGTGTTTGTTTTCACATTGTTGGAGAGTTACTAACACATAATTTTCACAAACCTGACCTGGATTTTAATGTAATTACCCCTTGATTAAGTCGGGCTTCATTTAATAGGTATTTATAAGATAATCAGTGTAACATGTTTCATTTATTGAAGAATCGGGTTCAGTTGTGGATAAAGAACAGGTTATTAAAGACATGAACAAACAACTTGTGATTATTGAGCATTTTTCACTGACACAGTGCTATTTCAGGGTCACTGATCCAAAACCATTGCACTAAGCACAAAAGAACTGTTTTCCAACGAAGAGGGCTGCCCCCTCTGGGATACCACCAACGCTAGCCTCCAACATTTCCTGTCAGGGTGCAAGACCACGCTGACCCAGGAGCGCTACACATGGCTGCATGACCAGGTCCTGAGGAAGCTGACTGAAATAAAAACCATCCAACAGCTGATAAACACCTCATCCAGCAACACTTTATTAGACCAATGTGTTTCGGCTTGTGGCATTTATTGGGGTCATTGCATTGTGGTTATTGGATGACTCCAATGAAGGCCACAAGCAGAAACACATTGGTTTGGCAATAAAGATGTTCTGCATACTACAGTGGAGTTTGGACCTCTTCAGACTTTTTCCCTACTCCATGCACCATGGACGTAGGCAAAGTTGTGCCAGAAATCCCTACTCTGCTTCTACAAACACCTCAACCAGTTCATCAGGCCTGGAGAGGGCACCAGAGACACCAGTTCACAAGGCTTATCAAGACTCCTTTCTCCAGGCAAGGATTGGAACATGAGAGGTCAACCTCTGTACACAACTGCACTTCCCTTCAGAGATCACCACCACATCACTTCAGCCAGACATAGTGCTCTGGTCTGCTCCTGCCAAGACATCACAAGGGTAAGATGATGAAATATTCAGAGCTGGCAGCTGAGTGCAGGGACGAAGGCTTTACCACCATCATCTACCCGCGGAAGTGGGCTTTCGGGGCTTCATCAGGACGCCACGGCTGCTTTGGGATGTTGGTGTAACTGGGACGAAGCTCCAACCAAAGACTCTGCCGAGGAAGCAGAGAAGGGCAGCTTTTGGCTATGGCTAATGAGGAACGACAGGCTGGCAGGGAGACGTCCTTGCCAGTGCTCCACTACCGGGATATGTACCGGGGTTAAAGGAGTGAAACCTCAATGAGCAGTGGCGGATGACCCTGCAGCTGACTCCATGGTGCAGAAAGAGGTGCGACAGACAGAAATGTCCAGCAGACAGTAACACCCACCTGTACAGTACAACCTATTCAAGCAATTGGCACACTCTCTAAAAAATAATTTAGTCCGACATTAATGAATGATGTACAGCACATCTGGCCAGATTTCTCAAATGTTTTCCAAGCCCAAACCACTGGCATACACACATCAGTTCCCATTTAATATTTCATAGACCTGCTGCTCATGAGAAACACTTGGAACAATATTCATTTGTTTCACAACACTAAGATGCATTTCAGTGCCAGGTGACAGCAAGATATGAGACGACAAGTAGAGAAAGTTCAAAGCAGGAGCTCTCTGGGATGTAGTATTTAAATGAGGCTGGAGTGAAAGTACGACTTGGGAAGGTCCACAGCTGTTTGAAGTGTGACAGTATTTCCCTGCCTGCACTTTGCTTCTAGAAACTAATTTCAGATTCAAGAGGACCACTACAGGCATGCACCTGCCATAGACACAGCTGTGTTAACTATTTGAGAACATAATCATTAATTAAATAAGTTACTCAAAGGAATACATTCAATACAATTTTGGTTGATATTTTATAGCTAAGACGGGTTAGCTCTCACTTTTACCTTGTGTAAAATGTTATTTAATAGTTTTCTTTTAGGATTCCTTCATGACCTCCGACCCTTTTTGAACATTTTGCTACACATTTCATGCAGCTGCAAAGCACTGCAGTTCTCATACTGGTATTTATTTTGTTCCTTAATTTGAGCAGCAAATGAATTGTGTCAATTAATGGTTGAATTAAGGGTTCTGCCCACAACACAAACACAATCACAATATGTGAAATGTTCTATGAATAATGCAGAATGGGGGTATGAGGAGGAAAATGAGCCAAAAAAAAGAACTCTGGTGTTCGTACATATGGAACAAAGTGTTAATGGAGAGGAAATCTTACAGACACACTTGTTTTGCTTTCGTAAAAACAACCATTCACAATGCTTGAATTTCGTCTGCCTCACAATAAACATAAACTGAAAGTTTTGTGACTTTAGGGGAGCAAAGAAACTTGTCAGTGCCTCTGAGAGCTACGTTAAAGACGAGGCCGTGAGCACAGCATGTGTTGCATATAAAAATATATTCACCCCCCTTGACTTTTTGTTCTTTATTTTGTGTTTCAGTTTTCCAAAAGCAGCCAACTGGGATTTTTCTGTCAGAGACCAACATCAAGTAACATTTTTAATAAATGAAAAATGGAAAATGTTGAATCCTATAAAGCATTACACATGCTGTACATGTTCATGGAACAGGAAGTTGTGTAGAATTATGTTTTCCTTTCAAAATTCCTGTTGTATGATGATGATAATGTAGTTTCTCTGCTACATTCATTGACTCATGGCGGTGCGCCACGCCTGAAATTTTCAATGATCCCCCAGTCCTCTGTGTATAATATTGCTGCATTTATCATTATTTGCCAGAAGTCATTCTATCACGCAAATGGCATTATCAATGGCATTGTTTCCTGTTTTCTGCTCTCTTGATACGAGCTTAACATTTCCAGCATTCACAATAAATTAGTGAGAAGCCAGTGGGAGGTCTTTATTGTGAAGCCACCTCAGAATAATGCCAGCGAGGTTTGTTGATGTTGAATTGAGACAATTACGCCTCTGACAAAGCAGATCAGTGGATCAGAAGACAACCAGGACTAGGGTTAGGGCTATGATGAAGTTTTAGCAGCTGGATTGAAATAAAACACTATGCAGGAGTTTTGGTTTCGGTTTGTGAGCAAAAAGACAGTCGTGCACAGGTGAAGTAGTTAGATGTAGATGCCCTGTGGACATACAGAGGGCAGCGTGTCGGCTCTGTTCACAGCTGCTCACAGCAGCGCGCCGCTGTTTGTAAGATCTATATCTGCACATAATACCAATAATCCTACATTAGGAGCTGTGTCTGTTACATGGCACAATGTGAACATTTAACTGAAGTGAAGATCCTCAACAGGTGTTTACAGTTGCTCTGTTCCACAATAATTGTCAAATTAAATGGATTTAAAAAATTCTAAATCCTGTTGTTACACAATTAACATTTTCCCTCATAAGATTTACTCATGAATGCCGTATGACTATCGTAATTTAATTAATTTTACTTTGAGCATAACTCAAACAACTGAACCACAATGGTTGTGTATATTCTGCAAACTAAGAGCACATTTTTCACTATGAAATGACAAAGCTGTTTTTTTGGGGGGAATATTGTTCTCACTACAGCCAAAGGACAAAGTGTGAAAAACGATAACAAATGTTGAAAAATCTTCTGTCAACATTGGTTTTATTAGAACAAGTAAACCAAGGGCATGAATACATTTATAAATTGTTTATTCATTGTCTGTTCTTTTAGTGCATCACCGTCCTTTCAAATCTAATCACAAACACCAGCGTCAACAAAGACAGCTGCACAACAAATGATTGTAATACAAATGTCATCTCACACTGAGATGTATAGCTTGGAGAGTGGTCATTTAGCGGTCTTTACAATTTCAGCATTCATATGAGATTAATATTGCAGTTCTAAGATTAAAAATATAGCCTGACGTCCAAGATTCTGTCACAGCAGCCTTTTCCATTTCGTGCAATTTATTGTCTCTAGACGTGCATGTCATTTCAGGGTGCATGACAGACTTCTCTTTCTCATTTTTGGCTTTTTAGAAGAGATTGATGCATGCTCATTTATACGTACTGTACTTTCTGCCTTCTGTGTTGCTATACTTTATGTTTATAATTCTTATCACATCACTATGAATCTATATATTCCCCTGTTTTTGTGCAATTTATGTGGGCGTAGAATGTAACGAAGTACATGAATAGCTCCACTTTATGCTGCTTTGTACTTGTACTGCACTACATTTCCGAGGCAAATATTGTCATTTTTACTCCACTACACATTCATTTGACAGCCACAGTAATTACTTACTTTGAAGATCAAGATTCTACGTATAAAACACATTATACATTTACATAATAATGATAGAATAAACTAGCCAACAGTGTATAAATTGTTAAAATTAAATGATACATCTGCAAGTACAACAAAAAAATCTTGATTACAAGCTAATGCATTAAAAATAATATTCTACTTTATTAACAATGTATAATAATGTAACTCTGAAAGAGGCCATTTTCATGCATAACAGGTATTTTTACTTATGATACTTTAAGTACATTTTACTGATAAGTTATAATAATAATAATAATAATAATAATTTTGCTCTGTACTTTCCTTTTGATTTTTGAATGCAAGGCAGAGTAACAGAGTATTTCTACCTTGTGGTATTGCAAAG
Source organism: Macquaria australasica (assembly GCA_005408345.1). Lineage (NCBI taxonomy): Eukaryota > Metazoa > Chordata > Actinopteri > Centrarchiformes > Percichthyidae > Macquaria > Macquaria australasica. The sequence goes on from SEMN01000236.1 coordinate 46,440, forward strand.
TAAAGGATCTGAATGCTTATTCCACCACTGAATAATGCATAGAGAGGCAAACTCACCGATCAGATTTGTCATACACAGAGTGTAACATATTTCTTACATACTGTTGTACAGAAACGATTCTACGTTTTCCCCGTTTTTACGTCTGAGTTTTAGATAAAGCTGGGATATTCTGGAGATGATGTCTCCTGTTTGATTTATAATGAGTGAATTTGTTGAGGAGTAATCTACTTTTGAGGCACTCGGGGGTGAGGGGAGAGCTGTATGACTGTGAATAAAACCACCTCCAGACTACAGAGCCGTCATTAATCAGACCCTTGGCTGTCAGTCCAGTGCCTGCTGCTACGTTCCCTTCAGACCCCGTTGTTGGATATTTGTTGATTGTCTTCCATCCACTTCCTCTCTGTCATTAATTAAAAGCATGTAGTGAATTTCAACTCACAGCTCTCTCAGAAATATGCAGACTGATTTTCCCATCTGGCTGTTTTTTCGGCTCGTCTCTTTTTGTTCGGGAAACTGCCTTTCTCTGTCAGTGACGAGAGCCGACATGCCACAACATACTCTAGTTCTTTCAGTTTGACTCTTGACAACATGACTACTTCTGCAGGATAAAAAAAGGGTCTATTTAGTGATGATTAAGTGACTAATTTTGCCTTGTTGTGGTCATTGTTTAAGCCGCATTCAACACACATAGTCATCACTGGGGTTGCAGCCGCTAAGCTTATGGGAAGTGTGACTTACTATGCTGAAATGAGCAGTATCTGACTGTGACAGTGTGTGGTGTTAGACAAGGGATGGCAAGTGGCATTTTCAAAATAACACCGTCACAAGAAGAAAGTGGTTAAGTGGCCACTGCTGAAGTATGTAGATTACTCCAACATTAAACTGTTTTGTTGTGGTAGAAAATTGAAAATGGTGTGCAAGAGCTACAGCAGAGACCAGACACACTGTACTGTACGTAGGCAACCTTAAAACAAACTAGAAGTGATTCTTGGAATAAAAGTCTCAAATCTTTTCATGTTCCTGCAAACACACCACTGTGTTCACCTCTGCCAAAGATGCAGGTTGCTTTCATAAGACAACTGAAAGAGATGCCTGTCAGTAGAGTGCTCCATTAGTGCTACACCCACACTGCTCTTTTCTCAGACACACAAGGTGTATCATTTATGGTGTCTGCAATTGTTTGCATATGCAGCAGCTCCTCTGGAATCTGCAGGAGAAATTGTCAAAGAAGATCGTTTCATTCCTCGTCGTCCCAGGCGTTTTAACACTGCTGTCGGTGTGCGGCAGAGAATCTTAATTCCATGGCAGACAGATGCCAACTTTCATCCTTTTTTGGTTTCCTTCAGAGAGGCACTGCGTTGGCTGAGAGCATAAATCCAAAGTGAGCTTGAAAGTCAATCTCATGGGGATTTGACCAGCAGAATATCACACGTTTCTTTTGATCAACTCTATAGGTTTATATTAAGATTGACATTTTCATAACTTAATGAGGCTTAACTTAGTTCACTTTTCATGAAATAATGTCGGGGTTTTCTTAAGTGTTTTAATTGATTTTAAAAGGCATAAGGATTTCTTATACTTTAAGCTACATTTCGCACAGAAGCAGTGTTGAGAGAGTTGGGCATTCTTCCGGGCTGTGTAGGTGCAATATTGTTGTGGGTGGAGACGTGTGCCCTCAGGTTGAGCATTAAAATCCTCAAACAAAACACACATTATACTCAAAGCTGGCCATTCTCCCAAAGTTTGGAGGGCATTGTGTGAAAGGATGTTTATGGTTTGGTGAAACCGCTCAGATTTCAAGGGAATGGTTGAGATTTATTAAGTAGTGAGTCCATTCAAACTACACAGTCATTTATCAGGCATGAAAACTTAACGCGGCAGCAGCAGCAGCCCAGCTATGGAGTAAATAAAACAACAAAATTCACTTAGTATGCTGTTCAGGTCATCTCACAGGTCTGACAACAGTATGGTTTCAGAGCTTTGCATTGCTCACACATTTTATTTAACTTTACTTACTCGTCTGGCTCAACACTCTCTCCCGTAGTACATGTCGTAGTTTAATGTAAAAAGGTTTTTTAAACTTCAGGGTGAATTCTCTGCCTCTCTAGAGCTAGTTGGAAGTAACTTCAATGACAGGTTGCTGTCATAATTTATAAATTGAACTTGTTTGGTGTTAGGTTGGTTTTAGGCTGAGGTGAGCTGCAAGGTAAGTGTCACTCAAGCATTTCAATCCCTGAATTTAAGTGTAGCTACACCCTCAAATTCTGCTAGAACCCTCCCTCCCAGTAAATTAAAAAAAAAAAGACAAGTAAGGGAACAACAACTGTAGGAGGCGTGGCCCTGTGGCTACGTAGTGTGTAGGGACACAGGGGAGACCATGACTGACATTAATTAGACTTTTTTTATATACATTCCATGACGTAGACAGGTCCCAACTGGTTGACTCTATGTCAGCATTGGCATTGCAGGTTCAGGGCTGATTTAAAACAGTAGATGGCGTATTGAGCCATTTTCAACCCATGAAATGCCGATTTTTAAACTATTGGTTAGAAATGTCAATATTAACACCAGCATTGAAGTTTTGATAAACGGTAAATTCAGGATTCATAGGAAGACTTATATTATACAAAAAATATTCTATAATATTCTAAAAATCAAACACTGGTGACTTAATTGTTACATCAATATATTAGTCAATATACTGTAATGGTTACAATGTATTTAGTTGAGTTGTTTAGTAAAGCAAAAAACTAAATCCAGGAAGTCTTGCTTAATATAAAGTGGTGCAGACAACCATAGGGAAAAAAGTAAAAAAAAAAAATTGTAAATTAGTAAAGCACTCAGCAGCTCTTGAGAAACATTTGCACATAATAATTAATCATCATTATCATCAGTCACAGTTTGAAATCGGATTCAGACTCTTTGACGTTTTAAGTACAGACTGCTGCATGCCCTAATTTGAAAAGATGAAAAGTATTGCTATGCATTTACAGCGGTGTGGTGTTTGAATTTGTGTCGACATTTTCCTGGGCTCACTTGTTTGTATGCAGGTTACTGAGAGCTTGATTTGGTTATTATTGATCTGACACAAGCTTTTCAGTTACTCAAAGCTGGCTCGAAACATGTCAGGAGCTGTTGTAATTGCAACAAGTCCTGGCTTATTTAAAGTTTACCCCATTCATAAGCTCATTTTCAGACATGGTTTTACTTGGGGACTGTTTAAAAAAAAAAAAAAGTAGAACAACATGTGTATTAAGAAATTACTGAGATTCTCACAATGAAAACAAGATGTTAAATCAATGGCTGTATTTCTTAGGCGTTTAGATAAGATACATTCCTCACAGCTTTGAATTAATTCATTCTCGGCAACACCAACGATCTTTTGAGTATGAAACACCCTCTGTCGATTTGAAAAGTAGCTTGGTAGTTTGTAGTTCGCCTCCTCACAGAGACATAAAGCTGTGGTTTTACTGGATTATTTGACAGTGGTTACAATGGACTCCAATACCAAGCTTCACTGTGGAAAAAAGTAACAAAATCTCTCGAATAACTCCCACAGCATAATCCATGTTCCAAAATATGGCTAAATACGCAGCTTCTGTCTTAATTCTCACACATGATCCTATCATGTTTGTAAGTGGGCACATTGACTGCATGTTAAAGTGCTCACCCCCTGCTTCTCCATTCACATTATCATGTAATGCCATGTCTTAAGGTCAACATAATCTGCCTTCCATCTACAATGAGAAACGAGCTAGGTGAGGAAACACAATTATTTGAGCTGGCTAACATGTTGACTGAGGAATGGAGCCCTCACTCTCATATGCTTCTAACATTATTGTGAGTCCAGAGAATAGCAACATACTGTATGATTATTGTGAGCCTTGGTTCCTACGACTCCCTTTACTGTCACTTACTGTCGGGCAGTCGGTGACACATTCATAAAGTGACCTTTACTGCTTCCATATTTGGTTTTGAGGATACGGTGGTAATGAAACCTGTCTCATTGAAGTTATTCTTGCACAACTACAGAAGATAACAAAATTGAAATAATAGTAGGCATTGTTTAATCCTAATTTATTACTATTTTGAGTAGCCCAGCATTCAGAAAGTCCCCACTGTTGCTTTTTGGAGATTTGCCTGAACATATATAAACTTTTTAATGCTGCGCAGCTGTGTTAGCGAGCAGCTGTGCATGTTGGGAAATCATGTAAGTCACTGCTGAACTCCACATGTTCATGTTGACTGTAGATTGTGAGCTTCGGGGTTCAGCTGATGTCTCTGTTCTCTTACTGGCCTGCACATACTGTAGCAGCGATGGACTAATAGAGCATTTAAAGGGCCAGATTGCTGTTTCTGCATGTTTTAATCCATTTACTATGAATGACATTCACTCTGCATTACTGCCAACCATTTGTTTCTCCAACCTTTCCAATTGCAATTTCTTTAAAAAAAGAAAAGAAAAACAAAACAAAATGTACAGATACTTAAAACTTTCTTGATATTGGTAATCCATCACTTGAACATCATATTCATTGTCCCAGTATCATTGGATGGCTAATGCACATAAAAGAATGGATTGATTTGAATAATCTACTTGTTATGTCTTCATGTGCTTGTAGGAAAGTCCTGAGACTTGAGAGTCGGCTGCCAAACATCCTTTAAATGCAAAATGCTTTTCAAAACATCTGCTCCTGCTTATTGTTTGTCCTCCTAGTTATAGCTTAGAACTGTGTTTCAAGTTATCAAGACCAGCATGCGGTACAAATGTGGTACTAAAGTGTTGATAATTCCTTGCAAATAAGATAGATTCCTCACAACTCAAATAAGTATTTCGAAAAATGACTAAATTCAGGTGTAATGTTCTGTTGCCTAGGAGTGATGCAACTCATTACCTACTGTCAATCATAATGCAATATTCAAGCCTATTAAAAAGAAAGATATACTGTACGTATACAAAAACTTATTTACAGATCATAATGTTGAGCTGTCCTAGATCCAGCATTCCTTGTTTGTAGTGATAAACCTGATAAAACCTGACTATTCCCACGAGCAGTGCGCTGTTTGAGTCGACTGAAAGCATTGAAGCATTCTTTTTCTTGACTGTAAGTGCACGGTGTCTCTGGAGGAGTAAGTCAATGAAGAGGGGATCTTGCTCTTTCTCCTACATTGAGAGTGAAACAGCTGAGAACATTGACCTGAACAAAGTCACTTACAAAATGCAAAGATGAAACTTGAATATTGTAAACTTATGTCATACGTAGTAACTTGTGTATTTCTACCTCAAACTTTTCCAGTAACAGGATTTGCTACAAGATATCTCACAGCTCACAAGCTTGTAACCGTCACTAAACTACTTTTCCTTGATCACGTTTTTGGATATGATTGGATAAGATTGGACATGAGAAGAATGATGCAAAATGGAGTAATGGACCGTCATGAAACAGAAAATATTCTTCCTACACCTATGCAGATGTCTGTTTGGAAAGGAGATTGACAGATTAGATTAGGCCTGTTCTCGCTCAGTGATTATCATCCCTGGTCATGGTAGGATGGTAATTGTTAGCAGTACAACCCAACTCATCCAAAACAATGTCCATCTGTTTACATTTTGTTTTGCCATATTTAACTCATAAATGCTAAACTGAAAGTGAAAATAAGGTTTAATCACATGGCTGCCTGCTCATCATCTTGATAAGGAGAGCTAGCTGTAACATAAATTCACTTGTTTGTCATATTTGTGCAGATAGCCGGAGCCAAAGTGAGGTTAGCTTTCAGGTAACTTATGAATTCAGTATCCACATTTTACTCAAATTTACATTTGTTAAAAGCACAACCTGTGGTGTCTACACATTATTTTAGCTAGAAATCTGTAGTTGTTGAATAAAGGCACTCAATCTGCTTTTTAAAAAAATCCCCAAAAGCCAGTATCATACTCCGGTGTACATTTAAAAGGGTATGTATCGAGGGCCTCACTGAACTGTGGATTAGGCCCAGTGACAGGGGTCCTGGTAAACCCCTCCTGCCTGGGTTATCAGTCTCTGACAGCCCACTGCTCTCTGATGGCTGCTGCCGTCACAGGAGCATGCATCACACACTTGTCAAAGCGCCTATCCTCCACCCACCCCCTTTCCGCTGAAAGTCAACACCACGGTCTCACCACACATATATTTACGTGCTCACAGACACCCTCACAAGACGTGCATACACACGCGCACATGCGCACACATACAGTACACATATACAGACACCATTCCCATTATGGTGACAAATCCTGCCTGAGCTGGCTCCCATCTGTGAGTCATGGCGTGGTGTGTTGTACAAGTCAAACTCCCCCGTCATCTGCCTTCCACAGATGGATCTGCGGGGTGTCCAATGGCCTTGTCTGGTGTCCACGATTGCAGGACGGTTTGGATTCAAACCTCCCATGATCTGGATCGAGAACAGACACATTTCCCAAGCTTTGAGGTGCAAGGGGGCAACTGTACAACGAGGGGGTCAGCTTAATCATCATGGCTTTACTGGGTTTAATCCATTAAACCACGAGTTCACCCCTACATAGTTTGGTTGGCTGAATCACTGCACTGATCCCATTTTCTCTGTATACATATCCATTCATTCACCCTGGTTCCTATTTGCCCCCATAATGGGATTAACTCCAATGACACCAATCTGAAATCAAGCTTTAAACTCTGCGGGGTGAGTCTTATTTCACTGGTTATTCCCAGAAGGGATAAAACATGGCTTGGGTTACGTAATTAGATTCCTCTTTCCAACCTAAATTTAAATGATGACAAATTAATGATAAATAGCTCGGTGTGAGCACTTCTTGTTTTCTGCCGGCCTGGTCAGGATGCCTCCAGTAACATAAAACACAACTGACAAACCGTGTTAATTAACGTGTCTGTTAGAATATAGAGGGCGCTGTCATGCTGTGAAGCGCAGCTCAAATAGGCACCTAACACTGCCTCAGCGACTTTGGGTCTGTGCAGCAAATAATGCTCTGTCCAGCTATTACTTATTTTAACAACAAAGATAAAATAGGTTTATTCCACGCCCGTGCTTAAAACACAATACGTTCTCAGTTATTATTGTTGAACCCACCAATAACTTTTGAAACACAGCTATTAAGCAAGCTTATTATCAAGCTCTTTTCCACTTCATAATAAAATCAACGTGGAACAATTGACCTTGGCAGAACAAAAACCCTTTCGCTCCTCTCTGCCTCATTCTCATGGTGCAACAAGACATTAGAAAGCCGTTTCATTGCTTTGTCTCTCATTGCTCCCAGAGCTATTAACAATCAACAATAATTATTTTTTTTCTCAACACCCTCGTCTCTTGTTCTCAGTGGTCAAAGGCAGCGTAATACAAGTCTGGTTTGGATTTATGTAACTAAAATGTGCAGAAAAGCATATGGTGGTTGGTTAATGTGGGGATGCAATGAACTGTTATTAACCACATTTGACCTCATTTATATGGATGTGCCTGAAGGTTTTTCATGGTTTAGAAGGAGCTATGATTTGTAACGTATCTTTTCATTATAATTTAAATTGATTCCAACACTGTACTCCATATGCATATGGCTTTAGAAAATCTGCATCGTTGCGTGATAGTTTAAAATATTTTAGTGCATGTTTTGCTTGCCGTAGATTACAACAACTTCTAGTGTTTGACTGGACTTGATTTGACTGATAAAATACATTCATACTGTATTTGTCATTTAATTGTAGTCACCATTCCCTTATGCTAAAATCAAATTTGCATAAAATAATGAATGGTGCAAGAATCAGCACCAAAGACGTCAACGGGGTAGCTAAATTAGGAGATAATCCACTGCAAGGTTACGTCAGTCTTATATTACACTGCGACATGGTAGAAAACCAAGGAAATTGCTTTTGAAAGGGCAGAGTATATGTACAGTATGTGGTAATGCTACATATGCAGCCATTTAACATGAGACACAAACTTAACTGCTTTGAAAGGGTTCAAATTATAGTACTCTATAGAAAGGCATTGTTACAATTATTATTTCCATTATTTTAAATGCAAGTATGAGTGTCTTTTGGTTAAGCATAGAGAACACACAGTTCAGTCATGGCTTACCATTGTCTTTCATCACAGAAGTGTATGGAATATATTATCTACATGTAATGCTCATTGGTACAATATTAATGTGTGCAGTCATATGTTTACATGTAAAGGGGTCAGCTTGAATATTCTTAAAGCAAACCAACTTTTAACGTCCTTTTAATCCTTTACACTTGGTTTTATGTGTCCTTTATATATATATATATATATATATATATATATATATATATATATATATATATATATATATATATATATATATATATATATATATATATATATAAAGCTGTAAATGTTGGTGGACCAGCCTCTATTGCAGACTCCCTGTTGTTTTATGCGTCTTCCTCACATTAAGTTAAACCTTTTGTTAGATATTGAGAAATGAGAAAACTGTGGAATACCAAATACCTTTTTAAAGGAATAGTTTAACATTTTGGGAAATATGCTTATCCGCTTTCTCACTGAGTTAGATGAAAAGATAGATACAATTCTCTTAAGTGTCCATTCAATATGCTGCTACAGCCAGGAGATGGTTATCTTAGCTTGGCATTAAGACTGGAAACAGCTGTATTTTGTTACCCTTTAAATAGAGCCAGGCTAGCTGTTTCCCCCTGTTTATTCTAAGCTAAGCTAAGCGTCTCCTGGTTGTAGCTCAGTATTGAACAGACAGACATGAGAAATAAATAAGTGTATTTTCTAAAATATCAAACTACTCCTACTACTTAATCTATTTCAATTAGAGACGTTTCCAACTAGTCTCTCATCTTGCAGTGTCTTCCTGTAACTGCACTTAGTATTTTATTCCTATTATTGTGTTGGGGTTTTTTGCACTTGCATTTACTAGATGACTGCTCTTACTGTTCCTTACCATAAAAATGTCTTTTGATGTAATGCATTCACCTAAAAACTGGTAAAGTTATAATTAATGGCTTTATTGGTGGTTAATAAATCATTTACTAATAGTAATAGTTCAGTTATAAACCATTAATGAGAGCAACTTTTGGTTTGCCAGGTTAATAAATGTAAGTCGTTAATTAAAAGTAATAAACCAGCAATTCTGCTGTTACGAATGTTTAAAAAAAATTAATAAAAGGGCATGAGTTTCTCACTTTCTAATAAGCCGTCAGCAACAGTTCATAAAGCAATCATAAATGGTAACAAGTTGTTGATAAAGGCTTTTTACAATAATCCATCTATTCTGCAGCTTTAAATGTTAATGAGTAGTTAATAAACAGATAGTGGCCCAGATTCCCTGCAGCTACAAAAGATTAGTGACAGCCTGGCATCCAAGAAGTTGTTCTCAATAATGGCTTATAACAGATACTATAAAGCATCAGTAAATTATTCATTACCCATTAATAAACGCGTTAATTACCACTTTATAAAGGGTGATGAATTAGAAAGTGGCAATATACTGTATATATTTTAGACTTTCTCTTCATACTATTAGTAAGCGCTGTGTGCAGGCGAGCTGACTCCACCTGCACTCGAGGGCATAGCATTTTGATTGACACTTCTTAGCAATTTCTTGGCAAACAATCAGTTTGACTGCAGTCCTATTTCATCGCGGCCTCTCTGCCTTTCGCTGCCCCTCCTCACAATCTGGTGGATGGTGTAGAGAGCATTTGGCCAGTAATGTCATTTACCCATGCAGACGCATGCTCATATTTATTCTCCTTTCTTTCAGTCTTCTTTCATTTTTATCAGGCACAGATGTCCTGAACTGGACCCAGCTGTACATTTTATGGAGGACTTAAAATATAAAGGAGGCCATGTGTTTTTGCCCTCCACAATATAATAATGTAACATGGAAGAATATAAAAAGGGCAAAAATTTGTATTGACCCCTTGGAAAATCTACAAAGAAAACTCATCTTATAGCAGGAGGTCTTTTCATACACGTAAGAAACAGGATTACTGTCAAAAAAAAAATCGGTTATTGTCTTTTCATGAAACCCTCCAGTAAACAGTGAGTTTTTGTGGCCTTTCTATCAGAGCATTTCCCAATTTATCTTAATGGAAATCTACAGCTTTTCTGCAGTGAAAACCAAGAGAGACTTGAGCTGCGTCTGTATTGAATCCAACATCAGATGAAAAGCAAAGAAATTTGATTGTATAACACATCCATACTGTAGAGAGGAGAGAATTTAAGATGCTGTACTATTGTAACAGCAACAAACAGGGCCTCCGTGTGCCTTGTATGCTCTTCATATTCAGCAACACATTCCTTATCAGTGATGCCTTTTTATCCCAATCACTTTGAACCTGATTCGTGTTCATGGCACATCGTCAGTGACATGTGAAAAAGGTCCACGGTGAGGCACAAAATGGATTGTGCGTCCATGGTGGCTAATTCTGATTCAAGGAATTGAGAGAGCTGTGTTAAGGATGTTAGGCATTAAAGAGTTGTCTTTTTCATGGGATTATCTGCGAAGGAGGAAGTCAGTATTCAGACAGAGCTGACTGGCACGGCAAGATCAGCTTCCGTCCAAGTAGAACACTTCTTCAGGCATGCAAAACATGCAGACTTAAGTCACATAATCCCTTTCAATATCAGTGAGGATGTCAATACGCTGACATGAATGGATAGGATACAGCAGTTTTACAGGCTTACTGTTGTTTCCGATCACAGTGTTTGCAGTGGTAGCTGGCAGGTTGCTATTATTAGCCACTGCAGTGATATAAATGTTACTATAGATCCATTGACACTACGATGACAAAACATTTAAAGCATTGGTGAAACGCTGCCCCGTCTAACAAAATATCATCAAGAGGATTCTAGGCTGGGTTTTATTCTTCGCACCCCAACGTTGTGGCATTTATGGGGACTGCAGATATTGAAGTAAATAATTGCACACACAAAGCTAACACTCGAGCACATCTCAGGGGCTAAACAAACAATGCCACTCTGCACATTTGGTGCCTGAGTTCAAATGAGACTGTAACTGTGGATCATAACAGGGCTTTTCTGGTGTTTTGTGGAATCACTGTTCTGTCAGCGTGACTAAGCAAGGCTGTCCAAGTCCAGCTGACCATGACTGTCTGTGAGAGCTATGAAAACGACCGCTTTTCAAAACAAGCGCTTTCAGGCAAATTGTTGGCATTACACATTCAGATGTTGCTAAACGCTGAAAATGGCATTGTTTTTGCTTCTTTATCCTACTGCCAAGCATTTGAAATCCTGCACTTAGCATATTGGAAATGGCATTCAGTGTTGAACGCAACATATTTCAGGATGTTCTTATTATATCCTATCAATATTTGCTGCTGCTGCAGCAGCCCAGTCTCTTCATGGAACTCATTAAAGTTTCATCGCATCTCATCTCATCTCACCTTATCGTGGACTTTGCATTCTTTTGTGGAATCTGGACATTAATAAAAAAATCATTGAGCAGTTGAAGGTTTTACATTTTTTTATGTGATAAATGTAGAACATGAAACATTTCAATGTGGAAGTCATGTTTGTATATCAATTCATCCATCCATTTTGTATACTTGCTTATTCCTGAAGCTTAGTCCTATACCAGTATACATGGTGTGAACACCAGGAAAACTGATCAGAAGGGGTTATGCTCAATTCAATGCTCATGAATTCCAGTTTTAAATTAGTTTAAACTGAAGCAATGAACGGAAAACTCACTGTAATTAAAATTTGAATGAAATGAGCTGCTGTAGATGTCAATAGAATTTCCTATAATTTTATGAGCCAAAATTAAACTCTGTTCAGCTTTTATGTGAGTGAACTGTAATATTCTCCACTGTGTTGTTACAAATTGACAATAATGGATACGAAAGTTAAAATCAAGCTATATTGCAGGAAAACTACCTTGTATGTCCTCATGCTTTAATATGGAGGGATATGTTAGAGTTTCATTCTACCCATTTGATAATAATTTGCTACTTGGAGATGGTTTGCTGTGTTTTGGATGATTTGAAAATTGAAGCACTATATCATCTTTCACATTATTAGATAGGTGGTAATAAGCTGTGGGCCTGTAAATGACACATTTGGGATTGAAATTATCCTCAAAATGCCTTTAACTTTGCCTCTCCAGCATATTTAAAAGGAAATCTTTTCACTTTCGATGTTCAACCCTGACAGTGCTGTGAGCTATCTCTCATCAGACTTCCCAACTTGCGTTGAGTCTTTTTTTTTTTTAACTGAATGGCTACATCTAACAATAAACGGCTAGTTTGATCAGTGCAGTGACTGTCAGGATGTAGCAGGGTTTAAAACTTGAGTTTTTTATCATGTCTCCCTGGTAGCAACACGTCAAAGCAGCTACTTCGGAGAAAACATGGCCTTGGCTTCTCTTTTTGCTTCTTTATGTATTTAAAACCTTGTCAGTAACAAAAGTCATGCTGCTCTATTTCCATGTAGGTGTAAATGCTGGTCGGCGCAATGCTAGTTCCCTCTTTGTGCATGTGCCTTTTGTGGCTCAGATCAAGCTTGATTGCGCCAAGGTAAAGGGACAATGGTTTCCCCAAACAGCTGTTTTGGCTCCTTGTTGCCAAGGAGACATGATGAGAAAAAAAACTTTTAAGAGGTGCTACATGCAGGCTGAGGATGTGTTTAAGCAAATCATGGGGTGCAGCATTTTGTTACCCATTTTAACATAAAATTGTTGATGCATTTCCTCAAACCACCTCTAAATTTTAAAGCAAGTGCCAGTAAAATTTTTCGTGGCTTTAGTTTCTGACGACACGCACAGAGACATCTCTAAAAAACCCTTTCATGAATGTTTACTTTTCCCCCTTTCACTTTTACATACATTTTTCCTCTGGCACATTAAAATTAACATCTAAAGTTAATTTAAGATTTTCATCCAAAGTTTAATGTAATTACTTTAAATGCATGTAATTATAATGGGTTTTACTAATGGTTGATTTTTGCCCTTAAAGTCATGCACAACCACATGTAGGATGTATGAGAGTCTTCTCTTTCTGTTGATTAAATGACCTGTAGCCATCATACAGCAGCGGGCATGATACATTAATTTAAAGGTGCTGCGTGTTTCCAAAGTGAAAGTACACAGTTATTCAAATCAGTGTGGGTCCCTTAATAAATTCATTTAATCACCTGACATGGCACCAGGCTCTACCAAGAAGTACACTAACTATTGCGCTTTTCTGAACACCAGGAGACAGATATATAGTATATAGTATAAACGATATACGCACAAAAACCGTAAACTGGCATCTCTGAAAGAACTTCTTCTACTTTGACATTCTTCTTATTGACGGGTTTAATGAGTGGTGGAGAAGGCACAAGTGTGCATATGAATGTTTAAGCGTGTTTTTACATCCATTTATGGCTTTATAAATCTGACAAATCTGTCTTTGTGCGCACACAGACTCCAAGTATAGCATCCTGAGCTCCATCGAAGATCCCAGAACATTTCTAAATAGCATAAATGTGCACATGTAAACATACCCATGCACCGTATGATTAACTGAATGCAATATTGAATCAGACAACAGACAAAAATAGTGACACATTTTATTGTTATGCCAGTTACTGTATTTATAACCTAACGGCACAGGTTTCATTGTCTGGTAAATAACTACATGCACATACGCATGGAAAGAACGCTCAATTGAAGTGTCTCCTAAAAACACAAATTAAATTTAAACAGGGACATGAGGAAGATTATTTGGAGTGCTGTATAATCGTATTGGGGGTGCTGTACATTTGTGCTTTGGGCCTTGGCACTTCCTGCAAAGAAACTGTTTACTCAAAGGAGAAGCCAGACTGGATTCTCCTCGCAGCCCATTAGGAAACAGCCTGCTGCTTTTAAAGGGGATGAAGGCAGCTGACATAATCTGCCGTTATAGATCCCAACCCAACCTGCTGATGATACTGTACATTTGTTCAGGATCTATACAGAAAGAAGAAAAAAACAAACACTTTCAGGTTCAGATCACACTCTGGGAACGTAGCACATACATTATTTGTTTCTATGCTTCTGTTGTGTGCATACATAGACATATATACACATGTATCACCTTGTTAGTTCATAATATTCAGACTACTTTTTTTTATATTTAACATTAAAAGCCTGTGTTGTAACATGCATGTTAAAACACAGCTTTAGTAATTAGCAGACAGCAGCATAAAGAAATGTGAAATCATTTGGTGGTAAATGTATTCAGTGGTAACCTATTAAAGATGGATTCACCTGATAAATAATGACAAGTGACACTAGAGACGGAGTCAGAACTGTGATGTTGCAGACGTTGTACATTGCTCTGCGAAAGTAGGAAGCCAGCAGTTGCTGTGTTAAAGCAAACCCGTCCTTCTTGCACACCATCTCTCGTACCTACTGATTATTTATGTGGTGCTGGTAAATGTGCTGAGCTTGGCTAAGTGTATAAATAGCAGTACGGACATCATCAGAGGCTTCAGCTCACAAGGGGGAAAGGGGAAGGGAAAGAGCTTACTACCAGAGCATTAGATCATGAGCAACAGAGACGATCCCTCCTGACTCATCAAGAAAGGAGGGAAACTCTGATTCCTCGCGTGCTCGTAGTCTGCATGTTGGAGGCTCATGGGTAACCCTGCTGACCTCTGTGGCCACTAGTGCACAACTTTGTGTTGTGCTTATTGCATAATGATTCATATGAGAAGTGCATTATTCAATTACCATCTTCCCCTTGGTTCACTGACTTATATATGTGCAACCTGGTTTAGGATAACACAGACTTGCAAATGTGCAAACTGTGTTTTTTTTATTTTATTTTTTCTTTATTAAAAATAGCTGCATAACCAGAGCAATTATTAGAGCGTATATTATTTGATGTGATTCTCTCAGGCAACTTGTATTATTGCTCAGTGTCACCACGGTCACTGTCTGCACCACAACTGGATTTCCTTCCTAACAAAGGAGTCACAACATCCTAGTCATGGTAAATGTTATTGTAAAACATCAGCATAATTTTTTCCTTGTCATTTTACACCTCCGCCACTGCCATTATCTCTGTGTACTCGTGTGTTCCAGCTCTCTGCAGTGCAGCCCACAGTACAGGCCTCTACTTTGCCCTGGGTTGTTGCCTTTGTCTGGAGCTCTCTCATCTCTGGAGGTCACATTGGCCGCCCTGGAGGTACTGGTAATGGTCAGTGTGCCAACTGTGTGGGCAATCTAAGAGAACCATATGCTGTCTGTTAAGTCACACTCAGCGGCAGCAGTGTATCACGGCTGAAAATGACAACGTGCTTAACATGCGCAACAGAGGCAAACGCTGCAGTCAAGCCATCAGTTAAGCATGCAGTGTATTGGGGCTGGTATTTCTCGCATCCTTTCCTTTCTCACCATGTCACTCCTTGTCCTGTATTCCACACTGATCGCTTCAAGAGAGGGGGATTCAACGGGCAGAATAACCAGCCCTTACTCTCGCTACATAGGCTAGCCTCTTGCCCACTATTCGCAATTCATCCAACTTAAGATCACCATAAGATCAAATATGCGTTTCTTTATTTGTTTTTTATTGGAGGTTTTATAACACCAGTGTGGGTCCCGGCCTGAAAATGTTTATTTTAGCCTTGTGGCAAGTCAGGCAGAGTAATGTGGATGTGCTCTGTGCCCAGCATTTTCACACATGGCTCAGACACTGCTACAGAGGGGCCCTGTAGCGGGTTCTTCTTCACTCTTCATTAAGAATTCCAGAGGGTGTTTCGACTGAGAGGTGATAATGTTTCTATGGACATCGCTGGCCTCTAGTCACACACCAAAGACGAACAGGTACTGCAAAATACAGTTGCAGTTTTCAGTATGAAACTATTTAGTTTCTGTTGAATGCCCATCTGCAAAAGTACTGCAAAGTCAGTGAGAAAATATATCAAATGAAACAACCATTTTGTCACTATGTGGAGACATAATCCAAGCTTACAGTTATCCAAACACCTGCCTCACCCTGCGTACTGAAGCTCTGAGGTCCTGAAACTCTGAACAAATAGCTGTTTGTCCTTGAGGATGGCCGC
Organism: Macquaria australasica; assembly: GCA_005408345.1. NCBI lineage: Eukaryota > Metazoa > Chordata > Actinopteri > Centrarchiformes > Percichthyidae > Macquaria > Macquaria australasica. Next base: position 62,508 of record SEMN01000236.1, read on the forward strand.
AAATGAGAAGGCAGGATTGCTGCACTGTGTTGAGAAAACCAGGAAAAAGCAAACCACCACCCTGACAGCTGCAGTTTATGTATGGAATAAATCATCAATCATGTATAAATCATCAGTCTTATATATATTCTACTTGTATATAAGACTGTATGTGTGTAGATGTGTGTGAATCTGAAGTTGTGATATTGTTTTGGAATTGAAACTATTAGTCGATTAATTGATTAGTAAATTGACATTATTGGCAACTATTTTGATAATCTACTAGAGGTCATATTTCCAAGCAAAATATCCAATATGTTCTGCTTCCTGCTTCTCAAATGTGAGGATTTAAAGCTTTTGTTTGTCACACATGATAGTATATTTCTGGAGGATAGTTGGATAAAACAAGTAATTTAAACATTTCACATTGGGGCTCTGGGAGATTATATTGGGCATTTTTCAGTATTTTATGACATTTTATAGCCAAAACAATTAATTTATTAATCAAGACAATACTGGGCAGATTCATTGATAATGAAAGTAATCATTAGTTGCAGCCCTATATTTTTTATTACACCAATTATGCTTTAAAAGCTGCAAGTCCTGTGTTTTAATAATCCTGTAGCATTTGCACAAATAAAGACATGGCTGGGGGAAGTATATGAGCCTTATAACATTTAATCTTTGAAGGATGTTTTGAAGCAAAACGTCTTTTGTTTTTGAGTGTGCAGCCTTTCCCCACTCCGCTGCAAATCACACATCCCACTACCAGTGTTCTTAATTAGAAAAGTAACAACAATAACTAAAAATGGAGAGCAGAAAATCCTCTCACAAGCCTGAACGCTGTGTCACTGAATTGAAGTCTATGTGCATACAGGGTTTGTGTTTGATGTGTCTGCGTGGGAGTTTGATGAATAGATGGAGGGGCAGTTAGCATGCTGTCACAATATGTAAGATTACAGTTGAAGCAGCATGAATAGCTCTGGTGATATTTGCAGTGCGAGTGTATGGGTTCAGTATGTTTAAATAAATTCCTTGGCGTTGGATGCTTCGGGGGAACATGAACATAAGATGGACGTCTTGGTGAAGTGCGGCATGCGTGAAATTGTACTTCTCACATCACTGTCTTAGGTCAGTCAGAAACGTAATGGCATTTTGAAAGTTGTATTAAAAAACTGGACAAAATACCCACACTGGATACTATGTCACTGATTCCTTGGATTTGAGATTTAGCTAAACGTTAATGTATCACGTACATGTTAAGGGAGCTCCTACAGGAAGAAAGTGAGCTGCAAACATGACACTAGAGAAGAAGAAGAGGCATGTCTCTTTCAGATGTAATGGATGGCTACTGAACAACCTTTGAAGGTTGCTCTCAATGTCAGGGTCTTTTGTGGAGGCCTACCGTGTTTACACTTAGTAGAAGCGAGAGTTCGGGTTGGTAAATATGTCTTGCTTGGACAAACACCCCGTGTTGCTTTGGCTGAGGCTGATAAAAAGGACTGTTGAGATCCTAATCAAGATTGTTGCTTTGGCAATTAAACCTGACAGAGGAGAATCAGAGCTATTCCTCTGTTGTTGTTATTCCTGTAAAAGGAAAAAAAAAAGTGGAAAGTGGTCCCTTCTTCTTCATCTGCAAAAGCTTCAATTAACTGTGATTGCTCCATGTGCACCTTTAGTTGTGCATTTGGGAGAGAGAGGAGAAATCGTGGCTCCCTTGAATTGTTTTAGCCTATGTATAGTACATTGCTGCAGTTTAAATGAGTTCCAAAAAGTTTTTGTGTACTCTACACCTAATCTGTTTTGATTTATCCTAGTCCTGCATAATTAAGTTTTGTGCATGTGAGACTGATGCCACTCAAACTTGCATGAAACCACTGCACCAGAGACACTTAAAAGTCGGTCTTATGAATGCAAAAGTGTTGCACAGGTGTTTACACAAATACAAGAATGTACCTATTCCTGCCATGATGTGGACCAGTGATAGAAAATTACACTGTATCACCGTCCTCCACCTGTAAGACCAGTTTAACACCTTGGCCTGAAGGCGGTTCATGTTCATCGGCAGTGCAAAACGTTGGTTCGCAAGTTTGACATAGAGCTGCAGAATCAGTGCAGCTGTCGCTAATGAGCTAAAAAGGTGGGGCTAATTAAAAGTAAAGAGCTATGGTGGGTTTTGTGTGTTATCACCTATATAAGCTTCAACTCTATGGTCAACATGGAGGCTGCTGTAGTATTAGACTGCATTTAAAGGTCGGGTAGGCAGTATTGTTATGAAGTCACTGACCAGCAAATCCGTAATAACCGTGCAGCATATTGTAATTCAAGTGGTCTGAGAGCAGACCTCTACTTCAGCCCCTCCTCTTGCCTCTGTTTTCAGGCTTCAGAAAATCCCACGCCCATTGACATGTAGTATTTGAAAATATTTCATAGTCATTTATTATGTTTCTCTGTCACTCTATTAACTTTATTGGCTTGATTAAACTTTATGGTAAATGCATAGGATTTTTTTATTGGTGACAAACTCATAATACAGTACGTAATGACACATTGTTATTCAAGGACAACAGCACATAACTTACTGTAAAGCATGAAGGAAGAGTGCAAAACCTACAGATATATTCAGCAGTCAGTATTCATTGAATTCATCCATTGCATTTAATATGTAATGAAACAAAATGTGACAGAAAAAACTAACTACTTGGTAACGCAATGTTCCCGTGAACAATCCTAGGTTAATTATTATACAGGCTAAAGACAAATATTAGCTATGCGTATAAAGCAGGAAATCATTTTTAAAGAAGGAGGCAGGTAAAATGAAATTTCTGCTTGAATTTCATCTGGCAGAGAGGCTCTGGGCAGAAAATGATTGTTCCACTGCTACAGTAATATCAAATCATTTGTATTGAGTCTGGGATGAAATCAAAGATTGAACTATAAATTGAACCTTTTTATGAATCTGACACTATTACAACTGGTGCCGTATGGCCCCCAATGTTATTTGTGCTTGCACATTAAGGTGTGACCGTTTATTTCTCTCTGCAGACTGCTTTGAAGTGAACCCTGTGAGGAGCAGCCAAAAGGACACAATATTCTGGTGAGTTCCCAAATTGAAATTAAAACCCTCTTCACATTTACATAATATACTACCACACATAACCCATCCAGACTGGGAACATGAGCAGAAAGTGATGGGGCAAAGGGATAGAAGGGGAAAGGCTTTGAAAACAACATGCAGAAAACTCTGTCGATCATTCAGTTTTTACTCCACAGGGTCAGTATGTTTGACTCACCATGCATACATATTTTCACTACATTAAACACAAAGGCAAACCCTACAGTTTTAGCCATTTTCTTTCCTTTTTATTCCACATATATTAACTCAGATGGAGAACGGGGGGAATGCAAAAACACAGCATCTCATTCATTTCTTCTCTTCTCTGACACATGCAGATTTAACCACATGTTGACATACAGAGAGAGGGGGAGAGAGCGAGCTTCTGCAGAGTGACACTGTTAGCTATCCTCTCACATGGGCAGGGTTGGGCTGGCGCCACGGCTGTTTGCCTCATAGCCTGCGCAATGGGAGTCGGCTCCATTATCAGAGCTACTGCTTCGCCACCCTGCAGCAAACCCAGCATCCTCTGCTCCTGCAGATTTAATTTCTTATCTCAATAGGGAAAACAGCCCCTCTGATGAACAGCAGAAAACACCCTGGACTGCTGTGAACATGGATTGAGAATATATAGCCTACAATAGATGGTTTGATAAACTTATAAATATATATCCTCATAGGAATTTGTGGTTGGTCATAGATATTCAAGGGGATTTACTTTATACTGTAAATAATGAGTCATGGAAGGGAAGCTCTAATCAGGATCCCTAAATGTCTATAATGTGCTGCTGCTGTTGTGTGCTTCATATTCTAGGACAAAGCGAGTTGCCTCTGTTTGCAGATAGATAAAAGCAGCTCTTCGGCTGCTGTATTCTCACATGACATAAACTCGGCATGAACTGGTGTCACATGTGTGCTCCTTTTGTAAAAGATTCTTGCGAGAGCACATTATCACTTCTCAGAGAATAGAGTAGCTGGATATTTTTGATGACATGTTTTCATAAAGCCCTTGTGCAAAAAACAAAATCCAAGCTTCATACTGTGACGTTACTTTGGGTTTTTTCCTCTTTTGTTTCCCCATTTGCTTTATTTTTGACAACCTTCAAAATCTCTTTCTTGCTGCATTCGGTAAGAAGTCGGAAGTCTGTGATGGAACTGAAAGACTTGACTTGTGGCTTTTCCAGCCCTTTACTAACAGCTTCATCAATGTCATGAAAAGCCACTACAGTAGTAATTGTGTGTCAACTTTCCCAGGCTCTAAAACAAAAGTTATTATGTGAGCACAAAGAAGTTATGTTCCTTGATATACCCTGGCTAAATTAGTTTTCTTGTGTTTTACAGTAATCACCAGGTAGCGCTGCACTTACTGATAGCAGTGCTATCGTATTTGTGGTCTAACATGTCAAGAGTAATTTATTACAATCATTAAAGTTTCAAGATCTTCTCTGCTTGTAAGGCTTTACAGTTCCTTGGAATGATGCTTTAAACATCCTTTTCTGTAAAGCACTTATAGCATAAACATTTCAATTATAATAAATGCACACTGCACAATGCACACTTTGTAAAGCAACATTACATGTATGTGTGCTTGTGCCGGAGTAGAAACAAGTAATAAAAAAACAACAACACAATACTGCACAGACACCATATCAAAGTATGTGTGAGAGACATCAACACACACCAGGCATGGCAGCTAAACGTTGCAGATATTGAACCTGATTGTTTTCAGGTGGCTGGGGTTTACATAATGTGGCACTGTGAGAGGACATTGATTTTTCTTGCTTTGAACTGGCAGTCCTGTAGGATGCTTTTCTGCACAAGGGGAGTGTCTGGCTTTAGCACTGTATGCAGAAACCGGCTGTATCAGCCGGTTTGGCAATTGGGTAGAAATAGAAAGTTAATAATCCATAGTCTGAGCAATAACAAAAGTTTTAAAGGCAAAATCCATTGCATTAGCCATTTTTTTTCACTCAGAAATACATGAAAGGGGTTGTAAAGCTTCCTATGTTTTAATGAAATGAGCAGAATATTATCAGTGAGGACAGGTTGGGTTGAATATCTGGTTCTTAAGATTCTTTGAAACGGATTAATTTAGGTATTTTGATTTTTTTTTTTTGTTTTGTTTTTTTGATTAAGCTTTTAGCAGATTAGCCTCTCAGAAGACTTTAGTGTGTGACGTTAAATTAAACACAAGTTGATGGTGTGGTCACGAGATCATTACTTATCCTCATATTCTTTGAGAAGGTGAAGGCGGTCTCTTGGTTGGAAACTGAGCGCAGGAAATGAGTTTGACACCTTTGACATTTTATTACACGTGAGGTCTGGGTGACAATATTTTCATTAGTTTTCTCTCAAAGCTGTTCTATGTAGAAAGACTGCACAGAACAGGGCGCAACCCAGGGATAACACAGATTCATCATAACTCTCTATAGTCTGGTTCATGCATTTGTTATTGTCTTCATATGTCCTTGTTAGTGCAAATGTGTCTGCTCTGTGGAGCCGTTTTTAATGAGAAAAAGCATTTGCAAACATCATGACACTTTGCAACCACAAAGATGCACCACAGGTCTTTGAATACTGTTTGTGAAGATTCAGAAAGGACTAATCAACAATGCAGAGAGACCTTTGGAGGACAGCGATAGTGTGAGAACACTTGATTTAGAAAATTTGAGAGAGAATTTGTAATGTGGTTCCCTCTGTTTATTTGGAGAAAAAAAGAGTCTTCAAAGATGCACTGATAATGGTGTTGACACACATTTTAATTTGATTCCTTCCTGCTCAAACTACAAAGATGCATCTGTTATTTCTATTTTACAGAATCAAGGTTGTCAATTCAGTAGTCAAAACAATTCAGGTTTATCTGTGTGACCCTGATACTGTCTTCAACTGCTCGCCACAGTATGAACACAGTAAACACAAAGTTAAAATGCATTTGATGGAAACTTGCAGCAAGATAAATATAAATGTTTTTATAAATAAATAAATATAATTTAATTAAATTAGTGCTGATACTTTGGGATGCTCTTATAATGCTTATTTAACAGTTCTTCCCTTAAGTTTGACGAAGGCTTCATAAGCATTACCTCAGGTTACAAAACTACCCAGTGTTTTCTGTATAGAATAAAATAAACACCATAATGCTTCATAATAATTAAGCAGCCCTAAGCAAGGTATTTTATAAATGACTGATTATAAGCAGCATTGCAGAGGATATGTTTTGTATGTATTTTTTGAAACAGAGAGAGATAGAGTATCACTTCAACGTTTATTACTCTTTATTAAACTGCGTAAGATTTCAGTCCCCGCAGTCTTTTGCAGCTGACTCGCACGTTCTAAAGTGAATTACGTTTTTCTCATGTTATCGTACAGCATGAAAGAGCAAATCCAATTGACACGAGTCTAATATCTTGTGAAATTGCAGAGCTCTTAGATTAACCATTTTCCTCCATGAGAGCACATCCAGCACGCCGAAAATATCAGCACACCAAAGTATAGATTGTTTTGGTTTTTTTTGCTCATTTTGAAATTAGACTCTCTTCATGCAAATAGCTGTTTTGATGTCTTTTGTTGGCATCTGCTGCTTTTCTCAGGGCGCTATAATTAAACAGGAGGAGGCCGCAACCCTTCTTTATTCTGTGTCAGTTTGAGAAATGGCTGTTGCAAAACGCACTGTGTCAAAGCAGCGCAAGTTGAACAACAGCTAGATTTCACACACAATGGAATCCATTTTTAGGAGTGTGTGTATCTGTGGATTTGTGAATTAATCTTCATTAATGCAGAGGCATAGATGTCTGAATATGCACCAAAAATCAGTTTGTGGAAAATTTGCTCAACAGCATCACACCACATTTTTGTATTTATAACAGAGAAGTATCATATACAACTGCCTGAAAATCAGAACTTATGAGGACACATTACTTGTTACTCTACAGCTGAAAAACTTTTTGAACTGCTTTGATCCCTTCTGCTGGTAAAGTCATGACACCCCCAATTATAGATAAACACTTTAGAAAATGGGGGTTAATAGTCAATGTTAATTTCAATTTAACGGAGTTAAAGCACCTTGAGCTTCTTTCAATTGTTTCCTGACATTTTGAGAGGAGCACTCCATCAAAAGATAATCTTTTTGAATTACGGGAAAAAATACCATATTTTTTATTTACTCTCCACGTGTCACCACCCAGGTTTACACCCACAGCACATCCCCTGATCTGACAACATCCTCAGGATAACGCTCATATATCATCATTAAAGAGCACGGACTCAGGCACTTTGTCAGAGTTTGCAGTCCAGTGAAAAGGTACAAAGGGGGCAGAAAATAGATCTCTTTGATGAAGAACAGATTATGATGGAGAGGTGAGCAAACTTTCCTCTCATTCGCTGCCCACATGTGCATTGCAGCAAGACTTGCCATCTCACACAGCAGCAAATTGCTGTCTGATCCCAAAGACAAGCTGCAAATGGGATGTAATCCTCTTGGATCTTTGTTAAAAGCTGCAGTGAAATGTAAATCTCTCCTCTGTTTTAAATTAAAATAAAAAGGCTTGTGTTTCAATAAAAGATCAAATAAATATGCTAATTTGTCATCACGTTATGTACATATACTTATTATTTGTACTATCATTATATACAGTATTTATAGGCTACCCACGTACATTTACATTCCAAAGACAAGCTTTCTGTAGCAGCCTTGTGTGTCTCTATTATCAGAAGATCGGCAGCCTCTTTCAGACTCCTATTGTCGTAATGTGACGTGTGAAAATCTGACATAAAAATTCCCGCTGAGCTCCGTGACTTGAGAGCTCACCCTGACTGATTCGGCTCCAACTGCAGCCTGCGTTTCCTCAATTTTAGTTGGCCCACCTCTGAGGGAGGTGTCTCCAGAATTAGAAACCTTACTGACAACTTGTTAGCCCTCAGGTGAGATAACATGCAGGGATTTATTGTAATAAACCCGAGCTTGTCATAAAGAGAGATTGTTAGAATGGAATATTCAGGGCTTTCTGACTGCTGAGAGCGAAATGTCAGTCCAAACAATGAACATCAACACATACAGTGTAAAATGTTTAATTGCAAAGCTACTATCTGTATCTGTATATTTCACAAAAACATCTGTTTGTATGTATCTGTATATTAATTATGGGAATTCACACTGGAAGTGGGCTGGGCCAACATCAGAAATCAATGTCTACTTGCAACCCCTCATCATTGGTTATGTCTTAGTATGGACATAAGCTGGGAATTAAAAAGTCCAAAGAGGGATTTTTCTTCCATTAGTTGTTTTATTTGAAGGAGGCCTAAAGAGGGATCCAGTATTTCACAAAAAAACAAGCAAACATTTGAAAAATGGCAGAAAAACTTGCATACTTATGTACTTATGCAAAAGAAAGGCTTTAAGTATTTTGTAATCCTGTGAGGCCTTAAGGGATCCCAACCCCCAGGTTTGGAACCACTGGTCTAGGTTGCCAGTGTTAGTGGTTTTCTACTGCCATTTATATTCAACACAAAGTGTATGTGTGGTTTTAATCTACCCAAATATATAAAATAATAAAGAATCAACTGTATTTGAAATGTATGCCTAAACTTAGTCTAAATAAAAGCGGTGTAACTTTAACCACAGATTTTGATTTCAAATCAGATTTATGGGCGTTCATTCTTGATGGACATAGTAGACACTGCTATCGCTGGAAATAATGAATTCTGCTGATATGTTAATGGTGTGCGTGTGTGCGCGTGTGTTTATTTTGACTAGATTATGACTCTGAGAAGAACGTGTGCAAGTTGTGAGGCACATTTGGGTGATTTAAAACTATATATACAAGAATATTACTGCGCAAATTCAGATTCACATTAACAAACAATCTTGATAGCTGATAACTTCGATTTGTTTTCCTTTTCAATTGTAACGAATACACACTGCGCGGGTTGAAAAACGTGTTTGTCTGTGCTCTCTGGTGGACAAACTATGTGATGGTAACACTGTTTATAAGTTACCTCAAATCTAGTTTGGTATTTCTGCACTGCAATTTCCTATTACTCAAAATATCGGCCGATATATCGACCTGAACGATTTATAAGTCTAGCTCTAGTTCTGAGCTAATTTGTCTTAGTAATATATTCATACACAGTTACACTTCCAGTAGTTAATGCTTATTAAGCTTATATCCACTTAAAACAGCTATTTTTGTTATTTACCAATATTGTAAGGAATTAATAGTGTTGCCTAAATTCTGTCTGGCATTGGTTGTTTCTGTTGGTTCATCCCATAGACTGTATATAAAGATGGACGACAGCTCCCCAAAAGTGAAGCCAAAACGTCTTGATCGCCCCCTGGTGGCTGGCTGTAGTATAGGTCATAAGCCCCGCCCCCTCCAAAAGTCAAAGTACACGTCAAATAAATCTTTCCCAAAGATGGTTTCTGTCATTTTAGGTAGTTCTTATCACGTTGATGTTTGTTCAAGTGTTCGTTTTTCTGATACGTTTTTAAATAGTTATTTGATGCTATAAAAACGGGGTGTCACGTCATGATTGACAACTGTGAGTGTGCTCGTGATTGGCTCAGGCGGCTGTATAGGCGGGAACTCGATACCGTGGCTCCACAGCGGATCACTAGGAGTCAGATTTTGCAGTGAATTATGGGTATTGTAGGAGAAAGAAGGAGGCATAACTTGCTTGTAAGCAGATTGGCATAGCATTCAAGATTCAAGACACCAAGATTTACTTTACTGTACTCATTTATTTTTCAGGGACTTGTTAATTAACATCAGTACGATGTGAATGTGTCAGATTTTGCCAAAAGACAAATTCCCTGGGCAGGTTGATTTTATACATTAAAAGAAACACGACATACAAAAAGCAGACAAAACTACATGAAAGCACATATAGGAGGATACAGCTAAAACCTAGTTAAAGCATTACAGAACAGCAACAGACTAAACTAAACATCAGTATTACAAAACTCTAGTCTTTTGTGACTGACACGGCAGTCTCAATAACGATACAAAAAGACACTCATAGTAATTTGAACTTGTAGTCATTGACATGGGATCTTAGGTTAGGATCAAAACCGCAGAGAAATATAATATGTTGCTATACACAGAGGAAGGTGTGGCAACAGAAAAAATGTTGCTGCTTACATACTGTATGAAGCATTTTTCCTTTACTTATATACTTTAAGTTGTATATTTTTTGTAGCATGTTGAAGCCAGTGCAGAAGAGATAATAAATGTGCCAGTGGAGTTTCTGTAAGAAAAGGCAAACAGCCTGTGAGTATGATGCCTTACAAAAGTTCCATTTTTTAACGGTTCACGCTGTGAGTTTCCCTGGAGAATTGTGTCAGTGAGACCTGGCATCTCTGGAGACAGACATAGCGGGACGTCCCAGGCTGCAGGAAGATGAGAGTTGCCAGATTAAGAGCACGTTGAAATGCAGCTCTCCGCTCTCTGATCAAAAAAAACATTTCCTATTATTTTGCAAACGCCCCAGGAAGCACGTACAGCTGCATCAATTGCAACTGCACGTCAGCGGTTTGATAGATCAAATAAAATGAATCTAATGCGGATGAAAATGTGGAGCACAAACATGACGGAGTGAGACAAAGCATAACAGAAATCATGTTCCCTTTGTTTGAAATAAACCTCCCCTGATTGTGCAGCACAACAAGGAGAGCTATAAATTATTCAGGTGCTCCCTGATGGCCGCCGATTTACAGCCGCTCACTTGCATCTGACTGGATGCATTCTTCTGCCATATTCCTCAGTGATCTGCCTGTTTTTAAAATGGAAGCAAAATACATGTGACCTCTGAGTGGGACTTTGCCTTCACTCTAATGCTTAATTTATTCATTACCCCTCTGCCTGTATTGGGTATGCGTCGCAAAGCCCGTAATCGTAAATACTGTTGAATATCAAAATGAATGTGAAGGGGAAGGAACACAGGATTATTACAGCTATATGTAAATAACAAAGTGAAATATGGCTCCCTCCTCATCACAGTGCGAGCGCAACAAAGAAAGAGGGGAGAGAGGAATAACAGAATGCACTGGTCATAGATAATAACACCATTTGCTGTATTGTACAAGCCCATGAAGGACATCTCTCTCCAGACAGCACAGCATGTCATTTTTCTACACTGATGTTCCTCCCTTTGTGGTGATGTGCAGTTTGCTGTAGCAACTACCAGGACAAAAGGGAAGATGTTTGACTGCCCTCTCTGTGAAGCATTTCTTAGGGTTTTAACGCTCACATCTCCACGACTTGCTGTCTATACTGCTTGAGGGCTCAGTAATTTTTTACAGATGTATGGTCACGACATTGGACAGTGGCGTAAGACAATAAATTCTTGCAGGATATTAGGCTCTCTCTGCAGATTTTAAGATGGTAAGTTTTGGGTTTACTTAAGTTGAAATCAAACCTGTTTTTGATACTATTTATGTAGGGCATTTTGTTCAGAAATAGCCATTCATTGTATTTACAGTTACAGGAAGAAATTACCTCTCTGTTTTTATTATTAGTGGCAGAGTCCACCATTTATGTGCTGGACTCAAATTGTCTTCACATGCACGAATGATTCACAGGAAAACAATGCATGCACGTAATCCAGCCAGACTGTACTCCCAGGAAGACTGACAGCATCAGTTGTTTCGGCGAGTGACCTGAATGGCCTGGATGGATGAACAAAACATCTGACTTTAACACAAGAGACCGCTGTTCATTTCCCTTTTCCAACTGACAGCCAACGTCGTTTTTTTTAAAGCATGACCACGATCACTCCCGAACCTTAACCAGGTGTTTGTTATTGTAACCATGATGATGAAAGGTCCCCTAACCCAGACAAAGTACTTATTTGAACCCTAAACCTAACCAAACCTTAACCATGGTGTTGTCACTTCATGAAGCAGATTTATTTCTCAACAGTAATTTGTAACGTAACGTGATTAATAAGGAATCTAGTGTAATTTTCATTGATAACAGCCTCAGTGTTTACTGATCACACACTCTTTACACTGGGTCAGAGCTGTAAGTTACTGCTAATGCAAACAGTAAACATCTTACTGTTTCACATTAAAAGCGCTCAACTGGTGGAACATGGGGTGGCTTTTATTGTGAAAGGCAATGTATTTGTCACTGCTTTTAGCGTCGACCACGACCGGTCATTTTCAGCATTTTTTTGACAGCGAATCAGTTTAATATATTGCAGAGAGTAATGGAACAAGAAGATAACCAACCCCACTGTGATCTGCTGTTATGTAGAAAACTACTTGCACCATGTGCAGCATGAAATCAGATACACCAGTTGCTCTTCTGTTGTATTTACGACAAAGTAGCTACTTACAGGCGGCTGTGGCTGGGTCGTCCATTAATTCCAGGGTTAGCAGTTCGATCCCTGGCTCCTCCTGTCCACATGTCGAAGTGTCCTTGGGCAAGACACTGAACCCTAAGTTGCTCCCGATGGAGGCCAGCACCTTGCGTGGCATCTCCGTCAATATCGTTGTGTGAGTATGTGTGTGTAATGGGTGAATGTCTGTAAAGCACTTAAGGTAGAAACGCGCTATATAAGTGAAGTCCATTTACCATTTAACGAATGTCAGCTTGCTGTAACCATGGTCTGAAATCTTAGGGATTAGAACTTTAAACTTTAAACTTGAAATTAAAACTTCTGCAGCTTACAAAGCTTAAAAATGTTGCACAGTGCAGGATATGAAATGCAATAAAACCATTTAAAATGCAGTGCGTCCGCTGAGGCAAACCTCTCTTTAAATTCACCCATTTCAATCAAAATTGCAACATAACAGCAAGTCAGTAATAGAGAGACTCAGGAATATTATCTCTATTGAAACATAAATGAAATCCCCCTCCTACTATAAACGTGATGTGTCGCAGTGTTAGTCATTCACGTATTCTGCACTTGACAGTTACAGCCTCTAAGTGTATATACCGTTCAAAAGCAGACTGCAGGCTGGGGAATAGTTTTTTAATGATGGTTGTTGATTTAATCGTTCTGAGTGCATGCAGTCATCAAGGGACTTACAGACACAAATTGAAGTCAAGTCCACTCACTTTTAACAGAGATGCTGCCCAAATAAATGGATCAATAACTCCTCTAATCACTTTCCCACTTTGATTTTGACTGACTGCGAAATTCTTTCTCCTGAATCCAAAATGAGAAATGGCCACCTCTCTAAATCGTCTCATAGTTACCGCTCATAGAAACGTGTTTTTAAAGCACTGTGTACTGAAATTGAAATGACCTCAAGTCGATGTATCAATCAACATTGTCTTTCCTAACTAAACATTTGTCAACAAAACTTGTTATGATTGGAGTTTCTTTGTCACAGTCATTGATCATTAGTCATGCACCGTTACCCATATTCAGATGTGCATGTCATCGTGAAGCTGGCTGCTTACAGAGCAGAACCAGGTTTCAGCATCAGGGTGGCACTAAATTCCCAGCCTGTGCTTGTTCCCCTGCGTCCTCTCCTTTTGGCAAATAAATTGGAGTGAGCTGACCTTTTGTCAATATGCACAGCAAACTTGAGTGTTTAAGCTTCGAGAACCAGACATGTTAACTTCAATTAATCAAGTGAACGGCATTACAGCAGGTGACATGTACGAGATGGTTCACTGCATCATCCACATATTTTACTCATCATCGCTCCGAGGCATTACTTTGACTTTTTCCCCAGTGGATGGGGCTGATCACTGGGCTCTGTCTCACAGTCGCACACTGGTCTGCAGTACTCAAGTCTGTGTGGACTGTGTGTGGACTGCTGAAGGTTTACAAAAGCACGCACATCCAGACGCGATGAATACTAGGTGATGGACAGGAGTACATGTGAAAAACGGAAAAAAAATAAGAGTTTGCGCACTAGATAATGCTCCCATGAACATTTATTAGAAAACCACCATGTGACGTTTCGGGCGCAAGACTTCAGAAATCTTCTTTTTGGACTTTTCTGCTAGCCTGGCATTATATAGTAGCTTCAAGAGGGGTACGGTTTTTAAAACATTTGGAAACAACGAATGAATGAGTACGTTTTTTTTATTGTCATGCATACAACTATCCTCAGCCGGTATTGGCTTACAAGACTCCACAAATTCATATAAACCAGAACCAGAATGTTGCATTTAGATTTACAAACAATATTACAAAAAAGGCCAAAAATGAAGAAACCCATTTCAAATACTTTTCTGAATCATTCTCAAACTGTCATTGTCTACATCACTGACAAAATCATTTACTATATAATGAGAGTAAATACTATGTAATCTTGCCATATTTTCCAGGCTTTTGAGACAAAATAAGCAAACTCAAATCTGAACTATTTCACTTTTTGAGCATCTGTACACCAGAATATTTCTGGGTTTTCAGCACTTAATGGAAAATTGACATCCTTAAATCATCATAGCATGTGCAGCACAAAAGAAAATGGGACTCACTTTCCACTTCACCCAAATCACACAGCTCATACAATCAGTTTTCCTCCTGAATATTTTTCAATCTGTCAACTTCAATGGCCAGAGGAATAATACCAGCTCTCAGCTGTGCAGCTGATTGTCTTTGGCTTCTAAATAAGTGAGATGTATCATATGATTCAGGGCATGATGTCTGTTCAAAAATCCTAAAAGTAGGACACAAGCAACTGTATAAAGACCAAGTTGTGGCAATGTCATGTTTTTCAGAGTAACTACTGTAATCTGCAGCCAGGTGATACATAATGACATTATGGCACTTGTGCTGAAAAGTGTAGTCTATTTACTGAGTAGTCAACTGATAATCAATAAATCATTTAAGTCATTTATCAAGAAAACAATGCTTTTCAAATGTGAGGATGTTCAGCTTTTCCCTGTCTTGTATCATTGTAACTTGAATATCTTTGGGTTTTGGACAAAACAAGACATTTGAAGATGTCAGCTTGGGCTCTGTCAAATCGTAATGTGTATTTCTTTTTACTATATTTTGACATTTTATAGATCAAACAAATAATCATTTAGTGGTACAAATAATGTACAGGTTCATTGATAATGAAAATATCATTATTTGCGAAAAAGTGTCACTGTTTTAGAACACAAACGGTAAATGGACTGCATTTAACAGACAAATCATTCACACACTCACACATCGATGGTGGCGGAGCCGACCATCAGGAGCAACTTGAGGTTCTTAGTCAAGAACGCTTTGACACGTGGAGCCGGGAATCGAACTGCTAATCCTGCGATCACTAAGAGAATCAATGCATGTCAACAAAGTAGTCAGAAAGACTCAGTACAAGTTATTAGGCAAACAATGAAAAGGCAGGAATTATTTAAGATAAGGTCAAATAAGAAGGTCAGCATGAAGTAGAAGCTAATTAAATACAGTTTGCCTGTCTGAAAAAAATATTTTGAGAGGTATTTTAAAAGCTGTTGATCATTTTTACAGCCTAAACTCCTCACTAAGTTTCGCAGTCAAAGAGCCTTGAAGGGAAAAGTCACAAATTAGGATCAGTAGCAAAACTGAGGAAGCTCTGCTACAAAATCACCAAATTAGGGGTTATATGATCCTGGCTCTTAGTTGGCCTGATGTCAAATATCCAAATGGTGTTAAGAGTCGCGATGATGAAAATGAGATGAAATAAAAGCTTGGATAACTTTCTCAAGTTTGGAAAAGACCATATTCTTCCAGTACTTTCACTGGAGGAAGCAAGATGGAACAGTTCTTACATCTTGATCATAAAAAAGATCTGACTTAAAAAAAAAAAAAAAAAAAAAACATTTGATTCATGCACAGACCTAACGGGAATTTCCAGAAAGGCAGCAGATTTATTTTTTATTTTTTTATTTTTTTTGGAATCAGATTAATAGAGTCGAGTGGGTGGAATTCAGCAATCCTAGATTCATTAACTCGCAGAAAGTTTGGAGATAGTACTTTATATCTGCAAGCCAATCATTAAGGTGAATCTGCTGGTGTAATTTGACAGAGGATTTGGTCCTAATAATTTCATTACAGACCGCATATGAACAATCGTTTTTATTGCAAATGCTTTTAAACACGTTATCAATGGTTTTTAAAGGCTGGAACTTGTGGGTGTTCGCTGAGGAAATACATATCCTGTTTGCAAATGATATGACCGAGTTGGATCATCCAATATTATTACCATGCAGAGATAAGTGTGCCTGATAGTGTAGATTTAAATACAGTGAAAATCAGTGTGGCCTAAAATATAGGAGATGTAGTCAGGGGTTGGAGGCAATCCACTTTCATTCATTTGCAGCAGTTTAATAGATTAAGCCTACTGTTCCAAAGGGTTATTGAACATATGGTATTGGCTTTCATTATGTATTGACAGAAAAAATGCTTCAAAATAATGAAATTAGTCAGAACCCCATTGCAAACATTTTTGAATATTGATCAAAAGCTCTTGTGCTGATAAAGCGTATTTAATCGAGGAAGGAGCTAAAATCAATCCATGGGAAACGCTACACATGAAATACAGTGGAGATGATGCACTACCTCCAGCAGCAGGAAATGATCTATCAGCAAGTTATGGTCTGAACCGTTTGAAGGGCAGCAACTGTGACACAAACCCTTTTTCGAGGCTTTCAAGCAGGATGACCTGGTCTGTGGTGTCAACTGCCTCACTGAGATCAAAAAGGATTCAAACAGAGCAATCACAAGCACAAACAGCAACAAGGGGAGTTCAAGGAAAACCGTCTATGTGCCATGGAACGTCTTGAAACTTAATTTAAACTTCTTGGCGCATTAGTATTCATAGAAGGTAGCAGTTTGGGGAATCTTTATTCCAAAACCTTGAAGAAATATACAGTTTGTATGAAATATATATAGAAAAAACTGCTGTATTGCTGTATATAAACTGCTGTATTGTAATCAGTGGCATACTGCACATCTTGAAGTTTTGAAGATTTAGTCCAGGTTATTAAATACTGACTCTAGCACACCAAGGTGGAGATCTCCAAAGTGACATACATTTAAGAAAGACATATTTTCCCATTGCACTCTAAAATCTCAGAAGGCCTGGCAGAGAGCGATTGACATTTTCATACTCTCAGCTCTGGATATTATTCATGGAAATGCAGAGCATAGTTGGAGAGGCCTATTTTAACGTTTTATGGAGTCCCAGTATCTCACCAGAGGTGACTTGTTCCACCCCACACAACTCTATATCCATTATAGATGGCTGGTTCAGCCAAGCCAGCAGTATACATATGTTTACAACTGTCAAATGCACCAAGAGGACTCACTGAGAGTCCTGAAAAAACAGCTATCCATCTGAGCTGGATGGATCCCGAAGACCTTGATGTAACATTATCTCCCAAGTATATCAATAATACATACAGAGATAAATGTGCCCAAGTGCATAGAATCAAAAACAGGGCAACCAATGTAGCTTCGGGAATATGCATTATGTTAAAGGGACCGGTGGAAATTCACTTTCAATTCAGTCATGTCCAAATATGTCCACTTCCTGTAAATTATTGTATTTTAAAGTTAAAGCATATTGAACATTCAGCTGTATTTATCTATTGACAGATCATCCATTCACAGTAATTATTTACTGTAATCAGTTTAAATATAAAAACACCTTGGGTTTTCAAATGATGAAAATCCACATCCTGAATTCCAACGGATTAACAATGAGATAACAGTAATATGAGGGTAGAGATGATAAGGTTGTCTTCTGTTTTGTTTGCACTGAAGGACAGGAAAAGTTCAGTTCTCTATCTGCTAAAGAGGTTGAATGAATTCAAGATTGCCATGAAGTACATGAACGCTGTCCCCCAGTTTTGGTGTGAAAGCTCCCTTTGATTGTGTAGTTCAAGGCCATGTAGGGCAGTGAGGTGTTTCACTTTTAAGCTTCAAATGTGATAAATAGTTGATGTTTTGAGGCTGGTGGTTCTCAGTATTTGTTTTAAGGCACTGGGGAGTTTTTTTTTCCACTTCCAAGACATTCAGTGAGACTTTGTAGAAACCTCTAAGAAGATTTTTTTTATTTGAAGTTCTGTGTCATTTATTGAACAACTCAGAGTACGTGCTCATGTATTTGTGAGGGATCAAGCAAGTCAGGCACAAGAGACAAAGTGCAAATCAAGGGTTTTATTTACCTAAATTTCAATGTCCACGAGAAACGAACTTCTTTAACCTGAATGTGAGCACATTTAACAGTTAACAAGTTAAAGTATTGAAGCTCTTGCTAGCCTCCTATTAACTGAGGTCCAAAGAAGAAATTGAGGTCCAGGCATGGACACTAACTGACTAACAAAGCAACCCTGTCTCCTAGAAATTACATTTTTATACTTCTAATTTGTTTTCACAATTAGGTTTTTTGATGGGATTTTGCCTGGATTATGTTCACAGGTAACATTTTCTCCAGGGACGAGGGTAGTACATTTTTGGAAATTGTTGGGAGGTGGTCAGGGTGGATTGGTGGGGCGTACAATGCATAGGACTTTGACACTGGAGCCTGCAGTAGCGTGTCCAGACTTTTTTTGACTGGGGTGGCCCAAGTGGGTCACTGACTTATGCACGGGTGGCATGAAGTACATGTGTGCACACACACACACACATGCCAGAATAGCATTAATTTACCATCTCTCATATCTACTTTAATTACTAACATTACAGTATCTTACATTCTTGTGTTTCAAATTTTTATTTAAAAGACAAATAGACAATCACCATACAAATGAAATATAAAGCTTCCATACTATATTAAAAAAGTAGGCTAAATATAGAAACAAAAAACAATGCACATTCAAAAATACTCATCCGACAGTTGGATCGAACTAAGGTCCAGTCTGTGATGGGCAGATAGCCAGTCATAGTTTAGGATAATGGGGTGGCCAATCAGATTTCAAGGGCGGCCGGTGCCATGCCAGGCCACTCCTTAGACACGCCCCCACATGTGTGGTTAGGTTTAGGCGACAGAAGCACTTAAGTTAAGGTTAGAGAAAGATGGTTTCAGTTAAATGGTAAGAAGGTTAACACGTTGTGTCTTGTGCTTCAAGTCACTGTTGCCTTTTTTTAAAGACCACAATCTTTCCCTAACCTTAACCAAGTGCCGTGAGTGCCTTAACATCACCAAGAAAAAAGGTAAGTCATGCTGTAGTTGCAACAAGGAGGGGATATGCTTTAAGTATGTATTTTGGGACTTGCAAGATATGTTCATAAAAACGTTATCCAAGCAGCAATATGTTTCCTTCAAAACGTATTTGCTGCTGCAAATTAGTACAATATAAATGTAATTTCTAGGCCACATGGTTGGACAAGGAGACAAAAGGAGAAACATTTATACCTGTCACGCACAAAAAAGGGCACAGGGGAACACACACATCAACTAAAGTGCATTAGCTGTAAATAGTTTCTCAGTTTAATACACAATACTACTTTTCTCTGTGTCATTTAACAGTCTACAGCCATGCTAGGTCTGCTCTGAGAGGCTGTACTTAGACACAGCGGTGCTTTGAGCTAAAAGGTAATGTCAGCATGCTTACCTGCTCACAATGACAATGCAAACATGCTGATGTTGAGCAGGTACATACCATTAGTCGAGCTTAGTGTGATAGCATGCTGCCATTTGCTAATTAGCGCTAAACACAAAGTACAGCTGAGGTTGATGGGAGTGCCATTAGTTTTGCAGGTGTTTGGTCATAAACCAAAGTATTGGACAAATGTAATTGTTGACCAGATGTTGGCGCTAGAGGAAAAGTCAGAGCATCACCAAAGTTATTACAATTCAACCTGATGGGAACATGATTGTCTTTACCAAATTTAATGACAATGCATTCAAAAGTTGTTGAGATATTTCAGTCTGGACCAAAGAGGTGGACAGACCATGGCTAAAAACACAATTGATATTTAATAACACACATGGAGTTTTGAGCTCCCCTATGAATCCAGATGAGTTGGTTCTTTAGTATAAAAGATGAGTCAGTGCCTAGCTTTCTCTTGTGCTGTAGTAATGTCATGTCAGGACACAGATAACAATCAGGACAGAAACCAAAGCAGGCAGAAAGAACTCATAACTAATGATAAAAGTAGTCAATATGATACATGAAACAATGTGTCACAACTGTGAATATCACCTATTGACAAAATACAGGTGAAATGAAATGGTTTGCAGAAGCACAACTCAACCTCTGCATCTAATGTGACTGAGGCTTCACAGTATACTTATAGTGCTGTTTAGTTCATTTAATTTGTGATATAGGAAAGCTAATAAGACAAATGAAATAAATGATTTTTTGGGATTCAGCACCAGTGAAACGAGAGCCGTGTGAGGAAATCAGATAAGCTCCCTGTATTCCTCCTTTGACATATTGGAAACGATCTTATCAAACCTCTCCTCTCCTGTTTGGTCTCTTCATCCTGACTCTTGTCTTGACTGACAAATCCTGTTACACTTGGTGAGAAATTGAAGAACGAAACACAAATTACAGAAGCCTGAGTATTTACCAGCCTGCAGAGAATTGGGATATTTTCATGAGGGGAAGGAAATGAAGAGCACTTGTTTTTTAACCTGTTTTGTTGCACCACCACCTCCACAACCTGTCAAAGTGACAGCTCTGGCAGCGCTCAGGCACAACTCTGACATTATTTGCAGATGGTAAATAAGGAAAAATATCTCGCTAGCCAGTATGATTCATAGTTAGTCCCAGCTCTTGTTTACAGACAAGTTGTCACATTCATTTAGCAAATTACGCCCGTGCTTGGGGCTCTGTAAAATGGTTTTACCCTCCCACTTGATCGGGGGAAGAGGGGATAGTAAAAGATAATAAAAGCTTTTTTCTCTCCTCAGCCTTCAAATCTGTTGACTCAGAATCCCTCAGAATCATTCATCTCTATGAAGGGATTATACAGCAAAGGTGCCAATATTTTACGGCAGGTTTTTTTTTGTCCAGTATTAAATTAATTGTACAAAATTTCAACCAGCTAAAGGCAGCTCCATTACTCTCTCATAACCCTGCTTAGAGGCTTGTACGTAACAGGATATGCTAATACTTGTCGTACTAAGCCCTTGTAATCTTCATGCTTGAATTTGTGAACAGAGGACCATGTCTTTTCCACATACTGTAAATACTGATGGCATAATATAGCTGTGTGGAAAAAGTCGCTATAGGATTCCCCTGAGTTTTTAAATGATCCCAAAGAGTATAATGCAGTAAACTGTGATGCTGCAGCATAGATGTACAAGTGCACTAAATATGACTGAATGATTACAAAATGAACAGTTACGGATTAAGGTTAAGATTAAGATTCATATGTATACCCTCTCCTCTATAATACATTTTCCTGGAGACTGCAGACCATATGCTTATGTAGCAGTCAGTGAACCATGAAATCACTTGGTTTTCATGAAGCTGATTTGCATTCTCAGGTTAAAGCTCAATGGGGCAGGAGAGGTAGTTGTAAAACCTTCATTTAGTATATCAGACCTGTCTTTTCTTATTATGGCTGCACAAAATGATCAAAGTGTCACCATTACTGAAGTGACAATGTGTGCTAATGGCATGAGACGTGCAGACAGCAATGCCACCTGGCTCTGTTTTTAAAGTCGAGATGAAATGACAAATTACTCTCTAACCCAATTTTAGACCACATCCTCGGTCATATTGTGCACCTATTTAACAATATATGTAAAAAAAATCCAATCATGTTTTCTTCCTGTAAAACAAAATATGACGTGTGCTTACATAAGCTTGAACCAACCAATTTCAGCCAATAATATGACATCCAACCATCAATCAATCTTCAATTTTTAGCGACACAGAGCTAAGATTAACTTACTCCAAGGACGAAATATTCATCCTCTCCCCCTGTATTCCTCCACCTCCTGCAGTTCGAGGTTGATGAAGGTGTTGAAGGTGGCAAGTAGTCCTCTGTGATTGAATGGAACTCTGAATCACTGTAATTCTCCATTTTGGTATGACATGCCCACTTTTCAATGTTCAAATCAAATTCTTTCCAGCATTATGTCCCACCTGCCTATCCTGTTTCACTCGGAAATACACCAAGATACGGAAGCTAGATATTCTCGAAATGCCGGCCCGTTTCGTTTTCACAGGGTGATCTAAATTTGTATCACTCTTCATCATGAGCTGTTTTGTATTCCCTCTGGTTGCAACATTTTGCTGAGTTAATGAAGTTAGATATGATAATTCAAGCAAGACCAGAACATAGCACAGAGAAATAGTAGAAAAAATCTTTAGATGAATTATTGTTTTAGGTTTTAATAAGAGCTGCTTGAGCAGTGGGAGTCCTTCATACCATTCATACTAATCTTATGTCCTTATGTCTGCTCACAGCCACATGTAGACTCTGCTACTGTTCAGCCACCTAAGCCCTCAGAGTGTTTTGTCCTGTTGATGTGACATGAACATGTCAAACTGCCCAAAATTTCCATAAACTGCACCATGCAGTCTGATGATGGTGCCAAAACCTGTACACAGTGTGTTAAGATTTACAGACCCGCCTGTGGAAGGATTACGCAAGTAATTGGTGGAACCACATTGCAAAACCGTCGTTTGGGAATTAGGGAAATGTGAAATCTAATCCTAGTGAGCAATTTGTTCTTAAGAGAAAATATAGCTTGGTTTTATTTTTTTGTTTTATTAAAAACACTGAGACACTGATTCATCTTCAACACAGGAAGGGTGCGGATGTGAAAGTATCCCGTAATATAACATACTATAGAGTAAAACAATCCCAACTCAAGGTCCACTTACTAGCATTTTCAGGGGTTTTCAACTGTATCACACCGTTTGCTCAGTTGTCATGGAGATGGATCTGTTGACATGCGAGCTTGTGCTTAAAGGAGTACTCCATCGTTTAGCATTGCGCTCCTATAACATTGTCGGACTCATGAAAGATGTTCATGAGCCTCCAACAGAGACGAGGAGCGGGCTACAGAGGTCTGGTAATCT
The DNA here is from genome assembly GCA_005408345.1 of Macquaria australasica. Classification (NCBI taxonomy): domain Eukaryota; kingdom Metazoa; phylum Chordata; class Actinopteri; order Centrarchiformes; family Percichthyidae; genus Macquaria; species Macquaria australasica. The sequence goes on from SEMN01000236.1 coordinate 85,521, forward strand.
CACTTCTTTCTAACTCGACACCCACAGATTTTTTTCATTTTCAAACATGTAGCTAACCGCCGCTGACTCAAGTGACATCACTTGAGGCAATTTATCGGATCTAGCGCAGCTCCCTCTGGAGCCACAAAAGACTTCATACAACTTTTTTGCATATTAAGTAGTACTCCCCAAGACCTGTTTTTAAAATTGGTGCAGTTCCCCTTTAATATTAGGCCAACATAAACGAGAAGTCCTATAAAGTGCTTTTGATGAAATCATAACAGCAACTGACCCTGCATGTTAACGGATCCATCTCCATGACGACTGAGCAAACTCCATCTGTTGATGAAGATGTGATTTAAAAACTACAGAAAAAGCTAGTAAGGGGTCCTTAAGATTTGTCAAAATACTATTTACAAGATCAAGAATTAATGTTTTACTATAGCGTTTGTCTCCTAAAGGGGCAAAAAAAACATACTCTTGCATTTTATACGCTTGACGATGCCTTTTATTTTGTAGTATGAAAATGTCAACACTCTGAAAGGCAAAATTAACTTTATTATTTATATTGGCTCACTGCAATCTTAGATTAAATGATTCATCACTTGCCAGTTGCTTTGGATTAATAACATATTAGGATGTTTGATGATTAGTAAGCTATGACCTACTACAAGGTTTTACAAGATTTCGGCTGATCTTATCTCTAAAACATGTCCAGTCCTCACCCAAAGCATTCCAATTTTACTGGAGCCAAAGACATTTCACAGAGCAGTGAGTGCAAAACAACAGCATTTCAACACAATTCAGAGAACTCTTCACCGTATGTGGCCTAAATATCTGTTATATAATCTCATGTGGCTGTAGTTTTTATCTTGGATGGCAATGCTCTTTTATTACTTCCCTCTGTTGCACTTAGAGCTGAAAAGATGAATCAATTAATATAGTAATAATAATTGGGGTAGATAGTCGGAAAATCGTTTAAGTAATTTTTAGCCATGCTATGCTAGCAGCATGAAAAAAAGGGGGGGCAATGTCGGTCTGTCGGTCCAGACTGAAATATCTTTACTGCTATTAGTTGGATTGACCTGAAATTTTGTACAAACATTCATGGTCCCCATATGATCAATCCTAACGATACTTGTTGATCCCCTGACTTTTCATTTAGCAGCACCAAGGGGTCAAAGTTTTCACTTATCCGGTTAAATATCTCAACTGTTGGATGGATTGCCATGAAAATTGCTATACATATTCATGGTCCCCACAGGATGAATTGGTGATCCCCTTACATTACCTCTAGTGCCATCTTCAGGTCAAAATTTTATTTTGTACAGTAAAACTAATGACATTGCCATCAGCCTCAGCTGCACTTTGTGTTTAGTGCTAATTAGCAGACATTAGCATGCTAACACGCTAAGATGGTGACCATGGTGAACACTAAACCTGCTTAGTGTCAGCATGTTAGCCTTGTCATTGTGAGCATGTCGGTATGTTGACAGAAGCATTCAGCTCCAAGCACCACTGTGCCAAAGTACACTCTCACTGAGCTGCTAGCATGGCTGTAGACTCTTAGTCATGTTCATTCAAAGATACCAAACATTTTATGTTTAGCTTCTCAAATGTAATGATTTGCTGCTTTTCTCTTTTTGGTAACACTTTATTTTAACTTGTTGTAAACCGATAATTTTTTTTTTTTCATATATACATTTGTCAATAACTATATATACTCAGTTTGTATGAGTATGAAACAAAGTATTTATTTATTAATTAATACTTCTTCACTCTTCATGACAATTGAGCAAACTCCATTTGCTAGTGAAATCATATATCATGAAATATGATTACAACTTATATTTTGTTGTCAATCATATATTTACTGTTGATACTAAAAAATGTCCTTATATCTGCTTACAACTACATTATAGCAAATTAATAAAAGACCACTTCCATATCTGGATTTATGGATCTGATAGTAACATGAGCAAAATCCAATTGCTTGTTCAGACCTGTAACTTAACCCGTGTTGACGTGAATGGATGAAGTCTCATTGAAAAGCTTATGCGGCCTTGTCTGGTGGAGTCTAACCATAATACAACCAGCCTTAATTATCACTGAGAATGGGTTTTGTGATCCTAAACTGCTCCTTTAGTTCCAGGCTTTCTCTTGGTACCCTTGCCCTCTAGCAGCACCGGATTCATGAGTATTGATTGGCCGGGGAACACACATACACACACACCATTCATCTTGTCTTGACCTCTGATGCCAAAGGTTTGTAGAAGCTAATAAAAAGCTAATTATTCAATCAAACTGCTTCTACAAGCAATTTTCCTTGAAACAGTTTTTGTCTCATTTCAAGTAAAGAGTTTAGCTCGGTTCGAGTCAGGCCAGTGGGATAGGAGCGTTCATCAGAGTCTGAAGGTGTCTTAGATTAGTGGAAACTGCTCAGACAAAAACAGCTGCTTGTCCTTAATAGAAATAATAATAACCTCACTTTTGTGGTGTTGTCCCCAGTTGACTCAGAGAATTTTGCAACTATGGAATAAACTGGATATATTATGTATTTAAACACATTAGGTCTACACTTGGTGACATATTTTCAATATGTTCACAGTTTCGGGGCATTGCTGTTCATGCACCCCTCTTAGGTAGATGTAATTAGGCTTTGGGTGTGGCAACACAGCTGCTGAAAATCCATGAAATACGTACAGTACTATGATTGATACCTTGCCATGTAGCGTATATGATCCTGTGTAAATCAAGTCATTAATCAAAGTGCTGACATGAAGAGTAAATTACTGTAAAGCCAGGGGAAAAGAGGAATGGTCTGATGGCATTCAGTTTCCTGGATCTGCTGAGGATGAGTTTGACCTCACAGTTATGACAGCTATCAGGCTACTCTACACCTCCGAACAGCATCGCTGTTTCCTGAACGAGTGGCTCTGTCAGTCCACTGCTGAGTCATGATGACATTGAGAATGTCCTTTAATAAGTGTGTTATAGCTGCAGCTGCTTTATTGCTTGTCTTCATCTCAGGCACAGTGATCGCTGCAGTTAGAGGAGGTGGTGCTGAAAAATGTAATTCTAACCAAAACCTTTACTCCAGTCAGGCAATTTAAAAAGAATTAAAGTCTATAATAAATACACAAAACACTCCTCACATGGCTATGGTGGAATTACTTTCCCGTACTGCTGCGGTCTATTAAATGCTTTGGGTCCTTGCTTACTGGCTGTAAGCTCAGGAATTGCCATCTCTTCTGTCGATATCTGGGGAATGGAGCACAAAGAAAGGCGACTATCTCCAATGGGAATGCATTCGCTCAAATCTATAATTGATTGAAGCTCCAAGGCTTGTTTTTGTCTCCCTAGATGGTCAGCAGGATCTGATGTAATGAGATGCCTGAAGGTTTTTGCAGAGGTTTCCTTTGCTGCTATTGCAGAGTTGATATCTAAGTAGGAAAAAAAAATCCTCTCTTTAAGCCAGTAGAAAGATAATTCTGACAATGTGTAATTTGTAATCTTGTGTGTTTAGGCAAAAAGTATGAAATGACAATTCTATTATATTCCAATCTTTAAATAAATCAATGTAGCTCTGATCCGCTTTTCCTGATACTTGCCATAGGCAGAGTTTTCCAAGGAAATCTCCAAGAAAATCATAATACAGAAGAAAGCTTGCTCCAGATATCTCACTTTCACATTCTAAGAAAGTAATGTCTCCCTTCCTCTGCTATTCTCTCAGCAAGCTAATTGTTATATGGACAGAAAATGCTTTCACTGTAGGTACATTTATGACTATTTATAATCAAAGTTTATTTTTAAGCCCACATTGAAGCTAGTTTTGCTTTTTGTATTTTCAAGACAATATGTTGATTATGAAGGTTATTTCAAGGTTAAGGTTGTTTTCTTATGAAAGAGATTGAAAAAGAAATGATTTTCATCATTCCTGTAACCTGACTGGCCTTTCTGGGGGGGGGTTATGCGAAACACATCAAGTCATCTCTGTGTGGATTGACAGACAGAATATAAGCGCAGTGAGGTAAAAAGGGAAGTCTCAGCCACCCCTGTTGTCATACCAGAGTATTTTAAGTAACAAAGCTGGCAGCGCAGGAGGATGACTGTCTCCCTAACAACTGTCTTTGTCTTGGCCAGATAGGAGGGAATCACCCTGATGGATAATGACTTGACAGAGTATATGTCCTCTGGCCAAAGTTGCCTGGCACTGAGGATTTTTTCTTCTTCTGTCTTTTCACTTCATATCTGCAAGGAAAAAGAAAGGGAAATAGAGAGGTAGAATCTTGTGGCTGCGAGAGGAAGATGGAGCAGGGAAGTGGAGTGTTTGATAAAGTGAAGGGGAGCCATGTTGGAGATTAAGTGAGGCCGGCTTCTCTGGGCTGACATCGGACTTATCACACTGGGCCAGGTGATGATTTGATGCTAGGAAACAAAGATAAAACCGAAAAATCAGTTGTTAGACCGTTGTGGATGGGTGAAGGACTTCTTATTCGAAACAAATTTACAACTTTATGCAGCTCCCAGTGGTTGCTCGGTGTCACATTGCAGTCACACCTCTCACTGTCACGTTGGCTGTCGGAGTGGGCTGCAGCAGCGATGCCATACACACGAGTAGAAGCAGTTAATATGCATGGCACGATAGACTGTGAAATGATAGACTGTGAAACTTGTGACACCTACGCACTTTGTTTCTCTCCTTCATTTCTTAAACTCTGACATGACAGCACTGACTCCAGCCCCGAGATGAATTGAAAGGGATTGGAATGACGTATCAAAAAGCAAAATCTTGCGTCATAAATACTTCATTGGCTGGATGAATAGCTGAAGGTGACAAGCCTTGAGTCCCTCTCTGAATACAAACTGATGTACAGTAGAGCTGGAAGAAGGACCTGAGTGGAAAATTCTGTTTTTTAATGCATGAAGGCTCTCTGCAGACAAATGCGAGCGATATGGTAATCTCTCTTGGGTTGCGTGCTGCTGTACTGCAGGCAGAGCTGTGACATGTCATGTAGCTTGTTTTGAATTTTAGGGACAAGTGAGAAACTGAAGGCTTGTGACCTTGACAATCGCCTCTCTCCTGTTTGAGAAAAAAGCAAAAAAAATGAAATAAAAATGTGCGCAGTAAAAATAGCCTCTTAAGCGAGTTGCAAAACCTTATCCTCATCAATCTTCACCGGATATGTGCATATAATGGCATAAACCTTATGTTAAAGTGTGAAGTAATTATTTAGACGCATTAATCACCATATTTTCTCAGTCACAAAATCTCATCACGAGCGGAAGACTTGCCCGCTCTTTGTTTTGCACAGATAAATTCCAAAGCTGTGTCAAAATATGATACATTTTTCATTATGCTCCCCTTTACACTTTGTTCTCCTTTAGCTAAAATGATGCAGTGAAATATTAATGACAGGACACACATTCATAGTCATGGTATCTCCAACCCTGTTTTTCTGGAGCCTCTCCTGCTGCTGCTTATGCTTCTTTCCTGTTGTTTCATAATCAGATCTGCGTTCACATCACACCCAAAGCTGCCAAGTGGAAAATGGAGCAAGCTCAGTCAATGAGATTATGAATGTACGACTGCTTCTCTTGTGTGTTGAGGAATGTTGCCCCCTTCACTAGAATACTGTCTAGAAACATCCCACCACACTTCTGTAACACTGTAACGTGTCCTTATTCTAACAAAAAGGCTAAACCGATTCTCGTCCTCTAGTTGGTGTTTTCCTGTGACACCAGTGGGAGTCGCATGCCTCAGCTCTGACTCTCCTGACCGCCAGCTGATCGGGATGCTGATGTGAAACCTGCGATGGAGACCAGGACTTGATATCTGGTGAGTTTGTCATGTTTTCCAAGTCACTGCATATTGACTGTGAGCAGTTGCATCTCCGCCTTTAGCTGGGGCAGCTCTAACTATGCTGAGAATGTTTTGTTAGCAGTGGTTCATCAGCAGATTGAAGAAGCAGTACTATGTAGATCACCGGTGAGAATTCATTGCAGAAAAGATGGTGGAACTACAGGTGCAGAGCAGAACTGGGTCAAATTTGCAGATGCTGATTCTTTTTTTCTTTTTTTTTGCAGCAGCATTTATTTTACACTGTTTAAACAGCCATATGGGTGGGGTTAAATCAGAATCAGCTTTATTGATCAGGTATGTTTAGGCAGACAAGGAATCTGACTCATGTTTCCAGTGGCTCTCAATGTGCTGTCACACAGTGCAGAGAGCAGTACATTTACTGTGCATCTGAACAAAGACTAAAGCTAAACAGAGATAAGCAAACATAAACATATGGCTATTATGTACAGACAAGTGGGTATGAGAAATAGACGTATACAGTATACTGCTTATAAACAACAAATGGACGACAACATACAATATCTGCAGGGTTACAAATAGTGCAAGGGTGTGTGGGGAGTGTGCTGGATAAATATTGAATGGCTTATGTAGTAAGTAACTTTATATGCATACAGTACGTGGTTTATGGACAGTATATACAACCTGCTTGGATTTACAATTGACAATAATGGATTATATATATATATAGAATTTGTAAGTACAGTAGATGTCTTGGTATTACAGGGTTATTGTACTGGGATTGTTTCCTGACAACACACATCTGATTTAATTGTTCATGGCTATAAGTTCTTCAGCAAAAAAATAAAATAAAAGGGATTTTCTGTATTTGTATACATACATATACATCCATATAACAAATAATTATGTTGAAACAGGTCATCATGCTTTCCATAATAATGGTTGTATAATAACAACAACAACCACAAAGAAGAAGTACTATGTCTCTAACCCTACTTTAAATAATGTTCAGTTGATAGAAATATGATACTTTATAATAGTTGATCCATTTTAAAAAACTGATGCTCAATTGGACCTTCACCAATAAGATAGGGGAACCTACATCCAGCCTGAAAGGCAAAACACGGGGCACAAAGCGCACTCTCCACTGCTCACTGCTGTTCGTTAAGCTTATTGCTTTGAGCCTCTCACCACTTTTATCATCTGTTCTATTCTCTCATGTTGATTTTGACAACTGGGCAGTAAGAGTATATTGTTCAGACACACACACACACACACACACATAGTCATTGGAAATTGTATGTTTGTTTTGGCGCACAGAGATCTGTAGCACCTACCAGAGAGTGAAGCTGGAACAGGTTGCGTCCAGGGCATGAGGTCGGATTTTAGCTGCTCATTTTCCTGAATCTGGACCATGATCTTCTCTGCAGACCTAACTGTCCGGTGCAGCCTTTTCTTGGCCTGTTTAGTGTATATTTACCATCAAGCCAAATAGACGGATAATGTTGGAGGCTACAAAAATACTGAATAATTATTTTCCTACCCTAAACATAGACTAACAGGCAAACCCCACCCATCTACCACCTTGTGACTTGACTAACTTTGCCAAGTATTTCAAATTATTTGACCCGTGTGTGGTGCAAAAAGGTTCTATCTGGAGTCGTGGTGTAATTGACTGTATCTCTAACTAACCTGAAATGGGCCATAAAACACTCTTCAAAACGCTGCAGCAGTGCATAAACACCGTTTCATGTTTCAATCGTACATTATATAGCATGAAACTATTAATTAAAACCCGGTACACGAGAGGATAGAGTTAATGATCTGTGCTGCATCTTCAGAGAGCAGTCAGCTGAGAATAATTGTGTGCATCTGAAGTGCAGTAGGTACCTGTATCCCCTTAACATCTGTCTGGTGTACTCGGCGTAAGTTTGCATCCTGAAAATGTCATTGCACTACATCTAGGCACTATATCTGATCCAGCGTGCTGCTAGCAAGTGTACTATGCTGAGGGCATAGTTTCAGGAAAAGGTCTGGGTAATTCCCCGGAGGGAGTTCAGTAAGAAGGGGGGTGGGAGGTGAGCTTATTTTGCCTACCTCTGACCCTCTGTGGTCAGAACCCCTGTGGTTTCTGCGGTCAGGAGGCCCTCACACAGTGCTGAGAACAAAGAAATATGATGGCTCCCACTTGTCCTCCTCTAGTTCAAAGGGAATGGCAGGGCATTGCTAATTAGCCAGCTTGTGTTACTGAATTGAACATAACTGCTGTTCCCTTCAGTGTTCTCCCTCCCCCTCATCGTACGCCTAACAAGCAGCATCTACAACAGTCATGCACCCTGCATAACTCTGCATATTTTGTGCACCGTGAGACATCCTGTTCTGCTTCTGTCCTAAAAAAGAAAATAATTCCCACATAGTTAAATTAATCCTTTTTAAGAGAATTGAATTCACCCCTTCCTGTCAAATAAAAGCAATTTGTGTTGTGAAAGTACAGCAAGTTTGGCCCATATGTATTCTTTCAACATCTTTACCCAGCTGTTCTTTCGAGTGTAGTTTAATCCTGGTTGTCAAGTTTGAGGGAGATAAGAGGCGTAACAACAGGATTCCCCACCAGTTCATCTCTGCTCGAGCAAAATGATGGTACAACAACTAAGAAAAATGGTACTCTGTAAGTTGGTAGTGAATACATGTTTTTAATCGGAGATCGAGGGGAGAGTGAGGAGGAGGTCAAGTTATTACCCTTGCATATTCGGAATTCCAGTGCGCCTCTCCTCCCATGTCTTGTGTTGTGTGGTCTGCTTCTCTTGTCAAAGTAATCTGAGTCTTGCAGTCAGTGTTTCCTGGAATACCAAGTACTGAAGGCAGTGACAGGCAGCGTTGAGTAGCAGCTCAGGATATTCTTGAGGTTCACAGAGCGTGTTGCCACATTCAAGATATCATCTCTGCGCCTGATTCTTGCTACTGCAGCTCTAATCATCCATAGAAATTAGGCTATACACTCCATGTCATCCACGTCTCAGAATAACAAGGGCTTTGTGAATTTTGAAATGGTGTAGCTGAAGCTATTTCAAATTATAGTGGAGGAAAATATGGTCAAATCAAACACACCTGCATGCGTGCGAGCACAAGTCAGATACAATAGATGCGTAGCTCCGGGGGAGTTGTGCTCAGCGTCTCGGTGCTTTCTCTCTCTTTCTCTCTCTCTCTCAGTCAAATATCTTTTTGTTAGTGCAGATGCACTCAGGGTTGGCAAACACATTGAAGACTGAGTCACTTAAACAGCCTCATCTTGACACACAGCTGACTCACAGTCTATTGATTTCTTCACACATCATATTCTTTTGTACTGTTTGTTATGTATACAGGAGGCAGGGCATTGTTTGAACTCCTCCAAGGCACATATGTTTGTCTCAGAGCAACATCACATGATTAAAAATTATTTTAGGCATAGTTAATGACACATGGAGGTGCTACCTTATTGCATAAGAATCCTTATTAGTTACAAGGAGCACAGCTGAGTTTAAGAAGCCATTTACATGAATGGCCAAGAATAGCACAATCAGTGTTTGTGAGCATACACAAGATTCTCTCCCAGAGCAGCAAAAGAGAGAACCTCTCATCTGTGTTGTCATGCAAGTGTGAAGCCTGGAGCTCATTCATTCAAAATAAAAGGTGCATTACATTTTGATGCAACTTTTACTGCAGTGCTTGAATCCAAAGAGGCAAGCTCTTAACCTAAAAAGGGATCCGTAACCACAGAAAATCTTTCTACTCACAGTTCTCTTTTATAAATGTATCACTTCATTCACTGTTGCAGAAATCAGCAGGGCATCACAAATCACAGCGCAGGACAAACTCCTCTGTCTCGTTCCTGGCAATCAGCGACAGAAGTTACTGAACTTAGAGACAGTGGATAAAAGTTCAGTGATACAGACAGACGCATGCTCGGGCATTAGGAAAACCTATTTGAATGCTGAAAAAAAATAAATTTTGTCCCTGAGGCAACCCAGACCCACAAGATATTTCATACATAAGTTAATTATGCTTTGTTGTGTATGTTGTATGAATATTGTATGGATAATATATGTTCAGACACATTAGTACAGTTTTGGATTAGTACTCACTGGAATTGTATTCTGCATTAATGAATAATATATGGTGCTTTTCTCTTAAGGTGCTAAAATTAATTCAGATATGATCTTTTATGCAAATAGAAAAGGTTGTTCATTTAGAGGGCTATTTTTAAATAGTTACCATGGCTCAAGGGAAATGCCTCTACCACCTGCAGTGCAGAGACACATATAGAAACTCCCCTTACTCCTCTTTCATCGTGCGTGTGAACATCCTGCCTCAAGTCTCCACCCTCTGCTCTGTGAGTGGCTCATGATATAATGTGGCCAGTATCAGTGTCCATCTGTGCATTGGTCTAAACAAGACCATGACAGGAGCCTCCTTCCTTTCATATCTTTCACCAAATTCAGCGTATGGGAGTAGGCCGCATGATAGTGGCAGACGTGTAGCTGGTTATGAGCCACAGCTCCTCCATTGTCTAGCATGCTGGAGAAAGAGTGGGAGCCCCTAAAGAGGCCTGGCAGAGTCTCTCCTTCCATCTGCCTGCATGCCTCGCCATGGAGCCCAGCTCACACCACTTGAGATTATACTCACGTCCAAGCTGTTACTGTAATTTGCATTGGCTCATAGGCAGAGGAGAGTTAGGAGGAGGAGGAGCTGCACATGAGGCAGGGATGTTATAAGTGGTCCTGGCAGCACAATGAGCTTGCCTCGGTGTAGTATTATGGACAAGTGGCATGGACAGAGCTATATTAAAGTGCAATAATGGCACTGTGCAGGTCGCCCTGCTGTCCAAGATTATGGTTTGTGTTAGTGCATGGAGTAAATTGTAGAAATGTAGTTTTTAAAACGATCACAGTCACATTCAGTATTGGTGTTGTGTGCTTTATGGCTGCATTATTCTCAGTTCATTCTCAGCGCCTGTCTCCAGCAGCATATGAAAACTATCAGTTAGAATACATGAAACAAATAAAATGTCTGTAATTCTGAAAGACCACATCCTTTGTTATGAATTCCACTAATTAGCAAGTGATGTGTTAATTTCCTTGCAGTTTATTTAGATGAAAGGTCACGTACCTGGAGGAAACCCACGCAAACACTGAGAAAATAAGCAAAGTCTACACAGGAGAGGGCCAGGGCCGAGGATCAAACCGAAAGACAAAAACACTCAAGCTACTGTGCTGCCCTCTCTGTTTCAGATCATACATCAAACCTGGGAAATGATCATAAAATCTTCCTTGAGAATTCATTCAAATCCAAGGCGGCGGCTTTATCACAAACCATTTTCCTGAACTGAGCAGGCGTCTGCATTGAATACGGCAGCAGAACTCATTTGGGAGACATTGAATATGTAGAAAAACTGCTTGATGTAGGAATTAAATTCACGTTTTTCCCCCATAAAAGGGAACAAAACCAAAAAAGCACTTTTGGCTCAATCCCACTGAATGTTCTCTGATGTCCTCATTTTTCAGGCTTAATTTGTTTCTAACTTGATAGCTTTTGGACTGCAATTTGGTTCAGCAGCTAATTTATCAAATTTACTAATTAACTAGAGACTGAAAATAAAGAGCAATTTCTGATAATGCCACCTCCATCAAATAGGTTGTGAACTAATTATTTATGGTATAGCCACAAGCACAATGATCCATAATGAACCTCCTCTAGCTGGTGGTAAAGTCACTACATGTACAGTACAGTATTTAATGTTTCCTGTCCATTACCATCAGCCAGTACAATCATTTAAATCAATAGATCTTAACCTTTTTGTTATATTGTAGTTACAGCAATTATATTTCCAAGGTTATAAAACTATACAAGTTAAATTGAAACCAAGACAGAAGCTGAAGTATCATGAAGACAGGGATGAAGGTTCAAATGTCAAAGCAGTTTTTAATCAGTTTTATTTCCTTTGGCAAGTTTGTAAGACATCAACAGTTTTACACAGCAGTTAATCAATTTTTTTGACTGACTTTCCATTATAGAGAAAGAAAATGTTTCACGAGGACTCGGCTATATTAACTTTGTGCAAGGCTATGAAAAAAGAGAGTATAGATAAAAAATAATTATGTGACAGATAAGAGAGAGCTAAATATGCCTTTCAGTCTCAAATAGCAGGCCTGACAGGTTTGTGACTAGGGACTCACAAAGTGCGGCATGAGCTTGTCTGTAGCCATCCTAAACATTTCATTCACATAATTACAAATTATACTATATGTCATGGATTTAATGCGTTGACCTGATTTCCCCAAATAACTAATTGGAGGCAGAAATGGCAAATAAGGATCTAATTCACTCAGAAAATCATGCATATCTGCCTTGTCAAACATGACTTCTGTTTGAACCTGGCACGCCTTGCTTGCAGATAACAAATGCAGACTCTGGTCATAATTAAATTTCACATTGAAAATGTAAACATTTGTTTAATTAAGCTCATTATTGCCATTTTGGGCATACTTTACAGAAAGGTTGGGTAAACTTTAAAAGATACCCTGTGGACTTTTTAACCACTAGTAGCGCTACGGAGTTACTGTTACTGTCATTTTGTTAGTATCTCGTGAACCTGCACAAGGACACACATACACACGGGTTTCATGCTATTCCACCGATCAACAGTTGGTGAAAGTAATGTGCCAAGGAACGTGGCAATGTGCCAACAGAGGCAAGGAATAAGACTGCTAGCAAGCAAATATGAATGTAAACAATGCAGGTTTCCAGTTCTTCTAAAAACCTGGCTCTGAAAATGTTTTAATACAGAGGAAACTACATTTGACATGTTCATTAAGCCTCCAGGATACACACAATGTGTTTTAGTGAGAACCACTGAATGTAAACATACCTGTGTTTGCAAAAAAACTCCACAGAGTAACTTTAACTTGAATGTGGTGAACGGATAATTTTGGTTTATTTCAACCTCCTGTGTTTCCCATAAATGTGGCTATTTTAAACGAGGACTAGTGCAAAACAACGTGTATCGGGGAAAGCTCCGCTAGCATCCTACAGCTGTCCAAATGGATATGGTTTTACATGAATAATTTCAAACGTTTGTCCCCGAGTCTGGCCGAAATTTAACACAGAAGGCAGACACCTGGATCGACCATTAGGGCTAACTGCATGGGGATCTACATAGAAAAACAATAACCACATTTTAAGGAATACATAAGAAAAGACCAACAAGACATCACTTCTTAATGGTGCACCCCAAATACAAATAAAGATCAGGATTATACAAAACGTGCAAATAAACAAGTGTGCAAATGCTCATCCAGTACTAACAGTTTTATAGAAACAGGTGCACAGAATTCAGGAGTTTTTTTTGTTTTTTTTTCTGGTTCTCTTTTCTTTGTAGTACTTAGTCACAGTAAAAGGGACTGGTACATAATGACCTCTTCTTGGTGATAAAATGATGCTGTTGGAAGCAGCTAGTGTTCACTTTAATTCACTTCATTCTCTTACAAAGCCAAATGTAGATAAATTCACACCTTCTGTGTGTTTACTGCCCCTGTGTATGTATTGACATTGCAAGGTGCTTTATTTAACGCAGAGACGGGATTTGTGAAGCTCAGGCACCATGTAGTGTATATGTGAATATAATACCTACAATATATGTTGGACAAAAGTTCTGCCTAAACCTGCTTTGCAGAGGCTTTCCTATGAAGTGTGTCAAATTGAAGCTGTGCAGTCCATTATTTGTGTGCACTGAGTGAATTACATGCAGTCATAGGCACCTTGTTCTGAGGTTGTAGCACACACTCATAAGAATTACAGCCTTGAGTGAATTTGGGCCACTGTCTTCTATATCAATTAGAGCTGTGTGAGTTTTTCATTATTGCATCCAGTTTTTACAATAGATTTATTCATGTGGATCCCGTCGGTAATAAATCTCAATTGTTTTTGTTAATTAAATGATAGTGTAGTCAAAAAGGAGAAGGTATTGGATATTTACTATGTATTTGACTTAAAAACAAAATGATGAATGGGGTCATCTACATTTAGTAGGGTCTGGTTGGGAAGCAACACAATGCACTAGTTTAACAGCATTAGGAGGTGAGGCTGCACTTAGGCACAGCAGTAATATGAGATAAATGCTAACATCAGCATGCTGATATTCTCATAGCAATAATGTTAACATGCTGATATTTAACAGGTATAATGTTTGCCATGTTCACCAGCTGAGTTTAACATGTTAGCTTGCTAACGTTTGCTAATTAGCGCTAAACACAAAGTACAGCTGAGGCTGATGGGAATGTCATTAGCTTTGCAGGTATTTAGTGATAAACCAAAGTGTTGGATACATTAAAATTTGACCTCATGGTGGCACTAGAGGAAAACTCAGAGGATCACCAACGTTATTACAATTCATCCTGAGGGGGACACGAATGTCTGTACCAAATTTCATGGCAATCCATCAAGTAGTTTTTGCTCTGAACCACAAATGTCGATCTCATGGTGGCACTAAATAAAAAGTCTGGGGATCACCAGAGTCATTGAGATTCATCTTCTGGGGACCGTGAATGTTTGAACAAAATTTAATTGCAATCCATCCAATAGTTGTTGAGATATTTCAGTCTGGACCAAAGTGGTTTACCGACATTGCCATCCCTAGAGCCACGTCATTAGCATGACTAAAAACCAAAGGTAGATGTACTGTAAATTTCAGTGGCTTTATTCTTAAAAACAGATAGTGTATGTTTATGCATGTGTTTTTGGGTCCAAATCCAAATCTTTGCCTTATTGTAACTGATGTTGTGATTCTATTGTGGAGTTAACAGATGGTCTGCATTGTTTGTTTCAGACGTAGGACCTTTGTTATAGAACATGCTGGTCAGTAAACCAGCTTACATTAATGATAGATCAGGGCATGGCTGTTTTGTTGTAAAAATGAATACAGTGTATTTCAACCAGGAAAGGTTTTAAGTTCAGTCATTTGATACGTTTTCTCTCCGCAGTGTAAATCGCTAGAGTCTGCTGTGGCAGTGGAGCACATAACAGGCATACATAATACTTTGCAAGGGTACATACAGAGCAGCATCAATGCAGTATAGAAGGAGCCTTGGGAGGAGGATTTGAAACCAAGTGTGGATTCCTCAGCATCACTGTAGCACAAAGTGGCACCATAAGGCACCAATTCAGAGGGTCTATTCAGCTCATCTGCACAGAGCGAGGAGGGCATGAAGCCGCTACGCTAAGGAACAAGAAGACAAGAATAAAATAATACATCAAGTCACTTTCGAGTGTAGAGGACAAACAATGAGGAAATAACAAAGCTGTCACCACATGGAAATCCATGGCGAAACAACATATAGAAGAGAAGATCATGCTGCTACGGTGTTTGTAAATCGCCAATTCTTGTCACTGGATTTCCAAATAACTAAGCCTAGAAATAGAAAGCCCACAAACTGGGTGTCATTCAGAATCACTGTCTGTCCTTGTATTGTTTGCTAGCAGCTCCTGCTTTTATCCAGGCTTGTTTGTCTGCGCTTTTAAAATCTTTTTTTTTTTTTTTTTGGACAAATATGTCGCCTGTACTTCAGCAATCTCTTGGAAGGTGTCAGTGAAACTGCTACATGGAGAAAAGAGTAACAGCCACACTGTGTATTGGCAAGATGTTTGTTGATGTCAGGACATGCTACCTCCTAAAATGACTCAAAAAAAGGAGAACAAACTTAGGCTGAACCCTTGCAATCACTGAGGAGCATTGTTTCTCATGTTTTAAAGATACAGATTTAGTGTCAGTAAATAAAATATGTATTGGTGTGTTATACTTCATTAGCAGGTTATTCATATCATTCAGTGGTGGATAGTGACAAAGTACATTTACCAAGTACTGTACTTAAGTACAATTTTTAATTACTTGTACTTTAGTATTTTATTTGTATGCCACTTTATATTTCTACTAAATTTATATATATTAAATATATATTTTTTTTAAACATATTCATTAATTGGTTAGTTCTCACATCCCCTTTTATATTAAAAAATATTTCATAGGTTGACAGTTTTCTTTACAAGAGGTTACAATATTCAGGTAAGGTCATATATATCCGAACAATTCAACATGAAAATATGCATTAAAATAATCAGAACAAATTGAAATAATAATAATATCAAAACTGAAAATAACCAAGTAACAGATTATTTTTATATTGTGGAACTACTTTTACTTAAGTCAAAGATCTTAATACTTCTTCCACCACTGATTTCATTAAACATGTAACAGTATAGTTCATCTTAATCGTAATTGTTGCAGTTTCCTCAATCCAAAGTGTGAACTTTAAAAAGACCAGCTTCCTGTCTGAGTGTGAAGCTCTGCAAAACCAGCAAATCTAAATTAGGCAAGTGGCCATTGTAAATCAGAGGGCCGTGCATTGTCCTGTTTATTCTATTAATCGTGACAGCTAACAGATGGAACGCAGTTGTCTTTTTTTTTGGCTCAGTTGTGGAGGCAATTTGTGCATACAGTGGATTGACTGGAACAACACCATATCTAATAATTCCAGTATGCATCATATGGTACTTGTGACTAATGAGACTATTTCAGTGAAGAATTCAGTGGACGTACCGTAATCAGGATTCTGTGCAGAAACATAGTATGTGTGGCTGTGAGACTTTAAAAGCAGGAAACAATCACGTCACATGGAAAAGCACTCGTATGTCATTCATGTAAATCAAGATAATTTCACCCTTTGATTATTTGAATGGTCTGACATTTATGGAGCATTACATAGCATGATATGTTGTGAAGATTGTCTGATGTAAAGCAATTCTTAAACAAACGGTGAGGTAGACTATGACGCAGAGCTGAAATGATTAGTCAATTATTCAAACTTGATAATTGATCAATCATTTGACTCGTTCACTAAGCCCAAGCTGGTTTCAGCTTCTCAAATGTGAGTGTTTTCTGGTTTTCTTATGGATTTGGGATTGTTGTTCAGGCAAAACAAATATGTCAACTTGATGCTCTGAGAAATTATGATGGGCATTGTTCACTATTTTCTGACACTTTATAGACCGAACAATTGAATCGGCAGATTAATTGCAGTAAATTTGCCCAGATTTCTGAGATTTCCTTCTCTAAGACTGGATGCCGGTTGTCAAAGTAGATATTAGGTGAAACTAACAATAATCACGGGTATGTCCTTCAATCCCTCCCATGTTATTTCCCTTTTTTAATGTGTGAATACCTTTTAGCAGGTAAAATTCAAGAGTACACTTTTGAAAAGCAGTTGTAAAAAAAATGATTTACCAAACCTAAAGAATTTGCAGAATTTTTTGTTATTCCAACTTTAAAAGCTATATTATTTTAAACATATTAACCCGTATTGCAGTATGTAACTATGCAACTGTAGCAGCAGCTAGTGAGGGTTATTTATGCCTGTGAGGGGAGGTATACAAATTAAAAAAGAACAGGTAGCAGGTAAAGGGTAACAATCAATCACCTAAGTGTTCAGTCAACAAATGACGTGCATGACTATACTTACGCAACACTAATGTAATCCTAATGTTCTCTATCTTGTTAAGGGAAGCTCTTACAATTAAAGTTTATGGCGCTGCAATCGTTTGTGCTTCTCAATTCTTCCTCATTGAAAGTTTTAAATGGGATGTAATTGAGAAGACCGTCTTTGCATGCAGACTAATTATAATATGCAAATACTCCTCCTGTTGACGACAATACCTCCCATCCCCCTTGATGAGATGCGACCAGAAATCCCTGGGGCTGCGGAGCCTCAGTTTAGGCGTCCAATGGTGGAGACAGAGCTGACTTCAATGAACTCAGCCTGTCAATAATTATGCCAGCATCCTGACAAGAGTCACACAAGGGCAGCTAGCAGTACACTGCCTGCACCGTCTAATTGGCGTTTACGGTTTCCTGACAAAGTCATGTCCAGAAAATACCCTTACAATGCACCGGCTCTGGGCAGATGTTTTTCTGAGTTAAGGACAGACTCTGGCATTGTTTGTATTCAATCACTGTTTTCAATGTCACATTCAAAATATGCTTCAGCTTCAACTAACTTGTACTGTTGCTGTAATCTAGGGCTGCCACTAACGATTATTTTCAATTAAACTGCTGATTATTATTTTTTGATTAACCAATCACTGTTTGGTGTTTAAAATGTCATAAAATATTGGAAATGCCCATCAGGATTTTCCAGGATATTAGGTGACACATTCATATTGCTTGTTTTATCTGACCAACAGTCCGAAAATGGACCCAAATATATTCAGTTTACTGCCATAGAAAACCAGAAAATATTTACATTTTTGTCATTTTGCCTTGAAGAATTACTCAAACTGGGGCGTCGTGGTGGCCTATTGATTGAAATGAATACCATGCTGTGATTGCAACGTCCCTGGTTTGATTCAATTTGCAGCCTGGGACGTTTGTTGCATGTCATTACCACTATCTGTCTCCTGTCATTTCCTTTTGCCTCACTTGATTATTAATTTGTTCTATAAAAAGTCAAAACATTGTGAAAAATTTCCTGGCAAGTTCCTAAACCCAAAATGACATCTTCAGATTGCTTGTTTTGTCTGACCAACAGTTTAAAACCCAAAGACCTTCAGTTTATTATCACATAAAACATGAAAGGCAACACGTCCTCAGCGTTGAGAAGCTGAAATAAGGTAATATTCTACATTTATGCTAAAAAAAAAAGATTAATCAATTATCAAAATAATTGCAGATTATTTTTCTGTTGATCAACGAATCATTTCAGCTGTACAGTAATATCATATGAATAAAGATTTGAATTGCCGGTGGGATTTCTTATTACAAAAAATCACAAAGATCATCGGAGGAAAGCTGCCCCTCCAAAAGGAAGCTATTGTCACATATTTCATTTTGAGTGAAATTAAAGATGGCAGGTAATAACACATTCCTGTACAGTTTAATGATGGCAGTTAACACTAATATACATTATTCTCACTGAGGACAATTATTTAAGAGACATTACTGATGGGTGTATTTAATTTTTTTGAAACTAGGGTGTGTGTTTGCCTCATGTGACAGTTCTGTGATTTATGAGATATTCTGAGTTGAATAATTGTTGAATTTATGAAGCCCTTGCTTCTTTCTGGTTATGCAATAATGAGGATATCCTGGAGAATTCATGGATGCCCTAATTAAACATTTCCAACACTATGTGAATGTAGCTGTGCAGGTGAGAAGTCAAACTGATTTTCTTTTGGCTGTTTTTTCTAGTTTATAAAACGTGGACTTCATGGATTTGCACTATCACTATCATCCTCGCAGCTGCTTGTCCTGTTTAATGTGCAAACTGGCTGCTGTGTGTTAACAATGCAGCATCACCAGGAAGGTGTTTCACAGTCAGAAACAGGACGAGCTGTTTGAAACGGCATCTTTGATTTGATTCCTGCTGCATTGTTTATGATGCTCTCTGAGCTCTTACTTTGGGTCATTTTTAAGTGAGCAGCTGATTATTTAAGAAATTGCACAAGTAACTGCCTTTGTGTCGTCTTTTAACAGAACTCTATTGTGAATTTTAAGGTGCAATTTATCTTTTATTCATGTTTTCAGTCAGTACATTTGAGTACAAACACATGGACTCTTAAACTAGCACATCTGAGCCTGAAAAATAAGTTAATTTATTCTTCTCGATGCTTTCTTTCCTTGTTCAGTGTGTTTGTCTGTATGTTAATGTGTAGATACATACATGTAGTTGTCTATCTGTATGTACTCTCCTGTGTTTGTGTGTGGGCGGCTGTGTGTTGCAATGTGCTCACGTGTACGTGCCTTGTGCAGAATTATGCTTGTATGTAAATATGATGAATGGATCAGAACGATCCAGTAAATGTTATGATGGATCGGGACCAGCTATTTAAAGCCTGATCCATTTCAGCTCTCCTTTGTTTGCTCCAATAGGCCAGCTGTCAATAACACTTTAAGACACTGTGAAAAAAAGTGTAATCAAATTTCAGAAAATAGTGAAAAATATTCTATATACAATGATATATAACAAAAGAAAAAACACACCAAAAAAACCCAGCAAATCTTCAAATTTGAGAAGCTGGAAGCAAAGATTGTTAAATTATTAATTCCCTAGTTGCCATCACCATTTTCTATCCAGTTTGGTCCAGCGTCTGAGGCAAGAGGACAATCACCACACAGCCAGATGTTAAGCAGAAAAATTTACAACCTTTATTGAACATAAACAATTAATTTAAGGTCTGAACGGGCCCCATGGGACAGAGAACCCCCACACAGCTGGTTAAAGGACAGCGCAAGTGCAAGCACAAGCAGATAAACACACCTGGTACAAGCAACACTAGTCACACTGTAGCTCGGAATCAAAATGCACAGTAATCAATAAGTAGGATCGCTCCAAACTGAAGGGAGGTCAAAAACACTCCCACCACTAGGAGGGCAGACAACAAGCCAATAGCCTCAGAATAAGCCCCTGCCCACATCAAATGCCCACACATTGTAATCTCATCTAGGACAAAAGAAACAATATAAAATCTCTTTAGCTTAAGGAGGAGTCTTACCTCCTGGCTCAAGAACACCTCCCCTATAATATGTAACTGCCTTCACTGACGGCAACACCAGGAGGTGTAGACAGTGCACTCTCCCTCTCCCCAGAGTGCCACTGCCTTTAAAAAAAAAAAAAAAAAAACAGCTTGTTATCTCATCACAATTTTTTCTATTCATGCTTGTTTTCCCACCCACCCACTCAAATGAACCTCTAATACAGATGAGAGCCATCAGTCATTAGTGTCCACAGGGAGAGCTACTTAGCTGTCAAATATATCTGAAATTTCTTTACTAATTCTCTCATGCATTTTAGGTTGTATTATGGAGGTATAAACAAAACATAATTAAAACAAAACTTGTATAGGACTTTGTGTTGGCAGATGCTTAATATTAAAGACAAATACATGTATTAGGGAATTTAAAAGATGATTATCAATTTGCTGTTTTTGCGAATTTATTTTCAGACCCATACAATGCTTTAACCCTGCCTAGATTAATGATAAAAATGTATTTCTTTGAGATATAATTGTCAAAAAACAATTATACAACAGCATTTTATCAGTGCTTATTTTTGATCACTGGCTATAAGTCCATATCTTGTGCTACTCAGATCTCTCTCTGCAGGTCTGCAGGTTTTATTTTAACCATTCAGCCTTTTGTATAGCCTGACATCACCAGACCAATTTGCAGAGCAAATAAAACATGAGCTCGCAAGTTCGTCTGGTGCCCAGACTACCTTTTGTAGCCAACAGCAACAAATGTCAAAGGAAGCTCAGTGGATTTTAGGGTGTGGGATTGATCCAGATTTAGAAAACTTGAGCATAGTGTTGAATGTCAGGTTCACTCCTTGGGGGCTTAGGGAGGTGCAAATCTTCAAATTTCAGTTGTAATGAATTATAATGCTCATCTCACTATATTCAGAAGTAAATAGGGAGGAACTTTAATTGGAGTTTACAGATAAAGTTTACTTGTAATTACACTGTAAAACCAGTTTCTAAAGCTCTCAAACTCGAGGAGTATGCAGATGTTTTACAGCTCCAGATGTTTATAAGCATATATATACATACAGACATTATGTCCATATTTACATCTGTATGCATGCATAGAATGTATGTTTGTGTATCATGGGTATCATTGTTTGCATGGGTGTATGTAAATGTTCTGGTTGATTTAGTTTCTGAAAATGCCAGAATGTGAAAACAAGCTACTCTTAACAAAAAAAAAGTACGTGTCTAAGTGATCCATCTAAGTAATCCCCTGTGAAAGGTTGTGCTCCTGCATGACTGGACACCAAATCAAACCTAAATTGCAGTTCACCTTGTGTTCTCTCCTCTTGTCTACATATCGATTTGGTGGCCGCCACTAATATTAAGCAATAAAACAGAAATAGAAATGTAAGGCGGAGCTGCCCTTTTCTTTTAATTTACTCAGGCCATTCATTCATCTGTTTACGTCCCTTCTTACCTTCTCAGCGCCCATTAAGATTGAAGCCTTGTTTTTTTCGGGCAGCTCAGCATCATCTTAATGCAATTCAAAGACCTACATTCTACACCAGAGTTGCCGTGGCAACAAAGTTTCCCCCCCTCCCTGAGATGCTGAAAGATCAATAGAGTATCCTCGACGGTGTGGCAGAAAATGCTCTGGCACAGATGGTCCTCTGAGAAACCATGAGCTTTGTGGCCTAGTTACCATCTGAAAACTAACACAATCAAGCAAGGTCACGATTATATTGAAATTTAATATACTTGGGCAACAATATTTGATTAAATCTGCACCAAAGATCATGGCACTGTTGAAATTCTCTCACCCAGCTGTAGCTCTTTTATAGGAGTCTATGTAACAGGAAGTATGATCTGCACTGCTGTAGCCTACTTTATTGTTTTAGCTTTCCCAGCGTCTTTAAAAAAGGAAATTTGGGGAATTAATTTAGACAAGGCAGACACACTGTGCTGCCAACAATAGAGAAGCGTTGCTAAATAAATAAATTCTCTCTGGGGTGTTTTTCTCACATAGTCAACCACCTAGTGTGTTTTATTTGCACATGGAAATGGTTTAACCTCCGTATAAATGTGACTGAACACAGGAAATAACTGTGTGTGTGTTGTATTTTTATCTGGCTTGTATATTCATTGTTGAATAAATTGTACAGGAGAAATGTTTTTAAATTTCAAACCATTGGCGGTTCTATTTCAGAGATGGAGGTTATAGAGAAGCCTGCAGAGTCAAAACAGGGAGGGAGGGAAGTGAAAACACAAACCAAGCAAAGGTTTGGGTCCGCTGTCTTTTTTAAATACAGTCTAATGGTCTACTGAAGTAATACAACCGTCAGTGAGTAAATCTGATCAACAACCTCTGAGAAACGATCCCACTGGTTTGTGCTTCAAGCTGTTCTACTTCCCTCAGAAAATGACATCATACAAACCCAGATTTTAATGAGAGCTCTGATTGGACAGCAGTATTTCATAGTTAACGAGGTGCCCTGTTGTCTGTCAGACAGTAGCCAGCCAGCAGTGTGTGTGTGTGTATGTATGTGTGTGTGTGTGTGTGTGTGTGTGTGTGTGCACGCAAGAGATTTTCAGTGCTGTCTGGCAGTTTCTCACTTCTCTCACTATCTTGAACATGCACAACAACTCTCATCAGACCAAGTTTGTTTAGTTGAAGACATGGGTGAATAAGGTAAAGTTTGAGAGGCGGAGGAAGAGAGCTCAGCTTGTACTCTTGTATTTCTGCTATAAAATTTGACATGTGGCATTTAAAAAAATCCATTACTTTCACCGGAGGCCTTTTTAATCAAATTTAATTTAGAGCTATTGGTACTGCAAGCATTAGATGCTTTTGCTTTGGGCACAATGGGGGACAAAATCGGTGGTGTTAAGGCACGTTAGCACCACCCCAACATGGTGGAACATAGATAAAGAGGCTCTAAAATTAGTCATGACAAATTGGATGAAGCATCAAAAATGGTGGAAAAACAAACACTATTTGTGTTTAAAATCCACAGCCAGCGTTTCCTGAATGAATGAAAATGATTATGCTGGAGACATTGCTGTTGATTGACACATTGGATCTGGCAGGGATCAAAATTGTCACCCTGTGGGGTTGGATGGGGTGCTGGGCTCCAGCAACCCCTTAAAGTATGTCATTCTCTAAACCTCGAAAAGCAAAGTCAGTTGTCATCCCTTAACTTGATCTGCGTTAACAGGCTCTCTCATCAACAGTGAAGCTTAAGGCATTAGCAATCAAGATGGATGCCAAAGAGGGTAAAACCACTGGCAATGTGGCATCAGCACATCATCGTTTGTGTTCCACTGGGGTCTCTTATGGTTATTACAGCCAAGGATCACTTTTTACTCCTGTCACCACAGGCGTGTTCTCTCCGAGAATGAAATCAATACCTCTAAATGGGAATCAGAGAATCAGAACATCCTCAATGCCTCCATCAGATGGACTTGAAAACAAGCCGCATTTCCGGCCTTTTTCACCTTTACTTTTTGTTGCCGTGATTTACATGACAGGTTTCTGTCTAATTTTGCAGTACATCTCAGAGGGGAGGGGAGGGGGGCTCACAGGGAGAGCAGAGAGCATGAAAAGGTCATAAAAATCCCTGATCCTTGCTGACAAGTGCCCTTTTCTACCTTTAATTCTCCATCCTGATGTGGAATTCAGAGCGAGAAAAACACACAAGCATTGTTATTTGATGGAAATGTATATGGCACATAGTTACCTAATATAGGAAAACTCCTGTGATGATTCAAGAAATTATATGGTTCAGTGGTGATGCAGCCTGGTGGCACAAAAAAAAACATTCTGTTATTTCCATTAAAAGGCTACAGAGACATGGGCTTCTGACAGCGTTGGTGCAGCCTTTCATCATCCCAGGTGCCATTATTTCAGAAAAGCTCCATTTCATTTTGTGATTGATACCTTGCTGGCAGTCTCAGCAATCTTGGCCAGACTCTGGATTTTTGCAGCATGCTCTCATAAAGGCTATGATGCTATTTATTAATTCAAAGATCTCTATTTTTTGACTCAGTGTCTCTCTTATTTCCCTTTGTCTGTCTCACACGCAGGACCTGGAAGCTGATCAACAATGGACCGGCTGGTTGTGTGCGTGCTGCTGTGTGCAGCTCTGGTGGAGGGATACAGCTGCCCCGGTCGCTGCATCTGCCAGCACCTTTCCCCCACTCTGACTCTGCTCTGTGCTAAGACTGGTCTGTTGTTCGTACCCCCGACCATCGACCGCAAAACCGTCGAGCTGCGACTCACCGACAACTTCATCACCATCATCCGCAGGAAAGACTTTTTCAACATGACCAGTTTGGTCCACCTCACCTTGTCCCGTAACACCATCAGCCAGATCACTCCCCATGCCTTTGTCGGCCTGAGATCCCTGCGGGCGCTCCACATGGACGGAAACCGCCTCAGCGCGATAAAGAGTGACCACTTTAAAGGCCTCATCAACCTGCGGCACCTCATCCTGGGAAACAACCAGATCCACCAGGTGGCCCCCACCTCCTTTGATGAGTTTGTTTCCACCATAGAGGACTTGGATCTTTCCAATAACAACTTGCGCAGCCTTCCCTGGGAAGCCATAGCCAGAATGACCAACATTAACACACTCACACTGGACCACAACCTGATTGACCACATTGGAGCGGGGACCTTTACGTTGCTTACCAAGCTAGTCCGCCTGGACATGACCTCTAACAGGCTGCAGAAGCTGCCGCCAGACAGCCTGTTCCAGCACGCACAGGTCCTGTCTGACGCCAAGGGCTCCAGCTCCTCCACTCTGGCTGTGAGCTTTGGTGGAAACCCTCTTCACTGTAACTGTGAGCTGCTGTGGCTCCGCAGGCTGACAAGAGAGGATGATCTGGAGACCTGTGCCTCGCCAGAGCACCTCATGGACAAATATTTCTGGTCCATCCAAGAGGAGGAGTTTATCTGTGACCCTCCGCTGATCACCAAACATCTTTCCACTAAGCCCTTTGTGATGGAAGGGCAGGGTGTGACACTTAAATGCAAAGCCGTGGGTGATCCAGAGCCAGATATTCACTGGCGGTCACCCGACGGCAAGCTGGTGCATAATAACTCCCGCACCATCCTGTATGATAATGGCACCCTTGATATTCTCATCACCACGCTGAAGGACAGCGGGGCATTTAATTGTGTGGCGTCCAATGCCGCAGGCATCGCCACAGCTGCTGTTGAGATCAACATGATCCCCTTACCCTTGTTTGTTAACAACACAGGCCACATGCGTGAGGACCCCGGCCTCTCAGACATCACCACTTCCTCCAAATCTGGCAATGACACCAAGGGCTACGACAAGCAGGACAGGAGAGTGATGGTCACCGAGCTGACCTCCTCCTCCGCAGTGATCCGTTGGCCATCTGAGCGCCATATCCCCGGCATCAGGATGTACCAGATTCAGTACAACAGCACGGCAGATGATACTTTGGTGTACAGGTAAGCCATGGTGGAGGGGGTGGATGGATGGAGAGAGGGGAGGGTGGTAGAACAGGGCCATGAGGAAAGGTGAGACATCTGGAGTTACCATCTGCTGAATGACACAGCAGTACGTTATGGCAGATTGACGGATCCCAAAGACGCAAAATGATTAAGTACGTCCAGAAATAAGCAGAACCCTTATAGTGTACTCTGGGGGATAAACTGAGGAGGAATGTTTTTCCATAAATGAAAATGCATTGTAATATGCATAAAATGTACAGTACACTTAAGCTATTTACAGATTCACTAAATCATTTTCAATCTCTGATATTTGAGTATATTTTTGCAATCAGCTGAATATATTGTGGAGTCCAGAGATCTAAAGGACTAAAGGGCCTTTTCAGCATCATTAAAACATAATATGACAATAAACAATAACATGAGGGCCAACTTCTTCACTGCATGCAACTATTTGTATCATTAGCAAGTGTCTGAATTAATTGGTTGAAACACAGTGTGATTAGATGTGGTTGTCTAATGATAGGCTTGGTTGCAGTGGTGGAAGAAGTATTCAGATCATTTACTTACTGAAGGTAAAGTAACTATAAAAATACTCCATTACAAGTTACAAGTCCTGCATTCAAAATGTTACTACAGTAAAAGTACATAAGTATTAGCAGCAAAATGTACCTAAAGTATCAAAAGTAAAAGTACTTATTCTGCAGAAAAATGGCCATTGTCATTTTATTATTATATATTACGTTATTTGATGCATCAGTGTAAAAATCTGTGTAAGCAGCATTTTTGTGTTAGTGTGCCCCTTTTGGAGTGTTTTATTATTATATTATATGATCATTATTATGGAAGTATTAACATGTTAGCAGTATTTTAATGTTGTAGTTGAGGTGGAGCCATCATACTTTATAGACTGACTATATGTTTGTATATAAAAACTTAATCTGAAAAGTAGCTAGTAACTATAGCTGTGAAATAAATGTACTGTAGTGGAGTAAACAATGCAGTATTTCCCTCTGAAATGTGATGGAGTAGAAGTATAAAGTATCATACAATGAAAATACATCAAAATTGTACTAAAGTACAGTACTTGAGTTACTTTCCACCACTACTTGGATGCTACAAATAGAGGAATACTGTACAAGCACAGGGTCAATATACTGTAGGCAAGTTGCTTATAGTAGGTTGCAATATACTGTATAGGTTAAGTTGCAGTGTGTAATATATAAAGTACAGATATAGAGGAAAATGGCGAAATCAATAAACCTAAGTTACAATTAAAAACTGGTTGTGGTTATGAATGAATGAATGAATGAGCTCACACTTTTTAAAACTGAGTAAAAACATTTGCAAACCGTATTAAAATGCTGTTTTAAATATGAGAATAAGTCTGATGTGCATCTTATGCAATGTGTGACGCACATGAATGTGGTATAACGAGAGAAGTATTTCAGGATTCATGCATTCATGGAGAGTTAATAATAGTGGTCGACTTTCCTTTTCTTTTTCTTTTTTTTAGGTTCTATCAGATATAATGAGTCGCTCTCCTGTATAATTTTCTCATCCAGTTTAGGCATGGAGCTGAGTGTTGTTTTGTCTTTAGGTGGTACATTATT
Source organism: Macquaria australasica (assembly GCA_005408345.1). Taxonomy (NCBI): domain Eukaryota; kingdom Metazoa; phylum Chordata; class Actinopteri; order Centrarchiformes; family Percichthyidae; genus Macquaria; species Macquaria australasica. Next base: position 112,963 of record SEMN01000236.1, read on the forward strand.
ACCTACAAATGATAACCATCAAAGTCCCCCTTTAGGGAAAAGGAACAAGCTTCTAATTATATTAACGCCAATGTTGACCTGAAGACAATGCCTTTCTCCATTGTATTTAGAGTCGTGTAATCTTGCAGTTGCCTCCAAAATGTGACCGTAGGTATTCACACATCAAAACTGCCTTCACATCATGCGTCACTTGTCTGTCCTGCAGCCTGCAGCTGTTGTGGCATATTCTTTAGACAGTGAGCCTCCTCTGCCTTGTTTATCACCTCATAGTTTACATTTTGTACACAAACCCAATAGAGCAACTTCTCACTGCTATTTTATAATGTAACATATTCTCTCATCAGTCAACTTTAATGAAGTGTTGTGCTTTTTATGCTTGTCTACCAGAATGAGTGATATTTAATGCTAGAGCTGCGATGGCCCTGTTGTCTTCTTTTTGTTATGTGGAACTGACACCTTTGTGTAATTTAATACACCTTATGTAAATCAGGAAATGTGGGCGTTGTAATTCCAATGATTAATCGTCTACATCTTCACCACCGCACTATGTTTCTTTTCTCTACAGAATGATCCCATCTACCAGCAAGAACTTCTTAATCAATGATCTGGCTGCAGGGCGGGAATATGACCTTTGTGTGCTGGCGGTCTACGACGATGGCATCACATCATTAACAGCCACACGTGTGGTTGGCTGTGTGCAGTTCCACACGGCCAGTGAGGTCAGCCAGTGCCGCTTCATGCACAGCCAGTTCCTGGGAGGCACTATGATCATCATTATTGGTGGTATAATTGTTGCTTCAGTGCTGGTTTTCATTATCATCCTGATGATCCGTTACAAGGCCTACAGCAGCCCAGAGGACAGCAAGACCAAGGTCAGCTCCAGCATGCACTCCCAGACCAATGGCAGCCAGCAGCGGCTCCAGCGCTCCACCTCCAAGCAGCCCTCTGACGAAGGCCAGCGTGAAGCCCTGGCGCCCAAAGAGTGCATGGCGCTGGTGCTGAGGGTGGACAATGAGAAGAGGGAGGATCCAGCAGCCACCACTGCCATCCTGGAGGTGGAGCTTCCTCCCCTGACTGTAGACAAGATGAAGAGAAGAACCAGCCTGGATGGACAGCGCTCTGGCCCCCTATCGGAGGACACGCAGACGGACAGTAGCCTGACGGGCTCCACCATGTCCCTGTGTCTCATAGGCCCCAATGCTGGCACCAAGGAGGCTCCCAGGCTTAAGGACAAGAAAAGTGCCCTGGCCAACATGGGACTGCTCCCTAATGAGCTGGCACGAACTAGGCACAGATTCTCTTTTGACGGAGGGGATTACTCCATATTTCAGAGTCATAGTTACCCACGCAGAGCGAGGACGAGGTGGCACAAGTCCACCAACCAGCTCAACATGGAGTCATCGCCGCTCGCCAACAGGAGAGTTACGTTCAGCAGCACTGAGTGGATGCTTGAGAGCACAGTCTGAGGAAAGCAGTGTAGCCGGAAAAAAAAAAAAAAAACGGCTCAGCCACACACAAACATACACATGTAAAAACACAAATATGTCTACATGCCATATGACACACACTTTTCTCTTGCACACAGCAAATGATAAACACAAGCACATTTACTTACACATGCAAACTTTCTGTGAGTTGCAGGAGAAGAACACAGTCTCCCTTCATCCTGCCTCCCCATCATACTCCCAGAGAGGTTTGTTGGCCATGTCCTTTCTTTATGCAGCAGTGCCTTATTCTAAAAAATGTACGAATGGAGGATGCTGCTCACTGTAGTCATAAACCTTCCTCTCTATCATTGCCTCCCACCCAGATAAATGGGAAGCATTTCTTTGGATTTTGGATTTTCATCTTTTTCTGTGACATGCCAAGGGAGTGTGGCGTTTGGATGTGACTGTTTTAATCGTTTAAAAAACAAAAGGGAAAAAAAAAACTTCATCATAACTGTAAAAGTGGACAGCCAGGTATCCTGTTATGTCAATCATGTTTTGGGTTCTTTCAAAAAAAAAAAAAAACTTTTGCACACAAGACACGAGATACAAGGACAAGTATCACCACCAGTCTATACAATAATAATTATTAAAAAAAAGAACAGGATTTTACACATGCCAATTTCTAATGTTAGCATAGAGAAGATGGACCTGGAAACCAACCGTGGATTCCTCTTTGATGGTCGGACTGTATGATGTTAAATAGGTATTGTTCCAGATGTGACTGTATATTAATCGGTACTGTATCTGGCTGGTCTAGATAAAAAGACAACCAACAAAAAAGACATATATAAGTATATTAAAACATTGGTGTATGTGTACTAACTATGTAAGTAAGTAAGTCATATGTCCCATGACTTTTTACAAAGCATTTGGGTGTTGGCTGCAAGTTTTTACATTAAAAACCTGTGTCATCACACCTCGCCCTATTTAGTATGTCAAAGTTTGGACCATTTATCCCCTCACGAAGGGTATTAAATTTTTTGTGTGGGTTAACTGTATCAGTGGCGTCGTCGTCTTGTGCTTGAGGAGCAGCAGTACGTGTCCGCTGCAGGGAGGGACACATGAATTGAGATGATAAATATTTGATGCCTGAGTACTATTTATAAGGCTTCTGTGAAAGCTGCACAACGATCACGCGGCTGAGTGGGGTGTGGGACGACGGGGGACATGATAACTGGACGTGATGCTGAATTCAAATGCAGCCAGCTGTTATTAACAAGGGTGTAAGATCTGTTGCATCCCACTAGGGGGAGACTAAGCGTGTTCCTAATAACTTGCAGACTGCAGTGAGGATGCTTTAATAACCGTTATTAGCATCCTGCTTTTAAGGCTCACTTTTTCTCGAGCTCTAATTCTGGACAGACTGAAATCTTAAATCTTGAAAAAGGGGTCACACTTTACTTAAACCCCACCTATTTAGCACTTATGAGCAGCACTGTATGTAAATAGTTAATAAATGGTTTATAACGCATTATAACGTAGTTGTAAGCAGAGATAAGGACATTTTTAAGTGTTTATTAATGTCAACATCTATGTCTCTTTGTGAAGCATCTCTAACTGGTGTATAAACAGATAATGAATGATTAATAACACAATATGACACAGCTGTAATGTTTAATTATATATGATTACGCAGGAACAAATCCTCAGTGTGTTAGAAAACATTTATTAACCGTTTATACACTCACATGCAGGTTAAAAACGGCTTATAAATACATTCAAAACTCAGACATTTTGAGCTCTCAGCCGCATCTCATGGCAAGTGAGGAAGTTTATAAATAGATAAATACATCATTGAGAAATAATAATACAACATTTTAGTGTGATTACAACTGTGAAATATCATATTGTAAATCATTCAGTAAGTGTTTATGCACCAGTTATAGATGCTTCATAAGACGAGTCATAGTTGTTGACAAATGGATTCATAAACACTTAAAAATGTACTTATATCTGCTTTTTATAATGTGTTATAAACCATTTTTTATATTCTGCATATAAATGCTTGACGGGGGAGGGGGTTGAAATAAGGTGTTTGGAAATCGGCATGACAGTGGGAAAAGATACGATCAGGGTGGGTGAGGGATATTTGTTTGCTGCTACAGACTCTGATTACAGCTACTTAGCACAGGCTGAGATGAAACGGAGCCGTGTGGACAGCAAAACGATAAAACATGGAGCAGAGAGATAAGTCACACCGGAGGTTTTCAATCCTCTTGAACCTCCTATTTGCATCCTCAGTGACGGAGAGGATTGAGTCCTAAGAACGGGGTCATCCCTTCCTTTTTCCCTTCATCACACTTAACCAGTTTTCAGCCATAAACATTCACATTTGACACAGCGTGAAATGTTGTTTTTTTTCCAGCTAGAACAAAACTTAACTTTAGGGTGTAAATGCTCAGCTGTCAATTTGTGGTGCAGACAGTTTTCAACCCCTGTCCGTCTCCTCATTAACTACTGATGGTTTCCACTCTGGAACTGTGCTGGTGACCATTTCTCACAGCAGGAGAAGTCTTTCTGTCTGCTCCTGTCTGTAACTATTATTCAACACAAAACCTGCTTAGGCAGGTGGAGGCTGAGACTTCACCCAATCTTCAAAATTGGCCAGGGCAGCCAAACTAGCGAACACTGGAGGTAGAGCAAAGCATGTTGCGTCTCATCAGCAGTTCTGAGTGGCTGCAAAAAAATGTGCCTTGACTTGGTGAGAGTGACACTGAGGAATGGCTTTTTGACAGCTACAGCATGAGTTGGACACACATTTCATTATTTATAATGTAGCAAAATGCAAAGCAGGAAAATGTATTATTAGCATTTATTTCTAAACAAGACTAATGGGTCCACAGCCGTGCTATCAGTTTTGTGAGGCTGTACCATACAGTCTATGGGCTGTACATATGTGCTGCTTTGAGCTGAATGCTAACGTGAGCCTGCTAACATGCTCACAATTGGGGGTTTTCCATAGTAGGGGACGTATGGCGCCAAACCATGCTAGCACAGTGCAAGTATTTTTCCGCTGTACAGCACAGAAAGGTAAAGTTGTTTAGCTTGATGACGTCTTGGAGGTGTGCTAGTCACAAACCACAGTAAGAGCCCGTCAGTAAGAGCCTCTAGTCTCCAGCACAGACACACTTGAGTTTAGCCGCTAAGGATACGTCACAGGTTGGCTGTGGTCGGCCCATACAGCCTATGGGTCGGCCCTGCTACCAAGCAGGACCACAGCAGCGCTGTGAGGCTACAGTAGAAATGCATGTCATCATGGCGCGGCTAAAGCGGACCGACCTGGGCCCATGGAAATGGCCCTAAATGACAACGCTACTGTAACACGCTGATGTTTAGAAGGTAACGTTTACTTGTTTGGTGTGTTGGCATGCCAACATCTGCTAATCAGCCCTACATCTTCTGGGAACCATGAATGTCTGCACAAAATTTTGTGCCAATCCATCCAGTAGATATTTCAGTCTGGACCAAAGCGGTGGGCCGAAATTGTCGTGCCGCTAGCATGGCTGAAAACTGTAGGTAAGAGTTTTGTTAATTGTGGTGGCAACACCGTTACTTCTGCCATCTAAACCATATGCAGAGACTTACACTAACTGACATTAGAGTCGCCCTGTGTTGAGGAACAGCTTTTTGAAAAAAGCTACAGTCAGAGGCGCACATATATTTTTTTTATTATTTATAATGTAGCAAGAACAGAAATGCTATTTATTGGTTATTTTTTATCCTAAATAATTATTTTATGAATAAGTTGTCTTAACTAGATATATGCAGCTATAATACACACAAAATTTGGGATTTTGCCCTCTTGCCAAATGCTTATTAACCTTGACAACATGTTTTAAAAACCTCCTTTCAGCACGATTTGACCAGCCAAATTTCGTTTGCTTTTTTCTATTTCCAAGATTCGGGCAGCCAAGCTCAGCACAGCCCACTCTTTGCTGCTTAGAGAGAACACTTAGCCTATTGACACAGACTCAGCAAAGTGCTTCAGGCTCCTCCAGTACACACACACATTCAAAATGGTTTACCAACACTTCCTTCAGCATCAGATTATCTAAAAATACCCAGATGGCTCAGGCTTGCAACTTATTACCAGGTTTATTTAGACTTTGTCTGTTTGAAAAATGTTAAATACAAAATGTAGTCTGAGGAGTGTGTGAGGAAGTAATTGCATCGTAATAAGGCTGCATGTTCAAACTGCAACAGGAATGTGGTGAGGTCTTTGATCCATGATGGCCTATAGAGAGGACGCCGCCCTCTGTGTATTTCTTTACAAACAGCCTGACAAATCAAAACAAATAAATAAATCACAAGACCTCAAATTGGAAATGTAATTTTTCTTATGCCAGAGGTTATTTCCAAGTATTAAAGTATGAATTATTAACTCACTTATCTAGATTTACATTGCCATCTCATTACACTGCTGTATTTGGCTCCGAACATGTGAACGTTAACAGACGGGTGGTTATTTAATTTATGGTAAAGTATGTTCAGGAATCAAATAAAAATGTCAGATCTGTGACAAATAGTTTAACATATATAACTATTCCTGTTAAAGGATAGGGCTGGCGATATTCTATATTTTAATAGGTCTATGGTACAGTGTATGTATGAAAATGACTGGGGTGGTGGGGGGCGGGCTGAACCTTTTGTTTCACTTTGTAAAATAAATCGAGGCCCTCCGCAGGTTTATTAATGTTTTCTTTGATCTTAGGTAAAACTGCAACACCCTCCCCATAACATGTCATAATAATATAACTTAAATTGGTACAACTTGTTTAATCGTTCACCCCAATTTAAAACTTAATATCGTAATGGAACTTCTAATGTGCGCCACCAATGAATCATGGTGCAAGTGAAAATTGTTTTTATGTAACTATTAACTTTATTGCAAAGGTAGGCTGAAATAAAATATAGATTTGGGACCAGAAAGAAAATAAAAGACCCTCCCTTGCTCTCCCCAAAAAGTCAGACTACCCTACCTTCAGCAAAAGGACAATTACAAAACCCTTCCCCTTTTCTGACCTCCTCTTTGACCACAATCAATTTTTGTACAGTCGCTAAGCTACATGAGGCTTTGGCAACACACAAAAGTTATCGGACTTATTAGTCGGACAAATTCATTGATGGTTTTGGTCAAAACAAACAAATAATTTTTTAAAAACGGCAAAATGAAAGATGTTTATTTTTCACCTTTGACAATGTGCTGCATATAAATTTTAAAAAGTACAAAACTAAAAAAAAACATGAATAAAAGCAATTGCACATCCTATCAGAATTGGTGAGGAAAGTTGAATGATTTGTCTATTTTTTCTTAAAATGTGTTACAAAAAAACACTGGTCAATTCAGGACAGAGGGCCTCCACGTGAGGCAGACAGTCTGAGGAGAAAAGTCAATCATCAATCAATGAGCCTGCAGCCGACAGAATTCTTCATGAGGCAGGTGGTGGATACCCCGCCAACCCTCTTCATGCTGCTTGTTGTCTGTACTGCCGAACAGTGCGCTTCAATCCACTGCAGAGGTGGATGAGATATCGCTGCACAGAACGCCCACAGAGGGCTGAAAGCACAGGTTTGTTGATGTCTAACAAAGTACAATACCGAGCGGCCCTGCAGAGCAAAGCCCTGTGTGAAGTTGAGGCGAACAAAGGAATCTGCAGTAGTTATCCTGGTCGTTACCTGAGCTGTGCGTCTGTCCATGTCTGTGCATCTCAGTCTCCAGAACTATCATCTGAGCTCTCCTCACCTGCTGCTTTCCAGTTTTTCCTCCTCTTCTTTTTTGAGTTTGGCCCTGAAGTCTTTGTGGGAGTCCTGCTTTCGCTTTTTGCGACGGTGAGTCCGTCTCTCCCTTTCTCTTTCATCATCACTGTCCCCTGAGCTGCTGTCCTCGTTCCTCCCTCTGTTTTTGGCAGTTTTCTTGTTTTTATGTCGACTTTTAGCCCTTTTCCTCTGCTTGTCTTTGGGAGCACTGCTGTCATCACTGCTGCTCGAGCACTCAGCTTTCTTACGCTTTTCCTCCTCATCTTTCTTCTTTTTCTTTTTCTTCTTTCGAGAGGATTTTTTTGATCGTTTCGATAAGCTTCCTTCTGTGTCAGACTTGGACTTTTTCACTTTGTGGCGCCCAATTTTCTTTGTGGCACTGTTTTTTTCACTAAAGAAAAACAAATTGAACAAAATAAATGCAGGCTAGGCAGAGCATTGGTATGATTTTTGGTATGACAGAATGCCTTAAAGGGGCGATCCACTGATTTTACACATCAAGATCAGTTTACTCATCATCAGGGGTACTAGTTGGCTAGTGAAAACAGGGCTCAGGAAGGGCTTTCTAAAGTCAGAAAAAAATAACCCTTCATGATGTCATCGGGATTATCTCAGCTTTGGCTTGGAGACTATGTTTTAACAGAAAACCTGCTTTAAAAAAACAATTGCATGGTGTTTAGGTCAAATGGGACGGATAGTAGAGATGAAAAAGATTCCCATGTTAACGACTTGAGTGTTCACGTCATCAATATGTGTATGATTACGGATATGTGTATGATTACAAACTGTGTCGGAAACTCATAATTACGATAACTTTGATATGACATGAATGCGGTATAACAAAAGATGCTATCATGTTGCAGTATGGGAAGTGTAGGATCCAGGTTTTTGGAGCCGGATCCATACTAGGGACAAAATATCTCAAATCATGCAGCGTCAGTTTTGATAATTAATTTTTAATCTCTCTCTCTCACACAACCCCCAATTTTCTGGAAGTCCAGTGTTAAATAGATGGAGTGCCCCTTTAAAATCTGAGTTGCATATGTAGCTCAATTCTAATCTTTTGCTTATTTGATGCAGTGCTGCATTATTGCTTACCTGTCACTTTCAAACTCCTCCGGATAAAGCTCCTTGAAGCCGCTGTGTCCCCACCTGTGATGCGAACATATAAAACAAAGATGTAAATTTGACCTTTTCCCAAGAAGTGCAAAAAAACTAAAACCTAATTAGATGAAGATTTAGTCGTGTACTGTACCTGTCAGGATCACTGGCCTTAAACTCATACAGTTTGCGAGACCAGTATCGAGCCTCTCTGTCATCGTGTTCTGAGACTCGCTCTCTGCCTCTACTCAGGTCTCTGGGTTGATCTGGCACTCGCTGCATTCGCACCCTGGAAAACAACCATCATCAATAAATCAAACGGCAACACACATTAACAGCTCTCTAAACTGAGAGTTACATTATGAAACATACTCCCAAATGAGCTTTGGTGTCGCTTGTGTTCAGGTGGCTCAAATTAAACTGGGACATTCACTGGTCCTACCTTACACACTCCGTGTCTGACAAATGTTTGTGGTGGGACTTTTGGTTCTCCCAGTCTCGCATTTTCCACATCTCCATCTCCTCCTGGATCTGCAGAGGGTTAACAAGAGTAAGTACATTAAAGACTTGCCCACACACACACGCGCAACACTCTTGCTCTCCCACACATCATTTATATTCTTTAAATAATTTGAATTCATCAAAAGCATCCAAGTATATAGGATTCAAATATTTACAGAAGTTATATACATTGTTTAAGACCAAATATCAGTATCACTAACCTACATTCATATCTTAGCTTAGTGATATTTGTAACCAGTGCCTTAAACTGGATCAATATCAGAAAAAAGCTTAATCCATGTACAGATCAAAAACACAGCCCATCTCTGGGATAACAGTTTTCTCGACAGAAAATCATCAGCTATTTTAATAACAGTTAAGTTTTTTTAACAGTTTTTTTTTGTTGTTGTTGTTGTTTTAAAGCTTAAATACCACCAGAAACAACAATATAAAGCAATAAAATTAAACGGCACCGCAAACTGCAGCCTCCAAAATGCCCATTAAGTTGAACCAACGTCTCCCCGCAGCAGTTTCAACACAAACGGACCATCGTAACCTCCGTGAAGGCAGGATTTACTGCATTAGCCTGAGCTGGCCGCGCTTAATGAGCTGGCCGCGGTGCGCGTTTCCCCACACGGACTCGGGCGCACCTTGTTGTGGGCGTCTGTGTGGCGGATCACGTTCCTCAACAAGGTCTTCCCCAGCGGCTGCTTTGACATGGTGACACCTGGCGTGAGAGAAGCGGAGGTCGGCGAAAGACAAAACCGACCGTCGGCTGATAAACCCGAGAGACGAGGGGGGCGACGAGCGCAACAGCTCTTCTTAATACACGACGGCTGTTAATTGCCGTTACGTGCACGCGCAACATCGCCTGTTAGCCTAGCTCGCTAGCTGACCCTGTTGTACATCCAGATACGAGACTGTAATTCAAGAGTCTGCTCCTTGCAGGTTTTCCAAAGAACACAAAGCTGCTGCTGCTGCTGCTACAACTACACTTTCACCTTCATTTCGTAAACGTGTACAAACTGTACCTTTCCAAAACGAGTGACATTCAAGAGGAACAAAACACGGCTCACAGCCTCTACCGGCACTTCCGCTTCACTGAGACGCGTAACGTCGTCGGACGTGCTACGTCACTGAACAGCGGGAAAACGAAACTGTGATTGGTCCAATGGTCCGTCAATCATCGTGGTGTGAACCGTTGCAGCCAGTGGATATTCAACACTGCAAAACTGGTGATACCGGTACATTGTTTTTGAAATACGAATAATTAAATTGATAAGTAAAGACACGACAGCAAGATAAAAATAATATTGCAAGCCACCATCTTAAAGAACCTATAAAAATCTATAGCTAATTATCAATATTTTATATCAAAACTGAATCAAATGGCTCGCTGTTATGTGAATTGGATTCTAGTGCTGATGGTCCCAGTGAGAGTCAACATAGCTGGACCAACAAACCAAAACTATAAACAAGTGACCATGAATAAAGTCAAACATTTAGCAAGCAAAAAAAAAAAGACCATGTTGCTCATATCTGTAAGCACCCAATTGTTTGCATTTGAATCTTGTTAGCAAGCTGACCACAAATGCATCCAAGCATTCATGCATCACCTTGGTTTTGTTCAGCATAATGAGAACGTGCAAATCTAACAATGTCACTTTGAGGACAGGTTTATGAGACTCCGGGACACTGCTCCAATGAGACCAAAATGTCTCATTTTCAGTTTCTACACGTGTCAGTTACACAAGATGCGTGTAAATTGAAATACATTCCCTGTAAACACAACAGATTTTGAGTTGTTTTAAGTCTCATGATAGATCCATGAGACTTAAAACTGTTCCCCCCTTAATCAAAAATAAATATAAATACATTTAAATACAAAAACTGAATAAGAAATGATGAGTTTGCAAACAGATGCTATATTTTCTCCCTTCTTCCTGTCGTTGTGCTGTGTGCCAAGCTACACTATACATGTCCTGGCATGATTTATATCTGACCCAAATAAAAACAAGCTACAACCCAGTTCCACTAATATAAAGTCCTCAGAGGGGTACACAGGTTCCTTCATACAGTAGGCTCTAGCTGCAAGATCAGCCATCCAGGTTATGATCATCCAAAGTACTGTGTAAACAAAACAATGTAAAATAGTTCTATATCCACATACATACAGCATGCTGAAAGATGGATCACTCTGTAATAACTAATTAGGCTTCAGCCTATTTATAATACTCTGGCGGTTACGCAAGCCAGTATTTTAAAGGCACAATATGATCAAGAGTAAGTGGTGCTCAATTAAGTGGGAGCCTAATTAGTGGATTTAATAAGTCTACTCTGTTACATGTATGAAGTTGCTCCATATTACCACTGACTGAGAAGATGATTGCGTGCTCCCAATATTACCCGTTGGGAATCATCTTATTTTATGTATGTATGTTAGAACTAATTTTAGATAACTGCCTTTATGCCACCTTTGTATCTACTGCACAGGTAGAAAAGTATAGATATACAGGCAGCAACATTTTGTGCTACATCCTTACAAACTCCACTTTGAAGCTGCTATTCACCAGACTGAGCTGCTTGAGCCTTAATATCACACTGACAAAAACATGCAGGTTTTTTTAAACTGAAAAGCTAGACCTTGTTGGATTTTCTCCTCATCCATGTATCAGTTTTCAAGACGGTTGACGCTTAGGCTCTTCAAGTTCTGACACCAATCACTGTGGACAATTTTTGACACAAATTATAGACGACTGTCAAACAAGTAGAAAACAACTCAGCAACAAGGGAAAATATTTATTATTTATTATTAGTTATTTTCTCTCAAAATAGATTATTGGTTCAAACTTCACTAAAGCAGGGTTTTAAGTCTTTGTTGGTTCACAAAGTCAAACTATAATTGAAGCAGTGGCGTCAAAGGTAATATTGTACTTTTAGAAAAGGTTTTAATATTAAACTTTTATGTTAAGTACATTTTGCTGATAATATTTCTGTATTTTGACTTAAGTAAGAGTTTGAATGCAGGACTTAGTAATGGAATATTTGTATGCTGTTGTCTTGCTACTTTTACTGAAGTAAAGGATCTGAATACTTCTTCCATCACTGCTATTTTTTGTTTGTTAGTAAGCAATTAGTAAGCAAGACATATGGAAATTTGTTAACAGATTTCAATAAAATCGAGTAGTATTTGTGTGTGGACCTGAATCCAAGTGGATCCAGGATTTCTGAAGATTTTGTTATTTTATTAACTATTATACTTAATTGAATGACACAAAAAGTATTTTTCATATAAAGATTCAACTTTTCCAAACATTTCCTGCTATTAAGATAACAAATGTTGGAGGTTGTGCAGCCTTGCTAGATCATTTTCAGATAGTTTCAGAGCAAAATGGTTTATTTCATTATATCAGTTGTTAAATATACAAATATTTTGAACAATAACTGATTTGTAATGACAGACTGACTTTCAATCACCTTTCACTCTCTCCAGTGTTATCTACCAATCGCCCAATATCTCCCAATAAACCTGAATAGCCACAGACTTCTTTTCTAAATTGTATTTGACAACAAAAATGGATGGGATTCTCAGGGACAAAATCTTATCAGTCCGTGGTGCTTCATGCATATCTGTTTGAAGGTCACTGAAATAAAAAAAGATGGCTAACTCTTGTTTCATATAGCAGGCACAATAATAATCTACAATTGCAATCCATGGTGACCATGCAAACAATCTGTTTTATTTTAGCAACTCATTTGATTTACAAATTGGCTGACTGCATGCTGTCTCTGTGGCAAACCAGCTTTCTTCTCACCTCCTAGCTCCCCAGCGGTGGAATGACTTTCCCACCACACTCTGAACAGCAAAATCACTCCTTATATATCAGCCATGCATGAATAGAATATTCTCTGTTAAAGAAACACTTTGTTTCCCCCAATTCCCTCAGTCACATCTTGGTCTGACAAATCTTCATCATCTGCCTGTTCTGTACCTGAGTTTGTCCTTGTCTTTTTAATATTGGAGCAAAAACATTCAAAGCTATGCTCAAAAGAATAGCAACGAGTGCACGAAGAAACAGTAGCAACTTCATAAAAGCTGTTTCGGGAAAGGTTTTTCAAGAAGCTACTGAATTTGTCGAACTGCTATTGATACTTTACCAGCAGCTCCTTCTGCCCAATATTCATGCCACTTATTCTTTGGAAACAATACTTAGAATTTGTTGTTTGTTCTCTAGTGTTGGATAGAGCCACTTTGAATTTAGCTATTTAATCCTCCCATCAAATAGGTGGACGTGCATATAACTTTGATTCACCTCCTGGTAGGACATTTATGTTTTAGCCTGCACAGAAAAAAAGCATAGCCAAATTTTCCTCCTATTTGCAGTTTTGCAAATTTCAACCAAAACCAGGTTGCTGGGTAGTCAAAGTATAACATATATAAACATCTGAGGATCACAAGAGGCAGAATAGAATAGCTCTTTCTGATCAAAAAAACGCCAGGATCTGTACTTAACACTCAACAAAATAATAGTTTTTAATTGTATTCTAGACAAGAAATACTGGAATTAGATGTTGTGTTTGAGCTACTAAAGCACCAAAATATCATTTTCAGTGTTATGCCATTAAAAATGTTTGTTTTTCCATTACTGGCAGTCTTATTTCACTAAGTGCACTGACGAGTATGGATTTTGATCCTTGTAGACAGATTATTCATTGTTCTTCTTATTATTATTAATATTATTATTATGTAAGAACATAGAACTGAATATTATCCTTGTCTCCTTTATACGTCTATTCCCCTCTATTTCAGAGGGAAATGTTATACTTTTTACTGCACTCCATTTATTTTAAAACTTTAGTTACTAGTTATTTTGCAGATTCTGATTAACATAAAACATAATCAACAAATACATTATGACGTATTATTATAGATTAAACTACCTAGTAGTATAAAAAGTAATTACCAGCTACAACATTAATGTGATGCTTACACATGAATCCTGGTGGTCTATACATTTTCATGGCTCTGTATTGCCGCTCTACAGTAAAGTAGCTCATTGAAGCGTGTGTTGAAGGTGCTCATACAGAATTTAAGACACTGTCATTTTGTTCTGGGCAGAACTACAAGCTGCCACGTAGAGACCTATTTCACATTCCTGCTGATGACACCAGCAACATTTCTAACAGCTTAATGACAGAGTGCTCAGCCAAAACGCCTTTCAAAAGAGTACTTAACACTAGCCACGCATGTCATAGAAAACCTTTTGTTTCTGTTGCCTGATGCTCAAATTATAAATCTGACACTTTTTACATTGTGGCTTAATCTGGGCGCTCTAATGTTTCAGGGCATTCTCTAAATAACTCTTGTTTTTTTAAGTCTTTCTGTCACAATTGCAGTAAAAATGCTGTTCTCTGCGTACAGTACACAACAATGAATACTGTGAAAAGAGCTGTATGTAGGCTGATGTGTGCATTCTATAAATACCATTTTCTCTTTGCTTATTTCCAGGTAACTCCATACTTCCTCTGACTGTGCAAATATATCATGAACTTCTCATATGCTTTGGCTCGTGTGGTATGCTGTTGTGCAAGCCTGTGATTTTGTCAACTAACCAAAAGACTTTACCACACAGATTGTCTCTTTTTCAATCCATATGTTGGGTCTCATTTTAGCCGCAGTCACATACAGTACACAAAAAGCAGAGGGAAAGGAGAGAGAAGGAGAAAAATCTCCCTCCTACTCCTGGTGAAAGGAGAGAGCAGTGGGGGAAAGGAGGGAGGAGGAATGAAGGAGAGGGGGGAGGGTAAACACACCCAGACAGAGCCATGTCTGACATCCTTGCGCACAAGGAAGGACTGATACAAAGCAGTGCGGCCGAGCAGAAGAGAAAGAGGGGAAGGAGGGAGGGAGGGCAGAGGGAATAAATGCGGAAAGACCGACAGAGAAAAGAGGGTGAAAAAGATGCACAAGAGCTGCATCAGTTCTTGTCCGCAAGGAACAAAAAACATTGTGTTCGTGAATGGGAGCTGGTGAGCTCAGGCACAAGGCGAGTGCAATGAGAAACCAGGCAGACTTCAGTCGCTGGTGTTGCTGAGCACCAATCCTCTCTCCCTCTGTTTCTCTCTCTGTCTGTCTCAGCCAGCTAGAACTGAGCCTTGGTATGATTTATAGGGGAAGGGTTCAGGGCTTTGAATTAGGATTTGGAGCTTTATGTTTTAGGAATATGCTGCTGGAGAGGATTTCACGTGCTGTTATTTCTGATTGAACACAGTGTGCGACGTGGAGACTCCTCTGGTGGCTGCTTTCAGGGCTGTTCCCCTCCCTGCTGCCCCTGGCTGCGTTTGGGCTATGGTCCTGACTGAGAAGCAGAGCATCACCCAGATGCGGGGCTCCGACTGTATGGGAGGTTAAGTCTGTAAACACCAGCATGGGAGCCAAACAGATGAAATGGTAAGTGCCGTTTTTTAAATTATTATTTTAACATTATGTCAATCCAGGTTGCTATTTTTGTGCCTCAGTAGGAGACATATAAAAGATATTAGACCTAAATTCAGGAGGCAATACATCATCTTAATCGTCTTGATCAGCATGTGTGTCTCAGTGTTAGCGTTAGAAATGCATTTCACCATAGCAATATGAGTCTGATACCCTAACTGTGCAGGTTATTGTTCAGTGTTTACAGTGCAGTAGGTGTGGGTGTGTCCCTGTATGTGTCTGAGTGAGCTGAGCTGCTATTGCTTAGCAACCACGGTCTAACTTCCATTTCATGATTCGGATGAAGATTATACATTTTAAGTTATATTAGAACAACAAATACAAGATGTTTTTATCTACACTTAAATAAGGCTGTGAACATACTTTAAAAAGCCGCCATTTTTTCCTAGGTTCGGTACAGTATTTACCAGAGAAACTAACTATAGGCTACTATGTTGGACTAATCCTTTAAAATTAACTTCTAAATAAAAGTCTACTAACGGGTTAACGTATAGACGTTTCATGCTGATCACTTGTGGTGGAAGAACTACTCAGATGCTTAAGTAAAATTACCAAACCATCATGTAAAAATCCTACTTAAGCAAATGTGCAGAAGTATTATCAGAAAAATGTACTTAAAGTATCAAAAGTGAAAGTACTCATTCTGCAGAAAAATGTCCCCTGTGACTGATATTATTTTATGTAACAATATGAGGTCGTTGATACCGTTGCTTTGATTTACAAGCAACATGTTGCTGTTGTAGCTGGTCCAGGCTAAGGGTCGGGGCCCTTCAAAGGGTTACAAGATAAATCTGAGGGGTCGTGCGATGATTAATGTGAGAGAAAAGAAAGTTCTGATAGACAAATGTGTATTCATTTTCAGGACTTTTCTCTAATCTTTGTTGTTGTTTTTTTGTGTATGAAATATTGCATCATTTTTTCCTCTAATTTGCATTTTTGACACTCGAATAGTGTTTGAAATGAAACCATTGGAGAATGAAAAATTTTGATGGTAAATCTCTCTTTGCTGGAACTGCTAACAGTTCAAAGACATCTGAAACATGACAAGAGGCCACAAGCATACACTGCTTTTTTGTAAGAAGTCACTGTAAGCACTGGTTTACTCTTAAAAAATTAACAAAGTTTTTAAATGTAAAATCTTAATCTGAAAAGTAACCAGTAACTGCAGCTATCAGATAAATGTAGTGGAGTAAAAAGTACAAATTTTCCCTGTAATGTAGTGAAGCAGAAGTTTAACGTAGCATAGAATAGAAACACTCAAGTAAAGCAACTCAAAATTGCACACAGTACAGTGCAGAACTGGAGTAAACGTGCTTTGTAACTTCTGATCAAATGATGTTAATCTGTTGAGAGACTGAAGCTCATCTCTTGCAAATCCCAGCGCTTAATCTTTGGCTTAACCCATATGTTCCAAATCTATCTGTATGTGTTCTTTTGGTGCAACAGATCAGCAGCGAGCATCTAAAATAAATTTGTTAGTTTATTGAACTGCCGCTCCCTGAGACAATGATGGAGGGTATCTCGATAATGTCATCCTCTGCAATGACAAGATTAGTTGGAGGCAGCTGCTTTGATCCCCTTTGCAGAAACACTTAGGGATAATCACAGCAGCATCTGATAAGACACTCAGTTCATGTTCTTTATGTGACCTGGTGCAATTACGCTTTCTGAGAAGCTGGGAGGACCAAACTATCTGAAGTTTCTCAGTGTGGTGAGTGTAGTCGGACTGAACGCTCCTAAATTAGAAGTTTAAATTACATCTTTATACTTTTCTTTAGCCATGATAGTGGCAGGATGGCAATGTCAGTTCAGACTGAAATATCTCAACAACTATTAGATAAAATGCCATGAAATTTGCTACAGATATCCATGGTGCCCAGACAATGAATCATAATGACTTTGGCGATCCTCTGAATTTACCTCTAGCGCCACCTTGAGGTTGACATTTGTGGTTTTTAGTGAAATGTCTTAAAAACTATTGGATGAGTTGCCATGAAATTTGGTACAAGCATTCATGTCCCCCTCAGGATCAATTAAAATAACTTTGGTGAACCCATAACTTTTCAGAGTGCCATCATCACCAGGATGAAATTTTAATTTGTGCAATACTTTGGTTTATGACCAAATACCTGCAAACATTCCCATCAGCCTCAGTTGTACTTTGTGTTTAGTGCTAATTTGCAAATGTTAGCATGCTAACTTGCTAAACTTACTAGTAAACATGGCAAACATTATACCTGCTTAACATCAGCATGTTAGCATTGTCGTTTTAAGCATTTAGTGTATTGATATTAGCATTTAGCTCAACGTTGTTCCTAAGTACAGCCCCACAAAGCCGCTAGCATGACTCTTAGTCTTGTTTCCAGTTTGTTTGGTGGCTGAGAGACAGAACGTAGGTGCACATTATTCTAAGAAGTCACAGGAATATGTGCACAATTATTCCATAAAGAGGCTTTTGAACTCAAAAGTGACGGATAATACAAGTATTACTGTTTACTGTCTGTTGTGATATTTATTGTGCTGAGTAATGCTATTAGATAAGCCGAAAATCTCATCAGCTACAATCTAAATCTTGCCGCATATGTATGTGAAGAACATGTTTAACTGTGCAAATGAAATCCCTTAGGACATTTTTTGGTTTGTAAACACAGTTTTATCCCACAGTTAAGTCCACAGTTATTTTTTCCGTCTTAGTTTTTTGGCCTCAGGAGCAGGATGATGAATTGTGAGGCTTTTCTATCTCTTCTCTAGCTTAGAGTTCAGATCTGTTTCCGCAGACGCAGGCTTGTTTTCCCATGCAGACACAGAGGGTCACAGGTCACAGTAGCTGTATCCCATTTCTACAAACACAGCAGAGTTAAGATGACAGCTGTCTCAGAAGACACGAAACGCATATTCATACAAGCTGCAAGAAAACCAGCCATTCGGAAACCATACCAGGATTATGTTTTGAAATTATGGCCAAAGGGGGAGCAAACTATGTAAAGAATTTCCTGTGGGAAAATGACAGAGTTGCATGCATTCCTGCTCCTGTTGTGTTTTTTTCCGAACAGGTTTTAATCCTGTTCTGTTGTCTGTTTCCCTTAATTTTGTTAAATAGTCTGTGATACACTGTATTCCTATGGGCACTACGTGTTTAAAACGGATATGGTTTAAAATATTTAGCCCAGATGGGATTAATTCACATTTGTGTGCTCCTTGGGGAGTTATTAAAGTGTATATCTCCATTTTATGTAGCTAGGTTTATTTATTGCCGTTCATTTGGCAGGAGATGCAAACACACTCATTCCTGCCTGTGCCCATCTGTTTCAGTCTCAGCTCAGCCAGCCCTGCTCACTCCCCCAAAGAGGAGTATGTTATCACCCAGTCCACTGACACCCCTAAAGAAGAAACACTCCATGATCAGTCTGAGGACCAGGGGGAACCTCGGGATGACAAATCTGAGCTGACAGAGAAGAAATCTGTCACAGGTTGGTTGGCTGCACATCAACTCTTGTAGAGGAAGATACGATGCATTGAACAAAAGAAAAAACAAAAAAGGAAGCTCCCTTGCCTCATCTCCCCTGTGCCTTCCTTTCAGAGGAGGTGTCTCTGTGTGGATTGTGTCCCTCCCTCGGGCACGATGGGCAGGAGGAAGAGAAGTCCTGGGAGGAGCAGCTGGACGCCCACCAGGAGCAGCTGGAGAAGGAAATGCAGGAGGCCAGGAGGATGGTGTTCCGCCTACAGGTAAGTCCTGGTGATGATACACTTAAAAAACAAACTGCACCGCTACTATGAACACACTGAGGAAGCTAACAGCTTAAATATAGCATAGAGTGTGCCTGGTTCCAGACTTCTGATCTGCTGCCCACATCTTCAAATAGATTCAAAAAGATCAAATAAAAATGATAAAACATTAGTAAAATAATAACGATAAATAGTGAAAACAAAAAGGCAATTCAGACTCAATCAGACTAGCAAGGTTTACTGTTTAACACCTGATTTACTCTAGACTCTATTGCTCTGTTGAAACATTTGGCAAAGAAAGGACGTTACATCCCTGTTGAAGTTGCAATTCAGCTACTTGGGGAACATCAAGGCAACACTTGGTGATTGCCAGATTGACTCACCAGACCTCTGTTTGTCCATTTTAATTTGACACTATTTATAATTTCTTCAACAGCTGATCAGGCTGACAATCTAATATTTATCCTTCTACTGTAAAAATCAATATACAGAATATGTGTATGCAAAATAATCTGTGATAGTAATGATTGAACCAGTGGCCAGATGCCTCTAATGCAGTGAAAACATGTTCATTTTACAGGGGATCTGAGATATTGTATACACTTAGTAATATACAGTATTTTTAATGTTTAATATTTGCAAAATATTGCAAAATATAGAAATAATCTGTGCTTTTTATTGTAAAAGTATTACCTTATACTTGCTGCTTACAGGTATATGGTGCATTTAAGATAAGATAAGATAAGATAAGATAAGATAAGCCTTTATTGTCCCACAGCGGGGAAATTTTAGCGTTGCAGCAGCCAGCAAAAGTGTCATATATAGAAATACAATAAAAATAAATAGAAAAATAGAAAAATAGTCCTATACACAGTATAGACAGAAATAAATAATAGAGTGACTGAGTGCATTCTATATATATATATTACCATACACTTAACAGTAGTTATGCTACTTATGGGTAAAATATATGTTAATATATGTAAGTAAGTACTATATGAAAGTATATGGTATATGGCATTTATTATTACTGTATACATATATTGTTTTCACCACACAGTATATATCCAAATATAAAATAATATTGTCATATACAGTCATTATATTTTGCAATAATAATATATTGGCATGTATGGAGTCATTCCTTGTATTCAACTACATTTTGTCATGTTAGTGGTGCAGTTACAGGCAACACACTGTACAGTACTTAAAAAATAGATGTGTGAGGTGACTTTACACAAATAACCTTTTCTGCCCACCACACACACCCCATGCTGTGATGTACAATACATTTCCAAAATGAATGCAATGT
Source organism: Macquaria australasica (assembly GCA_005408345.1). NCBI lineage: Eukaryota > Metazoa > Chordata > Actinopteri > Centrarchiformes > Percichthyidae > Macquaria > Macquaria australasica. The sequence continues at coordinate 133,346 of SEMN01000236.1, forward strand.
TTATGCTAAGCTGACCAGTTCTGTCTTTCTATTTGTCTTTCTGGGGTTCAAATTAGTTAAACATGTTTGTGATTTTTTATAGTCTGTTTTTTTTCCAGGCCTCTGAATCACCACCCACATCTCAGATTTGTTCAGTAGTTCAAATGAATGAAGTGAAACAAAATACAGTAGTTTTTAGACATTTTAGACTTTTCTCTATTCCACAATGACCCTCAAGGATTTATATGGACATACGCAGTGGTGGAAGAAGCACTCACAGTGTATAAATACTCTGTTACAAGTAAAAGTCCTGCATTCAAATTTTTACTGAAGTAAAAGTGTTAGCATCAAAATATACTAAAAGTACCAAAAGTGAAAGTACTCATTATGCAGAATGGCCCATTTCAGATTAAATATATATTTTATTATTGGATGTTAATTAATTAATCACTTCAATGTTGCAGCTGGTAAAGGTGGGGCTAATTTTAATTACTTTATATGCTGCCGGGTAGCTTAATCAGTTATAATGCATCATAATTTATTTGTTAAATATATTTTTTTAATAATTGGAATCTGCAAAGTAAATGTGGTGAAGTAAAAAGTACAATATTTGCCCCTGAAATGTAGTGGAGTGGAAGTATAAAGTAATAACACAAATGAGCAAACATGCACACTCTGGTAAATATTCAATAGTTATTTAAAAGAGGCCAATATTATTTTAACAAACTTAGAAATATTGATTAACCCTTCAATCATTTTGATTATCAAGGTAGAGTTTTCATTTTATACTTTGAATATGTTTGTGTATATAGATGTGTACTGTATATGTGGGCAGAGCAGGTGAGAGGCTGAAGTCTGTGTGTACTCCTACAGGCTTTTCAATATTATTTCAATTTGATACAGTTCAATTCAGTTTAATTCACTGGCTTTATTAGCTGAAATTGGAAACGTGTTGTGCAGCCAAGTATAAAAATCCAAAACTGCTGTATTTACAAATCCAAATACAGACATAAATTTGGATTCTCTGCCATGTATATTTAGTTATGACTGCCTACAGGCCTTCACACTGTGTGTCTATATATATATATATATGTGTGTGTGTGTGTGTGCGTTTTTGTTCTCAGGCTTTGCTGCTCCATGGCTCCCTCCCTGAGGAGGACCAGGATGGATCTGTGAGCTTCGGAGATAACCGGGCTAACGCTGAACAGCAGCTGGTACAGTGCCCTCTCTCTGCTAACTCGAGAAAACAACACTTGCTCGCCACTCTGTGTGAAGTGTCAGTGTCAGCCCTTCTGTTGTGATGATGTTTGCAGCCATCACTCCTCTCGAGAGTGGCTACTGTAGAGCACAATTGAATCTCTCTGATCTGCTAGCCCGCTGTCACGCAGGCCCACTGCCTCCTCATTCGTTCTGACATTTTTCCATTCTCTAATTACGCTGCTCATACACTCTCCCTTTGAAGGTTCTAATCCGCAGTCGCCTGGACCAAAGCGTGGAGGAAGCCCTTGATCTCAAGGTACAGTACGTAAATATAATTAGGTTTAATATAGATGAGCTGCCTTACGCCTTTCTCTAATGTCACTGTTCATTTGTGTGGCTCTTAGAGGGAACTCCTGAGACACAAACAGGAGGCACGCCACCTTCAGGCCATCAAGGTAAACCTCTTCATCAAATTTTGTCCTATGTGCGTGAATTAAAACGGATTAAAGGATATAATTCCATCTATTCCTCTCTTGTTCTATCCCAAATTGATGATTCTGCAGTTTCTATTGCACACAATGTATATTTTTTCATTTATTTATAAAGATCATAAAGTTTAGAGTTCGGTGTATGCTGTCGATAAGGCAGGTGGATGCAGTGTTTCTGTATTCAGGTCTTCTCTGGACGTGTCTTTGATCTCCCCCTCTTTCTCATTAGGATGCTCTGCAGCAGCGCCTGGCAGTACAGGAAGATGCTGTGCTGCAGCTAAAGCAGGAGCTACTGAGGTGCAACATGGCCAAAGATCAGCTGGAAGGGGAAAATGTGAGACAAGTGATGATTTCCATTTGACACGATAAAATATATGAGTTGCTTGACCCGCAGATGCAGGTTTATGTGAGAGCAATATAGCACTCATATATCATGCTGATATATCTGTTTGCAGGTAGAGCTCAAACACAAGTTGAGTGAACGGAACAAATTACTCGGTGAATATGAGGTATCCTCTTTTATTATTTACACTTCAGTGCATTCTTTGGATACAAACATGCATATAAAGACTTATGTCCTCTATTTTTCTTGTCACAATAGCAGCAACTCGGGAGGAAGGACAGAATACTGCAGCAACAGCAACAAAAGCTTGATGAAGCGCAACATAAAGCACGTGAAGTCAGCCTTGGACGGGTAGGGGTCATGATATGTTTCAAGTACTTCAGCAATATATGTTTGGATGCAAATTACATATGTAATGATAATATTTATTTATAGAGCATTTTTTAAACTAAGGTTACACACAAGGCAGCAAAGTAAAATCAACAAATTTCAAAATTAAATCGAATGAGGTAATAAAAGACATTTAACTGGATCAGAATAAAACAGGTAAAACCAATTCCAGTAATATAAGATAAAATAAATAAAGAGACAATTCAAGTAAAAAAAACCTCTTAGATAAAAGTTAATTTTAATAAGAGATTTAATGGATATGGTTGACGGTATTCTGTATTTTTGTTATCGACAAATTCCAAGAAAAGGTCAAACCAACAAAGTCTTGCTCAATTCTTCTTCCTTCCTAGGTTTTTAAATAATTCTCAGTAATTTCCTAAAACAGCTGGGCGCCTTAGTTTTTAGCAAACGTTACTCAAACAAGAGTACATAGGGCATTTGTTGAGGACTATTTTCAGCCATGGATTAATACACATTTACAGCAGCAGCACAGTGTTTGTGGAAGTGACTCAAAACATTGGCTCATTTATGTGTTTTAAATTTGGACAATTCATCCTTTAAAAGATGAAAATCAGCCAGCCTTTTTAACGTATTTACATGTATTGTTGTCCGTTTTGCAGTCATTCAGGAGTGAAAGCGGTGGTTACAGTAACTCAGTGGCTTCGACATCTCCTGCGGCATTCCAACACAGAGCACCAGTACGTACCCCTTTTTTATTTCAGTCTTTAATCAATACTGTCAATTACTGTTTATTGTGTCGATTTTGATAGCGTATTGTATGGAAGCTCATTTGTGGTAGGAAAAGAAACAAATAGATTAAAAGATTAAAAATAAAAAATACGAGTAAGTCGAAATGTTGACTCAGTCAAAATGATGAGATACTATATCAAAATTATCAGCTACTAGGTCAAAATTATGAGATAATAGGTCAAAATTATGAGATATTAAGTCAAAACTTTGACTTACTAACTTACATATTAAGAGATACTAAGCTGGAATAAGTCAGATATTGAATTTAGTATTGTAACTTTGAATTGAGTCAAATGATTGACTAATTTTGATTGATTGATTTACCATGAGTACTTTTTTTTTATCATGCCTAACTTTTTATGCATTTTTTAATTTTCTTGGTGTAAATGGGCTTCCATACTTATTGCCTTAATATGAAAAACAAAACTACATTTATAGAAACTGTATGACTATCAAGAAGCTGTTTGTGACAGGGGGAAGAGCTGCAGCTGGTCAGGGAGGCACTGCGTAGTTTGAGGGACAGCTTTTCTGGCCATGACCCCCAACATCACACCCTGGACACCCTGGAGCAGGGTGTGTCCAGTCTCATGGACCGGTTACACTCTCTGGACACCCAGCGCAGACAGGACAGAGGGGTACACACTCTCACACACACACACCATTTCAGAGTGAATCTAAAAAGTAGCAACGCATCTGTCACCTGATGAATGACGAGTCAACAACAATTGACATTCGACTGCTTACCATGAGTAATTGGTTCTTTTTCTAGGAGGAATTTAAATCACCAGGACGCAGAGCCAACTCGACAGACCGTGACTCCTGGCCGCCGAGCTCAAGTGAGACAAACAAAATCCTTGTTTTGTTTAGGATTTGTCATCCTCTGCAACATCTCAACTCTGGTTGTTAAATCTAATTGTGCCGTTCAGTTACACTGCTATGTATGGAGAGGGCATTATTGGCTGCGAGGCTAGAGCCATTTTAGACTCTAGTTGTGAAAAACAGTGTTTGCTGTGTTTTTGTAATTATTTCCAGAAATGGCGCACTCACACAGCAGCCCGGGATTGGACTCCGCCGTCTCCACTAAAGTGCTCTACTTCACTGATCGCTCGCTCACTCCGTTTCTGATTAACATCCCAAAAAGGTGAAAATAAAAACACTTTATGGTGGCTTTATATAACAGTGTTATTGTTTGTTCCCTCACTGTAGCGTGCATGAATTTTAAGCAGATTGCTGTTGAGCTGCACACTGAGGACACATGGCTTGATTCAGGCGTGACTAGAGCTACATATAGATGCTTCTGTATCTGTGCTGGTTAAGTGTTTATCCTAGAAAAGCTTAATGTCTATGTGGGTGTATGTGTTCATAGATCATGACTGACAGTGTGCTCTTAACAGGCTGGGTGAGGTGACGCTGCGAGACTTCAAGGCCGCTGTGGACAGACAAGGCAGTTTCAGATACCACTTCAAGGCCCTCGACCCAGAGTTTGGCACAGTGAAAGAGGAGGTAGGCGTGGAAATAAAATTATAGCCCCTACTTCTTTTCACATCACCTTCAGCAGGCAAATATAAAATGGCAGTTATAGAGTAAGATATGCTAATAATAGCCGTGGCTGCGCTATACTTCAAAACACTGCAGGAGGAGTGATTTCCATACAACACTGAGTAGTTGTTTTCACTTTCTATCCGGACCTTTGTACGTTATAGATGTGAGTGTTTCTTGGATATGTAAATGCTGGATGTTGGCTGTTCAGGTATTTCAGGACGGAGCAGTCGTGCCTGGCTGGGAAGGAAAGATTGTAGCGTGGGTGGAGGAGGATCACGGAGAGAGGAGGTAGAGCCCAAAAACCAGAGATCACCACTACAAACCTCAGTTGTTCCCACTGGACCAGTATTCCACTGAAAATACTTGTGATGCCATATTAGAGAAAAGTTATAATACAATTAACTGGGACCAATGGATCTAACACCATTTCGATACAAAACCATGTTTTAAAAGTGAATGTTTCATGAGAATTTGACTTGACATTTGGGTAACACTTTTTTTTGAAGGAATGAATATTAGACATTGTTTGCAGCTCATAAATTAATATGTGGGACTACCAATTAATGGTCAGTAATGTGAAACTTGAAACTGAATTATAAAAGAAAGTTAATGTGATTTACAATAAATAACATGTCATAAGCTGTGCTCTAAAAAGCTGTAATCAGTGCATAGTATACAGACCTTAAAATAAAAGTGTTTACTGGCATTTTTCACATGTTCCAGATTGCCAAATAGTGATGTTGTTGTTCTGCAGCAATTTTGATGTTTTAATAAACATGAATTATTGCATGGATCATTCTGTTGTCAATTATTCCCCAGGCGTACGTTAATGACACTGTACACCAGCTCTGAGCCATTACACACCTCCACTCATACACCCACACATTAATAAACAAACCCCACAGATTGTCATTAAAGTCAATTAATTTTTTTGGGGTTAAGAATTAGATTTGCTGCTGCAGATCAACCCACACAGCACAAAGGGACCCAGTGACATATTTGTTTCAGTAAAACATTAGTTTGGTTTTGGGAAAGGATCTTTACAGGGGAATTGTTTGGTTGGTAGCTGAAGTTTTGATTCCCTCCATAGTACAATATGTTCACAAGGCTTTTCAGATTGTATAGCAGGGATTTTGTTTGTTTCGGTTATTTATTTTGAGGTATTCTCAGTGTCAGAATTTACTCCTAGCTTCACAGTTTCTTCAGCCCATTCCCAGCAGGACTGATCATCTCTGTGTACATTTGTTTCTCCATTAAGGCAAATTTTCAGAAAACATCCACTCTCAAAGTAAGCCTTCGTTTCTTCTTGTTAAAGATGGCAGACGCAGTGTCTTCATTTACAGAGTTTGGTAATTCCAAAAGCAAATAATAGACATCCTCAACTTCCAGTAAGACGTCGTCCTGCGGAGAAAAATACATTCAGCACACTGTAAGACTCACTAACGTAGAAACAGGCCAATTATGTATTTTTTATGACTTCTAACTACGCACAGACACACATTGGATACTAAAGTGGCTCATTACAACTGTTCAAGGGAGTGTGTAACCGCTAACCTTGGAGATTCTCAGCTGGCACTCTGACATGGAGCGAACCTTTGGCAGCTCCACTGTCAGCTCCATGCTGCGAGGAACTCCTGCTGCATCAGTCTTCACCTCAAGTTGGTACTCTGGCTTCTGAGGCTGCACAAATGTGGCAGAGACAACCTGGATCAACTCCTTTTTGTGCTCCGCAGGTCTACAGATAATTTGGGCTGCCGTGTCCTGTTTCTCTGAGCGTAGAGAGGAGATCTGCTGCAGAAGGGCAGCTGGGGTCTGACTGGCTGTAAAAAGGAACACTATGGATTATTAGAAACCGTGGTAGAGGGCGAAAGATGATACACCTGCAGCAGCAAAGGAAAATGGCTCCAACATAAAGGGCTTGTAACAGCTTATCAGGGTATAAGACTTACTGCTCTACCTGTGTCTGGCTGTTTGGAGGTGTTAGGCCACTGCCGAAACCCAAGCCGGCGGTGCAAGTCATCTGGGCTACTTTTTGGGCTACAGCTGACGACAGTGTACTCCTGAGATAACCTCATCCCATGCTGCTGCTGGGCAAAGCTCAGGGCCAGCATATAGACGTCTGTTTTGTCTTTCTTACTTTCCTGTAGCACTGCAGGGTTCAATGCCACATCCAAAACAGTGTAACAACCTGCGAAGGAAACACACCAATTTATTAGCTGTTTTGTTTACATCATGTAACACAAAGGCCAGTTCTGTAGCTTGTGATGCAGCACAGCTTTGTCTTTTATCTTGACCTTCATTTGTGTCTGTTTCCAGTTTCCCAGCAAACACAGGTACAGGCCTGCTGGGCTCCTGAGGTGCAGGCACACGTTTCCAGCTGCATATGTTGATGTACAGCGACCCTTTCTTGGGCTCCTGTTGAGGACACAGAAATACCATCTGTCAAAAAACTGTCACAACACACCCTATCTCTAACCTTAAATGGAGACACAGGTGTGGCAGCTTAACTATGTGTCCTAAAAGTCAGATGTTTTGTATTAAGAGGTAGACAGTAGATCTGAAACAATTCAAATTAAGTGATCTAAGCGATCAAATTTTCTGGTTTTCTTTGTCTTTTATGACAATAAACTGAATAATTTTAGTGTTCAACTGTTGGTTAGACAGAACAGACATTTGACATTTGAAGATCTTACAGTACAATGGGCTTTGGGAGCTTGTGATTGGCCTTTTTTCACTATTTGCTGGCATTTTATAGAAGAAACGAATAATTGATAAAATAATCTGTAGATTAATCAATATTTATTCACAGTGGACACACCTTCACTTAATAAAAAAAAAGGAGTAGCTTAGTAATATCGTTAATAATGGCTGGATTTAATTTTTGTGCCAATTTGGGCCTGGTTTTATACCAAATTCTGTTAACCATCAGATTATTTGTCTTTATCGCAATACATTTTTGCGTTCATTGTGTTTTGTTCATAGGTGAAGCGTTAGAACAAAATGTTTTACCTTCTCTGTATTTATGGGGTCTTTTTTGGTTGTTGTTTTTTGTTACAGCTGCTTTTTTTTTTTTTTAAAAGGTCACATCATTTGATGAAACACCTGCAACACTAAATGTAACGCAGCCATCGTTAATGAGACACACCTGTGTTTTCCCTGCTTTGGCGTAAAATGTTCGCCGTGAGAAATTGTTTACGCAGGCTTGATAGCTAAATTAAAGTTAACTAGTTAGCATTTATTAAGCCGCTGCCACCGACGTAACTTACCACTATTTCAGTGCACAAACAAGAGTCGAGCTCGGGCGGTGCTCCGGATTCAGCTCCCTGCTTCATCTGCTTCTCAATGAGCTCGCGGTAGGCTGCAGGGTCATTTTGAGACAGGTCCTCCAGCATGGACCAAAACTGGTTAACCTGCTGTAAAACGCCCTCTGCGCTGCCAGTGGAAGACATCTTAAGGTGACCGTCTTACTTTGGAGTTGGCCAGCACTGCCGTTAACGTTTACTAGCCACCAGCTAGTACGTTAAGCTAGCTAGTTAGCCTAAAAACAACTAGAGAAACGCTGAGGTTTGTGAGTTGAAGTTAGAAAACCAGCTTGTCTACGGTGTTACATACGAGTGTTGCTATTGAAAGAGGCTCTAAATATTGAACAAATACAGAGCAGTATCACACAAATGTGGCGAACTAGTTAATTTCTGTCAAGTTAAAGTAACAACTAACGCTATCTTAGCTAATGTTGTTAGTTGCTATGGAAACTAGATGAGGGGAAACGTTGCACAGACGCCACCCGGCGGTGAAAGGCAGAGCTGCAGCTCAATAATCACACTGGACTCAGTTTTATAAGAGGCATAATTTATATTCAATACATGAAAAATATAACGTAAAAAATGCGTTTTGGCGTCTCCAGTCTGTCTTTATGTGTACATTATATAACGGACATTTAAAGTAAAAATATGAACTATAATTTTCAAATGTCTCAAACGGTAAATCAGTAGCATCCTCTGCTTGTTGTGATTCATTAGCCTTCCTCAGTAATTCTGCAAAGAGAAAAAAGAAAAATTACTGTACTTGTATTCCATTGTTCAGTTTCCAATTCCTTGCTGTTGCTGATAATATAAGAATCATCTATAATGGCTGTGTGTGAAATTAATTAGGGCTCCCTGATATTCCTTGTGTAAGAAATATTGTCATCTTTTACTCAAGTAAAAGTAGCAATGTAAAAATACTCCATTATAAGTAATAGTCCTGCATTCAAAAAGTTACTTAAGCAGAAGAAGAAAAGCTTTATCAGCAAAAAGTAGTATCAAAATTAAAAGTAACTCATGAGGCAGCAGAATGACTCCTGTCTGTGTTATATTATTGGATATTTATTATTGATGCATTACTTACTGTTTAAGCAGCATTGTAATGTTGGCCAAGGTGAAGTTAATTTAAACTACTTTACATACTGTTGGGTACTCTAGTTTAGAGCTGCAACTATTGGTCGATTAAAAGAAAATTAATCTGCAACTATTTCTATAATCAATTAACATTTGCTGCTTTCCTTTGTCTTCTATGAATATAAAACTGAATATATTTGTGTTTTGGAGTGTTAGTTGGTCAAAACAAGCATTTTTAAGATGTCACCTTGGGTTCTGGGAAATTGTGATGGGCTTTTTTCTCTACTTTTTTTTGTCATTTTCTAGACTAAACAACTAATGATTAATTGAGAAAATAATTGGTAGATTAATCGATAATGAAAATAGTGGTTAGTTAGTTGCAGCACTACTCTAGTCTAAATCATAATGCATCCTCAGTTTATAAGCTAATCATATGTTTTGTATGTAATATCTTGATCTACAAAGTGTAAATGTAATAGAGTAAAAAGAACAACATTTTCCTCTCAAATGTTGTGGAGTAGAAATGGCATCAAAGGAAATATTCAATAAAGTACCTCTGTACTGTACAAACACTTGGTTACTTTTTACCACAGAATTTCTAAAAAGTCTGTTTACCTCAATCATGTCATAGATCCAGCCCAAGAATTCAGCCACTTTGGTGTAAACTCCAGGATGGTTGGGCTCAGCACAGCCTGTCCCCCAGCTGACGACCCCTACCAGCCTCCACGCGTTTTCATCCTGGCACACCAGAGGACCCCCACTGTCCCCCTAGAGAGGTAGATACAAACACTGTTCAATACAAACTCACCAAGCCTTCATTATGCCAGCGTTTCACAGTAAACAAATCACAGAGGAGAGGATGAATCTTTAAAACGCCTCTGCAAGGTACAAAACATGTATCTGACCTGACATGCATCCACTTTTCCCTCTGTGTATCCGGCACAAAGCATCCGTGGTGTGATCTCTCCGTTGTACATGCAGGAGCTGTTACACTTCTTTGTGCTTATTATGGGAACTGGCGCCTCTTTCAGGGTGTCAGGTGAGTGAACTGAGAGAGAAGACACATTTAAGTCTGCTCTGTCAATACACTTGGCACACTCTGTCATCCTGTGTGGATTAGACTTGCAGCAGATGTAAATTTGTTTTACAGCAGTGCAGTAGCATCTTACCACCCTCAGGCTGTGTGTATCCCCATCCGGAGATCCAGCACTGTGTACCTCCTGGACGATCATAGTCGTACTGAGGCAAGCAGACAGGTCTAATTGTATCTAGTTAAAGGGGAGAAAAATGTCTCTTTACATTATTATTCTGACAGGTTGGAACATTTATAATTTGGACTCAATTATTATTTTCTTTCAAATTATTTTTATAGTTATAAAGGCTTTTCTTCCACACTGAGACAATTGGGTTCCCTCAAGTTTACCTTGCACTTTGAATATAGTTGGGTTCACAAGTCATTGTTAATTATGGCCCTTAAGTCCCTCTTCACTCAAAAATGTGTTTTACTTATTGTTACTTCACTTGGTTGTTTGATCTTCATTGTGCAGAATGGCATACGTGCAGAGTTTGGTATTAGAAGGCTGTTTTCACATTCATCTACTGAAGAGGTAAAAAGTTTCCTCTTTGCTCACCTTAAATCTCGATGCACACTGGCCCAAAAATACTTTTTCCCATAGACTTACATTGTGAAAGAGACGTCTGTAAATCAGTGGATAATTTTTTTTTTTGGGGTACAACAACTCCCCAGTACGAACACTTAAATAGCTCTTATTTAAATCAAGATGTCCTAAAAGTTGTAAAATTCACTAATAGCCGAATCCAGAGTTACAGAGTCACTGTCGTTCATGTGAGCGTGCCCGAGACCGAGCATTTGGGAGGCAGGGTTAAAGGAAACCGTAGTGCGCTTGCTCTATGGGCCGCATGATGTGGAAACTATGCGGAAGATGCGGGTGATTTTGTACCCAGCAGTCGAACGTTTTTGACTTCATGTGCCACTGAGCAACTTTTATAGGAATGAATGGGGCCCAGCCTCCGACGCTGTATCCAGTTCTCTTTACACATCCATGGCCTGGAGGGGATCTTTACACTTTGTTGAGGTTGTATGCCTATATTTGAACTGAAAGAATTGGTTGTGTATATCATTGTTCATTATGGTTATAGAACTTAGTACACACCTGGCAATGGTTGCTTATTCTTTGTAAGAGGAGGAGTATAACACTTTTGTGGTGGTCTGATTCAGACTTGTTTGCTGAAATATGTCAGTATAAGAAAATAAAACCGTAAACTGAGGCCATAGTATTGGGATTTTTTGTGTTTTTGGAGTGCTGCTGTCTTGCAAGGAAGCTCCAAGACTGACCCGAAAAATTCAGCGGGGTCCGCAGTTTCATCAGGGCTATATCACTGTCGTGGCTCCTGTGGTTGTAGTTCTTGTTGTAGATGATCTTCTCCACAGCGTATCCTGTGTGCTGAGCCATTTTAGCCGAGCTGCGGGTGACAATACCAGCATAGACCACCCAGCTGGATACCTGAGGTAGCCTGTAGCTGACATTTTAGGAAAGAACAGAGCAGGCAGATACTGACGAGAGAACTGTCATGTTTCCAGTGTGGTGCAGCTGTTAATGACTAATATTTCTCATTCGTGGAGTCTATAACCCCTGACCTTTTAGTGCTGGTAAGGTCAGTAGTCTTACTTGTGCACACAATGGGCAGCTGTGACTATCCATTGACTGGTGATGATGGAGCCTCCGCAGGTGTGACGGTTGCTGTAGTAGAGACTGACCTGCCAGGGCCACCTGCCCAGCGTGGCCTCGACTCCCCCGATTATTCTGGGCAGCTTTGCTCGTGTTCCACACTCTGCACAGAGATCCATTCATCAAAAAGGCGTTGGATTGGTCAGAGAGTGCTGCAGCAAGTGGCATCATTCACTCTGTCTGCCACTGATATGCAGCTTTTTCTGAAGTATTATTAAGGGACTACAGGGCTTGGTGTTGGGTGCAAAGTCAAACAAGAAGTTAAGTTTAATTTGCTCACCAAAACACTGCAAAGCGATAACCTTCCCTGTGATACAGCTCCCCCTAAATGAAAATAAATTGGGTAACTAATGATGCATAATTAATGTGTTGGTAGCCACAAATTTCTCTGCATCATTATGAGTATGATGTCCTCAGACAAATTGCCTTACCTGAATTGCCACATATTTTCCAGATTGCTCTTGTGTTCTGAGGTAATTTGTATAAAGCCATCAGTATAGTTTGGCCCGATATCAGTTAGATTCACTCCTTTATGCTTGGTCACTCTGGTAAGAAAACATATGCAAAATGAGTGGGAGTGAATATTAAGATAATTCACACTCATAAGGTGTGAAGCAAGATTGCAAATGAGGTATTAGCAGATCATAAATAAGCTGAGCCTTCAACCTCTGCAAAGCAGGCTGAGATTAAACTATAAGTTAGTGAGTGGGAGCTCCACTCTCAATCAGTGTTAAGGGCTGAGGTGGTGTGTGATCCTGTCAGGAGTGCAAACCTCATATAACCCAGCTGTCTGCACACCAGCGTTCCCAGTGAAGAGTTCCACCTCTCGTAGCACACCGGCAGCCAGGTGGGCAGCTTACCCAGCTGGATCTCCAGGAGGGAGTTCTCCGGGCTGATTCTGTAAAACACTGAACCTGATTGATTGAAAATCCCTCCAGAGACGAGCTCTCAGTAATAAACGAGCCTCTTCTATGAGTGGGAAATGATTAGGAGAAACACAAGTATCTATGCTAATGTAGTCAATACAAACAGATCATTATGTGTGATGTTTTCATGTCAGTCAATGGGCATCTCTCAAGAGTGAACAAAAGGCAACAAGAAGCAGCTGTTGAATGATAATTTTGCTACTGTTGAACTAAAAATCACTTCAGGGGTGAACCATGACCCAGTCTGATGAATAGCATAACAATGTGCAACCACACAATCCCGCACTGTTTGTTAATTCATAAAACTGTCAAACAAATGCCTGCCTCCACCACACATCGAGAGAAGAAAACACAGACCTTTCCTGGGATCAGAGACAGAAATATCCTCTGTCACATTGCAGAAAGGCGTCTCCTTTGTGTCCCCAAGTCCCACTGGACTCTGTGAGTAGGAAGGCCTCAGCAGAAGTTTGACTACATGTAGATATAAAGATATACAGCTAATCAGTCTTTTAATTAGCCAGTGAGACAGGCAGCAAAAAATGTGTTCATTTGTACTAAATGTTAGCAGATTATCTAAATTAGTCCCCAGAAAAGACAAACTACTGTCTGGTAGAGCAATAAAATGTTACTCTGCAGAGGAGGAGGTAATGAAATATTATAGTATTAATATCTAGGAGTGCTGCTGATTAGGAAAAACAAAAGCTACTCATTAAAACAATACTTAACATGATTGTTAAAAAAAAAATTTTTTACCTGTTCCAAAATATTTCCTCAAAGACTTAAAGGGCTACTCAAGCTATTTAGTATAGCACTATTCCATAAAGCTGGGGGACAGATTGAAGAAATAATTAACTAAATAAAAACTGAGGCAGCAGAGTTTGACTTTTAGTCCCCTGTATTGGTCAAACTCCAGAAACACTGGATCCTACTGGATTTCTTCCAAATCCGAAGCTATAGAATCAGTTTTACTGATATGGGAAGCAAAGTTCTGAATTTCTTTGCATCCTGTTAAAAGTTTACTGTAGTAAAAATGGGAATAATGAATCATATTAATAGCCTATAGGCCAGTATATTGTTATCCAATTAGAGCTGCAACAATTAGTTGATTAATCAAGTTGTTAGTTGATTAGTAGTCAATCAAAAGAAAATTAATCTGCAGCCATTTTAGTAATTGATTAATCGTTTAAGTCATTTATCAAGCAAAAATGCCAAACATTTAATGGTTCCATCTCCTCAAATTGGAGCATTTGCTGCTTTTCCTTAAATTAGTCGGATAAAACTCTCAAATGCTGATCTTGTATTGGCTTCAAAATCCAGTAACTGCCAGGTTTTGCTCTGTAGAGTAGCAGTGACCTGAAAATACAGGCTACAGAAGCTTGTAGCTGTAACTAGACGTTTTGCACATTCGTTTCCAGTTCCTAGATACTGTTAAGCCAATTTAGCGATTCTTTCTCAACAAAATGACTCACCTAGAAACCAGACACCTACAGCTAAGCCTCCCAGGAGTCCAACTGCACACACCGCTGCCAGCAGCCTCACCAGTCTGTGAGCTAAAGCAACAGTTAAGACGAGTTAATGCCTTCTGATCCCAGATATGAGCTGAGAAGAATTATTAAATGTCAGCTGTTACATATATAGTACAATGACACACAATGCCGAGACAGAGGCAGAAATTAATAAGCTATATTTTAGACATGCATGACACTAAAGAGTTGAAAAGGAAATATACACTGACATTTTTATAAGAAAGCACTGCTTTGCTTCTTATCACTGCACTGCAGATGACTTGATTCAGTGCAAAGTCTTATTTAGGCTTCTTCCTTACATTTAGAGCAGTGTGTTTTAATAGCCCATCAGGCAGCGCACCACTGGAGCTTACCGTGAGTCGTGGAATTAATCCCTTTCAACCAGCCCTGCACTCCCTTGGTCGCTGCGACTCCTGCTGTTTTCTCTGACTGAAAATGATGACTGACAGCCGCCGGGTTCTCAATCACTGATATTGTGTCTCCATCAAGACTCTATAAGAAGTACAGTTGGCAAGTCAGACCTCATTTACAGCTTGTTCCTATTTGATAAAATGTTGGCAAGTTTACTTACTTGCAACAAAAACTACCTGCTGACCATCTGCTCCTCAACAACAGTGCACCTGTCAGGCTCTGTCAGATTTAATTAGGAGCACTGTAATCCTGGATATTAACCACCACTGTCCAGATGTATGGCGTCAGAGCTGTAGGTGTGCACAGGTGTGTGTGTGTCATATATCTCCTCAGTGTGCAAGGTATAATGAGCAAATTGAAGGCTTGGCATGTCTGTTTTGCGTCTTGTACAAGACATTTTATCAGATTAAAACGTTAAAACACATTTCCTGTTATTGTTTTTCGAAATATTTTATCACTCTGGAGTGTGTGTGTTTTTGTTTACTTACTCTCCAAGGAGCTGCTGTTTCTATAAGCAACATATTGAGACTATTACAGCAATTATAATAAAGCTCTCTATAGATGTGAGATGCAGACTTAGTATTATACAATTTGCAGTGCAAAATCCATCTAAATAAATGCCATACCATCTGCTCCCTCATATTGCACTTGAGTGTAGCTAAACATGTAATTTTGGATTTTGAATTAGCATGAGTTGCATATATAAAGACACTTTAGAAATTCAGTACAGCTGTACAGTGCAGGTCATAAGATGCACATGAATTATAAATAATATAAGTAAATGTGACAGAAACAAGTGTGATACAAGTTTGAAGTGAACACTACACGTGTAAACACCAGCTGTTACTGTGTACTGTGTTACTGTTGTGAGGGTGCAAATGAAGGTGACAAAGTGAGAGAGGTGTTGTTGTCAGGATTGCGTAGATTAGACAGATGGAGCAAGGTGTAGTGAATGTCTAGTCTCCCTGTCTTACCATGTTTTCCTTGCGTACAGTCCTGAGGAAAAGGCAGCTGTATCCGTGCTCATCTGTAGGCCTGTGCTGGAGGTAGAGAGGTCTGTCCCGTTCGCAGTTGATGCACCATTTGCCATTTAACAGAATGCAACTCTGTACTTTCCCTTCACAAAGAGACAATGAGGTCAGCAGTGGTGCAGAGAATGAGGCTGTTGTTTGTCCAGGGGGGTCATGGGGCCTGTGGAAGCAAGCTGAACCAGGTCTTTGTAGGGGGGGAGCATCTCCAGAGATACCTCCAAGCTGACTATTGATAGGACACCGGGGGTTGCTAGGTAACACTTTTTACCTTTGCCAAAAGATTGTCCATTTTCACCTGAGACGTGTTATTACCTGACAGTTTGTAGCTTCTGAGAAAAGGTCATTATTGCAGATTGTTGAAAAGTCTCATACCACGTCAATCCCCGTCATTTGGAATCCAAAGCTATCGTCTCTCAACACTCAAGAACAAAATGAAGTCTGTTCTGTCTGCCCGCTGACGGATGAGATTTTCTCTTCCCTCCTCACTCTTTAAACCAGCTCCCAGTCGGACTGTTTATGTTAGTATTGTTTTTCTGTATTTCAAATATCTCCTTTGTTTTGAGTACAGCAGAAAAGGTGACTTGAGTGGCTTCAAAAAAAGAATCATGAACTCTAAAAATAGTAAGAACAATAAGATGAGGAAGACGTGCTCTTTGAAAATGATGAGAAAATGGTTTGAGGGAGATCAAAGCCTGTCTTCACGTCACGTCTCAGAAGAAACATTGAATTTTTGATACAAAGGTTGTTTATGTGTCTCCCATATGCATGGTGTGGGATTAATCAGGGTCCAGGTGAAGGGAACAACTGCCAGGGAGAAAATTCCTTCTCATCCGACTGTCAAGGCCGAATCCAAGAAATGGCCCAGATCTATTTGGCTCATCTAACGGGTGTCATATGGAATTATTTGGAAATCAAACACAGAATAATGAGCATTGCAGCGGTGGCGTGAATTGCATGTGATGGAACAACAGCTGAAATCACTAGGGTTGTGAGGTTAATAATGTTTGAATGTTTCAGCATTGGGCTGAATTGTTCTCCTGCAGAAGTAAACAGAGGAGCAAGGACAACATAGCTGCTGTTGGGTCATTTTCACAGGGATTTGATGTCTCCCTCTTCTGGTGAAATTTGTTTTCTCAGACAGCTGAGTAAACTGTGATTTACAGAGCTGCCATTCACTTGATTTACTTTGTTATAAATCATTTGAGGATATTCATTCAGGGGCATGCATGTACCTGGTCAGTTCTTTCATTATTTATCCTTCATGCATCCTTGTTTTGTGGCATATGTAGTCCTGCATATGAAAAATTAGCCTTGCACAAGTATTTAGTTTTATGTTGTGTTTTCCGCCTTTTGTAGACATTCTTCAACATTGTGCTTCATGATTTTAAAGGCAATCTCCAATTACCTGGACCTCACTTTAAAGATGGTGCTTATGAATAATATAGGTATTACAATCAGTTGCCAGTTTATTAGGTACATATAGCTAAACTAATTCAGTCTATTACAACAGTCCTGCAAAAAAAATCAAGAAACATTGCCCTGCAGAGCCCCCACAGTTCTAGACCCACTGTTTTAGACGTACGCATGCGTGAGTTTAAATGACAATGAAAATGTATTATATTTTAACACTATGTCTACTACGCAGTGGTTAACTTAATGTTATTAAGCTAACGTTAGCTAGCTACCTGCAATGAATAATGTCAGCCTATCCTTTCTAACACCCTGGAAACCAGCTATAACTTGGGGTGGCTGGCTAGCTTCAACATGAATTCATGAATCTTATCAATAGTAATGATATAGCAGTAAATATTTCATTCATTCACAGTTGATAAAAAACTTCTTAGAATTAGATTTTAGTGGCAGCGCTTTTCTTTCAGCATCTCCCGAAAATGCTGATAACGTTAGTCTATAATCACATTTTTTAATTTTGTATTGATTTTTTTTTTCATAAAACAATGCACCACAAACTGCAGCCTCCAAAATGACTATATATTATAAAGTTGAATCAACACCTCTTTTAAAACAGTTTAAAGGAAAAAATTAACAATATGAGCTTCATTAAAGTAGAATTTATGGCAGGGCTGTTACATATTTCCCTATTTTAAGAAACAAAACTATCTAGGCCAGTAAATAATCACTAAAGTAAATATACTGTATCTTAATGTATAACTGACTTTGGCTTATGTTTATCCTTTTGATCAGAGATTTAAATTTTATGAGTAAATCCCTCCAACGTCACCACAACAATAACCAGTCTGTCACCTTGCACACGGGGTGTCACAGACACCTCACTGTGGACTGCGTTCATTCATTTATTCATGTACCACAGTCTGAGGCTGCACTGTGAAGAGGCTGGCTGCAGCCCAGTTTGGAGCTGCATCTATCCCTCTCTGCTCTGAGGGGGGAAGCACTCTCCCTGCTTGGTGTAGTGAGATTTGATCAGCTCCACTCTTATCTCCGCCATTAGTATGTGTGCCTCTCTGTGTCCAAACCTTGAACATCAGATGCGGTCCCTCGGTCCCCGCTCGGTAATCCCACAGCAGGTTCTAACTGAACAGAAGAGAGGGAAGCGTCTTTTTAAGGTTTGGACAGTGTTTGCCTCAACAGCTTTTTGCCAGTCCAGCCCACCAAGGCATTTAAAATTGATTCAATGATGTGTGGGCTGTCATGAGAGTTGTGCCATTGATGCTGTTGGCCGTGACCTCTCGGCAGAGACAGCCATTAAGGGTTGGAGTGCCCACAGATGCAGGGCAGAGTGGAGCATGTTAAAGGCACAATCCAAATGCAGTGGTTCCCTTTTTTTTTTTTTGTCTGACGTAGCACCCCAGCCCTGTTGGATGAGTTCAAGTACCCATCATGTTCCAAATGTGTTCATTTGAATGGATTTTAAAGTGAATCTTTAAAGGAATAGTTTATTTTGGGAAATACACTTCACTTTCTTGCTGAGAGTTAGATGAAAAGATTGACACCACTCTCATATTTGTCCATTTAATATGATCTTTATTTAACACAGATTAACTCTCTAACTCTCTGCAAGAAAAGAAATAAGTGCATTTCCCAAGATGTCGATCTATTGCTTTAACACTGTTAAATATATAAAAGTGGATATTGTTACAATATTTTTTTTTATCCATGACCGAGTGATCCTGGAATTGTCTGTTTAGACTTGGTCTCTTTTTTTCTTGTATTCAGTGGGTTTGATAAAGTTTGTTTTATACTACTACCACTTGGAGTGGCCAAAGCTGGGCATTTCACAGCTAAATTATCTATTAGCAGGTCCTGTTTTAATCTAGAAGCTAAACACTTCTATTATGTGAATGTACATTACCTCAAATTTGTATGGTCAAAAATTACTGAATGGACCTTTTTAACTTTGCCAAAGCATGGCTGAGGTTGTTGACTCTGCATGTGTGCAGTGTCATGACACAATTGTCGTGTGTTCAAGAAGTAAATCCCACTGTAAACTGTCCAGGTCATGATGCAGCACAGGGTGAGGGGAGAAGCCACTTGCACGCACACACACACACACACACACACACACACACACACACACACACACACACACACACACACACTCCTAGGCTCTCTCCCCTGTGCTTCAATAATTGTATTGCTCTGCTGGCTGCCAGTGAGCTCTGCCTTCTGTGGAGCAGTAAATCCTCTGTGCTTGAGGCCTGCCTGCAGTCTGGGCTGGATGTTAGCTGTGGTAGCATACTGCCCTCTTGTGGTAGACCTAAAGACTTCCATTTAATATCTGCTTAGGATAACCATGTCAAAGTAAAAGCTGGATTCATTTTTAGGTAAATATTCAGCAATACCATGTTCATCCAAAAGTTTGACATTACTTGCTCGTATAGACTTTTTCTTTCTTCACATGTTGAATGTGTTGTAGTCACTGTCGGAGGTCACAGTTGATGAAAACGTAGAGCAGAAATGTCGGAGATAAACAGCCATACACCGTTTTATAGAGCACCTGTGCTGGACAGTTTGTGGCTTTTATAGTCTTAAGTCTTTGAGAACTATTGTAATTTGGATGTTTCAGTGTGCAGCATATTGTAATTACACAACAATACATTTATGACAGGTCTAAGCACGAGTATGGCCTAATCATAGCCGCTAAATGGAATGTAGTTGTCTGTATTGAAAGTGGCAGGATGAATAAATAGCTGTCATGTATGTGTTTGTGTCTTGTCTTGTAGATGCTAATGATAGTGAGGGTGGGTAAGAGCAGAGCTGCTCCCCAGCAGATGGTGGGTAATGTGGTTTGCTTTAGCTGCCCACCACGCTCACTCTAATTAAACAGAGGAGATTACATTAACACTGGCTCCCACTCAATCTGCTCCTCCACTGAGCATGGCCGTGCACTGAAGGCGGGGTTGGAGATCAGAGGTGGAGGGGTTACAGAGGTGATTGTCAAATAAAAATTACATATTTGCTTCAAACATTAATTTCTTTCTTAGTAAGGACATGAAAGCTGGAGAAGGTTAGAAGGAAATGCTTCAGACCAGACGGTTGGATCCACTAGAAAAATCTAAAAGCTTTTCCCACACTTTTTACCACTGCTGTTGATTTTCTAAATGCCCTTGAGTAAGGCACTCAACCCCCATCTGCTCTGGTTATGAGTTCAGCATCTGACACTTGATCTGCGGTAAAGCTCTCAGGTATGGAAATCTTACAAATGGTCATAAAGCAATTAATTAAAGAGGGATTAAATTGGACAATAATAATCGTCACCAATTTGTCAGTAAATATTTCAATTCAGTCGATAAATGAATGAATAAGGTTACCGGCAACAACTAAATATATAATAGATGGTGTAAATTAATTGGACTATACATTTTACTCAAGCAAAATCAATACTTGATTTCACAGATAAAAAACAATAGCTGTTTTTAAAAAGGAAATTAAACAGGGCTGTCTCTTCTGAAATTGCAGTTTAATGTACTCTCTTTTTTTTTTCTCGATTTGCCAGCTCTCATCATGAATGTATCACACTCTGAGTCCGTGTGGTGTCAAAACTTTGCGTATATGCTGTCATATCTAAGAAGAGCTCTCATTGGCAGCTGAACTTGCTGATGGTGCATGTAAGCTGTATCTTTGAAGATGGTTGAAGTGAATGATGATGTCTTGTGCGTTTGCCCTGCCAGCAAGTTCAGGAGTGTTTGGCGCCCTCCAGCTCCCAGCACTTATTGCTTATGTCAGTAGAACCTTTTTGACTTGTGACTTTATAAAACAAAGCAAGTCGACTTGCGACCCCTTTTCAATGGTTCCATATGACTGGAAGTTGTGAGCTCTACAAAGCAAAGACTGATTTTTCCCTTGTCATATTCACAATGTACTCAGAGGCTACTTTATGGTAAAATGAAGAAGGTAGAAAATAAAACCAAAGGAACACATTGCACTAGTGTGATAACCTGTTAAATCCCAAAGGCATTAGGTGCATTATGCATTAACATAAAAACCATCATCAAAAAAAATGTACGGTAAATGCTGCCAGTACTTGTAATTAAGAGGTCTCACTTTCACTGTGCTGTGCAGGGAGCAGTGGCAGACCTGATGCACTGATTCTTGGCTCCTTCCACATCTGGGATAAAACACAGGCCAGCTGTGGCTCTGGCATCAGTGCCATCAGAGGTCACCACAGAGCCTGGAGTGACTCCAGCTGTTTGCAAGTCGCCCAGATGACACATAAACTCTATAAACAGCTTGAGACTGTGAAGGTTTGTGGCAGGAGCCAATAAACTGTTAAGAGGGATCAGCAGCATTGTTTTTGGCCAGATGATGGGCAGGGCTATAGCAGCTGTAAAAGTGAAATGTTCAGGTTGAATTAGGACCACAGAGGCTGTAGAGAGAAGAGTTAGACCATACACCAGTGATTCCCAAGGGATACATTGTACACTGGGGGTTCTTCTGCAGTTGCCATTTTATACATGGAAAGACTGAAGCTCAGCTGATTGGAAAAAGACCCATATATCCGATTGATATTGCATGAAAACCTTTTAGCAAGCAAGCAAGCAGGGAAACCTGAACAGTTAGCTAAAAGTAATGGATAAACAGTTGATATAGATTGGAAAAGGTTATGGATAAATAGTTGAAATAGTTAGCTAAAAGTAAAGCATAAACAATTAGCTAAAAGTAATTGATAAACCTTTAAGATAGCAAACATTAATGGATAAATGGTTGAAATAGTTAGCTAAAAGTGGTTAAATAAATGGTTGAAACATTTATCCATTACTGGTATAAGTACAAATGGAAACTTGATCAGACCAGTCTAAACACTGGCTGTTGTATGAAAAAAATATCCTAACAGTATCCACATTTACATAATCAATTGTGTTAAACAACATCCAGTTTAAAATCAATTCAAATAAACACATTTGGAACATGACTGGTGGTATCGATGAAGGGGTGAATTCATCTGTAAGCGGCTGTCAGACAAAAAAGGTTGGGAACCACTGCCATACAGGGTTTCACTATTGAATGCAGACAGCAGAAACAGTAGGCAAATGAGACAAGATGCATAAAATAGTAACTTGTTTTATTCTTTTTTTTAACCATGCCACCGAACACTGACGCATACAGAGTTGTGCCTGAATCCACACAGAGAAAACACTTTCACACACTGTGTTACAAAGCTGTAATGAAGAGGGATTTTACTGCACACATGGCAAGAAGAACAACCCTGATTGGATACCAGGTCGAGCTTTGATCTGGCCCTGAGGTAGACAGACATTGACATAATCTAAACAATGCTAATCACATCCTTCTAGGACACATCAAATGAAAGGACATTTGCATTATCACAACATAGAAAGATCAAAGAAAAAACCCTTTTCAAACAAAAGTGCTCTATTTCTTTTGGTCCACCAAGGAAATCCATTTATAGTGCATGTTCATGTAGAATAGATACAGTGAATGTGTGTTTTCATGGCACTGAGTGTTGCTGGCTACTTAAGAAGGCATTGGTAATGCCCACAGATGCCAAGATTTGCTATACACACTATTTTCATCCAAAGATCTCAGTCCATTGTCACTTTGAAGGGAACAATTTGGTGCCAGTTCCAAGCAATTTTGATGTAAAAGTACACACTTGTCTCAAAGAGTTATCAGCCACTATCACAGTATTTTGCTTCCAGTTGCAATGTTCAGACAAAGTGGATCTACATGGCAGTCTATCTTTAATTAAGTAACAATAAACAAACACCCAGGAACAACTACCAATAGCAAAGACCCATGTACTCAAGCACATCAATGCTCTACTTATAAAAGAGGCACAAGGGAGGGATCTTAATCAAATCAGAGACTTATAAAACACACACATTAAGATGTTTCTCAAATCATACCAAATGTAAACAGATAGCAAATTACTGTAATACAAAAATACAACATGTTTAAATCTATAAGGCCCGTGTTAGGCTCACATAAGGGAATAACATACCATGACAGTTTGTACATTACAGCTACACTACAACTGACAATTACCTGCTCATAGTGATTCAATGTCAGAATTTTCTTTTCATGTTTTGTAAAAAAAACAACTTCTTTTCACGTTTTCTTCAATTTTCTCCTAGAAAATTCTGATTCTGTGATTTTATTAGACATCTATACATAGAGTTCATGATAAAAAACTACACATAAAAGCCATGTCGAGGCTGTTCGCATTTTTTACACTGTTTGACCATTTAAATCGTGATGTATTTGTTAGAAAATTAAAACTACTGATGGATGAATAATTTGCAGTAGGTTTAAAACAAACAGTGAAAATTGAGGAGAGGTAGAGCTCGCTCTACTAGAAATCCTCCCAAGAGACACCGACTGTGTGATGAAAACCAGCACATATTTGGTAACAAATAAACAACATATAAATAGCAAAACCTATTATATTGCAAGAGAAACTCAAATTGTAAGCCAGCTACCTTGAAACAAAAACACCCACTGCAAGAAAGACAAGGCAATTAAAGAGATCAAGCTTATGAGGTCAAAACGTGGCAGCCATTCAAGTAAAACATGCAGAAAATAAACAACTCCAAAATAAAAATCCAACAGCAGAAAAAAAAACTGAAAAGTCACAGGAATTTAGGAGAGAAAATGTTGCCAAGTTCAGCCAATCAAGCCTTTGTGGAATTATTTTCAACATCTACTGCACAATCATAGAAGATGACTCTGGTTGCCTGATGGTTTAGCAATCAATCATAAAGCTCCTGCTACACATACAGGTCAGCAGTCACAGCCATTGTGGCATTGATTTAAACCACAGTGGATCCATTAGAGATACAGTTATTATCAAAACTGTGTGTGTGAGGGAGAGAGAATGTGTGTCTGTGTATGTTTGTGTGCACTAGGGCTGAAACAATAAGTTGTCAGGGAGCTAAATGTCAACAATTTTGATAATCAATTGATCGTTTAAGTAATTTTTCGAGGAGAAAGTGCTAAATATTCAGTTTCCTGCTTCTAAAATGTGAGAATTTGCTCTTTATTTTTTTCTGTTTTATATAATTGTAAGCTGAATGTCTTTGGACCTGACTGTTGGGTGGACAAAACTAGTTATTTAAAGATGTCACCAAAATGTCACTATTTTCTGACATTTCTCAGACTAAATGATTTATCACTTAGTAGTAAAAATAATGTAGTTGACAATGAAACTAATCATTAGTTGCAGCCCTAGTGTGTGTGTATATAAATTTGCATGTCACTGTTGTCAGGTAAAAACCTTGTATCTCCCAGAATGGCAACTTCCCACAATGCATTATTCAGTTTATTCAAAAAGAGTCAGATTTTTTTTTTTTTTTTTTTAAACCTATAGAGAAACATGTAATCTTTCAGCATGAAAAATCAGCAACACTGGAGTTACGAGGTTTTCACCCAACTGTGTGTGTGTGTGTGTGTGTGCGCGTGTGTATCTGTGCGTGGGGTCCAAGTCCTGCTCAGACGTAACAGACGTACAGATAAGTCTTTTCTATCCTCCAATCCGCCGGCACGTCCTCCGGTTTGTGGCCCTTCATGTGCTTCTGCATGGCGGCCAGGCTCGGGCAGAAGTCCTGGCAGATGGTGCACTGGTACGGAGACGCTCCGTTGTGAGTGCGCAGGTGCTTGATCATAGCCGAGTAGTCTCTGGACCGTTGGTGACACAACTTACACTCGAATGGCTTCTCACCTGAAAAATTCAACAAAACAGCATTAACCTTGTAGACCCGGAGCCAGAGGGCCTGCCAGGTGAAACGGGATTCACCTCTACTTCAGTCCACTGTACTTGTTGTGGTTTTGTGTGGTGTGTGTGTGTGTTTGTGGTGTGAGTGTGTGGTGTGAGTGTCTGTGCTCTAGGATTAGACCTATATCGGTTTGCCTTCAGTTTGATATTAGATATTGGCCAGACAACGTCATCCACCGCAAATACGACGGAGGTTTCTTTCTGACCTCAGCGAGGAATCAGATAGCAGTCAGTAAAATGCAACCCAAAATAAAATTTAGACTTGTTGCACATTTTAATGATTTAATTCAATGGTTTAATATAAAGTAATTAATTTAAAGGCACTCTTTGTTTCCTCTTTCATGAAATAGTTTTAAAAGCTGGTAAACCATCAAAATTTGGTGGTTAGGATTTACTGTTCTTAGTCTCAATTTCAATAAAAAATGTTATGCAATTTTTTTTACTCTACAAATAATACATTTTTGGAGGACACTTATTTTACATGTAAAAATAATTTAAAAAATTGCATTTTTATGGTCAACCCATGAAAAGACCAAAACCATAAATGTATTAGTTTGACTCTCAAGCCAATTACATCGATACATCATTTTCTAAAACAGCTGTTCAATGTAGGTTTCAGCAAACATTACTCAAACAGGAGTACAAAAAGTACATTTGTGAGGGACTATTTTCAGCTGTGTATTAATGATTACTATTAATGAGTATTTACGCAGCACAACATTGTATGTGGGATTGAGTCAAACTACAGTGGTTGTGTTCATCAGAATGAAAGAACATGTCACCCAGTGCAACAGTGTGGCTTATTTATGTGTTTTGGAGAAATAAGCTATATTTAGAGTTTGTCAGTAGGATCAATTCGTTGGTGGTAAGCTTTTCATGGGATTTATTGCCAATAAAAAAATATACAATATCACCAGCTGTATCCTTTTAAATTTAAAGATATTAAATAACGGTACAAAATCATCCCTATTAGCAGCACTAAAATACCCCGAATACCCTGCTGTCCTGGAAGTTTTTCGTCTCTGAACTCTCACCTGTATGTACACGGTAGTGTGTTTCTAGCTGGTGTTTGAGGCTGAACCTCTTCCCACAGCCGTTGCACTCATAAGGCTTCTCTCCTGTGTGGATGCGTTTATGGCCCCTCAGCGTGCCGTCGTCTCTGAAACAGCTCCCGCAGAATTCACACTCAAACGGATGATCGCCTGAAAACACAGTCGTGTCACCACAGCAGCCACAACACCAACACAGTCCATTATTGAGAGATTGCATTAAAGGCTAACTTTATCCTTGGCACGACATGGCATGGTGCATGTAGCTGCATAGGTCAAATAGTCGCAGAGCCCTTTCTGCACATGCATATCAAGCAGGGAAATAATGTCCTTTCAGACGTTGCTAATGTTATGACATGAGGACACTCCTCTTGGCTGTCTGCTAATAGCTAATAAAAGTCCTCCAGGCATGTGCTGCTCTGTTCTCTATACTGTAGTTAATCTATTTCTCTCTTAGGCTGAGGATTTGACTCATCTCCAATGACCTATGTGCCTCATTATCTCAGTGTCCACAGCAACAGCCAAGTCAGAGGATACATTGCTCTCCTCATTACAGGCCGATTCTCCCCAATCCCCCACCCCACTGTGGAGCAGATGACATTTACAAAATGTTACTTCCAAGCAGAATGGCATACAAACAAGATACGCTGCCATGGCCAAAACTCCCTTCACTTCTGTCTCTTCACATCAATTATGTATTTCTCCTGTCTAGACATCAAGCCGTCGTGACAGCTGGGAGTGTTATTTAAGGTAAAAGAAGAAAGGGGGACATCTTTTCAGTAAATATCTCTCCGTCTCCTGCGGCACTAAGACTCACCCTCAGTAGAACACACAGACAAGTCATTTCCATTTGCTTTTCCTTCAATATTTATTTGGGTTTCCTCTATCATTTTGGGTGAACCACACTAGAACTGACAGCCGTGAATTGCAGAAGCCCAAAGGCTGTCTAAGAACCCAAAATATAAACAGGATGAAATTGCTCAAAATATGCACCGGCCATAACGGTACAGTGCTGTCATCAGAGAGGTGAGTCATCGTATAGAGAAGGGAAAAGGAGGGTGGGAGAGGATGCATGCAAATTAACTAAAACCTTAAAGCCAGTAACCTAAGGAAATTAACCCATATACAAAAATAAATACAGCCATCTTGGTCTCTTTTCCAACATATGCATGCGTTTAACACCACATGTTTATGTTTTACCACAGGGGATAACACCATAGACAACAATGATGGTGCAAATGATCCGTCTCTTACCCGTGTGCGAGCGCAAGTGTCTTTTAAGGGTGGTGTGGCTGGGGAAGGGGCGCTCACAGTGGCTACAGATGTAGCTGTGCATGCCTGCATGGACCTCCATGTGCTGCTGCAGGGCCTTCTGGGTCTGGAAGCGCTTCGCACACAGCAGACAGAACACCGCCATGTCAGTCCCTGGAGAACGCACAAGACACAGACACACAGTTATTTCAGTACCATACACAGACAGGGCCTTAAGTGGGGAAACTGGGTCACTTCAACTTTGTGTGAGTCCTCTGAGGGAAAAGCTTCTTTCAAAGAGCAAGTGCCTCTACCTAAACTAACTCCCCTAAAAGCCCAGAGGCACTTTCAACTGTGAGTCTTTATACATTCTATTTTAAACCATGAAAGTCATTGTTTTCTTTAAGAATTTCCCACACAATGCACAGCATGCCAATCACACAATCAATGGCTCCTTCCTGGTGTGTTAGATGTGTAATTATTCTCTTCATTCCCCATCAGGAGTCAGCTCCAGCCTGTGAAGTCCTCTGTCTCTGTGCTCAAAGAGCGGCTGATAGTAGCTCCACCCTAAATGATGCCTACACTATGCGCTCTGTGCAGAATGTTAAGTAGTGATATCAAGCCATTAAAGGCAGGACTGCAGGAAAAAACACAATCCAGTTTAATCCTGTGTGTGACCTGGCATCTCTTTGGGGCTGCTTTCCTGTTGCACAGAGTGTGGAGAGGAATACAGATAGGGAGTCGCTGGCAGGGTAGCTCAAGTCAAAATGGCTATGTGAAGAAGATCCATTGGCTGTCATACAGTCAACACTTGATCTACAGGCTGTGTACGCCAGCACTCAAATCCATTCTGGCATTCACACCGATGCAAATTTGTATGTGTGGTAAGACTGAGGGACTGGTTAATCAGCTGCATTGGACATAATGTGCATGTCCTGGAGAGTGAGGCTTTAATGTGAGATTATGAGGTCCTTATTTCTCTGTCTGCTCAGGTTGCAGATCATTTACAATGCTAGCAGGTCCCATTGCTCCTGACTCAGATTCAATCAGACATCTCCAGCGGAGGATCATTAGTAAACAGAGGACTGTGCCAGCACTTCATTGGAATTCAAGTGGGGTTGCTGTGTCGCATTTAAAATGCAGTCTGATGAGGTCCACTAAATCAAATCATTTGTTACTGTTATTGAAGTGCCTTGAGGCAACTGGCAATTAAATTGGAATTAACGCAGGGAAAGGGATACAGCACACTCATACTAAGAGGGAAGAGTGTCAGACACTTGCTTTAGGTTCTATCAAGTTAACAGACAAGCCTGTTCAAAGTAGAAAGAAAAAAACAAATAAAGCAAATTCACATTTTTAGGGATAAATCAGAAACATTCACTGTGTATTGTTTACTAATCCACGTATCACAATTTGCTCAAACAAAGCAAGGCGCTTTTTTAGACTTCACGTTTCACGGATAAGTACAATTTGGCATAGAAGCACAAAGCCTCTTCTTTGAAATTATGGTGCTTCTTTTTGAACCTAGTTTTGAAATTTTCCCCCCAAAACAGCACTAATAGAACAGATCATTTGTAATCATTAACAGAAAGAAGACAGGATGAAAGGCATTCCCTGATCTTAACAATCCTGTAGGGAGGCGATCCGGTGGAATGAACTGCACCTGTTCAGAGGCTTTAGCCTGTGGACTTTTGCACAAAGGGCACACAATGAGGTTCAGGCCCTCATTGACCAAGCTCATTAGTCATAGGCTCCTCACGCAACTCTGACTAACCCTGTCTTTATGCTGTTGCCTAATGACCAAGGCCCTTTCTCACCCACGGATCACAATATTTTAGTTGAAGACAAAAGACCCTCCATTCTCAACGCCTCTGCACCCTCCCCACTACCCTTATCCGCTGACCATACAGGAAATCCTTTCACTGTCTAACCAGCTTCACTTTCTGCCTGAGTCATACCTAACTAAAGCCAGATCACTATGCACTGTGCAACAGTGGAGTCTGGATAATGATCTATCTAAAAATGGCTAAAGACATTGAAGAAGCACAAAATGCAGTCTTTGCATGACCTGTGATGTGGAGCCTTGAACCACTTTAACCAGTTTCTCTGGTAATATCTGCTGCAGCCAGCAGGGGGAGTGCTTTCTGTTCCGATGTGTCCAAGTTAGTTTAGCTGCAGGCGGAGCAGAGCAGAGCCCTCAACCAACTGAATAACCTATTATCCACCTTGTAGATACTTCAAAGCTACTTTAATCATCCTCTCTTCACTCTCTCTTCTTTATTAACTATCGTATATTGTAAATGCTTGTTTCAATGCAGCCTGCGTACTTTGTTCTGTGTGCTCTGAAAGTTTAACATCCCAGTTTCTTTGTGGCGGTAAAGCGTTACTCCCTGACACACTCGCAGACTCTTACAGATGTATATTCTGATCCTTCTGTCACCAGCAATACTGAAACTTGAGTAAAAAAATGACAAATATTCTGTCTCAAGAATCTCACTCTTGATCTCAGGTTGACACACGGTGACAACAGTGACAACAGCTCAGCAGTCGTTTTAGGTTTTATTCTGCGCAACCGACGCTGAAAATAAAAATAACAAATAATATCTTGAAGTGTAAACAAAACCTTCGGAGGCAAGGAAGTGTTTGTATGTGTTAGTGATGGCATTTCGCCTCGCTGCGCTCTGTTAACTTTTCAAACAAAAAGGATTTGCAGTTGTAGAGTTTTCCAGTAAGCTTTGGTAATAAGTGCAGAGGAGCTTCTTCATGAGAGAATAAGCCCTAAAGTTGGCTGTCATTGCCCCCTGCTTTCTCACCCTTAACCAGACAATGGGCTTGGGATTTGGGTTTTAAGGCACAGGATGACCCATGACCCTTGGCCCTCAATAGGGTAAATGCCATGTAATCAATGGTATTCCTCAAAGTCTGAAGAGTTGACTGAGCATTGTGTTTAGTGGGAGGGAGCCTTAACAGTGGGAATAATGACTTACTTTCAAGCAATTCTGCTATGAGGCAGAAAATATAAACATTTACCGTGTGCGTTTATATTACTGAGCTGCTTGTCTAATGCATTAGGTTGGTGCTTCATGACGGTTTGAGGTTATTTCAGCATATCTCCGCTAAGACCATGTGTATGCTCATGTGATTTAACATGGTCTGCCTTCATACATCTGCCACTTATTCAGTCCAACCGAGGTCGGAGCCAGCCACGCTCTCACGCTGCCTAAGAAACAAAACCATGTGTCTAGGCAACCAGATAGGATCATGGTCCTTGTTGGGGTGAAGTGTTCAAGCTAATCCCTTCATTCACAAATAACCGCAGCCTGTTTCTTTTCAAGCGGCAAACAAAAGTTTTCCCACCCTGAGAATCTGGGAGTAAACCCACTGCAAATTGAACAAGAGATTGTATTCAGTGACGACCGCAAATCTGTATAATTTCTAATGTGTTAATCTTAACTTCAGTGTCCGCAGCCCACCAATTAAACTGATTGATTTGTGAATAATATTTGCTGAAATATATGGAAACAAAACACTTAATTTTAACAGTATTTTAGCAAATAATTGGCATTATTTTTAATAAATGCTTGCAGAATTTGATCTATTAAGGTATTTGTGAATGACAGCCAAGTCAAAGCTAAACAGATCTCCTGCTGCTATCAAAAGGGTAAGGAATTTCACACGGATTTCACAATTTACAATATTACATCATGGCTGATCAGTATGCAATGTGAAGACACTATAAACTATGTCCTAAGGCTCCTGCTCAGTGTGTATGCTCACTGTCTGCTGGCTCACTGACATCACCCAGGTAAACACACACGGTCATGCAGGCTACATTATGTGTTAGACCTCACATGACCCTGTGCATTCATGCTACTGTATGTGTTCATGCAGACAGCTCCCTGTAGATGTGGCACCTCGAGAAGCACGCACACAAACGCTACAGTACCTTAAACAACCCCGGGCGCTCATCAGTAGACTGCTAATCTACCCGAGTGAGGAACAACCGACTTAATAATTAATGCAACAAGAGATACGTTGCTCGTGTTTAACCACCATTCCATGGAGCGGTTCGTTGAGGTCACACTCTGTTTCATTCGCCTCGATTCGTAGAATGTTTACAGTATTTTCTCTATCTAATATATTTCACTCTATGTGAAATAACAGAGCGTCACGGGGCTTTGTGTATCATGACAGTCAGTGCAAATAAACACTGGGGGCACAATGGCCAAACAGAGCACAGTTCAATTCAGTTTAAGGCTTGTATGAATTACGACTGGGTATTAACAGGAGGGTGCAGTATGATGACGGACACGCAATTAGGCGAGCTAAAAGGTCTGCATTAAGAGGGCTGCATTATAAAGCCCGGGCTGTATCTGAATGGACTACAGGACTGTTTAATTAGGGCTCGGACAGAAGGTAATATTATTCACTTGATGAAGCAGCCTGTAATGTGTGGAAACAGTGCAGCTGCTGTGAGTACACAAAGGCAGCACTCTTATGGCCTTTGCCTTGAAGGCAAGGTGGCAAAATGGCCAGCCAGCATGGTTTCAAGCATATACAGTCAATTTTGGTGCGTGCTGTAGATAAGCTACAGTCTTGGGTTTTCCAAAATTGAAAGCTTGGTGCCCCAGAGCCTTGACTTGCTCTGATGAAACAAACCCCTTTGTTGTGAGAGCAATTCGGAGACAGATCCATTCTTTTATTTTGGGCACTGACAAGTAGGTCAGAGGAGACTATGACAGTGCTGTGGTGAGGAGTAAACAGCAGCACATGATGTTGTTTTCCTCTCAGTCCTGGCATCCAACACCAGCAGCAATCCTTCCTTGCCCTCAGGGAGTCCTCACATACCCCCTACCCCCTTTCCCTTCCCACAGTCCACTCCGCCCCCACAACCCCCCTTCCCCCCTCTTTTGATCTCTAACTTCAGCAACCCACGGCCATTCACCTCTGACATATCAAAATGGTTTAAGAGATTTTCACTGTAGCCAGTGTTGCCAAATTGGTTCAGAGTAAGGTCTCCCAAAAGTAGTATTATTTCCCCTCCAGAGTAGGTGGACAGCAGTGTTGCAGCTGCTGAGGTCTGACAAGTGTTAATCTGCTAAGAGGAAACTCATTTGGCTCACTGGTTATGCCACATGGCAAATTAAAGCCAAGGCTGCACAGTCGGCACTGAAGCACTGAAAGATCTAGGTTATATTTATTAAATGTAAATCTTTGAATTGAGTTGGAGTAATGTCCTGATTTCCCCACATAACCTCAACGCAGCTGATTAAATTACCTGTAGCTAAAGTCAGTGTAGGCTGTGAGAGTAAAAAGGGTCATGCGTCACAGCAGACCGAGCTGAGATCATGACAAAATGAGAGAGTAATGCCCTCCTGTACCCTGCTCTGAATACACTGCCAAGCTGAAACCGAGCTCTGGATGTTTACAACTTGGGGAGATGAGGGTAGAAACTTCTGGGCATCGTTAACACCCCTCCATATCCACATCCATTAAGTATTCATACTGTGTGTGCCACCTGGAGTTACAGTTACATGCCAATGCTCCTGAGAGGGTTATCACCTTTCTCTGACAGTAGCAGAAAAGGTGTGGATTCAGACACCGTCAGGCATGACAACAATACCGCTTTTTTTCACAGTAGGAGAGGTTTGAGTCAAACACGTAGTTAAATGTTTCTCACCTCAAGCTAATGGGATAATATTCAAGAGTAAAGTGCCACTTCACTACAAGGCATACTTATAAAGACTTTATAGTTTGTCAATAATGATTTCACCAACGGCAATAAACTACTTATCAATGCTTTAAAGATCAGTATTAAGCTCTTATAATACAGAACTTGCCAGGTTGTGTGTTAATATTTAACTGACTGATAATATTAGTTGGTGTGTGTCTGACATTATTATTATAGAGTGGGAAAAACTGGGTCATAGGTTATCCACTTTAAAATGAACTGCAATTAACCATTATTTTCATTATCGATTGATCTGCCAATCGTTTTCTTGAGTTTTTTTTGTTTGTTTATAAAATGTCAGACAATAGTGAAAAGTGTCCATCATCAATTTCCCAAGCTGATGTCTTCAAGTTGCTTGTTTTGTCCAACCAACAGTCCAATAACCCAAATATATTAATTTCTTTCATTTGACAATATACACCAACCAGAAGTGGTTGTGTAGAAATGCAACAAAACACAACCTGGCAACTGCAAAATGTCCTTACATATATTTATTTATTTTTATGGATTATT
Organism: Macquaria australasica; assembly: GCA_005408345.1. Taxonomy (NCBI): domain Eukaryota; kingdom Metazoa; phylum Chordata; class Actinopteri; order Centrarchiformes; family Percichthyidae; genus Macquaria; species Macquaria australasica. The sequence continues at coordinate 166,810 of SEMN01000236.1, forward strand.
ATTGATACATTGATGTGCATTGTTTTATGTCAGCTTGTGTGGTGAGATTTAGGATTTGTTTTACATGTTTTATTATTACGTTTTATGTATGTTAGGTTAAAGTATTCTACTTGAATAATAAAGTGGCACCAATAGTAATAATAACACTCGTCTTGATAATAGTATTTAATCCACTTTATTTTCCTTGTTTTATATATTGTCTTCTCTGTTTCTTGGCTCCTTGTTTCCCCTTTCCTCTTCCTATAAAACATTTGCCATATAGGTAAAGTTTGCTTGCTTGCTACTTAATAATACAGAAGTCTGGGAATGTAGGTTTTAGGAATTGATTTAAAAAAGGAAACAGACTTCAGCTCCTCAGGCAGGTTGTTCCAAACTCTAAGAGCCCAGATTGCAAATCACAAGTCACCATCCAGGTTTGTGCAGCTACTTGGCCAAATAAAACACAACTTTCAAGAAAGAAAAGAAATTGGATTCATCTTGATGCCACCTGTTGATGTAACACACATGTTTTAATTTGAGATTACTGAAAAACAAGAGGTGTTCATCTTGTTGAGTGTGTGAGTGTAAGGTAAATAATTCCACAGGCGCTCTCCGACAGGAGGTAGTATAGTATGTCTGTGAAACTGTAATGCTGCCGCCGTAAAAGCTACGGCTGTGGCAAAGTGGCTTACAGCGGGTCTGGATGCCAAGAGATATTAGTGGGTGATATGTGAGAGGGCCTCCCACCTCCCTGTTGATAAATTATGGAGCATCATGACAGGAACAGTTTAACCCAGCCAGCATGACAAGCAAGTTTAGACTCATGATCACAAGTCCCGTAGTCACGGCTTCATCGACAGCTCGATGCATGCTGTCCAGATTAAACACAATATGTGTGTGTGAGTGTGAGTGTGGAGGGTGTGTTTGTGCATGCACACGTTTGTAAAAGTACCTGTGTGTGTTTGCCTGTGGGCTTCCAGAGCATCCTCTGAGGAGAATGTTGCTCCACACTGATCACACACCAGCGCCTCTGCAGGAGCTGTAGATAAAATCAAATTTATAAGAAGGTTTCTTGATCAGACAGTAAACATGTGTGTTTGTAATTGTAGAGTAAGTCAGTTGATTTAGCATTTAAAGAGAACTGTGGAAAAAGCAACAAGAGAGGAACAAAGGCGTCCTATTTCAAAAGTCACCAAAGAGCCTCGCTTGTCACACACTTGTGCTTTTCAGGTGTTAACACAAGGAAGCGAATGCGCAGAGTACAATGGAGCAGAGGAAAGCGCCATAAAAACACAACTCAGGACAAACAAAAGCACCAGACAGGGTGCAACGGCCCTTCTTCTTGACAAAAAAGAGCAGAGCTGAAGAGTTTTATTTACCGTGCCCTGTTATCAGTCTCTGAACAGTGAGCAGACTGTCTGCCTGAGAGGCCACAGAAGGACTGGGTGTTCTCTCTACAGCAGACGCTTCCCGCCTACGGCACATCCCTTTATCAAAAAAAAACAGTTCAGAGTCAACACCCCAAATCCCATCGCATACACTGTAACTACAGTTCCCAGTTCACCTTTGGAATGCCCTTGTCTATTCTGATGAAGACATGAAAGAGACAAGTATGCATACTGCTTGCAGAAACATTCAATCCTTGTTCTGCACTCGCCTCACACCTGCACAGACAGACACATAGGACAGATATGCACACACACATTCTCTCTCTTACACACACACACATTCTCTCTCTCACACACACACACATTCTCTCTCTCTCTCTCTCTCACTCACACTCGCACACACACACACACACACACACACACACACACACACACACACACACACACACACACACACACAGCTGTTTGGATGTGGGTTGGCTCTCACAGAGATGTAAATCGGTTGCAGATCCATACTGGCCCAGGGCTCATTCACTGATCTATTTTCTGCTCAGCTGGCTTTAAATGAAGTTAAAATGACTCATTAAAACACCCACAAGCTTTGGGAACTCTGAGCGCTACAGCCTAAATGTGGTCCTCTTTCAACTCTTACGATGCCTCTATACACAGACAGACACTGTGCCACTGTTCCCATTGCTGCACACAAATAACAAAAAAGCCCCAATCTGTTCATTTCTAAAAACATTTTTTGAAAACAAACTGTTACGCGTTTTGGAGGTGCGTTTTGTGACACGGCGCAAAAATAAAACTTGGTAGAGAGTAGTCTTATATAGTAGTAACACTAGAGCAATGTTGTAGATCCTGATGTTGTGTGACGCTGTCCAGTGTGGTGTGTTGTGTTGTGTGAGATTGTGTGATAAGGGAAGAAGAGAACATAGTGCATTGTCTTGTGCAGTCAAAGGCACGGAGTGTGCTCTCATCCATAAACCATCAAACTGTCTCCAGACGCGGCTGCAATCGTCCTCCATCAAAACACTTTGTCTGGCATACCAAAATAAGAGCCAGCATCGAGCTGAATACCAAATCAGCCCATTAGAGCAGTGGAGCACTCGCTCCTTAGCAACCAGCGGGATCTAAGGCTGCTATACCGAAATACACAGTGACAAAGAAATGAGATCCATGTCTTTTTTTTTTTTTTTTTTGTAGTATTATGGTTTGACACATTGGGATGGGGAGAGTTTATGCAAAAATTCAAATTAGGTTAAAGGTGCCGCTGTTGTGGATATCACTGCGAATTGAAAATCAAAGCGCGTTGTCGAGGTCTGAGTGTAATGCAAGACAATACGCGTGTTTAAGGCTAGGCAGAGGCTACAGAAGAGGAAAAAGGGACGACTCAGGTGAAGTTTAAAGAAGCAGATTCTCTCTCATCTGTCAGCAGTATGTCATTCCCGAACAATCCTCAGAGAGCAGGCGGAGAGGACAGGGACCTCGCCTTGTCTATACACATATTCCAACTGAGGTTTCTGTTTTAGTTTCATTTTTAGTCCCTGATCTCCCCCTCCCCCCCCTCCCCTCTGCTCCTCTGCTCCTCTTTCTCTATTTTGGATAAAGTAGCTGGGAGAGCAGTCAGGTCTGATTAAGTCTGCATTTGGGTACAGTGTGTTCCTGGACACACATCTGCGAGCGAGCCATCACACGCGCTTCGGAACACTGGCAGAACACCCAGGCCTGCCGGCAGCTGATGATGTCATCACTCAGAAGGGGCAGAGCTGGCGAGCTGCCAGAGTCTCCGAAAAAAAACCCACAGAAACGATTTAAACGGGGAGAGAGAGAGAGAGAGAGAGAGAGAGAGAGACGGGGAGGAGAGGAGAGGGAGAGGTACACAGACCTAAGCATGGAAAAGAAAGCATGATCCAAGTATTCGGAGCAGCACTAACTGGTGGTAGGAGGAGGGGGGGGGGGGGGGGGGTTGTAGTATGAACAGGTGCATTTGAAAGGCCGCACTATCAAGAGGCTTCATAAGCACTGAATACTCTGAGATGAGAGTGTGAGAGTTACTAAGTACCTGTGTGAGACAGCATGTGCATCCTTAGTCGCATGCTGTCCTGGAAGTGTTTGCCACAGTATTCACAGCCGTGGCCCTTCTCCTCGTTGTGCAGCCTCCTGTGGAAAGACAAACACTAATGTGAGCGTGTTAACAGAGCGAAAACGCACTTGTGATAATAAAAGTATCTTGTTTCTGCGCCTTTTTTTTTTCTGTAAGGTCTCCCAAACCCAGAAGCATCATTGTCCTCGTAACAAGAGGAGCATGTTTTAATTCCGGCAAGAATCCCTCGCTGAATGCAACATCATTAGTGTAAGAGGCCCTTGGAGTTGTGAATCACAATGCATGAATGCTAAAAGAACACAGACAATAGGATATCTGGCTAATTTCAGAGTGCAGACATACGCGTGCCTCCACCCGCCAGCACTGCAAGACACTGGGCATACACACACACACACACACACACACACACACACACACACACACACACACACACACACAATTCTCCTGTAACTGCAATGAAAAGGAGAAAAGAAGATGATTCGCTGAAGCTCCGCCGGCAGCAAAACCTATCATATCATATCACACACATCCAAGCATGCAAGGCATCTGTACTGTTATCCTTATATCACCCCGCTAACAGCAGAGAAAATGTCCACAAAAGAGTCCACGGTTAAACACACACAGTAGACACGTCCTCAGATGTAATTTAGCACACGTGGAATTAACATGTTAAGGAAAAAGGATAATTTTGGAGCTACATGCTCAGGAACACTGACAGTTTTTTTGTGGCTTTTTTACTGTAAGTTTGAAGATTTGACTTACTTTTAAAGATGACACTACTTGAGCATTCAAGTGGGACTTAAAAAAGCTTTTATTTTGGGTTTCCTGATGGCCTAGCAGTCTGAGGTGTTAACCATGTAACTGTGATGCATATATTTCCTTTTTTCTCTCCACTGTTAACTATTTAATAAAAGGCAAAAGTACGGAGTATCCTGGTGGACGAGGGGTTTAAGGGGCTGACCATGTAATCACAACCTACTGAGTTCAACCAGGGATGTTCGTTGCATTTAATTCCATCTTGCTCCCCTCATTTCCCGTCTACAATAATAGACATAAGACATAAAATGCTCCAAAAATATTTAAAAAGCCAAAAATACCTTAAAATATACTGGTATTATTATAATTTCTAAAGAGGATACAATTTTACAAGTTGATTAAACATGCAGAATGTACCTATAATGAGTTTTATTAGCAGAGGTTTCAGTAACCTTTAAGAATTACCTGAAATTCTGTGCTATTAACTTATGTCAGCCACATTGTAGGCATCGCCTTTAAAATATATTATATATTTCTAATTTTGGAATGCAATTTCTCCATTATTTGTTCTTTTATTCTACTAGGATACTAAAGCAGAAATTCAAAACAAAATCTGTTTATTTTCTGTAGTTTTCCAGACTAAAACTGCCAGGAGACACTTCTTTAACAACACTAGGAAATGTCAATCTGCAGACCAGGTGTGTGCTCAGTGACCTGGTTACAGACCAACAGCAACTTCATTACATCCTCAAGCGGTGCCACCAATGCAGCTCCTTCAACCTGCGGACATCCGCCTGTCTCCATGAGTAAGATACGCGCATCACTAACTATCCCACAGGATGCTCTGTTTCACCAGGCGGTTTCAACACAACTCTGGAGTGGAACAAGGCTGAAATGTCAGCCATAGGCGCGGATAAAGAAAGACTGATCCTAATCATGGCTTAGCTACATATTAGGACTTTTGGCTCACAGATTGTCTTGTTTCTAATGATTAGTGATGAGTCAATCACTGCCAAGTACGCACAATTATAAACATCTGCAATCAAGTTAATGAGAGTTGTCACTGAGCTAGTCGGTAACTTTTTGTGTACAATGACAAAATCTAAACTGACAAGCTTGTAAATAAAGGAGAAATGGACAAAAAACAACAGAGCGAGCCGTGAAGCAGAAGTTATCCATCATCTAGCTGAAGCGTCCAGCCCGGTCCCTGCAGAGAGGCTCCTCTCTGCTGATGCAAAGGAATGCATATCAAATAGCCTGGGAGACAGCCTGTTGTGTGAGACACGCTTCTGCACAAATAATCAAACAGAATTTAGAAACTAAGGCTTTGTAAATAACAGCGTTATGCGACACCAAGGCCTCTTTATATCAAATCCCTCACAAAGACCCGATTCAAAACTTCCCGAGACGTCTCACTGTTACGACATGAGTGCAGGTGTCCCTGAGAATAAATTAACATATTTGCTGTTGCTCCTTCCAGCTTTAATCTCTCATAGTATTTAACATGATGGGGGGAAAAAAAGTCCTGAAGCCCAAAAAAACGTTCAATTCAAGAGACACGTGTCCAATGCTTTTCCCAACAGCATAATCAACTACTTAGGCTTACATTCATCATACTGCATGAGCACACGTGCACATCCCTCACATCTTTTATTAGATGCAACACACATTTGTCTGTAAAAAATGTTGCGCAGTTAGTGTAGCAGTGTTGGGTTTTTTTTTTTTCAGCAAAATGTTACTGAGACTAAAACTATGCCCTCTTTCTTTTGGCTTTAACAAGTGATTATTATATTTTGGACCCCAACTGGACATGAATTTTCATTTTGTTTAATTTTCCAAAGAAGAAAAGAAGATTTAAAATATCCTGTAATGCTGCAGGAAAGTGTGAAAAAATGTGGTGTTGGTGGATGTTTTGTTACCTGTGCTGCTCCATGGCCTGCCTGCTGTGCAGCTGAAGCCCACACTCGCCGCAACACTGCTGTCCTTGAGCCTGGCCCTCGTGCCTCATCCCTGCTGCAAACTGCCCCAGCCTGCTCAGGAGCTCCCTGTGCAGCAAGCCTTGGTGCAGCAGGCCGCTGTAGGCCCTCGGGTCCAGCGGCACGCCCAGGGACGGGGCCACTGAAACGGACACTGGCAACATCCCCTCCCCTGTGTGGTTGGAGGGCACAGAGTATATGGAGGCCAGATGTTTCTCAGAGATCCCGGGGAAACACTCAGAGTTCCCCACCGCTTGTCCTCCGTCTTCAGGGCCTGTGTGCAGCTCTCGAGCGCTGGTGATCACGCTGCCTCTCAGAGGCGTCCCCGGGCCCTCGTCTCTGGGCTGGTCTGACATGCAGCTTCCCTCCCCAGTGCTGGATGACCTGCCCTCACAGCCGTTGGCATCATCCACCTGCATGCTCTCTGATTTTATGCTTCTGGCAGGATCCAGGGATGAAGCCTGGGATAACTCTGCACTGCGGTGCCGGGGTTGCTGGGAACTCAACATGTCGACCTCCGTGTCCAGCTTGGGACTCAATTCAGGAGCCGCCTCGGGCTCTGGCCCAGGAGAACTCCTCTCCGTCATGTGGTACAGCGCCAGGTGGTGTAGAGCAGTTGGAGTGGTGCGGTTGGGTCCGTCCTGTATGGAATGCTTCTTGGACATCAACATGTGCCTCCAGTGCCTGGCCCGGCTGTGGTCACTGTGGTCTCCGGAGCTGTGATTCCTCACCGCCACCTCCTCGCTCTCCTCCGCCTGGATGGTCTCCAGCACCTTCAGGCACTGCTCCTCCAGGTACTCGATCTCCAGGATCTCAGCGGCGTACAGCAGGTCATCCAGGTCCTCGGCTGTGGCCTGGAGTGAGGCGGTGTAGGCGTACTCCAGGATCTGCTGGAAGGTCTTGGGGGACAGGAAGTCCAGGGCGTAGCGCAAGCTGCTGCGGTGGAACAAGATCTCGAACATTTTGCTGGTGCAGGCCAGGACGGTGCGGTGCGCAGGGAACTCCTGGCCGTCCACCGTGATGATGACATCACACAGGGTGCCGGTCAGACGCATCTGATTGGCTCGCTGCAGAAGAGTGCTGGGGTGAGTGGGATTGTGGAGCTGGAGCACACCCATGTTTGTCAGACCCGTATCCACTCGGACCTTTGCTGAGCCCACGCATGAGGTGTGGCTGTCCTGCTTGCTTCACTTGCCTTCAGCTGGTTGCAGGTCTGGTTTGGGTGGAGGGGGAGGGTAGAGGATCATTAGTGACTGTCTGGCTTACAATGTGATGTAAAAGGCAGTTAATTATACACCAGCAAACACTTCCATCCATGGTTAATTAATAGGAATATTTTTAAAATAATATGAATAAAAATATCAAATTATATATATTCTGAGAAATGTAAACCCCTGCTTGATCTCTTCAGAGGTTTTATATCATGCACCCTACATGTTTAACATTGTTTATTTATTTTAATTAAGAACCAAAGACAGACAACAGGTCGATAAGCGCAAAGCAACAGTTTCCATTGCAGGTGATTAGTCTGAGGTCTCGTTGAGAGCAGTCACGTCGCTGTAATAACGTCTGCATACTGAGAGGTGACGGTTCAATTTATCAAGCTCCTCACACACACACATCCATGCCCTCAACAGGTAGGCTAGGCCTGCTATTAACAAACGCCTTGAAGGGCTGATTAGTTCATTTAGGCTGCGCACGTTCTTGATTAGATGTGTTAAAGACAATTAAGCCGCTCTGCTAAAAATCCCCAAATAAGTTATAAAACTATCCAATAGATGAAAGCGTGAAAATGAAGCGCAACCCTGGCACGGATACACGTTTTTCCCCACCACATTTAAATGCCTTAATGACAGTCTGAGTGATGACACGGCTCTGTATGATGATTAGTATTGGCGGACCACTCAGCAGCACCTCGAGTGATGCTGACAGGCTGCATCCTCAACTAACCGCGACATCAGAGCGCATCAGGTGCAGACGCACAAATCCACCTTTATTATCCAAATACATTGCGACAAATTAACCGTCTGTGTCTGTGCGTTTATTTACTGTCTGCACGGTGTTTGAGGGAGCGCGTGCTGCTGTCCGAAAATAAAAGACCCAATTTATCCAAAATAGTCCAGTGATATTTCGGTGAACTGGACAGTCTGCGATGCGGTCTGAGCTTGATCAAGTTTGTAAAATCCCAAATCAGACTGCGGGCAAACTTCCACATGTCTGCTGTAAAACGAAATCATAATAACCCGCCACAAAACTTGCATTATTTAACATCTTAATTGTTCAAATGAGTCTGAGACTGAAAAGTAGTTCATCGGAGCGGAATCAACGCACTGAAATTATCAGCAGAAATAACAAAAGTGGCGGCTGTCACAGTTGTTCTTACCTCTGTCTCCTAACGTCCTCCACTGATTATCCAGGCAACATCATGGTTACACATTTCACAGTACCCGCTCCAAACTCAGTCCTGCTCCAAGTAAGCAAATCATCACCCAGCCACGACAGTCAAGCCAGCAGGGGAAAAACAAGACTTCCGGGTAGAACTTTCAAAATAAAACCCGTCTTGAGAACCACGTGTTGAAATTTGTCTTAATAGGAGAGAATGGGGGTGTGATTATAACATGGTGTTATTGTTAAGAATAGGAAAAAAAGTAAGAAAAAACATTAATTTGGTTTGCAAGAACTTGATTATCAAATTAAAATGAAGATGTACTTTGGTGTTATGTAGCTCTATTTGCATCTAGTGTTTGAAATAACAAGAAAAGCAGCAAAACTTTTGGTGTAAAATTTGGTAGTGGTCATGTTCTTTATCTTGGAGGTGCATTATTTACATTTTCCCAAATTTGTAGGGAATCATATGTAAAAAGTGCATATTTCTTTTAGCAATTACAGCAGCCTTCTCAAAGTACAAATCATAAAAGAGAGAAACTTCCTCTGTGGAGTTTGTCTGCCTCAAGACAAATGTTTCTTGTCAAGTCTGTAACTCAGACCTTATCCTAAATATGTTGCGTTGCTTATCTTCATTTAGGTACAAAGTCATATTTGGATTATAAAGGAAAAGTCAGTTAACTCATGAGTGGGTGCAGTTTTAATGATCAGATGTATATGTTTTTTTCCGTCACAAAATCAATCTGGAAAATACAGGAAATGAAAATGATTGGAAACACTTGGAGAACACACTTTTGTCTGTCAACCAAAGTGTCTCTTTAGTGTGCAATGCTGAGCAAGTGGGGGAAGGGGAGCAAGAAAGACATAACTCAACACAAACTTGTGTCTGACTGGAGGATATTGAGATGCAAGTGGACCTGTATTCTCCCACTGTGATCGTTTTAATTATGACATTTTAACAGGTGATTTCTAGATGGAAAAAGGCCCGTAGACAAGATTTTAGAAATACTAAGGCCATGGTATGCTGGTGCTTTAAGACACTGACCATGTGGTCAACTGAGGTCAAGAATCTCAGTCCACCGAGAGCACCCCTCCCCCTCAAGTCTCCAACACTTTTCAAATATTTGTGAACTGTTCAACTATTTTTCTGTAATTGTTTTTCTTAACATGAAGGTGTAAATGCCATTTCAAAGCATTTTCCACACTGTAAACACTGTAAGATAATTCAGTATTCAGTAAATACCGAATGATCTTTTTGTCTTTCTTTAAAGTTGACTTAAAAGCAGGCAAATGTATTTTGAGACTAAAAATACTGGAATCAGCCTATAAAATACCCACCAAGGTTTTAAAGTGTAGAATGCAGTGGTGAAATATAACCAAGTACATTTACTCAATTTTGGACATGTTACTGTATCAGTAATAATAATCCAATAATAATAATGTAACATGGAGTCCATTCTTTCTGCATAATGACTACTTATATTGTTGACACATAGCCATTATATAATACTTTTACTTAAGCAACATTTTATTGCAGGACTTTTAGTTGTGATGGAGTATTTTTATGTTGTTGTATTAGCAGTGGTGGAAGAAGTATTCAGATATTCTAAGTAGAAGTAGCAATACCACAGTGTTTTACAAGTTAAAGTCCTGAATTCAAAATTCCTTAAGCATTAGCATCAAAATAAAGTACCAAAAGTAAAAGTACTCGTTATGCAGAATGGCCCATTTCAGAATAATATATATATATTATAGGATTATAATTATTGACGCATTAATATGTAAGCAGCACCAATGTTGTAGTTGGTAAAGGTGGGGCTAATTTTATTATTGAATATTAGTCATAATTTGTGTTAATCTGAGTCTGTAAAAAGTAACTAGAAACTATAGCTGTCAAATAAATGCAGCGCAGTAAAAAAGTACCATATTTCCCTCTGAAATGTAGTGGAGTAGAAGTATGAAGTAGCATAAAATGGTACTTGAATAAATGTACTTAGTTACCTTCCTCCACTGGTGGTATTGCTACTTATGACCTGAATACTTCTTCCACCACTAGAAGAATGAACTCAATAGCTACAGCTCTGGGTGAAAATTATTGGAAATTTTTATACAAGTTCCACATTTTGATACAATTCCTATTGCACTGGAAAGCCCATCGCTTCTCCTTCTTTACCCTTTTACTTTGAAGGTTACATCGCCTAACTTCCTGCATCATCATGGCTGCCTGCTGCTTACTTGACAGGCTGCAAATCATCACCGGAGCGACGTCACGGCTCTGAATGATCGCCCTCTGCTCCTCGTCTCTCCATCAAGGCTGCAATCAGAGACATCTACAGGGCATCTGAACTACTGACAGCCAGCCTACCAGGTTAGCACCGGTTTGTTGTCCTGAAATAAGAAGCAGAAACTGATTAATGCAGCGGATATATAAAGATCAAACCGGTTTGTTTAGGTCACACTGTAGAAAAATGAAATTAGGTAAGAGGGGACAGTCGGTCGGTGCGGTGAGTGAAACAGGAGGCCATGCCGGGTCAGTGTCCACTGTGGTTGTTGACGCTCTATTGACACAGCACCGGTTTGCGGGTTCATGTCACATTAGAGGTACAGAGGGGATGAATGCCTTAGCTAAAAATATCAAGCCCTCACTAGTACATAGTATTTTGACATCCTAGCCTGGAAGTTTTAACTTTACTCCTGCACAAACATGCATTATGTAACACGTGTTTATTTGCTCCCACATCTGTCTGACCAAGTAGCCCGAGGAATTTCCAGCCCCAACATAACCTGTTTGCACTGTAACCTTTCTGTAAATAGTCCTGTGTGTCCATGACATGGCGAAAACAAAAAGGGAATCCAAACATATGTATTTACTGCCATCTAGTGTCCAAAATATGTCACTACATACTCTGAATCTAAGACAGGACAGTTTATTTAAAAAACAAAAAAAAGGAAAAGTAATTGAAACTAATGACAAAATGGGCCAGGACAAAATTAGATTTGGAAACCATTTTTTATTCTGTAAATGGGTTAGCACTCAGACTGTACACAACAGATATTTTCTGAGTTTGACCCAATAAAACCAAACGGAGCGTCCAGAGACGAGGGAGCAAGGTGGTCTGGTAACAGCACTGGAGTACAATCTTGTCTTTTCTTGTTCTTATATACTTCAATTCTCTTGACATTACATTTATTATGTAAAGCTTTTTTTTTTTTTTAAAGGTTTATTCTCCCGTCTCAGGTGGACCACCCTGCTTCCTGACACCGGTGTCCTGAACTTGTCAAGCAGTCGCTCTTGGTGAGTGATTTTTGTACAAAAAGACAACTAAAAAAAGAAATTCAAAGACCACATTACAGAACACTTGAATAACAACTGGGGGGGAGAAATAAAAACAATGTGTAGTAATGCCAGAACAAGCCCCAAAGGTAACACTCATTAAATCAATATGGGAACTATTCCCCCCCCCAAACAAATGTTGGGCACGTCTATCTGCCTTGCAGTTATACATTATGAAGTACTGACTGAATTCATGCCAAGGCTCAAAACGCCTTCCTTCACAATAGCTGGCAATATATAGTGCTGTGACCAGAGACGGACAGTTTTATACACTACACGTGTTATGACCACATTAGTCCATTTCATACTTTTCTTCTAATAATACATTAAATAAAAAGAATAGGCTAAATCTCTCACGACAAAGCTATGCAGATTATAATAGAAACTGATGACAAGACAATCTATTAACACACAGGCACAGTGCACAAGCTTGCAGGCAGGAAATGGAAAAGAAATATTTGTAGATTTTAAATAGTACAAAAAGCCTTTTTTATTTATTTTTTTTGCTCCAAAATTACAACTCAAAGTATGAAGCCAGACCTTTGATCTGCTTTAATGTGAGGAAGAAACAATAGCTATCATAGTTGTTGTCCCCCAAACAAATACGGGGCGTGTATATTTAGCGCAACATCATAAGACATTCGCGGTTCTTCAACCCCTTGGCTGAGAATCAGCAGTTCTGCTGGCATTTTTTTTTTTTTTGTCTTTCTGTGAACGTTTGTGTTCAATAAGTTGCCTTTTTTTAATCAAATACACTTTATTAATGAATATTTTTAACTAACACTGTGGTAAGGCAGTGACGGACTGAATACATTTGATCACAAAATGGGCCAAATCTGATCATGCACACTGTCGACGTGTGATTCTGTCTCTTTCCCCCTGCAGCTGGCTGTGGGTTAATCCTGTATTTTTATAACCATAACAAATATGGTTAGAATCCAAACATTGAACTCGGGCCTATGTTTAATCATTGTCAGCGTATCTGTGAGAGATGACACGTCCCTGTAACAGAAGTGAAACCATAAACCTTGTAAACAAAAAACTTTACAACCACTTGCAGGTCAGACATGCAGAACACGCTATTTAATGACTAGCCCACAAACTAAAGAGTCCAAACTAAAAAAAAAAAAAAAGTGCAAACAGTTTCACATTTCAACAGTTGAACATGAAAATAAGAAAAATAATTTCTATATATAGTCAGGTTTTTTTTGTTTTTTTTTACATTTCTCATAATTATCCAATATTTGTGCGCAATAGCAATTAAACTATAAGCACAACAGAGAGTCTAATTTCATATATTTACCAAGCAATCATTATAATATGAGATTTTATTGTCCTGACTGGTTAAATAAAATAACAATAAAAAAATAAAATAAATCTCTTATGACCTAATGATAAACTCCTTGGGTGTGGTAAACATTTCATGAATGAAACCAGAAATGAAAGCACAGTCAAAGTGCGCTCTAACCAATCGATACGTGTGTGTTGCTTTAAATATGTAGTTAAGGGCACTGGAAATCAAAACTCCTGCAATGTTTCTCGCTTGTTGCTGCTGCTGCAAAATGTTTTGGATTGGGCTGGGGTTTCCCCGGCCCATCATGCTTTGCTCTCGGTGGTTTTTGTCTGTATGACACTGTTGTGTTCGATCTCCGTCAGAGCATTTGATAATTCTGCCTCCTTCAGTTTTCCTTTGTCATCAGAAAAAATCTTCCTGCAATGGAAAAGGGAGAAAGTGCACAATTAGAAATCTGGTCGTCTCTGGCAAGAAGACAAAAATTCTCAGCAAACAGACACTTTAGTTGAACACAGTTTTAACCATTTATTCTCAATGACGTCTTCACCCAATATGTAAGAAGACACTATGTATTTAGGTCTTTTTACATATTTCTTCACCACCTTGACAACAGTCAGATAAAATTAAACAAGCAGATGACAAACCCATAATTCATCCTGTATCGACTAGGCTTCCTGATCTAAAACAGTGCTTAGCAAATATTATCTATTAATCAGTTTAGTTCTACTTCAAAGAGACTATGATGGCACAGTGAATGAGCCCTGGGCTTGTGGTATGTGATATCCATGTTCATCTTAAAGCAGTGAAGCACAGTATCTAGATCCTGCCTGCAGCTCCTCTCCTTTCTTCTGCAGTTCAGAGCAGGAAAACGCCACCGTCTAGTCTCTGTTCTCTTTAGTAGAGCTGCAGAGTTGGTGAGGATTAAGGCAACATTCAGAGGCAAACAGTTACTGCCCGAGACAAAACATTTTGTCATTAAATAAAGCCCCTTTCAGACATGGAACACGTAACATTCATCTATCTGTTAAAGTGATAGTGTTTAGTCATTCAGACACACACACACACACACAGGTGTTTGTTACAGCTTCATTCAGATATGACAGGACTGCCACAGTGCTTGTGCGATATTGCCATCTGCTGCACGAGAGGGAGTAGTGGCACCACTGACTTGAATCTAACTATCAACAGGCAACATTTTCCTGTTGAAGCCTTAATTAATAAGCATCGAGAGCAAGAGGGGTGCTCGCCCCCATCATTTATTAGCTAATTCTCTTTATTTTACAATGTCTGTCAAGTTGGGAGTCTCGTTTAATTACAATTTGTTCAAACTCTGTTTTTCTGGATATCCCTAATTTCATCCATGCAGCTGGGCATGAATGAAGAGGAAGACTGGAGGTCTGATTAATGTTGTTCTAAGAAACTTTTTTTTAACTATTTAGTCACACAGGGAGAAAAAAATCACTTTTATAGACTGAGGAGAAAAGTCTCCTCAACAAATTGGTTCATTTACAGTGTTTCCTGGTTTATTTAAGTGATTTTATTTTCTCTGTACATAAGTGATGATAATTAAATGATACATTTGTTACGTGCATTTAATTTCTCTCTGTGCTGCTGCAGCCTTTACGTTAAGGTCGGGTTATGCTCAAAAAGAACTAGTACGTACGACGTGTTGCCAAACCAAGTTAGAAGGCAAAAGTGTTTATACCTGTTCTGAAGGCGGGGTAAAAAGGCGGCCGTCATAGAGGGGGGCGAGATATGATAACCATATACATATCAGGATAACGGCATTCACCTTCAGACAGTCTGGAAGGTATTTATAGTGATGCACAGGTTTGTAAATACAAAAAGTGACAGAAATAGTTGTGCAACAAATGAAACGGAGCTTGAGAGAGAGAGAGAGAAGTTCAAATCCCTGCTTACTTTCTCACCTCTGCACACCCTGCCAATCAGTACGTGAAGTGGGTGTGAATGTCGGAGTGTCAGTTTTGATTAGTTTGTCGGAAGGAGGAGGGAGGGGGTTTCCGAAGCAAGCACTTCTGATGAAGCATACTGGCAGCTTTAATCTGACAGCATTTAATTCAGACTTGTGTTGTGTTGGACATTTTACAGAAATGTCACTAGGATTTATGTAACAAGGTGCATGTCTGAAAGGGGCTATTCTTGTGGTGAATGTTGCAAAAGTAGAGACCCCACAATGGAGAACTGTTACACACAAGCATAAAAAAAACAGAACCATCATGTCACTCGTTTATCACAATCCACAACATCTTACTAATAATTATCCCAATGTCATTACCACAGTTTACCATTACAATATTTCATATTGTGTGGTCAATGGCAAGATGCAGTGGTGAATGAATGGGCATACAAGTTGCACATACACACACTCACACACACAGATAAACCTCTAGAGGGAGCCGTACTCATCGTTGACAGGAGGAGCAGTCTTGGCCAGAGTCTCTGATGCCTCCAGAACTGGGCCTGAGGGGGGGAGGTCTGCTCCATCTCCATTGGGCAGAGAGGGGGCAGAGGGCGGGCTCTCTAAGCTAATAAGGTCTGTGGGTGACGAGGAGGGTCTTTGTGTCCCGTTTGTCAGCTCTAACTCCAGATTCGCTCTTTTGGGCCCCACGTTGTGTTTTAGTGAGTCATACGTGTCTGACGGCGATGTGAGGAGATCATTTGAGACCGCTCCCTCACCACTGGCGGGGGCAGGGGAGGAAGAAATAGGCGTAACAGGTAAAGGAGAGGGGACATCTGCAACTAGAGGAGCAGATTCTTCAGCATCCGGAACTTTAAGAGCACTATGGATTACTGAAGGAGAGCTGGTTGCAGCATCTTTGGCAGTGGGAATCTTAACATTTTGGTCAGCAGGTTTATTGTTAGTGTCAAAGGCAGTAAAGCTACACCCATTGGGATCTGGGGCAGTTGTATTTGAATCTGGTTTTGGAGGGGCAGTGGTTGCTAGAGTGGAGGCAGTTTGTGCTGGTGCCTCTGTGTCTAAGGTTACGGTGTGTGGCTGTATGGGAAGCTTGGTGACCGGTGGCTTCGGAGCAGGTTTCTTGGTGTCGAGAGCGGGAGAGGACGATGAGGAAGACGCAGCCAGTGGAGATACAGGGGGGCTACCTTTAGCATTCAGAGCGGCAAGTTTAGGAGAGTGTCTACGCTTCGGTGGTATCGGTGTCCCAGATTTTTGAGTTTTAGTCCATTCAGGGGTACAAGGAGGAGTGGTTATTTTCTCCTGTCCTTCTGGGGTGTTACTTCCTCTTTGTTCTGCTAACGGGGCCATTTTAGCTTCGACGGCAGAGGTGGAGATGACGGGAGTCGGCGGGGCGGTGTTCGACTCTGGAGTCGGGGCCGGGACAGGGGTGGGCGAGGGGTCTGTGGGGTCGTTGGCAGGGGTAGACAGGCTACAAGTGAGGGTAGTGGTCTCGCTAGAGGGGCTGTCCTGAGCGGGGTCAATTGTTGCAGTGGCTGTGTCAGAGTTGGTGGCTACGGAGGAGAGGGTGTCCAGTGCCAGAGCAGCAGTGAAAGCCACCAGCCTGAGAGAGCAGGGAGAGAACAGAGACACACAGACTAGACACCAGGGTGACTGTGAGGAAGGGTGGCCCGGACGAGAGCATGCAGAGGGATTAGTTGGCTTTAGAAATTCACACAAACATAGACAAAGCAACTAAAAAACAGCAAATATTAAGCCTAGTGAGAAAAAGAGACAAAGAAAAAGAGGGCGTCATGCTGTGAGTGAACATTAAAGGATACATCCCATACACACACCAACATGGAGTACACTGACTAGGAAAAAAAAAAAAAAGCACCAGTCTTCCTTCAGAAAACTACAGCACCACGCAGAACCACCTATAAGGGTTAAACAGTACCAGTGACAATCTCATACTGTATAATCTAATTTTTCCAGGCTGCTGATATGAGAGATGGCTTGCTGAGGTTGTCAAATGGCTTCATATGACTTGACCACACTCAAAGAGGACAAAAGCCTTTCTGTGTCTTTAACTGGTATTGCTTCAACCTTCATATAATGACAGAAAATCTCCAGAGGCTGGAGAAGAAACACATGTGCAGTAATCCCTCTGAAAGGGAATAAAAACAGAAAAGCAACACAGTTCAGTGGACTCCACTCAAGAATGACCTGAACTTTTCAATCATTTCAAGGGTCAAATTTTGTCCTGTTGAATAAGAATTATTCTTTGAAGTGGAGTGCAGTGTACAACAGCTAAAAGGACTTGGGCGGTAAAAAGGCTGTGTGCTGTTTGTAAGCTTTTACTCACTCTGGCTCTGTGAGAGGTGTGGTTTCACTGGGTTCTGTTGGTCCTGCTGCGTTATGATTGGCTGTGCACTCGTCCTCTGTTTTGACTTCCACTATTGGCTCTTTGGACTCATCCTTCCTGTAGGACAGAGTCAGACAAATATCTTGGTAAAATGGCAACAGATTATCTCAGAAGTTATCATGTCTGCCACAATGAGCAGTAAGAAAAGGTGATACAAGAGCAGTAGACATTGATTATGTCAGACTGTGAATGGATGATTGTCAGACTGTGAATGGATTATCTTTTCAGAACTCGAGAATATTCGAGTCGGCTAACTCATGTGAAGAAGTACATCTGGCTGTATTTTAGTGAAATGTAGCACAAATCAATACACAAAGCAACTTCCCACTCAAATTGATTCAAAACTGCCTTATTGTGCACATGAGAGTATTTGTTCAATGCTTCACTTAAACCCAGCATCCTTCATATTTTCACTGAAGGAGAAATCCACTCTAAAAACTTAATCTCATTTATGAGCCCATTTTATTGATTTGTGTTTTGTTCCTGTGGATACTGACTGAGCGGACCATAATGCACTGCTGTCACAAGACATATTAATTTTGCTCAAGAGGCGTAACTTTCTTCCCTTCCCCAGTTATATCCTGCTTTAAACTTAAAACTTAAGCTAAAATTCATCTTCAATGTCAGTCCTTAAAAGGCCAGTAGATGAGGTAGACTTGGGCAAGATGTAAACAACAAAACAATTACTTTTTGATCTAAAAAAGTAATGCCTGGAATACATTTAACATCACAGATTGATTACTCTAAACAGAGCCAAGAGCCTCACAAGGTGTTTTTTAATTTTTACTTCAAATAATTTTCACAAGTCTACCAAAAATCATTTGCATTTGGTCATTCTTCAGAAATGGAAATATTTTAACTTGTCAACAAACATGGCGCCTCAAGGAAAGCAATGCCATGGACAGATGTCATTCCTTTTTAAAATCACATTTTACAAGGGTAAACTTGCTAGCTGCTGTGACTACTCGCAGCCGGCCTTGCATTTACACCTGGCTTAGAGCCCGTCACAGTGCCGCTCCAAACGTATTCTGATCACTGATTTACACCTTGCATTACACACATTTTTCCTTATCCAGATCGCATGCTAATGTCGGGTGTAAACGGGGTACAATATTCGCTCTCTTTAAAGCTCCATTTTATTCTCCACCAACTCCCTGAGGTAAATATCTGGCTCTTTAACTGCTAAATGCTCCGCTATGTTCACCTGCTAACTGTGTCTGTCTGCCGTTTGGTGCTGGGTAGCGTACAGTGTATTTATCAGCGCTTGTTTGCTAAAAAAAACAGCTGTCTGCTGCGACTGAAAACAATGCTGATGACAGCAGTAAGACTGGATCAAAACAGTAAAGTTGCGAGCTATAAAAACAAAACAATCATCAGAAAGATGCTAAACTCTGCAGAGCTGAAGGGAACTACAGATTCGGGTGATAATTCTCAGTGTTTGTCACTGCAAGTGCCACCTTTCACATTTAACATAGTCACCTGATCCATTATTTATATAGAAATATTGATTAGAGCAACTTTAACAACATCTATGTTGCCAGTTTGTGAAAATAAAATGCATGTATGAAGAGTCTGAAAAAGAATATTGGGTCCTACAGTATAACTGGACCATAATTCAATCTGACCACTGGTCACTGTTTAAAAGATTGTTGAACAGCATGTAATTGCCATTAGTGAAACTCACATGAAGGCTGCCTTGCCCTCCTCCAAGTTGTGTCCTTTGGTCCCTGTGCCCGATTTGCCGCAGAGGCACATGATGAGGCCGCATTTGTTGACAAAGTAACAGGTCACATCCACAGCCAGCAGCAGGAGTACAAATACTACAACAAGGATCCCTGCCCAGAGCATGACGCCCATGGAGAGCGCTGCCTCATCACCCAAATCTGCCAGACAAGAGACAAGAGAGGGAGCGTGCTGAACAACTGTAGCGTGACACAGTTTTATAGAAGCAGCCTTGAACAAGTGAAAAAAGTGCTGCTATGCTACTGTAACCACAAATAGTTCCATAAAACAGAAACAACTCACCTGCTACAAGCACTGATACGTTCAAGTTGTCTCGGCATGAATTTAGATGCAGTGTGATGTGTTTGTGTAGACTGCTGTCTGACTTGTGCTCAATTATTTATATAACTTCATTTTAAATGAGGCATGTTGAGGAATTGATATGCAAATGGCTGTCCCTAAAAAGACATTAAAGAATATTTATATAGTCAACCCATTTATTTGGTATTAGAAAGAAGAGCAAACCAAAGCTTACACTGCGTTGCTAGTTACCCAGAAAGTTTGTGAACATAATGAACATGAGGCTTTTCCACATATCACAAAAAGCTATGATGCATCTTCACCGTTTGTGTAAAGTTCATTTTAATTATAGCTGAAAACTGCAGAACTCTCTAGAATATCCTGTTTCTAGATAAATGTAACTCTTTAGATACCAATAAGTAACAAGTAATCGAGATCTGCTAGAGAATAAAATGCAGCCGAGTAAACCACCCTCCATATAAATGTATAAAAACAGGTATTTTTGAATATTTGATACACACTACATGCATGAGGAATATCTGAACATTTGTCTTAGTAATCAGCACAAAAATAACAGTTTCCATATGATAATTCTGTATACAGCTTGTCAGACTGTGCCAATATTATTTTTACAAACAGTTTTTCAGTTAGGCGTTTTCGTCTTCAATAATGTAAACGTTAATGTTACAAACCTTTACAGGACATATGCATAATTTTGTGAGCGATTAAAGAATATAATACAGTGTTTATGTAAACGGACAGGCCCAGCACTCAGCCTTCATTCTGTTCTAAGAGCTATCTTTTAATAAAACCTCATTTCAATTCCACTAGTGTTTATTATTGTAAACTGGCACTCCTCTGTTGTCTAGTACTGATGACTAGCTGTGCTAATGCTAAGCAGAGTGAATCTGTGGGAGGCGGAGGATTTCCACTGCCTTTGGTTCAACACGTCTGTCTGGTCTGTTCTGAAGCTACACAGCACCCTTTTCTCACCCATAACAGACACACACACGTCTGTCATGAATAAAGTCTGTTTTTAAGGAGTGAAAACGTCCAGAGAGACAGCCAGGCCAGAGAAAGGCAAGCTCTCCTCGACAGTTATGGTGTGAATTCCCCCACAAAAAACTATGAGAGCAGGAGTACAGTGATGAGGGACAAAATGAGTGATACCAAAGTGCATGTCACAGATGAACAGCCCTGAGTGGCTGAGAGGGGGGACAGCACAACCCCCGACCACACCAAAATGCACACAGGTCGGGACGAAAATGTTCACGTGATCCACCACACCAATGTCCAGGACCAGGCAAGAGAGCAGGAACATTGAGAGAGGGGAGAAAGAATAAAGGAAGAGGAAGGGGAGAAATGAAGGGAAACAAAGAGGAAAAAAAGAGAAGGGCGGGGAAAACAGAGGAAGAGAGAAAGTGAAAATGTGTCAGGTCTGAAAACCAAAAGTGAAAGAAAACAAAACTGATTTCTTGTATTGAGGAAGGAAAAAAAAAATATACAACACATCAAAACAAAAGCACAGCACAAAGGGAAAAACTACACCGTGTTGGCTAGATGGTGACTCAGTGGTGGGTGAGTGGGAAATGCTTTAGATTGGAGAATGAATTAGAACAGAAGTGAGAGGAAGACATAATGGTCTGTTACGATGTTTCAGCAAAGCACTCGGCAGTGTCTAGCACCTAAAGGGAATCTGACAAGCTGTGTGGTTTTTGTACGGTTGGTAAAAAACCTTCAGCTGCAGTTAAGACCTCAAGGTACAAGTTAATCAGTGGTTATCAAGGGTCAATTTAAAGGCTGCTTCCGCACAGGGACAAACAATCCACTCTAGGTGCTATTTTAAGTGTAAACAAAGCTAAAGAAAAACTACAGTCATTCAGAGGAAATCATTTCATCCTCGGTGGAAGGAGCCTGTCCTAGTTCTGCGAGCGCAAACTCAACCTCATTTAGCAAGGGCTGTCAAAACTTTAAAGTGAGAAAATTCAGCCGGAAAATCATTTCTGGCTCACTACCATCCAGGAAATCAATTTTTTTTCTGTAGATTTATTTAGTTGTCATTCACCTTTCAGAGCTGGAGAGTTAAAAATAGAACGTGACGCTCTGGTTTTGAGCTTTGAGTTTGGCTACTTAGTTTTCTGGCTGTTTAGTTCCAGCTTAGTGTGAGCGACCTGAGGGAGGGTACCTGGGATGGCATCTGGCTCTGTGGACGTCTTGAAGGACATGGTTGCTGGCTGGGACTTGCCCTTCTGATTCTCTGCCACCACGTAGACATTGTACTCAGTGTCCCACTCCAACCCGCTGAGAACCACGTACTCGCTGCCACTGGGCAGCCGGATTTCTGGTTTCCACTCTGGTGCCTGTAGCTACGGACACACACAGAGAGAGATATATACAGCATGCATTTAGAGCTGCAACTAACCATTATTTTCATTATCGAGTAATCTACAGTTCATTTTATTGAATAACTGATTATTTGTCTGGTCTATAAAACATCAGAAAATAACGAAAAATGTCCATCGTCGTTTCTCAGTGTGACATTTTCAAGCCCACAGTGACGTCTTTTTGTCCACCCAACAGCTTACTATGATGTAAGACAACAAAAACAGACAATTCTCACATTTGAGAAGCTTGGGCCATCAAAATGTCTGTCATTTTTGCTTGAAAACTGCCTTCATTGATATATCTATTATCGAAATAGTTGTCAATACTTTTTCTGTCGATCGACTAATCATTTGAGCTCTGCATGCATTAACATGAAAACTTGAACACGACAGAATTAGGCTACAATTTTTACATTTTAAATAAAGTTAAATAAATGAGAATTAGGGATGCAACTAACTATACTGATGATTAATTTGCCAATTAAATTCTCAATCAACTGATTAATCGGTCAATATATAAAATGTCAGACAAATAGTAAAAAATACCACAATTTTCTAGAAAACCCAAAAATATTCAGTTTATTATCATAGAAGACTAAGAAAACCAGCAAATATTCATATTTGAGAGGCTAGAACCACAGAATCTTTGACATTTTGCTTGAAAAATTACTTCAATGATCGATTGATTATCAAAGTAGTTGCCTTAATTGACACAGACTAGTCATTTCAGCTCTGATCTTCATACTCACTGGTTTATAGCGGACGAGATAATGTAAAATGGGCGAGCCGCCGTCGTCCTGCTTGATCCAGCTGACTTTGAGGGAGTTGCCTTTGGGTTGAAGTGCCCCTTCGAGTTTAGGAGGATTGGGATTCCCTACAGGCACACAAGAGCAATATAGAGGTTATTTAAAGGCTCATTTAAAAGATGCAGAGAACTAGAACGTTATTTTATAGGGAGAAGATTCTGTCAGTCCACCAGTACCTTTTAAAATTATAGAGCAAAGAAAACAAAAAACTTGATTAGAAATTACAGTCTGTTTTTTAACTGGCCTCTTTGTTGTCGTCCTTTAAAGTCACTTGCCCTTCCTGAATTGCTTGCCTCAAGATGGTATGTCTCAAGTCAGACTAATTACCAAATGACACACAGCCACATGCTTATCTGATTCAGTCTGAGTTGCTGAGTGACGTTCAATCGGCATACAATTGCTGACATTTCCCCAGTGTCACACAAGGCTTCAGGGGAAAGGGTTATTTCTCATTGACTGAAATGTTTATGTAGGATTTGTATTTCAAAGCACAATAAATGGGTTTGCCTGTAAAGATACAGGTGGGGTGAAATGTTTGTGCAGTACAACTTACTTGTAATGCACTAAACTGTTTTCCCTCTCTCAAACGCATAAGACTGATTTCCATTAAACACTTAACATGTAACACACAACAATAAAGTCAAATAGAAATGTATCAGATGGCAACTGTAAGACAACAAATTTATTTATCTAATTGCTAGACAAAGTGTCTGATTGTGCTCCTCTGACCTGTGGAGTTCCTCAAGGGACCCGTCTTTTATTCTCCCATTAAGGCACATTACTTTGGCTGCTTTTGTCTTAATGAGATCAGTGACTGGATGTCTCCTAGTTTTCTGCACTTAAATTACAACACAACGCAAGTTCTGGTCTTCGCCCTTAAAATCAGACTTCTGAAATTTCACATCAGCACTCACTGTAGGCTTCTAACTAAAAGTTGGAAATCTAGAATATTGTTATTTTGATTTCTAGTTGAACTTTGAGAAACATCTTAAGTCAGTTATTCAGTCGTTATTTTTTAATTAAGAAACATTGCCAAAGTACGCCGCTTCTTCTTTCCAACAGCTCGAAGAAATCATCCATTGTTTTGCCTCCTTGAGTCTTGACTATTGTGCTGCACTGTATTCTTGTTTAGTTACGAAGCTGTAACACGTCTATAATTAGTTTAAATTTCTGCTGCATGATTACCAACTATAGTAGGTGCTGGCTTCACTACACTGGCTTCCTGACAAATTCAGGTTTGAAATCAAGATCCTTCCGATTACTTTTAAGGGGTTTAATAATTTGGCTCCACCATATATCAGTGAGTTGATGATTCCACACAGGTCCAGTAGACCTCCTGGTTGTTTCCTGCTCAAAATCTGGACAAAGACTCATCAAAGACTCGTGACCAAGCTCTTGCTGCCCTAGGTTATGGAAAAGTCTCCCTCTGGGGTCAGATCAGAGTGTTTTAAATCTCATTTCAATACCTATTTATTCTCAGAAGCATCTGATGCTTCCTTACCCTGATGTGTTCTCATTCTTTAACATTTTTTGCTTGTCTTTAATTTAAATATTCATTCAAATGCTTTTTATCTTCTTTTTTTTTTGTAACAGAAAAGCATTACTTACTAACTTACTGAAAGACAACAAGAAAGAGGTGCATAGTGGTTAGTGTTCATACTCTGACTTATAATATTGTTTGCCTTCAAAACCCTGGTTAAATCTGTCCAAGTTAGTTGATTTAGCCTTTAATGCATGGAATTCAGGCTGAGGTTAAACATGATAAACAATATGGAGGATACAATGCACAGGGTAGCTTTTGCTCTCAGCATGAATACTAAAAACTCTCGATTGAGAGCCAGAGCAAACTGCCAGTAGGAGAAGTTTTTTTGCAGGTAGGTGGGGTAGTCATTGATTATGAGAGGAAACTGTGTTTATTACACACTTGATTTATAGAAACACATCCTATAAGGAACAGAGGTAGTTTCAGTAGTGGGCTATCAATACTATCAGAGTGATGCTGATATTAAACACTCTTGATTGTTATATATTACCTTGAAGACAGCTCTGGCTCTCTCTCATTTATCCCACTGAGGCAAAATGTCTACATGGCTGATTAATAGGATTGAGGTAGACGTGTATTACATGATTGCACAGAAGCAATTAATGTGTTGTCTATCTGTGGGATTCTCCAATGAAAGTTAGGGATTCTTCTTTCAAAAATCTGTTACCTTCTGCAGAGTGGAGGGGGATCATCAGAACCATGCAAGCCAAATAACAGTCACAGTCACATGAAATGACACGTGAGTGATTCAAAGAGGGAAGAAGAACATGAAAGACAGAACAGATGACAGAACACAGGTAGAAGACAAAAAAAAAAAAAAGACATGGAATCACAAGAAAGATTTTCATACTAGTAAACAACAACTGAGCACGTAGACATCTAACAGCTTTATCCTCTTGACTTTAGAGACTTTAGAATTTGCACGGCAACTAATTAATCAATGCTGATGGGCCTAATCCAAATGTAAACATTCCCAAATTACATCAAATAGCTGGAGCCAGAGGGGGAAGTGTGCACTTTTGAAACAGAGAGATTTGGCATCATTAAGCCAATTAATTCACAAGACACAAATCAAAATGATATTAATATTCATATTTGGATAAGTCAGCTGTCAACTCAAGGAATGTGGGTGAAATCAAATCTACAGTTAACAGATGCAGAGGAGTTTGCATCGATGATCAGGCCATTCAAGGTAACAGTTTCTAGAAACAATACACACGTTTTGCTACGCTTTAAAGTTATGACAAATGTAGCTAAACAAGAGGGATTATGGTGGGATAGAAACAGCTACAGCAGTAACAACTAATCGTCTATTATCCTCACTACAGAACAAACCTGTGTCTTCAGCGAAAAAATGAAAAATGCCGTCTAGAGACATAAGAGAAGATAACAGGCAATCAGAATCAGTTGTCTGCACAAATGACTACCTGAATCTCTGTAATAACACTTCACTGTAGAGTTTAGCGTGACTCATTTCTGGCAGAATGTTCCAGAAGAGCAAGAGGAAACTAAACATTTTATTCAATGATTTCCACATTTAAGGTTTGAATGAGACAGAGGCAGCACACATGGAACTGAAAGACTGTTCTAAGACACTGCTTCAAAGGTGACATCAAGTGAAAAAAAAACAGCAAATGTAGTTCTTCTAATTACTTAATTATTTTCTGAATGGACATCAATGTTCAGTCTAATAAACTGCTATTACAAAATGGTAACAAAACATTTGATTTAGCCTGCTGTCTTAGTCCTGAATTAGCAATTATTGAAACATCAACCATAAAAATTTTAGGTCAATAAATAATGTAGTTTTGAATAACAAGACAGACACCAATTAATTGATTTTGCCATGATTATGTACGTGATCATGTTATGTTATGGATCCCTCTGACCAGTTAAGACAGAAGATGTCAATAACAACAGAGAGACAGGGGAAGCTAAAACAAAGCTGAAATGGGTAAGATAATGCTCTAGAAGCATATAAATGAAAAATAATTATAAAAATATCTATCTTAATGTGCTGATTTGAGGGGGATTAAATTAATAACAGAAAAGCCATTTTTAAATCAGTCTTTTCCAATTTAATATAGATGAAGAGCATTTCAAACCGCCTAATGCATGAAAGGTGAAAACGGAACTGAGCTGAGCAAAATGAGATGAAGCACTTACTGCCTGATGGACAAAACAGACAGATGAGCAAATGGATAAAAAAAAAAAATTGATGATTCAAATCAAGATATGAGGAGACGAACAGCATGCAGACAACAGTGAATCATGTCCAAAAATGAAAATGAGATCAATTATGAGTCAACAGGCACATTCAATGTGAAGCCAACAGGGAGGAGCAGTTTCTTCTCCTAAAAACACGCATCACCAACCAACAGAGGGGGCTAAAAACTAAATAATGGGCTCAAGATTCATTTAAAGAACCAAGAAATAACACTGTTTCATATTCTAATTCATGGTTTGCAAGCACATAATGAGCCTAATAAAATACTGTGAAACTGTGGATTTTAAATGATTGTGTGACTGGATCCAAGTGCAATTTAACATGAAAAATTGCAAAATGGCGTTAAACCAGTTGGACTTAATGACAATGTTTACTGCGTTCTTAGATTTCAAGGTTCCTCCATGGAAAAAACTAAATAAACAAAACAAGGAACTCAGTGAGTTAGTTCCTGTTGTCAGTTTTACAAAAAGACTTGGAAGAGGACAGACTTAGACTGAAAAGACACCGTTGGAAGCTTTTGTGTCACTGTCCAAACAGTCTCAGTGCTGACTGTTGCTGTCTAGCAGCTGGCAAACTCTACTCTTCAATGGGTTTTCAAAGATCAGTAATGGGATGAAGCAATTCTTACTCCAGGACATGGAAGAGAGGGCTTCAGGTAATGTGTTTGTGGAGATACGGGTCGGAAAGGTCTGATAAAAGTTCTACAGTGTGCTGTAAAGTGTGCAACATGTGCCACTTACGGACAGGCTCCGTCTTGAAGAACTCAGCGGGGCTGCTTTCACCTTCACCCTTGCCGTTGATGGCTGACAACTTCACCTCGTAGCTGGTCTCTGGCTTCAGGCCTGTGATAGTCACCTCACTGATGGAGCCTGTTACAATATATCAGAGGCAGTGCAATCCCCGTTGAGAACACCTTGATAATTTTGATTAGCGGTAAAACAAACAGCCCCTGTTCAAACAATACATGCATAATTAATTCCATCACGGGTAAACACTGATTAGCTCAATTCTCGTGTCATTCCAACAATGTTTAAACAACAGATAAATCTATTTAAAGATGGTCTAAAAGGTCTAAACCCAGAGATACACAGAAACAGAAATAACTGACAGCTGTTTCAAAACCATCAACCTGCAGCGTCAACACAAATGTTTAGATTACTTTTGGGGTTAGGATTTTTTTCTACACATCATTAAGCTTGCCTATTTCATCTTAAAATAATTATATTATTTTTCATTTGTTGCTTAATCTTGTTTCATGATTTTCATTGGGGTTTTATCTCTTGTGTAACCCTATATAACAAAAGTGCTATATGAACATTTCATTTAATTTTATTCAGTGTATCTGCACATTTATAAAAATTAAATGTGATGCTTTTTAAGACCTCAACAAAGAAAATGTAGTACTCTAAGTTAAGTCTAAGTTTTAAATCAATCACATTATTAATATGGATTATTTTTTTTACAATATTCACATGTATCTCCATACAACAAACATATTCAAAACCACATATACAATTATCAAAATATAATAATCAAAATATCTAATCCAATCAATGAACTCTGTTCCAGTGTTATGCATTACAACAACAACCTTCACATGTATAAAACAAAACCTTGCATAACTAATTTTGTTAGCTTTTAATTACAATTTGCTTGAAATCCTTAATCTTTACCAAAAAAAGAAAAAAATCAAATTTTGCCAAAACATGATTTTTATTTTGATTTGTGTTCTTACCATCTTGGACCATCTGCAGCCAGCTGCCCCTGCCCTGAGCCCTCCACTGCGCTCTGTATTTCAGGACAGGAACACCCCCAGTGGATTCGGGCTCCTCAAACAGGATCTGTGCTGTGGTAGAGAAGGGTCTCACCTCGCTGATGGATGGAGATGACGGCACCTCTGGTAAAGGGAGGAAATGCAGTGCGATTACAACAAAAACTGTAAGATTGCAGCACGCCAACGCTGTCAGACTCCATTGTTCCATTACACTAAAGGACTCAGCTCACAGCTCCTAATAGATCCCAAATGCATCTAAAAAAACTGCTTCGGCTTTGTAAGATATCTATGATTTGTGACATTAATGCTGTTTTTCAGGCACTAAATGCTGCACATTTCAGAAAAGAAAAAGGCAGGAAAAAAAATTAAAATGCTCCTATGACGAACTGCAAGCCAATCGCAAGTCAGCCTTAAATGACAAAAACTGCACAAAGAAAACCGCAGAAAGGTTTTTTTATTTTGATAAACCTTTGAGCTGGAAAAAGAAAGATTTTAGATGCATTCAAACACCTTGCAGTCAGCTAAGCACAACCTAATGTTTCAATATAATCAGGATCTTTACAATAATGTAAAGATCTTCAAATTGTAAACAGCTGGCACTGAAGGAGACACAAAATCAAATGAAAATGGTTGACCTGTAGTGTACACAATTAATTGACAATTAATTGCTCATTTACATTCACATTAGTCAAGTTTAATGATCAAAACAACCAAATGTTGGTTCACCTCCCACTGCACTCTCTATTTTAGAGAAAACAACTATATTTAAACTATTTGAACCACTGAGATTGGCAGTATCAGAGGTGGCTGTTCTGAATTCACACACTCTGGTGTGAGCACAGTTCTGCACTCAATCGCTTTGATCTTCGAAATGAAAAGGCACACTGTGATTACTGTGGTTGCCCATGTTCTGCTCTGAGGGCAAAATGTGGCGTTTTCAATTCATTTACTTCAGATTGTGGCTTACGAGTGGCATTATCTCTCTGCTCCCTCTTCCATTTGTCTAATGTGCTGGTGAGTCTATGGTATATCAGCTGGTGGTGAGTTGATGTTACAATGAAGTGTTGGAACTTTGATAAATTGTCTTTTAATTCATTATATACACACATACTAAAACCCTGGAAGTGCGCAATAGTATATAGTGTTTTACATTTCTTTTAACACTGCACTAAGTGAAATCCTCAGAGTTGCATTTTGTAAACAAGCAGAGGGAGTGAACGTTAAATTATCTGATGTTGGTTACAATGCCTTTTCATCTAAAATGTATGTATGTGTAATCTCACATTGTGGTAGATGTTTTGGTCTAATGTGTTTTGATCGGTTCCTGAAGCCTTGCACACTACGCACAATTTAATTTGTGTGCTACAATGACATTTACCTTAACTACTGATTATTTATGTGTTGTCACTCCAAATCAGTGTTCTAAGCATTTATGGAAAATGTACGCCCTACATGAGACGTCTTCCTATCATCTATAATCCTTCAGATGATGATGCTGAAAAAAAAAAATCGGACAAATAACTTAACAACAAATCACAGTCACTACTGACCAGCCTGAATGAGGAGGAACTCCTTGGACTCTGTACCCATCTCATTTGAAGCCGTGCAGTTGTAGCTCCCAAAGTCATTTTCAGACTCGGGGGTTATCTGGAGGAGGGAGCAAATATATGAAGGGCAGTGTACCAAAACAGATGAACAAACTTGTGTGTCAAACACTCTGAAGGTGACCTTTTTGTTTGTCTATTAGAGTAGCCTATTTTTATTTGTTGCTGTGAGCTTTCCTGCTGCTGAATTATTCATCACATTCTTTTTCCACAATGGAGCTGAAAGAAAACCCTTCACTTCAAGTCTATGTTCATGAAATCTTGATGACATAAGGGGTGTGTGTGTGTGTGTGCGCGCGTGTGTGCACCTGGAAGGACCATGTATATATGTGTACATTTATTTTATGGACTGTAAATCATGGTTTGACGTGTGTGTGTGTGTGTGTGTGCGCGCGCACCTGAAGATAGCTGGATGATGGAGTTCTGAAGATCTTAATGTTGGTGGCGTTTGAGTTGGGGAGCAGCAGTCCATCTCTCAGCCACACAATAGATACATCACTGGGATGAGCCTTGACCTCACAGCTGATATTGACAGCATTTCCCTCCCAGGTGTACACTGCCACTGCACCGTGGATCTTAGGGGCATCTAGTGAAAGAAAATGCATATAACACAGTTTTTCTGCCATAACATTTTAGATTTTGTGCTTTTAACAGTGTCTGAAAATAGTGCTGTGTAAATAAAAGTGAATTTAAGAGCTTTATATGATCAGGAAAGGCTTATTTTGAGGGTGGATGCTGTTGTAAAGTCACTTTTACAACTCATTTTGTAGTCCTAAACATTTATATTAAGAGAGAAGGAAATACTTACAGCGGACCTCCAGATATGCCGGCTGATCATCCTCTCCAATGGCACTGCGTGCTGTGCAGAGGTACTGACCAGCGTCTGTATACTTGACATACTTCAGAGTGAGGGAGGACACACGAGCGTCACTCCTCACCACTACAGTTCCATCTATACTCTAAATGGGAGAAGGAAATAGCTTGGTTTAGGAGAAACAAAGCATTCACATCAGTTATTTCCAGAGCCATATTTGCTTGCATTTATAGCTTTACATCTACAGAGCTTTCTGCAGAAAGACGTGACCTGGAAATAAAAAAGAAAAAGCTTAACCTGCCTTTAATGAGCAGAACAGACATTACATTAATGAAAAGGGCACACTCTCCTCTGTATAGACGTGGAAACATAAGAACACAGTTGACAGTGCGGGGGAGCTTATCAATAATTGATGACAGAAGGCACTAGAAACCATCTAGAGCTTTTCACACGGAGGGCTTACCAACTCGTGAAATATGCTGATGCATGATGATAGACAGCAGAGCCTTACCTTACATGCACTTTTATATTGAAGGCACTTAGGGCTTAGTGGCATTACACACAGTCATATCATTTTAGTAAAATAACACTTTAATCACTTGTTGTGATTTTTGGTCTGGTAGGTTGCAATGCTCTCTGAACTAACATGCCCCAGTTTCAGTGATGAAGGGCACGAGTCATAGCATTTGAAAGCATGGAAATAAACAGACAGCTGGCTAATAAGAAGTGTAAATGACCTTCCTGCTCTAGAGATACCTGGTTTCATTAACTTGATATGCAGTGTTACAACATCCGACCATAAGTAGCTTCCCGACCTTCAGGGTCAACAACCTGTGTGTTGTTGTGGTTGCTGTTGTCATGTGACACTAAACTGTCGGTGTACAGTTTCAGACAGACCAGATTTCTTCTTTTAAATAAACATATTCCCACACTAGGATATTATTAATTAAAACATGTATTATGCAGATTCTAAGCCTTAATTTCCCATCACTAAAGATTTAGGTGAACTTAACAGTTTATGAGGCTGCTAATGGCAGCAAATGTTAACCGTTTCCCCTGCACACAGTAGATCTCAGACTCAGTCTCAAACCAATTCAAATTGTGCAGGTTATTTTATGGATTTGGGTCATGCAAGTGTTTTTAAAAGTACTCTTTTATACAGTGAGCTTTGGTGTTTTTGTGAATTGTTCCTTTTACAAGGTGCTGCAGAACTGAACATCCAAGCCTCTCTATTGGTTGCATTCATGGCTTTGATCCAAGCTGCGGGCAAAACAATGGCACGGATGCTTTTACACATATTGAATTAGGGCCCAGTCTGGGCGGCCATGTAAGAGAAACCCTCGTTAGTTTGTATTCAAATTCAATAGACAAAGCATGTCTGGGGCATTCATTATGCATAGCGGGTAGCAGGACCAGGGAGACACTTACATAACACACTAGCCTTTTATTCTGACCCCTGTGCAGAACGCATTCTCCCTCAACCCCTGTGGTACCGCTTCCGACTCCTGCATCTGTGCAAGATGCCACACTATGTACAACCATGTTAGTCAGTATGTTTCATTCTGTGCTCCTGCTTTTTGGAGAAAGCAGCATCAAAATGACACCGAAGCCTGAACAACATATGGAGAGTTTCTCAGGGGCTACAACCACTCATTCTCTATATGAAGCCCATAATGACTGTTCACTGCAATTTAATATTGCGATTCATTAATGTTTAATAAGAATGGATTTTCAGTATGAATGTATAATGCAACAGAGTGGTTGTCTATTGGAAACATCCTTGATCATTATTTGTTGACTTTACTGATACAAAACCTCTTTACTCTCTGTGAAAACCTGTTCTATAATACAGATGAGGAAGAAAATAAAGACTTTCAGAGAGAAGCTCCTCTAATGAATCAAACCAAACTGACAGCAGAGCTCTCCAACAGTTTCTTCAGCCTTACCAGCAGAAGAGAAGAGAGACACTGCTGGAACATCAGAGCATAAAATTGAGAATCCACTGAGGACATGTTTAACTCATGTCTCACCAAATCTTAACAGGCCCAGCATACAAATCTACCCTCCCCTGAATGTACCTTCCCTTCCGTGCCTTGTCAAATGAACACTCAGCTGCCTACGCATTTGCAACAAACATGCTCAGCATGCTCATACTGCCCCATGCTCAAACTGCGTTTTTTTAAATGGGATATCTTGCAGAGATCAATTCAGAGTGCAGGTAAACCATATTGTCAGAAAGTGAAAATTATTATTGCCTGATCCATTATTGCACTCACAACCTGAAACCACAAATGTGCTGCAAATAAACTGCTGAGATGTAATTTGTGAGACAAGTTGACTAAAACATGGTTCATAAAATAAAGTAGCATGACATAACTCTGTTTTTAAACCGTGTGTGTTCTTGTTTTACTAGGATACATTTTACTAATCCAAATATTAAAAATAATGCATTTCACCCTTACTTTAGGTAAAAGTGTATAGCAAGCCTAAACAAAAGATTCCCAATGCTACCACTTCAACAGCTTATTACTGCTAATGCACAAAACGTGTACACTGTTTTACACAAACCTTGTAAATACTGTCAGCATGTGCCTGATGAGAAAGGTTCTTCCTCACCTCCTGTAGTTAGTAGTGTGTGATAAGCATTTTCATTCTAAACATTTTAATCACAGGTGTTACTAGTGAACACATGTCAGATGTCAATATTTAGTCATTGCTGGAAACTGGGTATTTTTTTTACATTCACTTTCTGAAAACTATTAGAGTTTTGAGAATGGAAAAAGACCAATTCTCTTGATGTGCAGAGCTCCCTGCAATCTGAAAATAAAATAGCAAGGCTATTTGAGGAACCAAATGGTCTAGAAATACATACTCATTTACTGTCAAATGGTACAAAAATATAACAAAGGCAACCCTGATATCTGATCCTGCAACTGAAACGCTGATGGGCTGATCATCGATGACGTACCTTTGTGAGAGCACAAATTTCTGTTCATTTGAATGCCCAAAAAGACAAATCTGTACCAGCTCTGTCCTCTAGTACGGTGCACTCAGCACTAATATTGGAGATGACAAAGTGGTATTTCTCACATATGTAAAACACATATTCGATAGTGCAGTAAGTTGGAGAAAAGCTTATGTGGGCAGCTCTCTCTTTTGCCAATTTTCACATTCTTTCAGGAACACTCTCTGGCTCCCGACACTCTGGGCTGCCGCACAAAGACATCTTTCATTTTCTCTTGCATACATATTCATTCACCTTTGGTCCAACGAATCACAACTATAGATTTATTTTCTAATGTCAAAAATACATGTTGAAGTTATAATCAAGAATTGGCAGTGGGTTGAGTGAGATCTGGGGATGTGGGTGGGAGGACACAGAGATCTGTGAAGAGTTTTACCTCAGCAAAATCAGTTTTTTGAGCGAAAACAGGTCGACAAACTGCAAGTAACAGAATTAGCATTAAATCTATAAATGACCAACGAAAAGTAATTATAAAAATCATATTTGAGCAGGCAAATGTCTTGTATTGACTTATGTTCTGAGAGGCTAGGTTAAAGGTCTGAAGTAGGCTACTGAATGTTAACTTTATATGGAAACCAAACAAGGTAAACAAAGAGACAAAGACAGACAGACTTTCACTGGCCTGTTTGGCTTCTCAGGGTTTGTACACTTCCTGACCCTTATTTGATCAAGAATTTTGATCTGCATCCATCCAGAATTGAATTAGACTCCCCTGACATGAAAGATGGATGGGTGTAGGAAAAAGTCATGCATTTAGAATACCTTGTGCTGCTCGGGCCGAGTCCATGATGCCTGTAGAGGACAGAGACAACAACAAACAAAAGGCAAAGCAATTCTTAGAAAGTAATCCTTATCCAGGCAAAGCTGGGATGCTGCACATTGCATGCAAGCATTAAGTGTCCAGTTTATTTTCCGTACATCCACAGCCCCTGATCTGAATGTCTGATTTTGCTGAAAGCCTGCAAATACAATAACAGGTATGCTTTAGATTTCCCTTCCAGAGAAGCCTATTATGTGACAACAGGAGTTTGCTTTTAAAGGTGGATTTTTTGGGGGATTTTTAATGGTGTGTTATTTTCTGTACTGCACACTAGAACAACACTGCTTCTAACCCCAAAAGAAGTAACTCTATTGGCACCATGATGGCGCAAATGCTTACAGATAAGAAGGTTATTGGTTTATCAGGAAGAGGTGACTCAATTACACTGCAACAACAGATATGCTATATGTTGGCCTGTTTGGTAAAACTAGTACAGACATTTTCGATTCACAATCCATTTTTTAGGCTTAAAGCAAAAGTGAGAATATACACAATAAAAGTGAATTTACTCTAGCACTGTTCCGTCTGTCCTACATCATGAAACAATAGTACCCTAGTCATCAAGTCATTGAACACTTGCTGTGTTTCTCAATAAGCAATGAGGGGTTTAAAAGAACCAATTTTGCTGCCGCTCTTCCTGCACCCCATGCGACACCTGGAAATAAATCTTCGCCTACAGGTGGCCTGTGTTATGTTGAGTAATTTTGCAAGTCAGATGTTCTGCTCTGAATGTTAACATTACTTGTATTACAGTCTCAAATGAAGTGGGTTTTTTCATCGTTATGCTAAAATAGACAAACGTGATTTGCATAAATTCAGAACTTAAAAGTTTCATTCTTTAAAAAAAGATATGAGTGCACCTCTCCCCGTCAGTGGAAGTTTATAAATCTACAGGCACGTTAACTTTAAAATAAGTCATTACTGTATTATAAGAATGGATGCATTAAAGATTCACTAACTGACCAAAACTATATTGTTTAAATAAGAACTAGGGCTGAGTTATTGTCAAATGTTATCATTAATTTCTTCTCCATACATCACGTAGTGAACGCATTCTCATATTGAGGAATAGCAGTGCAGTTCTCATGTCTAACTGATGAAGTTACATTTCAAATAATTGTACATTCTGCCTATTTTTAGAAAATTATAGTCAATATTATTATTGTATATTACTAGGAAAACACTAAAAGCACATTTGATGAAAGTTTTGGTTGGCATCAACATGAGTAACATTTTATCTTGCCATTTAGAGTTTCTGAGGAAATAAAATCACATCTGTTAAGATTATCATAATCATGTTGGTCACTTCACCCACTCTACTGAATACAGTAAAACACCCTCCTGAAAACATAATCATTTACATCATGACAGATAAAATCAAACTTCTGGATAACAAACACACTTTGGACTGTACTAGACAACATGCTACATCAAGTTAAATCACAATAACACTGAAAAGCCCAACTCCACAAGACAAAAAGCTCTTTGGAAAGCATGCTCTATGGATTTCATGTTACTGAAGAGGAAAATGTTAAGCATGACAATGTGATGTGATGGCCCAAATAGTGAAAAAGTGTTGAAGCGTAACAAGCAAAATGATAAACAGCTATTTCATCAGGTGCAACAGCAAGAAAATGTCAAGTAAATGAAAGCAATCTTCTGGAATAATTGTAGGGCAAAACAGTGAACCAAACCATCAATGAATCCACATCTAAAATCGCCCCTTTATTGTCCTCTCATAATCAATGCTGGTGGCTTATAAATAACACAAACAACATATGGTGCGTTTGAATTCAAGTACCTTAACCTGACTCACCAATTACTATGACATTAAGCAAAATGAAGACGGTAAAAAGAGGATAAAACACTTGCTAGACAAATCATATACAAAGCTTACTACATGAGTGTAATTTCACTATGTTCTTAACAGCACTGTAAGTCCTCTACTGTCACAGTAAAACACACTGCGCACCGCACATCATTACAAACAGCAGCTGGCTGCATATCACCATAAGTGCTAAGAAAGAACGGTAGCCCAATTAAAACAGGCAACCTAATAGGCTGGAACATCACCACCTCATCCATACGCTCGTCTGCAGCGCTGCTTCTGCAGTAAGTGAGCTGACAAGTATCGCTGTCATATCTGTGACAGGTGTTTGTTTAAGACAAAAGGACGACGAACAATAGCGTGAGGGGAGCGCGCAAACAGGAAGACACTAAAACACAATCTCTTCTCCGAGCAAACGCGCAGAACAATATGGAGACGGTTCTCTTGGGACTTATCGTTTTCCCAGGCCATTGTTATTCCCTTCCATAGTGAATTATTCGTGCTCTTTGTTCTGACATGAATTGTAATGTCAGCGTGAAGAGGGCATTGCAGAGAGAGAGAGGCAAGAAATGCACTAAACACATAAATGTACAGAACCCTGGCAGTGTTTCATTCAGTGGGTGACGCCTGACTGAAACCATTGATTATGCATATTGTCATCGTCCTGTGTCATTAACTGCAGAGCATCAGAACCTCTGCCAGCACATCACAGAAAACTGACTAGTGTTTTAGTGAAGAAACCCTTACATCACCCCACTACTGAGCTAGCAGGCGTGCTGTTGTAAATGAGTAGCCTTTTGTGTTTGGAGAAAACAAAGCTCTCTCTGCATTGGCACGCAACGCTTAAAGCATTCCTGTATTTCAGATGCCACACAACATTAATTACACATTTTCTTTAAGCATCTCGTTACTTATTAAATAATCATGAATTTCTTTTCTTAGGTCTTTAATTTCTAATTGGCAATCTGGATGTTAGACAGAGCAGCCCTAAAATGTGGATGTGTCCTGAAACTTTACAAAAACACACAGATTACAGACATTTAGTGCCATCACCCAATCAACTACAAACTTTAATGTGCTTTTAAGTTTTATAATTAGTCATATTTCACTACAACTTCCCTCTGTATAGTTCAAAATAGTTCCAGATAATTACAGCTTGAAAACTCTGCATCAAGCAGAATGTTTAATATGTATTCAAATAGGCAAAACATTCATTATGTAGATAATGTACAAAGCATGGATAAATACTTCATTTACATTTTCAGTTATTAAACAGACACACTTATCTAGAGCGACTCGCAGCAAATGCTTTCAAAGGACTGAAACAACCGAAAACCACACGTAAAGTTGAAAGTTTTTAAATAAATATATAAACACTTAACTTTAATAGCCGTATAAACAAAACAAAACTAACCACAGATAAGTACCAATTTAAATTTGAAACAAAACTCAAAGCAGGCGTACACCCACAAGCGTACAACAGTTTTTGAGAATACCACTTCTTTTCTATTGTATGATACAGTAATCTCCCTTAATCCTCACATCGTGCACCCCTTTACTCACAGCTATTGGACAATGCTTTTGTCTGCAGATGACACTGAAGATTTAGTGTAGGAGGTTATTCAGAATGAATTTGTTTCTCCCCGTGTTAACCTTTAAAACCGGAGACCACAGTAAAAAAAGGAGACAGAGTCAAACAAAGCCAGACAAGATTTCCTTAAGCATCAAACCGACAACGAACGGCTAATCTGTCCCAGAATATGAGCTGTAACATGGACTGTCTTGGTTTCTTACATGACTGAAATACACTATCTAAAAGTATTCTTTAATCCTGATCTTTCTGCTCAAACATTATACAGTAATTCAACGTCTGCTGCATCATACGTATAGTTGTCACATGACAGGTGAAGATAACATAATTAAAACCTTTACCCTTTGCTCTCTATTCTTTATACTTGTACATAACAGTAGCTCTACTGAAAGAGTCAACAATAAAGTAATTAAATGTGATCTTAAAGACACCCTGTGGAGGTTTTTTTATACCATTACTAGCACTAGGGAACAATGCTTTTACATGCGAGACCATACTCATTCCTCGCTCTTCCGCTGATCTACAGATGGCGGTAACGCAGCAACAAATGCAGGGAAGAAGAAGAAGACCGCCAGCAGGTAAACATGGATGTAAGCGATGCAGGTTTCAAACTTTTAAGAAAAACTGGTAGTAAAGTATTTTATGAGGAAGGAAATACATTCAACACATTTGTTACACTTCAAGGATGCACACAGTGTGTTTTGGTGAGTAACACTGAATGTAAACAGAAACTTTGTTTACAGGATGTTTACACTCCACAGGACACCTTTTATAAACCATAAACAGATGTTTTTTTAAGGGTTGTTTAAGGCTTTATTCTAGCTTTAAAAGGTGTAAGAAAGCCAAAATATGTGGATTATTGAACCATGAAAAGAAGTTATAGTTCCTCACAAATGCACCTTAACTGATCACTCAATTAACTGTTGTTGTGGTGAAACTACTACCTGTACAGCAAGATGATACTTTTTTGTTTGTTTATAATGTTAAACAGAACATCATGATGTCTGTTCTTCATTGAGCAGTAACCAATAACTAAAAGGAAAAGTGGAGTTTTTGTAAATCACATTACTCCAGTAATCCTCTTCTCTTATGCCACTGCATTTCCTGTTTAACAACGAACAAAACATCACTGATATGTTAATGATAAAGTATTGTATGGGAATAAAAATTGTTTCATGATCATAGGGTTCTGCATAAAAAAGGTGTTATTCAAACAAGAAATTAAAGCGGCTGACCAACTAGGGAGCCAAAGAACTGAAAACACATTTAAATGAACTGCTAATTAATTCTGTCCATTCATCACCACCACACATCTAAAATGGCACAGTACAGATCTGTACTGGTTCTCTGACCAACACAAAAATCTCACATTAATATACTAAAGAGAGAATCCTGCTCTTGACATCCTTTAAAGTTTGTTTAAAAATTGAACAATGAATAAACAGCTGCCTTTTTTTTTTTTTTTTCAATTCACCATGTCCACCCCAAACGAATGTCGTTTCATTTGTCACACCAGTCCTGGATGAAATACAGCTGTTATGATGATTACAGACAGCATGACAGACGGACATCAGATGAACAAACAGAACATGACAATTAAACAATTAGCAGCCGTTTCCTCACACATTCATTAGAGCCCCACCATGGAAAACATTTCCCTTGCTGATAATCAGAACTATAAAGGAAAATATAAGCAATCTGCTCTCTCTACAGTCTACAGTGATTCAGTAAGGCTGCTAATCGTTTCTTTGAAGACAGCTGTGAAGAGATGCCACAGATCACGAAGCATACTGCAGACTAATATGCAAAACACACTGCCACCACAGCACAGCTGTGCGTCACATGACATGCGTCACATGACATGTCATGGTGCTGCACGTCAACAGGACTACACGGTGCAGAAAATGGGTGGGTAGTGCATATTGCAGATGCCTGTTTTTTTTTTGTTAACAAAACGCCTCAGTGTGTGTTATTCATTTCCTCAGCACCCACCTGCAGCGTCAGTCTTGACACCTACAGTATAGCTGGCCAGGCAATGTACTTTTTGACATATAATGGTGAGACTGTAGAGCTCTGAGTGTTACTCTAGCCCTCTGATGAGTCTCCTCATCCATTATGACAGCTTCGATGGCACAAAAGAAGACAATCTGTCAGAAGAAGTCGTCTAAGTGCAGCAGCTGGGAGGTGGTGTTCTGCAAAAAAATGCTGCTTCTCAGGGGACGTCTACACTGGTTAATAGGAGAAAGGTGTAAACTGTTACTGGGCGGTGTGCCTCGCCACTGTGACTATGTGGGTTTACAAAGAACAAAAAAAAAAAAAGATAGGCCTGTCGTGATGTGCGTCATATGGTGGTAGCGTGTTTTGCACTTGAAGTGATGCTCCATTCAAAACCTATTTTTGAATATCAAACGCACAGCCCTGTAGGCTTGACAGCTGGCTGTGAAAAGTTTATACTTCCATTTTCATGGAGCGCAGTGGCTGTAGTCTGCTTGAAATCAATCACATCAGTTACAATGGATTTCAACAGTGACCAGTTTTCACGGCTGGAATAATGCCCATTAAACCTCTTCTTGCAGCATAATCCACTTCTCCACTGGCCACCTCTCTGATCAGCATGTTCCAAACACTCATATTCTCCTATTTCTGTCTGCATGGGGGTGAGTGCTTGATAATCAAAAGATAGATTTTAGGTGGAGCACGTTTACCCTCAATTTACAAGTGATACTGACGTAAATGCTAGACAATCTACAGTACTATGGCGATGACAGACAGACTGAGCTGGGCTTGACTCCAGGCAAACTCATGCTGTGATGGAAAGTTTGAAATGATCAGGCAACAGCGACACAGAAATGGTCTTTCCCTTTTATTACGTTATTAACCAAATTTTCATCTGATCTCGTGAGATAAGCTCTGCACACTTTGTATCACAAGATCAGTGACGATTTCAGGCTATGTTTGGGAGGCATGCAGCAGTCGAATCGATTTCATGAACTCTGATGAGATCATTCCTTGGGGTTTTCAAGAAACAGCTGGGACACTTTCAATAAAAAGGGGATTATTTGATTTCAGTGGGGGTTTTGTTAAATCTGGAGGCATACATTGCAACACTACTCCAGTACATTTCTGTGCCACGCGGATTTCATACCTGGTAGATCCTGTTTAGATGTGCCTGTAGGAAGAAAATGTAGTGCATGTAATGGACTGGCTCCAGAATTCCTCCATGAACTACAGTATCTCTTGGAAGCATTTTCACCCTCATTACCTCTCAACTGTAGCAAGACACCAAGACCTTGAAGAACCAGGCCATGTGGACAATAGATGTACGAGAATACCAATCAGGTATTCATTGTTTTTGATGGTTTGCACATGGAATATTGTAGAAGACACTATCAAAAGGACATAGTATCAAAGATGTAATGGTAGGTAAAATGCTAGCTCTTAACCAATGCAATGCCAAAACAAATTGAAAAGATGGTAGCAGAATATCCATAGATAAACATTATAAATGATATTTTAATATAAAAAGTTTTCAATCACCAGCATGAGCAGAATAATGATAACGGTGATTGAAAATGCTAAACAAACACTTGATCATTCAAGTGCTCATTCTAGCCAACACTGTACAATAAGAAGCAGACAAAGTTTAATTACTGCCTCAAATTGCATGCTTATTTCGGGAATGTTATAATTGGGTTTCTGATGCAGATTTTCTTGACATTTGGGAAAACTCCAGTCAAATCTGAGTGTACTTCACATTACTGGCTGAGTATCGCTGAGCTAATTACATGCGATCCACTGGGCCATCTCGAAGGAGCTGCTAATTTAGAGGAAATAATCAGCAGTACATAAACCTTGCTGAAGGTGTTTTGCAATGAAACTGTCCCCCACCTGCACATGATCAATATACCTCTTGAATTTAGGTTAAAGGGATTCAGTTCCTCTCCTTGAGACACTGGCGTCCTGCAGGTTTGTGTTCCTCCCTGTGGTTACTAGTCAGTGTGTCCCAGTTCCACATCACATAATAATTCATTATAAAATATACTAAAAAGAAAGTTAGTGTACAAGAAACTTGTTGTACATACAGGAACTGATTCACCGATATCAGTCAAACTGCAGCTTCATGAGTATATCACCAATTTCCAATTTGGAAGTATCACAAATTGCAAGTAAAATAAATGTTTTCATGGATTTATTTCTGTTAATTATTTTCTGTGCTGTCGCCAGAGACAATACAACACCATCTGTCATTTTTTCTCTTTTTTAGCATCTACATAGTGGTTTTAGTATGTAATTTTCCCAGTGTGTACTGGTTACTTTAAAAAGTTAGACATTTTAGACTTTGCACCAGGTGTGGTTCATTAACTCCAGGAGGAAAAATGCTTGCAGGACACCGGCCCTCAAGCACTTAGGATTTAGATATTTAGCTTTTACCGTCATCCACACTGCCTTTATTACTTTACCTGCTCTCCTTCAGTGAAGACGCGCTCACCGTAGCTCCAGTTGATGGTGGGAGTTGGATCACCTGATGCCTCGCAAGTCAGAGTTACCTGCTCCTCCATCTCTGAGGTGCTCTGGTTTACGATGTACGTGATCTTGGGCTTGACTGTAAACACAAACGCATAGTCATCACAACCGCACTAGCATAACAAGACAGCCAGGTGGGTTTGGCAGTACAAGTACAATAAATGCAAGAGCAACTCTGTGGATTTGGGATGAGTTCAAAGGGAGGATGAGGATCAGAAACTTGACAGGTGAGTGGGATTTTTATGGCAGCAAACTTGTATTTAAGCTTTTCCAGTCCCAGCAGAGGAAAGGTTGCGATAACCATGTGTGGTTCCAAACTTAAGTCATGTAATAATTTATTTCGCCTATCTCAAACGAGCCAGTCTTCATTTTTTGTTTACATTAGAGAAAACTGTCACGTTACAGTACACCTTAGCTAACCTGAAAGCACAGCAGGGTGCTACAACTGTGACATGAGCAGAGCGAAGCAAATTGAAGTGCTACTTCAGAAGCGTGAGGTTGAGTATTAACTCTGTGCTTTCATATTTTTCATTCCACTCCATGAAGCATGAATGCATGGATCAACCAGTACATTTGCTAAATGTAAGCCTATTCAATATAGTACATATCATTTATAATTTTTAGCACATGAAAACGATTGCAACGATGTATTAAAATGCTTCCATCTCAACCGATAATGATTAAATAAACAAAGGAACAGCTGTGTTGGCATTTTGTTATTTCTAAATAAGAACATATTTGAACATGTATCCACAGCTAAGGGTGTCACAAACTGACTGGCAGCAGCTGATTATCATTTTTTTAAATGGATTGTATCAGCTATGTTAATCCTGATTCATTTTCTGATCTTTTCTTATCATTGAAACACTGGAACCCTTTTCTAGGATACAGCATTGTGAGCAAAAGGACCGTGGAGCGGCATAAGCAAATGAACAGCAGCCAGCAGTTTCAATACCAGTAA
The DNA here is from genome assembly GCA_005408345.1 of Macquaria australasica. Classification (NCBI taxonomy): domain Eukaryota; kingdom Metazoa; phylum Chordata; class Actinopteri; order Centrarchiformes; family Percichthyidae; genus Macquaria; species Macquaria australasica. The sequence goes on from SEMN01000236.1 coordinate 210,292, forward strand.
CCACACTGATGATGTGTGTCAGCAAGTGAAGTGAGCAGAGCTGCTTTGAGTATTTTGCAGGTGCATGACGCCTCTAAAAAGCTGCTGCTGCTGTCTAACAACTGAGTTTAAGCTTCAATATTTTCTTCATGCTGGAGAGAGAAAGAGATCCTGTCTAAGCCAGTAAAGCTCCACATTGACACTCACACACACTTTTCTCCAAAGATATTGATGCATAGCACGTTTTCTGAGTTCAGAGGTAATCAGTGCTCAAACTATTTGCTTTACTAATTTCAATGTAGCCCTATTTAAAGGCTCTGGAAATCTATCAGTTATTTTCAGTTCCTTGCTTTAAGGTCATACACGAACATTTTCTCCTAAACATAGAACAGAATTGGTTATTTCACAAGAGAGATGTCTGCATTTCTTTTTTTGTCTGTGCTCTTCTCACTGGTTTGAAGTGAGTGAGGTTCAGTTGGAGAAAGGTGCTGTCACATACTTCCGTGCACCAATCAGAATTTAGTAACATTTGAATCAAAATTAAATGATAGTTGTGAGTTTGTTTGCTTATGTTGCCAGCACTGAAGCACTAAAGCCCCATTCGGATGGTACTTCTCAATAATTTAACACATTGTTCCGGGCGGCATTTCAACCATCGAGAAATTACAGGATATGGTCTGTAATAGACATGGATATTAAGTTGGACAAACGCCCCCCCAAAAAAACAAACAAGCCAAAAGCCTCCTCAGGGGGGTGCCGGAGAGTTTAAGGGGAGGTATGGAGGGAGAGACGTGAGGCAAAGATACTGCATGAGGCGAATTTGAGTGTAAAATCCTGCTTCTTGGAATCATAACTGTCAAATCTCAACTCACAGACATGAAACAATGAAACATATTTATATCATACAGTGCGATTAACACTTTCCGAGGATATCATTATTTCAGATGTCTATCGCGAACAAAACATCCATAAATCCGTTTAGAAATCAGTCATGTGAATAATCACATTTTTAAGTTTTCTTCAGTATTAAAGTAATCCAGTGATAGTTGTCTGTACATCCATGGGTACAATGCAAACATGAACTGCTAACAGCTAATTCTGCATACGTCTAACGGTGCATTAAAAGTAAAATGTAATAAAAATGTAAACAAAAAGAAAAAAAAGGGAAACAAATATAGGCTAAAAAATGCGGGCCTCAAAAAACAATACCAGTACCTGCAGCTGATATTACAACAGCCCGTTTGCATGTTTCCATCTATCAGATTAGCTAAAACATTTCTGACAAACTCCTTTTTTACACAAATGTTAAATTTCACACTGAGCTGATAAAAAAAGCAGAAGGACAAACTGCTCTTCATGCACAAGATCCACTTTAAAATACAAAATAAATTAAATTACAAGTGAACCGGTGAGTTCACCAAAAAACTGTACGTAATTGCGGCTGTAATTATTACTGAGGGGTGGGGGTGACAAAAATGACCCACATGCGCACCAACAAAATTAAAATCACTGACCAGTGCAGGTTAAAATCACCCCACCTCCCCTAGAGAAAAAGATCCAGTCCTAATTGGGCTTAAAAATGCTTGTTTCAAAACATTACCTTTAACTGTTGCTTATTTAGTCATAGTTATTGAATGTTATAGAGAAATACGTAAGATTTAAAACCACATGTTCAGAGGCTTTAAGGTGTAATGTATGCACCATGCAGCTGTAAGAAAACAAACATCTAAATCAGACTTGGTGTTGATGGGTACTCAATATTCAAGAACTCCAATCAGGATCTGGGAAAAGAAAAACATGATCGGGAAAACACATTTATGCAGCTTTCATATTCAGAAGTGGGAGATGCATGATTGCAGCTTTTCCCACATTGATGTACGGATACCAGAGCTTTGTGAGTGCGAGAAAATCTTCAAGATAGTGAGGTAAATTTTGCTAAAGAGGTAAACAATGTGCTTTGAAAGCTGTCTTCTGTAATTTTATGGTAATTGTTTACCCGTCGAGCTCTGAACAACCAGGCCCTGGCCACCTCTGTTGTTTAGGAAAATAAACTGCACCAGCTAACTCATTGTAAATTTAATTGACAACAAGACTACATTAACTGATATTGTGATTGGGGCTGAAATTAAGGTCGTCGTTACGTGACAAAATAAAGACAACAACAACCTAGCGGGCAAAAGTGGTGAAAACAGAAAAAGACTTCAAAGAGTTCAGCTGAGCTCATCCCACTTGGCCAGTTCTCTAAATCCTTAAGCTTCAGCCTTACATGAAACAACCACAACCCACACTGAAACAACACCTCATCTTGTATCCCTTAGAAAACAGACACATAACCATACTATTGTTCTTCCCCCACCTACATACTCGTATATCTCATTCCCACACACTTGGAACAATTTATATAGTGTCACTTTAGTACATGTACGTATATAAAACGTTTTGCCTTACCAAACACTCTCAGGCTGAGTTCCTGCTCACTTTCCCCAGCCTTGTTCTTAGCAATGCAGGTGTACTCTCCTTCATCCAGCTTGGTAACATCCATTAACGTCATTTCAGAGCCGTCTTCATTAAAGCTGTACTTCTCTCCTGCCTCAAGAACCTCTTCATTCCTGTGAAAAACATGAGTGTCGAACATTATATCCACCTGTCCAATCACTTTCAAACACCTTTTTTTAAACTTCACCATGTTATATTTAAAAAGATATCCGTTTCCTAATCTTTAGAAAATAAGCAGTAGTTTCTAGATCCTTGAATGACAAAGATAAAAGTGATGAAGTAGAAGTGCTGTGATGAAAAAGGAAGGTGAAAGCTGAAGATCTCAGAGCAGAAAATGAGGGCGATGATGTTTTTCTTCTGCAAGCCTTCTGGCATTTGGCTCATGTATTTAAATTTTGTCCTAGTGGAATATAAATTGTTTGTCACCATTGTTGCCAGCCATGTAAAGGAGATAATATTCTCTGGCCTCTGACTGTTTGTGATCACTCACAATCCAGCTTTCAACAAGTTGCTGTTGCCGTCTAACTGCAAAAATGATTCCAAGGGCAACAAAATACTAAAAACCAAGGCCAACAGTAGCTCCTGGGCTGTTTGCACTTTGTGGCCCCCCCAAACTAAATTGCCTACACAGCTAACTGCTGTCTTGGAAACAAGATGAACAGGAACAGTCTAACAAAGCAGAAGCCTATCAATGGTTGTATTCAGATACACAGAATAATGTGGCTATTGATGACACTCCAGTCTTCAGGTTTCACTTTTTACATGCACCTTTAAATACCCTGTGATTAAGTATCCCATTGCAATGAATAAACCAGTTAGTAGAATATCCCTAATAAAAGTGTCTGGCGTACACTTTGGCCTCCGGTTTGATGGATGTTTTTGTTTTTATAGACTGTTTTTGATGTTTGCGTCCAGCCTAATTGCAGGTTAATTCTACAAACTAACATTGTAAATATTGTTTAAATTATTAGGGCAATGTGCTGGCATTCTGACAAGTGCTGCTGCAAATGTCCAAAGCATTTGTCTCTCCAGTTGCTAGCAGAGTTTTACCTTGTCCAGGTCACCATGGGTTCAGGATAGCCATCAACAGCGCAAGTCAACATGGCAGGCTGCCCGACATCTGCTGTGGCGTTCACCTCTGACTGCCATACCCTGATGGTCGGGAGCACTGAGACACAGAGAGATAGATAAATAATGAAATAGATGGGAAGAAAAATAAATTGGTAGATAGATACATACAGACGCAGATAGTCACAGAGATAGAGAGTAGGGGGGAAAACAGAGACAGAAGCTGTGACAAATTCAGAGCACTTATTTTAGGCACACTCATTTGCTAGGCTCAGAAGTTGCAGGAAACAGACTTCATTAGCATGGAACATCTTTGATACACGGTTGCTCTGGGCAACTGTTTCCAGACTGATGCTGAGCCTGGTCGCCTCTAAGGATTTACAGCTTATTTAAGCATCATGGGACACCTGGCGCACAAAAACATGCATGCAGGAACAAAAAGGAAATAGTACAAGGGAGAGGGGGGGCTGCTAACCGTTCACAACGACCTTGATGACCCGCAGATCAATCTCGCCGCGGGCCATGAGGCGACCCTCGCAGGTATATAAGCCCTCATCTGTCTTCTTTATGCCACGGATTTGAAGGTGATTGTTGCCCAGTACTTTAAACCGAACTGTAAGGAAGCAGAAGATAAATGCATTGTCAGGTGTGTTACATATTTGACAAGTTTAAATTAGGCACAAGTCATTGACTTAAAGTATTAGATGATAAACAGCTGCTGTTGTGCTACCAAGAGGCTTACATAGTGATGTAATAAAGCTCCATATATAAAGAAAACTGAATTAGTCAACTATGGCAAAGATTCACTTTAATATATCTAGCTGACAACTTAATAATGCAGAGATATCAGTGACTAAATCAGACATATTCTGTCCTTGCAAAAAATGTTAACATACGTGAATTGAAAACTTGAATTTATGCATTTTCATCAAGTTCCATTAGTCCAATAAATATGCAATATTTGTGTCCGTCTCGGGGGGAAACCGTTACATGAAAAACAACTGAAAATACAACCCTTTTTTGGACACAGATTTCATGTAATTTCCACTTTGACAAATTCATATCTGTGAGCATGCAAAAAGAGAAATATGGACAAAGCCCACAAGAATCTCTGAGATGAAATGTGAACCGAATAAATACAATCATGTAGTAATTCAAAATACTATTACAACCCACACATGAGCTTGTGTTATTTTCCCAGTGAGCAATACCAACAATACCATACACATTATGATATTGCTCAGTGTCAGGGGTGAATAACAGAGAATCAATTGTATTTTCAAATTCAAAACCAAATTAATTTTTCCTTTCAAAGCACAGGATAAACCCTGGAAGAGAATGGCAACAAAAGCAGGGCATCAACAATTTCGAGCCTCTAACACTGGTAAATCTGCATATCTATTATAGCTTGTTGTGTCTGTGGTTGTATTTCGACTGTGAAGTCTTGTAGTATGTAGTAGTCTATGTCCATTAAAGTTACAATAAATTAGTCACATTTCAGTTAAGCTTTTAGGTTGGATTTTTATTTTAAAATATGGTTGTCACAAAAGTTTATCCTCAAATCTTAATTCTACAAAACTGAAATACTATAATGATGTTACTCTGATGTAGATCTTCTGGCCATATTACTTTCTTAATATGGGTATGGCTGGGTATCATACATGAAATTGTATGACTACCTAGATAATGGCCTGATTTACAACAAAGAACACAAAATATTTAGTAATGACAGCTTTTTTTTATTCTTTCTAATATGATGGACTTCAAAGGGATTTTATGCAAACCATTGTGCAAACCAGACAGGCACCAGTTGAACAAAACACTAACAACTCAGGAATATTAAGAATATGTGGAGTTAAAACAGATGACAGGAGCCAATAACCATATCATGCTGTTCAGAGAACTCTTACCATCTTTTTCCATCTGTATTTTTGCTCCTTTATATTTCCAGAGGACCGTGGGTGGAGGCGAACTGACGACGTCACAAACAATGTTGGCATTGTCTCCTTCAGTAAACTCTTGGGGTGAGGGTGCATTTGTGAAGGTGATTTTTTCTGGAATATAACATGCAAAACACTTTTCACTCATTGCAGCATGAGTCTCCATCTTCTTCACTTAGTCTGGCTGTTGGGAGGGAACATATTTGTTTTCACTGATACAGAAACAGTTGTTAAGCATTTGTTTTAAAATATTGTTCCAGAAGCAACAGGATATCTTCAGAATCACTCTAGCAATTTCTTTTCAACTCCCAACAATTGTCATTTTTATCACCACACATTTCTACGTACAAAAATTACAAAAAGATTCTGAACCATTTTACAAGCCAAGGTCACAAATAATGAATTATGTAACCTTAACCCACCAACTTCCTTTCAACTATGATGAAAAGAACTTTCTTTCCCTCAAACTTGCTTTATCAGGCACTGTTTTATGTTACCTCAAGCTTATATCTCTCTAAAGAAGCTCCTCTGACTCACTATTTTCTGTTACCGGAACTAAAGCATTTCTAAAACTAACCAAGTGGTTAATGGAATTTGCTGGGAGCTCTACAAGTACAATAGTATTAACATCAAAATATATTTAAAGTCTTTTCTTTATTTTGATTATATTTTGTATTATTAATCTGAGGTGCTTTGCATCTAAAAATATTCCAATTTTTTTAACCTTTACTGAGCCAGGACAAATGCTCATCTTAAGAAACTGAAAAATGACACTGCAGTCTTATGTTGCAATTGACACTGTATATTGATTTCAACACACAATATCCACATGGGTGACCACTTCTGATAATAACCTAAAATAGGGACTGAAATAACAGGAAAAGTTCTGTTTGGAAAAGGATTTCATTTCTGATGGACATTTGCTGATGCTTGGCATTCATGGAAAATAAAAGCCATTACTCACAAGAAGTACACAACAGACAGGATCATTAAGCAGCCCTCTAATGGTCTTCCGACCGTTTATTGAACTGATGAAAAATCCATCCTCACTTGAAAAGAAAAGGAGTAATGCGTTGCCCTTGAGCAGTCAATAACATACTGTGAGTTCAATAAACAGGATTTTTTTTCCTTCCTCTGTTTTCATACCACTCAATTTGGAGAGTGTACAGGGTGAGGAAAATACTTACGGAAGATTTTCACTTTGACGGTTGACTCCCCTTGCTGGTCTCCACTGGTAGCGACACACTTGTATGTCCCTGCATTTTCAGTCCCAGCCTTATACAGTGTGAGGGTGGAAGATGACTCATCATTACGGGTTACTGTTATGTCTGGTCTGTTCGGCTCTATCCTGTCCCCACTTGGTCCAAACCAGTCTATCTGCTTGGCACCACCTACAACTGAGAGCACAGTAAAGAGCAGTATGTTAGGAAAGAGTTATCTGAAATGTACGCATCCAACATCAGTGAAGTTCACCAGTGCCCACAGACTGAATGTAGGCTGATCATGCTCCTGCCCTGTGGTTTATGCTTTTTGAGTTTATTATTGGCTGATATTTTTCAAGATTTTCTGCCATGTTTTGTGGAGGGCAACAGGAAACACAGGTCATTAAAGGGGGTGTCATGCAACAAAGGACAATGATTGATTAGATTGATAACCAAGACATTTCAGCCAAATGTACGCATCCTGGACCCTTAAATCACCAGGATGTCACTAATGTTTTAAAAGGATGGTTTGTGAAGGGATGTGGCTTTACAGTATAATCCTGCTAAAGAGAGTTGCATGGTTGGTAATGTCAAGTACTTGTATTAGTACTCAGTATTATTTGTACTTAGTCTGAGTACCAGTTATCTATGAGAATATCTGTGCAGAAAGCAGTCATGGTACTAACTTTTTGTTTTCAGAAGTACCAATTTAGTTTTTGTTTTGTTGATTTATGAACAAAATTATTATTGTTATTTTAAGAGAATATAAACACAAAACAGACCTCTGTCTCTGTTTACATCATTTCTATTCCAACTACTCTTTTCAATAAATTGTGCTAATTTTCAATTCTTAAAATATCTTAAGAAGAAAAATGGAGGTGAAAACTGGAAATTGAGAGGTTGGGTGCAGGGTGAAAGGCAAAAACTGGGGTGTAAACTTACCTTCACACATGAAGAATTTGGACTCTCCGAGACTAATCTCACCCTGGCTTGGCGTGATCTGCACTTCAAGTGAAACTACAACAGAAAAAAAACATACAATACAAAATCAGAAACTAGCCAACTTACAATAAATGAAGCGCTGCTTAAGAATGCAGAAATGCTTAACACAGTTTCAGCATTCAGAGATGCTACAATTATTGAAACAGAAAACACTGACGTAACACTGAGACCTGCAGATGTACAGTAGACATATCAATGTGTGCCATCTACAGGCGAGGAGAGAAGTAACCACCTGCAGGCAATCAGTGCTACAACTGCAGGTTTTTATATTTGATGAACTTATATTTGCTTTTGCTAATTACTAAAAAGAGTATTGAGTTGGTTGGTAAGAACCAGTGCTGTACTGCCAATGTACCTTGAGAGAAATTATAATTAATATGCTTTAAAAACTTTTTTAGAAATCATGCTGTCTGTCTAGCAAGATAAATGCAGTGTGTTGCTCAGTGAAAGCCTGCACTTAATCAAAGACCGGATGAAAAAGACAGATTTCTGTTATTTGACAGGGACAGAAGTATGGCCTGAAACACTTCTGTGCTTAATTAGAACAAAGCTTCACTTGTTTCCTGCAGAATCTCCAGAGGGAGCAGTCAAGGGTTCCTGTGGCTGACTAAGTGTGACTAAACTGGCCCAAGATCTAGCTCTATATTATGCATGAGCAAGATTGTGTGACTGTATGTACCACCACCAGTGTGCACACACACACACACACACACTGGAGGTCGGCGCAAGAGTGGACACATGGTGTTGAAAGATGGACTGGAGTGAATAGGCAGAATGGCAACACGTGAAGTGAACAAGTAATGATGATTTATTTGGTCACATCTGTGTCAACAAAAGTCTGTTTCCCTAAAAGTGACATTCCCTAAAATGTGAAAATGTAAAGATAATGTAATCGCTGAATCATAAAACAGTCAAAAGATTAAAGAACAAAAGCAAATCCCTTTCTAATATTCTGTCCATTCAACATTTGTTTACTTTAAGACGATTAATTCTAGTAGATTAGAGCTATAAAATGTATAAACCCATGTAACTGCTTACACGTTGACATTATTTTGCAATATTTTAATCTGATTTTAAATGATTTTGTTTAATTTGAACTTTTGTCCCAATTCCTTCTTTTGAGTTTACCTGAAAAACTGTAAATAAACCTTTCAAAATGTGTTGAAGATGAACAGTAACTGGGCTTAAATACTAATTGTGACCACTGCTAGGTATAACTAGCATAAGATATACAGTTAAACATCATAGAAGACTAAGAAAACCAGCAGATATTCACATTTAGAAAGCTGGGACCAGTGAATTTTTGGGATTCTTGCTTAACAAATGACTTCAACTGATTGAAAAATAATCAATAATCACTTCGGCGCTTAACCCATGAACCTCCCTCAATAACAAACAAGATTGAAAAGGCTAAACCTGAACAAAAGAAAGCTGGAGATCAAAAAGTGTAAAAACGTTACCCGTCTTTTGTATATTTCTAGGTATTCAATACGTGGCTGAGTTCAGACCCCGAAAAAACTGTTTGCTACCAAGATTTAACTCCACAAAATAATGTTTTCTATATCTTCCAGAGATTGATATAAAGTAGGCACTTAGAGTATGATTCCTCATCCCATCAAGAGCGGCAGTGTGAGGTAGAAACTGAATGTAAACTGAAAATCACTGTAGGTTGCACTTGCTGCTTACTGCTGTCAGATTATCTTCATTTTCGTCAACTTGCTGCAACACAAAGCACAGTGCACCTGTAACTGATTGCGTGCATGACAGTTACTCAGTTGTTTGAAGGTTTTATTTTTAAATGAGCCAAACGGTTTAATTTTGTCAGCAGGATTTGTTCCAAGTGATGTTCAAAGTGAAGGAACATGAAAACCAGGCATCAAAACCCCCACTCATTGTATTTTCATACGAACTACTAACTAAAACAATGTTATGCTAATTTTATGGATAAGGATTTTGTTTTAATTGGAGGAAATAAGTACGGTTGGTATTCATTTAGTCAAACAAACAGGCAACTCATTTGCAGAGGAGGCATGATGATGATTATTCAAGTCAAGTGAAGTTTTATTTGTAAAGCCCATTATCACATTCAATGTCTGAAAGTGCTTTACATCCGCAGCGGCTCCCAACACAGCCAAAGCTATCTCAGCAGACAAGGAAAAATCCTCAAAAACATACTACGCATGTGAAATAAATGGAACGGAAAGTGGTAACAGAGGCACAAAATACAACAATTTGACCACAATTCATTAACTTAGTAATACAGCAGGTTCAATGCTAAAGTGATGAACCCATTATAAGAACTCCAATAAAGTAAAAGGGTCCAATGAAGGTCGAATGAATTTAGCCCCATTAGATTAGTCCAGGAACAGACCCAGTATCAGTATCCAAAGGGCCAGGTAGGTGGAGTGGCAATTAGGGTGAAGGGTGAGATGTGGGTCAGGTGATGAGTCAGTGTGTAGCAGTGATAAGCATGACTGAAATAGCTGGCTTCCGTGTGCATTTTTTACGAAGTCCTGGAGTGTAAAAGCGTAAGCTCATTTTGTTCAGACACTTATTCCCTTTGACATTTTAACTGCGAAGATCCACAGACGGTGCAATCGAAAATGAAACAAGACTGGCTAGACAAGGATTTACTGTACCTTCTGTAATGTGACTAAAAACTGCAGAGGTTGCAGAATCATGCAGAAATATACTAAATGCTTACCATAGCACTGTGTTTGAGGAGCAAATGAAATGCAAAAGTAAACATTTTTTTAACCAGTTTATTATTATTATTATTATTATTATTATTATTATTATTATCATTAGGTACACCAAAACTAATGTAGTCTATTAAAGCAGCCCTGCAATAAGTCCTACCTACCAACCCATTTTATATCAGTGAAGCTAGATTAAATATTACAAACACCTCTCGGTAAAATGCAATACAATTCAACAGCACCACAAACTACAGCCTCCAAAATGACCATAAAGTTAAATAAACACCTCTCTAAAACTGTTTAAACTACACTGAACATTATAACCTTCATGAAAGTAGGATTTATTGCAGTACTGTTGTATTAAGACTGTATTACAGTATATCCCCTACATAAGTTGCTAAATAATGGAGCACCATGTACTTTAAGTTGATAACTAATAAATTGCTAACATGAGAAATGGTAAGTATTGACTTTTTAAAGTGTTAAGACATCAAAAACTTTCAGTGGTGTGCACTGAATTAATGTCACAAAGTCGGGAAGCAGCAAGCCAGATTGCAAAATCTGTCACTTTACTTCACAATACTGCTTTTCCTATATTAAAACCAACAATGCAAAACCGTTTCCATATCCTTCAAGCAAGCTGACATTCAGAGGGATGAAGGTCCCACAGGGAATTTCCATCACATGATCCCCCATCCTCTTCCCCGTCTCTCACCAAGTGTTTTTCTCCTTATTCTGTAGAATATTAGAATGCAAGAACAACACCTGCACAGTCTGGGAGTTTTCCAAAATAAACTATTCTGTAGCCCAAGCACTAATTGGTTCTCTCAGATCAGAGGCAAAGCCGTGGCTCCTCTTTGCAGATTGTTATGAACAAGACAGGGTAATTGCTCTCCAACCAACTGCTCACTTTTCATATATTACAGAGGCTAACAAGCTACTGTAGTTCAAGTCCAGTTAAAAGGGCAGAAACTCTTTCAAAGCAGGGTGTGGCCAAATTTCAAGAAGCCACTGTGTGTTCTAGAAATTCAATCTGCATGTGAATCCCTAGCGGCCAATCCATTTCAAACCCAAGCAGGGCTGACTGCATGGGGATCTCCACATCATAGAAGTTAAAGGAGCCCTGCACTGTAGAGAAGAGAACCACATGAAGTGGAGCATCAGTAGTAGTATTCTTGATTCATTAGGCAGTTTTTTTTTTTTCAAAAGGAGAAATGCATTTTTGCCTGTAGCACAAATTTCAAACACAGTTAGCTTACTGATAAATGTAATATATTCTTTATTCCATAATTCAAGATGGTATTTTTAGCCATGCTAGCGGCATGTTTCTAGGAATGGCATTTTCCATATCTCAATGTTATAAGGTTATGTCAGTATGTCTGTTGAGCCAGAGGTGTATCATAAGATATTGCTTTCTGCTACATTGTCTTCTTTAATACTGACATGTTGCCAAAATCTAAAATTTTCAAATCCTACCATAAGGGTTTTTAGAAAGAAGAATACAAAGCGCCGAATGCCAGAACTTCTTTGCACAAGGAACAACATACTTGTTTTCAAATTTTAAAACAAAATTTACTGATGAATAAAACCTGAAGTATATTATCAGATTTATTCTTTCTTGTCATATTGAAAACCCAGCCATTAAACTGCACTGTTATTTCTGTGAACTGCTAATCATCAAGCACAAACTCTTAAACACAGCGTAAACTTACCGTACGCCTCGAGTTGGAAAAATGTTCCATGAAAGAAGATTCAAAGTATGACTGTTTATTAATGAGGAGAAAGGAAGATGGCCTGAGAACATCAGAAGGTGCTATGTACCACTAATTGGCAAACCAAACCGCAGGCTTATAAGACTTACAAGCAGGAGTAACATGCCCAAACCTGTGCTAAGTTTCCTGGTTGTTAGACTGTTTGAGAGACCGACATAGAAATAAAGAATTCAAGTAGATAAGAGTGACCTAGTTCTGGGCAATCATGCAATCCCCCGCAGTTAAACTTGACATTACCTTTTAAAATGTCTCTTCAGGCTTCGGCTCTTCATCCAAAAATTTTGCTTCTACAAAAACTGAACTAAGATGAAAAGAACTGAAGCCCCTCCTCATCAAAATCAGCCTTTGTTGACCACCTATAATACAATAAATAAAACCAGGAACGTGAAGTTAGAATGCAAAGGCCTCTTGCAAGAATTTTAGAGACATGGACAAAAGACCAAATGGAATTTTCCATCAACAAACTATTGTATGTCAGGAGTCTGACCACGAACACTCAGAGACGAGGTATGGCTCTATCTCTGAGTAGCTTTAGATTACATTTCACATCAATTATTTCATTCTTAAGCCTGAAGAGGAAAGACATACTGACAAAAACCAAGGAGGATAATTAGATTTAATAGTCTCTGCCTTCGAGACATTGCCATTTATGGATGCAAAATATGGTTAGAACCCCCAAAATCAGCTGCCAACAAACGGATGAAGTATGGCGGTCTGTCCCAAATTTGAGCAGCAAATTAAGTCTTATTTACAATTACACCATGTGTTCAGCTTAACAGATGAAATATGAGCAGAGAATGATGGCCTGCCTTAGTTTTTACCACAATACAGAGATAAATACCAAGAAAACACCAGCAATAAATCTAGCTGTTGGTCCATTTTCCTGCATATAAACAGGAAAGCACAAGGCAAATTTGAATGCAACACATGAACTGTGGCTCTGACATTAGCAGTTCATTTGTGATGTAACATTTACTGTAGCTGTGGGCAATGTCATATGCAGGCAGAACATGACTATAGGAGACAGCTTGCAGTGTCAATAATTCATGTCTCTGTAGGTCATCAAGGAAATCTTAGTGTTTGTAGTCTTAGAGCAATCTCATTAAATGTATAGCAACATGGAGTAAAAATACTGTATTATTAGTGGTAGCATCCCATCAGTTAAAGAGTGTATTTCTCTGCTGCTTCCTAATGCAGGTCACAGCATAATGCAGCAAAATGCAAAATATTTTGGGCCATTTATTTGAATGCAACTGTAGTTTGCTTGTAGGAGCAAAAATGACTGCATCCTTCCCAATTCAAAACTACTGTAGTCTTTGTGTTTCTATTTAAGGGTCACGTTGATGATTTCTTCAGTACAGCCATGAGGCATTGTACTACTTAAAACCACTGCATACACATGGTTCTTCCACGTGAATGGGTGTGTTTTTGTACTGACGATGGTGGAAGGGGGTTATTTCATGAATGGAAATGGTGTACATTGATGTCCCTGGGATACAGTAATCAGTGGTTGCAGCTGGAGATCCTTAAATAGCCTCGTGTAGCCTAAACCCATCCTTTCTAGCTCGGGTTGTTTCTCAAATTTAAGTTCCCCACGGGAGTAACACTGACTTTTCCACAGTTATATTGGAAGTAACTGATAAGACATGAAGAGCAAGGACACCATATAGATGAGAATTTATGCAGAGCTTGGCCTCTTTCCTCTAGCCTCTGTAGTTATCTTAAAACAACACCTCAGGTGCTACAGCCTGTGCTGTTGGATGTTGTAGTAAGCCTCGACCCAAGCCGTGACTCGCTTCACTTGCCTTGTGGGATTATGCTCATTATCTATTCTGCCAGCGTAAAACACACACACACACCACCACCACTTAAACTTTAAGCCTGCCAAATTGACAGTCACAGTTATAAACCTTAGCTTAACTATCTGTAATCGAAAATAAACAAAAGAATCTGATCTGTCCTTCACATGAAAGGTACGCTACCCACCAGGGCTGGGAATCTGAGTAACTTGTGATACAATACTAAACAATATTTTTATTTAATATATACATTTTTATTTTTGCCATGCTAACGGCAGTATATTAAAAACACAGGAGTTTCTGCGATATGCGATACGTCACATAAAGTTTATCTATGATTAGCAAAAATATATTTATTCTTTACATAGCAGGAATCAAACCAATACTGTATTTCTTCACTGCATTAAGAGCTTTCAGTTTGACAGTTTTACAGACCGCTGATGAAGAAGTGTGTTGCCAAAATGAATGAAGACTAAGACTTTTTAACACACACAAACAGCAACATGAACTCATGTGCCACTACTTCAATGTCAAACAGCCTCTAACTGGTAGCGTCTCAACTGCCAGAAAGCAAATCATTTTAGAGTTCAAATGTCTGCAGGAATGAAGTGCCTCTGCATCAGTAATGGTGTCAGTGTGTTTATAATATATTGCAAGAGTCTGACTCACAATATATCACAGTGTTATTTGTCCCACATGCTCTAGCTAAGAAAAGCTGTCAATAACTCACCCACTGAACTGAAATACAGCATATTACAACAATACATACATATAACAAACACATTGGTCACTGGCTTACACCAACTTTGTCTAGTAAAATACTTGTAATGAAATTAAAGAACAATAAAATAGTTAAAACTGGCAGTTTATTATGAATTTACAATAAAATTAAAATTAAATGTACTGCATGTAACTTGTTCTTTAAAAAAAGTCTAGTTTATTGTGCAGCAGACACAGGCACGTAATTCAGCCCTTACACATTTTGATTCTCCATGAACAGTAAAAAGATTTACATACACATCACTACAAATTAACTAGCATTTAATTTAGAACACAGCACTGAGATCCCAGTCTTAAAGGGGACAATGCATACCCAAAGTGGTTGTATCCAGGACTCACTACTTTTAAGGAACAAGTGAGTATTTGCTTGCTGCTCATGCCTCTCAACCACAGTTATACTCACTTCTACCAGTTGCCATGGAAACGTGTTTCCCAGCTCCCCTCTCCCCATATTTTGACCTCTCTCCCTCTCTCTCCATCCCTCCCTCTCTCGTATGGCCGTAAGATTGGTTGCAGCAGTACAGCCCCCAAAGAGCGACTATTTACATTGACGAGGTCGTCAAAACACAGTGCACAACTTCAGCTCATCACCGTGATTGCCTTCAGTGGCTGAGCTATTGGTGGTATAGTGCTCCAACGTCTGCACCTGTTATCCACACATAGTGTTTATACATAAAAGCTTCAAATTCAACCCTGTGTACAATATTATTCAGTGAAGCCACGTGATGTTTAAAGAGCAAATTTTAACAATTAATTTGACGCTCAGCTGGTGCTTCCCTTATTATAGCCCTAAGCTGAGGCATCAATATCTGCCAGGCTTTAGACACTTGGGGCATTTCATTTGTGCATTGCTTTTTAAACATGATAAAGAGCGCACAACAGATGGCCGGAAGCTCACAGTGAAGCTCTGTGCATTAGGTTTAAAAGAAATGGTTATGTGCCAAACCCAAAAGGAACCACTATACAGAGAAGCTGCCTGGTTCTTAATTATATCTATTTCAAGGCTTACAGTCCAAATTACCCCTGTAAAACCTAAATCTTAATCCCAAATCTTCTTTCTGTGGCACCTACAGCACTTAAGGAGGCTTACAATGTAATTCATATGCACTTAAATCTATTTTATGAGTTATAAATGATTAATTATATCTGAAAATTAACAGTCTGCAATCACAGTCAACAGATAACAGGATTTGTTTTGTGGCAGCAGAATGTTACATGTTAAAAAACGAGGGCGTAAAATATCACTTGAAATACTGACGTAATGGTCATATTTGTGGGTTACATAATAGGGCAGCACACATTAGAATAAGAGGCCGAGGCAGCAGAAGCTGAGCTGCCACAGTGGAGATGATTCAGACTCCTATCTGTTTGTTCAAGAGTGGCCGCTTCAAAAGGAGTTTGGCTGCGATATTGAAACATAAAACATGTCATATTTTATGCCATATCCCTTTTATCATTTTGTCATAAGCCAAAAGGATCTCTTTAGTCCCATGTACTGTGGCCTGATGTGCACTATACTCACTATAAGAAGGGATTTAATTCTGGAACAAAATGTTCCTAATTTAAATCCACATCTTAGAAAACATCACTATTTTGAGATCAAATATATAAACATGACTTATAAATTCAATTATAACATTTAAAAAAACCCTGACAGCATTTTTTTTTTTATCTTTAAAACTGAAATCTGCAACCTATGCAACATTAACAGGTCTTCTGGAAAAAGAGATCCTTTGATTTGAATTAGCCACCATAAAACTTGACTTTGATACATTCAAAACTGGTGCAACACGTGCCACTTCAGTGCCCTGGCTTCGTTCTGAGCAGACTTTATTGATATATATATATATATATATATATATATATATATATATATATATATATAGACAACAAGGACGACTGTGACCTGACAAACAATGGCATGCGGACTAGAGCTGAAACGATTAGAAAACTATTACTAAATTAATCTGCAACTATTTTGATGAATCATTGCTCGTTAGGTCATACATGATAGCACAATGAATTAGAGCTGCAATGATTAGTCTATTTTGATAATCGAATCATTTCAGTCATTTTTCAAGCAAAAATGTCAAACATTTGCTGGTTCCAGCTTCTTAAATGTGGAGATGTGCTGCTTTTCTTTGTCATTTATGACAGTAAATGAAGAGTCTTTTGGTTTTGGACTGTTGGTTGGACAAAAGAAGGAATTTGAATATGTTAATTTTGTCATCTGGAATTCATGGAGGGAATTCTGTGACTATTTTCTGTTATTTTACAGACAAAACAACTGATCGATTAATCAATAAAACAATCGTCAGATGAATCAACAATGAGTACAGAGTACAGAGAAAGGGTCCAACCACAATAACTGTGCCAGTTTGTGCATTGAACAATTCTTCAAAAAGATGTATAGATGTATTATTTATTAATTAAAAAACTAGAGTTTTGACAGTTTAAGAGAACACACTCTGTAGTTTGTTATTTTCTGTAGAATAGTTGTCACCCGGTGTTGGGAGATTCTTCCCATCCTGAGAATTTAATCGAGGTGGTGTGTTCAATACGCATCACTTGAGTCTGCTGCAAAACAAAATTGGACTCACAAGCTAAATTCAGATAAGGAAAGGTATTTTTCCAGTCTATGCAGTTGCACATGAATGCACCATTCTCCCAGACTTGGCAGTTTCAGCTGCATTTCTACGGACTACGAAAAAAATAATAAATACAGACACACAATTTTGGGCTGTGGTAAATCTATTTGGTTGAGTCTCTCAAAAACATTCTGTATACGGGAAACACTGCCGTGGCGCCATAACATCATGACTCAAATGGAAGCGAAAATATGAGTTAAAGTGAACTCTCCCTAATGGGTATATGGCTCTCTTAGCTACATTCTTCCTCTCTTTGCTGAAGATAAGCTGTGACTCAATGAGCTACGGTGCACTCCACTTCAGTGGCCAACAGAATTCACCATCATTCAGGCAATTTAGTGTGAGTGCCCCTCAGCATCTGCCTCAGCTGTGCACCACACAACAAAAAGCCCAGGGAGGCGGAGAGCTGAGCGTCTGTGGCCCATCATGCCATGCTGTGTACTCCTGTAATGAGTCAGTATTTAAAAAGCTGAAAATAAGGCCGGAAGAAAATGCAGACATTGTGCTGGCAGGGACACTTAAAATATAGGGGGGATAAAGCTTCTGGAAATCACAGGAAAGAGATTAATTGTGGCTTATTAAATAATTCTGACAATTCTGTGAAAAACAAACTACCACAGTCCAAGATAAACATGTTTTGTCACCAACTACAAACAGATATGTGATGCTGTGAAATAATAATTACGCCCAAAATCCCAGTTTGATTTTGATCCAGCTTAGGGCTCCAGTAGAGCTGTACAACCTGTGCAAGGACTGAGAGAGAGCAGTCTGTCACTATGTCTAAAAAAGACATGCATAATCAGTGAAATGGAAAGATTCTTGGAGGCTGAATTCTGGGGACACTGCAAAGATGTTTTATTTTCAGCTCAAATCCTGTGTGGCAGCTACATACAAGAATGGGGAGTCTGTGTGGCATGAACAATGACTGACATGGTAACATCTCTGCGAACACAATGAATCACCACAGTCTGTCGCAAAATAACACTTTCTTCCAGATTAATCATAACAGTCGTTCTCCAGTGGCTTCCCTGTTAGTGCTAGTCACGACACACACCCATGAAAAAGCCTACAAAGCAACTGCCTCCTTGCTACAAGCGAGAAAGCCATTAAGGTTTAGCAGAATATAATACACTAATACTGTGCAAACTGGGCAGAATTTCATGCATCTCTAATAACTACTGTAACGACAAAGAGACAAAAAGGGGGACAGGGAGGGCAGAAGGGCAGGAGGGAGGGAGCCACAATGACCACTCAGCCACAAGCTGCCTGGGACTACGCAGAACCCCGAAGCCTGGCACATGCACACAGCTCTCTCTGTGTGTCCATTCAGAAGGCAGACAAGCTGGGACGAGCCGGATAAGCCTGCCTGCGACTCCACCAGGAAGAGGATCAATAAGAGGGAATGCACCATTTCAGATACAGCCAGACAGAGCCAGGGGCAGGGCAGAGAGGCAGAGCAGCACTTGAGTACTCATTATGTTGTGTAGGATGACACAGTTTTGTGCAGCCACTTCTGGAGTCATCTATGAATGGAAGAAGACGATGCAGACCCATTAGAGATTATGGCAGGCTGCACAGTAATTGGATTAAAGCACTAATGAAAATAAAAACGGGCACAAGCGTGTCTCCATCAAGGTTACAGAGCTGAGAAAAATAATTGTGTGAACACGAGGATAGCAGGTAGAGGAACCGGTCGCCAGAAACCCAAACTTATATGACCAGAGAACTGTTAAACAATGTTCACTATGGCCATCTCTTTTCTCTCGCTTGCTGGCATGGAAACAGTTGGCTGCAGCCGAGCATTTGGACACCATCCACCAGCAGTCAATCACATACTGATGTCCCGCCTCCCGCACTAACAGAGTCTGAAATTAACCTGCCAAGAATCAAATGCCAGTAAAATTTGTCTTTGCCAGTAAATAAACAAGGGTCAGCCACCACAGTGGCCAAGATGATGATGCCTCAGCTGGTCTTTTCCTGTGCTCAGATTATATCCCTGCTGACCACTATACACTGCACAACCGTAAGCCAATCAAATCAAAGCCAAACAGTGGCTGTGCATCAAACAGGCTTCTGATGAGCTGCCTGTTATGTTGGCTCTACAAGAAACTGCTAAACTGTTATTTCCCGTTTGACTGAATGGTTTACCATTTGTTTAAAGATAACCACATACAAATAGCCATGATAAAAACAGAAAGAAAAAGACCACAACAACAAAAACATCTATTGTAACCAAGTTTGAATCAAAGCTTTTATCTGCTCATCTCTTTACTGAACGTTCCTGACTTAATAATACAGAACATGAAGCAGCCCTGAAAACGAGTAGGTTGGTGTTACAGCTCAGAGTCTCATCAAACAGACAGGTCATAAAAAAATAGAAACAGCAATACTGTTACCTGCAGTCTGAGAGGTACTGCAGACAGTGCCTTCCTTTGCATAATCAATGAAACTCACCAAAGATGAGATTTTACATTTATCTCATGATTGTGAACACAAACACTTTTTGGTGCTCACTAGTGTTGATATCAATTTGCTCAATAAGTAGAAGACAAGATTATACACATCAGGCTTTTCTTACAGTGCTGTAACAAATTATTTTTAAAACATTGTTGTTTCGTAGATGTTGAATTTAAAATTAATTAGTTAGTGAAGCACACAACAGCCCTAACTGTGTAGAGACCCTACTATTTTAATCAGTTGTAATTTCAGAACACCACAATAATAACTCAGTGTTAATTGTGTACAAGTGGCCAGCCTCCTGCAAATAATAACCTACTTATTTGACCGCACAGACTGAGGAATGTTCTGCGTTTCTGCTACATACCGTTTCCTCCTCTTAGGAGGATCTAGAGGATCTCTTGCTATATAACTAACCAGACTTACTGCCATCATCAAATGCCTTCAGTTCAATTCATCTTTCTGATATGTACGTGCAGCGCATCTCCCTTCTGGAAAACTTGCCACTTGCCAACCACATCAGAATAAAACCCTTTGATCGTAACACAAGAATAATCTATGCTCCACTAAGAAGCTCATTTGTTTTATCCCATTTAGAATTAGTTATACTTAATAAGTCTCCATGGGGAAATTTGTCCTCTGAATGTTACTCATCCTAACTATTTAGGAGTGCTGGGTAGCCACAATGCAGTGCCTGGGGACCATCTGCAGTCCTGAGGCCAGCACCTTGGTCAGGGGCAATAGCAGGAGTATCCTAATAACTAATGTTCATGTCTTTGGGGTTGGAAACCAGAGGACCCAGAGGAAATAAGTATTTGAAATAAGACTGATAGCTTTGAGAGCTTCCTGATTCTATGATTAGCATTACTAAATTGTATCACTTTAGCAGCATAGTGCTTTAAATATTTGTGCTCAGGGTCATGCTCTAAATTCTCATCTCAGACTCCTTACACTAAAAACTTTGAATAGAGAATGTCAGATTTCTTTGATAGTCTCCAAATGCTTTTCTTGCCCTTCTGACAAGGGCATGCCTGGTACTCCGGTAGCACGTTCGTGTCATTCAAGGCTACCCCTGATGTCCCTCATTAATCCATGCCACATCTAATTGTGCTAAGCCATAACAGCGGGCCATTTGCATTCGCAAGCAACAGCGCCATGCTCTTCCAAAAATTTTCCAGTTGCTGTTGACTAATTAAAGATGCTGCTGACAAGCTAAATGAGAATGGGTAACACTGGTCAAGGTTTTTAGACAAACTTGTGCCGGTTTGTGACCTGTGGAGGATATCAATAATAAAGCTGCCCTATTCTGATTGACACTTGTGGAAGACATTTGTGAGTATCAGATGCCTTTAAAGAGTGACCTTGTTGTGTACAGTATACCACACTGTGGCTAAATGTTGTGATCACTAAATGTGATCACTTCCCTTCACCCCCCCCCCCAAATACAAAGTGGCAGTACAGTGAGATACTCAGCCTTTCCCAGCATGGGCACAGCAGAAAAACAAATTCAGATATCAATTCAAGTCAGATGCACATACCTATGGGAAATTTAGAGTTTCCAATTTAGAGTCTTTGGATTGTGGAGAGAGAAAGCACAGCACCCAAAGGAAACCCAGGCAAGTGGATTGTTTAAGTGTTTAAAGCATTCTATGTACTGTATGTGGGGCTTGAGGAGGATATGGCTCAGGCAGAAGGGCAGTTCAGGTAACTGACATGGTCAGTTAACCTTAAGAAGCATGCTGTTCTGTGTTATCTTTCAGTCAGCCAAGTCTGTACCACAAATGTTGTTATTCAATCATGTCACACTTCTGGTGAGACAACAAATTCATACAAGACGACCAATGACTCATGAACAACCTGTTACTACACCTGCTAAGCAAATCTGTTCATGTTTACTGTTCACGTTTAATATCAGGTGTTCCTTTCTGTACAAATCTAATGCACATTCAAGAAATATTTAGCACTGAAACTCAATGCACATACAGTGCTGCTCATACCAAATACAGCTGTCTGCTTCAAAGAACAACAGAAGCAGACCTCTTCACTAGAAAAAGACTTTTACAGTTTCATTAAAAGCACTAATTGGGAAGCTGGATCCTGCATTCCCCTCGTGTTCCTGATATAGCTGTCAGTACAAAAGAGCAAGGAAAGCCCAAGGTTGCGTTTTGCATTCTCTGAGACAGACTGACTAGGCGTGGTCTGTCTTCACAACGGCTCCACTGAGGGCGACAGATGGCACAGAGGCACCTTATGACACAACATGAGCTTCCACACACACCTTGCTGGCCAATCAGAGGCTGGACTGTAAAAATAGACACTGGGACAGGGCTAACCTCCAGAGAGTGGACTGCTCGATTCCTCAGGGCTAGAATCTCCGGAGACATCTACAGAGAGCGGAGACTATCGCCATTAATCTAGGCACTTAAAAAAAGGGTTGTGATGAATTAGAGTGGGGTAATGCCTTCTTTCTGATTTTATGCCTCCTCATTGTACATGTAATAGGACCATCAATACGTGTCAGTTTCAGCTAAGTGGCCTTGACTAATATCATTACCAGTGGACATGCATGGATTTGAGGGTCATATTTACCTTCAATGGTTTTCAGGTATTATACTTTGACAGCAGAAAATAAGGTTTCACTTGGACAAATGTACATATGCTGATGATATGCATATCCATTTGCACTAAATCACTGTATGTGACATGATTTGTTATTGGTGGTTATTGATAGATCTCATTTGTTTGACCTTCAAATGATAACGAGTCATGCCAGCTGATTACTACAGATTCACCTCCCTCAAAATTCATTACATTTAGCCTGAGGTAGATCCATGGCAGTATACGCTGCACGTTTGAGCTGCAGTTCGTTTAATGCTGTTACAAATCCTGTGAGCTGCACTACTGGAATAAATTTGTGAGGAGCAAAGAAAAAAAATGGGAATTCAGAAGTCAGAAATTCAAGTCATCTGAGAAAGTCGATTTAAGTCAAGTCATCCTCTTTTTTAAAGTGGGAGAATGAACTCAGTGGGGGAAAACGTTTACTGGAAGTTTTCATTATGTACATGTGTCATTCTAATTTACAAAGAGTTGATACCAAAAGCAACATAAAGATACCACAATAGTGGACAGTGCATTACACAGAGACTACATGAATAAGGATATTAAAAACATTTATTAAACACAGACTGAATGTGTGGCTACTCAATTCTAGTTTGTCATCTAAATTTTAATTTTACTATTCCTTTTTTGCCAGTGACATGATGGGTGACATTATTAAAATTAAATATTTTATCAGTTACACTTCCAGTTCCCACTTGGATAATTATTTAGGATTATTTCTCTGAGGGACACAGGAACTTCTACCAAAAATCAAGGCCTAAAAAAATAAATAAATAAAATTTAAAAAATCACAGGAAATTAAGAATCAGTCTGCATGAAAAATATGAAACAACAGCTTGACCTTGACACGACAGAATACCCCTAGCATTAACATTTTTCTAAAATCATCTATTAACAAAATTGCTCGTAAAACTACTCATTCAACAAAGCCATCATGTTCCATTTGCAACAAGTGTGGAGTCTCCTTTAGGAGGTCATATGTGCAAATCTCATGGAGAGATTCTCTGAAAACACAAATCATTTCATTGCTCCTGTGACTTCATGTCTAACACAGGAGTTTTAGTACTACACCTCAGTGAAAGCGAGGGGGTAGCCAGTGGCTACACTGTTTTCATGCCTACCACTTTGTATGTGGATGGTACTCTGCAGGTATTAGTCTACTGATGGCAACAGAGACACAGAATATTAATAGGTGCACAAACAGATTCATTTGAACAGACCTTAGTCCAGTTATTCAGTGTAAGTAAACACAGGATGCATTTCACCTCTATGCTCTTGCCACTTGTTTAGGGTAGCAACTCTCCTCTGGTTATTTGAACAAGATCTCTTTGAGACACTAGCAAACTAACCACAGTTGCCTCAGCCCACAGCATGCTAGCATTGTGGGAAAACATGTCACCCTGTAAGTGAATAACTATCCAGAACCTCAGGCAATACAACGGCTCCAACATGGAGCCCTCTAATCACAATGTCTCATGTTGCAAAAGAATTTCAACATTGCATTCCTCCAAGCTAATTTTCTAATTAGGTTTTATGAGGAAATCAGCTTTAAAACAGGGTTGCATATTTTGAACAACACATCAGTGTCCTGATTTGGCCAGAAACTGCGGATACTGAAGTCCAACTGAAATTAAAATGCTTATTTTGTACAACCATCATATGATGGTAGCAGCTATGTGTTGAGTGGTCTTATGTCCCCTATCTGACATGGATAGGGACACTGACTCTTATCCTGGCCCATGGGCACTACACGTTACATTAGCGTAAAGTCTCCACGTCTAACTTGACGAGTTACATTAACGCAAATCTTTGGATTATTATTTTGCACATTCTTTACACGGTGAACATTTGCCTTGGTCAATATTTTGCACATTCCACCTTCTCCATTTTCTTTTGAAAAAACAGATATATTTCACATATTTTTTAATATTTTTCACTTTTAAAAAAATATTTTTCTATTTATCTTGACCTTGCAGATACTTGTTTTTCGTTATTCACCAAAATGCCAAGGCAAAATCCTTGTATGTGAAAAACTACTTGCCAATAAATCTGTTACTGATTCTGAACATAAAGTGCATTGTGTCTTGTACATTACAGTACAATGTGTAGAAAATCAATAGGAGTAACTAAATTTTTAACATGCCAAGCCATTTGTTAGCCACTTGCTATCCATCTCATTTCAAACCCAGAAGGAAGTACCACGTATACAGACAGTAAGAGTAAAAAAAGCACATATAGAGCAAAGGAGTCCGGTAGATAGGAATGAAATAAACAATCCTGGATAGTTAAGGTATTGCAATATTACACTGCAAGTCATTCCCACACAAAAATTGACATGGGTAGCTGCTTCTTTACCTGACTCAGCCTCCCCATTATATCAATATACCAAAACCACTATGTGAACACATTTTCCAATATGGTGCAGTGAGGCCGACGAATGATATGAATGCCACAACAGCTGATGTCAATGCTCCAGCATGGTGAATTACATCCACTAGTGAAACAGCGCCCTGACCCTGTTCAGTCAAAATGTGTTTTAACTGTGTGTTACTGTATAGCCACTCAGGCAGAGAAAGCAGCCATGTGCTGTCATAAGGCAGAAAACAGCCCTTCACAGGCATATCCCCTCTCCCCACTAATGGTGGTTGTTGTGAAGCAATCTCCAGTGGGATTAGGTACCCAAGTCACCAGTATGCCAATGAGAATACAGTGGATGATTACTGTTTGCTAACAGCATACATGCAGCACAGTCACTTATTTTGTTAGATCAAAATGCACTGTGTTTCTAATAATGTGCCATTAATAAAGAATGCAAGCATTGCTTTACAAAATGTCTTTACCTTGAAATAGACTAGATACCAAAAATAAGATGTATGGAATATTGTGTAAGCACCATGAAAGCTAAATTATAAATACTAGGTCACTGCATTGTGAGCATTTTGACCACAACCATGAGTCCACTTGAACTGCTTCAAATTGCAGCTTCATTATAATGAGTAAATACTTGGTAGTATTTAAGACACTACCAGAATAATGAAGGTAATCGTCTTAAAAGGGGCTTTCACACCGCCATGCGGTAACTCGCCGCCTTCAGTCATTTCAATCAGGGGAAGGCGGCAGAGGGGAAGCGGTTTCGATCACAGCAGCAGGGGTAGGAAGCGGTTGCCTCCCACGTGGACATGCACAGATTTTGCTCTGGCACCCAAAGTTCACCGTGCTGAACTTCAGGCGGTAACCGCCTGGCTTTGGCCAATCAAATAGAAGGGGGTGGGCATCACGGGTCAGAAAGAAGAGCGATGGAGGAGCTAATAATGCTGGTGTCTGAATACCCGGAGTTGTACAACATGGCGCTAGCTACTTATAAGGACAACCAGAACACATAAATTAAATGCATTTTGATTTGATTAGTTCAATTTAGCAGCAAACAATACATTCCACTTGCACATCAAATTGTGGAACCAATGATTGAAGCCTATTTTCTTGGGGAATTATTTACATGGTGCCAAGCTAGCTTGCACAGCTACTACTATGGCAAATGCGTGGTGTTCGATATGATTTGCAAGCTAGTGTATGTGCTGTGGACTTTTGGGTGGGTTGTACCAACGCTATGACGTTCACCAGCACCTGCCTATTATTGCAGCCTTGGGTCATAGCAGCAGCCGCTTTTAAAAACGCTTTGCTTTTTTGAGCAACGCTCTTGCAGGTAGGCGGTTGTCAGGGCGGTTGCCGCATGGCGGTGTGAAACGGCCTTTATGTTTATGCTACCATTTTCAAATATTTTAAGGGTGCATAGATACCCTGTCTCTACACTGGCCTAGTCACTATGACTGGTGATGTGAGATAGTTTCATTTGCTTCAGAGGGCCTGTCATCTGCTATGCACTCTATGGCATCCATGGAAAAGATGCACAATGGGGTTCATGACACATCCGGCTTCTGCTGGCAAAGAGAGCAAGACGGCTTTCAGGCAGTGGAAGTCAATGAGTCATACTGTGAGGAGATCCTTCACGGATGAGCGTGAGAGACGTGGTAAAAAAGACCAAGACAGACAACATGCCAAACATACAGCGTAGAACAAAAAAAAGTTAGGTTCAAAAAGATGGCACTGTATAATATACAAAGATTTGTTTGGATATTGCCTTTTCAGTCTGCACCTTTTAAGCAAACCAATCAAAGTCTTGGGTTGACCAAGTGATACACTGAGTTTAAAACACAACCATTACGTATTCACATGTGTATTTAAGTCAAATTTGTAACCTTGCACATCTTCTTTTGTCCTTCATCCCCTTTTATTTTCTCATTCTCCAATGCACACCATCTTAAACAGGAATGGGTATCGTTAACATTTTAGTAGTCTGGTATCAATACCGGTATCAATACTAATACTGCCTCTAAATAGTGAAATCCAAAGAACTGGTCCAAAGGAATTGTTGAAGGAATTTGTTGTCTGTAAGTTTAATTCAGTCAATCTAAGATTTAAGACTTGGCTATTCAACTAAGTATGGGATTTGTCATATCAATTGTCAATTGAAAAATTTGTCTAATAGCTTTTCTTCTGTTCTGTTCACAGTATCTAAAACAAATGTAAAATGGGTAACATAAGACATGCTTAGCAGTACTTCATCTCTAAGTAAGTAGTAGCTTGCTCCTTTTGTTTTAGTGCAGCCACCCAGGGCACCGGACAAACACTTGATATTTTATGAGAGTCATCTGTTCAGTCAGCTAAACGAGGTGCAGGGAGATTTGCGCATATGGAACTGAAATATGAAGAGTTTCACCAGTTTTGTGATACAAAGATTTGGAAAATGAATTTTGAAAAAGCCTACTTGAACTTTCTTATGTAATCTTAAGCCTTTCATTTTTTTTAAAAATACATTCATAAGTATTTCTTAATCCTCGAGTCTTTCTTAATGCTAACCCTACTGTTTGCCTGTGGAGAGCTGCAGACAGACATGTCCACTGGTGTGCTTCAACGGTGGGGCATAATGCGCTATCCCTCCACTAGACAGGCACTACAACCAACCAGAAGGAATTGCTAGGGCAGTGACGAGGACAAAAATCCTCCCGCTTTCCACCTGCTAACTGTGTTTGCTGGGATGCACAAACAAGCCGGAGACACAACTGCTGAGAATTAAACTTAAGTTTCTTTCTTAGGTTGGACCTTAAGGATGTTTGTAGGATGTTTGAGTTTATACTTCACTGTCACATCTGTCAGTTATTGTGGCCAAATTAGGCATCAAATTTGGATCTGAAGTGCTGTGTGACAGCCTGGGAGATCTGTCAATCAACGCTAAGACACCCTATTAAGTGATTATAACACATAGTGAGTGAGACAGCCACCCTGCAGAGAACCTTAATCCTTTGGTCAATACCCAAAGTGTGTAACCAGAGGTGAGGGCTGATCAGTAAGCTGTCGAGTTCAGTGTCCCCAAAAATTACATCACGCCAATGTCAAACACTGTGCCTTGATATCCTGTCCATGAATATCATACACAGTAAAGGTGACTTGTCAGAGTCCACACTGGCTGTGCTTGAGTTTATGCCAAGAATGCAAACAGAGCTCGAGGTTACAGGGAACGAATTACTTACAACAGCAGCACCCCCACACCCTATATAAACACAGGAAACACTATCGTCAGCCTTATCAGACACTGGAATAGCAAACTCTCATGATCCCTCAGTAATCTGTCACCAGGTTAAAAGCTGGCCAACTGTTCCACACAAAGGTGAATCAGAGGTTCAACAATAGGCTGGAGTTAATTCCCAGCACCTTGGTATGGGGTTTCAAGAGGGACTAAACAGTGCAAATTCACAGCAGTCGGAAAACACCCAAGAAATGGGGACGTGATGTGTACCAGTCCAAGGACGCTCTTACCAAGCCGAACAATATCCAAACAGCCTTCAGCATTTCAGAACAAATCTCATCCACTGCCAGCACTCTACCACTGAGGAGTTAACTGTAGTACTCCAGTGACCTCTGACTCAGATGGACTCTAATCCCCTCCAATCTTCCAGCTACACCTCCTGTCCGGTGGGTGTGTCTGTCTTCTACTAAGTGCTCCGTTCAGCTCTCGATGATACTGCCTGTTAATGTTAGCAATCCAGCGCCATCAATGGAAACACCTTAAAATTATCCTTTATAGCCTCTCAGAATTCATTCCACACCCAAGCTTCAGCAGTTACATCTGATTGGTTGGGGTGTCTGTGTGTGAAAAGAGATGTGGCCTGTGGTAGATAGTGTGAATCTCTGAGTGTTACACCCTCCTGGTGAAGCTACTCTCTGCTGAGAAAAAAAAAAAAAAAAAAAAGGTTGTCGTGACTCCATGTGTATTGGAGGAGGAAATACATAGCTAAATACAGTCCAGTTAGCAGTTACATACACCTCAGTTTGAAGGGAAGGGGCTGTCAAAATGGAGGAAGAAAGACATGTTAAAATAACATTAATATCGCAATGCCATCTGTTACAAGGCCATTAACAACAGCGATATTTCCCCAAATGTCGGTAAGAGATGGTGTAATGTCCATTCATTATTCATTGGGATCAATCACCACAGGCCTGCATGTGCTGCCCTGATAAAAAAGGTCAAAGTGGATGTTAAGATCTCAGATTGTGCTGCGTCAGAATTATCACCCTGGTATAATGTTCAAATTTGAATAAAAGAAATCCCCCAAAACCCTGAACAGCTGATTATTATGATCGTCTATTCTTGAGAATATTAGTTTAAAAAGCTGTAGGAATTAATAAAATTAAAATGTTTATCTTGTATTCCTTTATTGAATCTACTTTTGTGGTGTTTGCAATGCTCTGCACAAATGTCAGGAATAGTACTTTTTTAAATAAATGTCACTTTTGAAGTTGAATGTAGATCAAAGAAAATTGTAATCTTTTAATGGATGATTATATGGCATAGCAGTATATATGACTGAACGGAGACAGAATTAAATCACTGTGTGACTAGATAACTACAGCAATAATGATCAATTAGATTATACAAATGAATATATTCCAAAATATTTCATATTTAACATACTATGGAAACAGTTCATCATGATCCATGCACTTGTATTCACAGGAGCTACACAGTTTTGCTACAGCGTTAAAAAGAGGTGCCATGTAGGTTTCTTTCTATCTTTGGACATGTCTATTACATAATTTTAGATTACTCTGCATGAATGAGGATGAAACGAGGTTAATTCCCATCCCCAGTGATATCACTTTCTAATTTTTTCTTTTCCTTCTAGTCCTCTAAAAGTCCTAATACTGAGACATGTACTCATAAAATAGGATCAACTTAAGAATAATGTGACACTTAACTGATCCCTGTAGCTGTAGGCTAATAAGTGTATAAAAAGGTGATTATCTTTTCATGGGTAGGCACACTTTTTTTTTTTTTTTAACAAATAAAAGCCTTTGAATGAAGAGTTAGCAGTCTGTGTGCAAAGTGGTGTGAGGGTCATTTGTGCAAGATTACATAATGATGCACTGCTTTCCACTGCTATGCATTACATCAGACAAAACATGTAAAATTGTTAAATGGGTTAAAATATACTTGAGAGACTGTTAAATACTTCTGCAGGCTGACCAAGTATAGCCTATATCAGTGGGAATCACTGACATCATTTCAAAGTGGATCGTGCACGTTGAATGGATCAGAAACAGCTATAGCTGCTATTGCTCCCCTGGAGATAGTGCCTTCTTAGTGTGATCTAATTAGAGATTAAAAATAACAGCCTTTTTTGCTGAATGAGTGTCACTTCACCACTTTAATGATTGATTTTTTTTCATAATAATATTAATGCGTGTCATGACTTTGTGTCAGGAAAAAAAAAAAGGTATCTCTAAGTTGCCAGGCAATGACTAACCCTGTAGAGGAGTATAATGTTAGAGAGGGTGACACACTATGGTGACTGCATAAAAAGAAAGCCTGGAGCATAGCAATCTGTGCATGGTGATATATCCTATAGTGTTCCAGTAATGAATGCACCATGATGTGCATGGATGCATAAGAAGACACACACACACTGCTTCCCTTCACACTACATAAAAGAAGTTGAGAGCTAAATCCTAGACAATAGCGTATTGCTTTGTTACAGTAAGATGAGACATGGACCCATTTTCTCAATTAAGACATACTGTAAGCTTGCTTTCAGGAGTTTAAGTTGAGAGGACTCATCTGTATCTCTTGTAAATTGGGACACAGTTCCTTCCAGCGTGGATAGTGACATGATTGTAAGCTAATTCCCTCTTTCAGGGGCCACAGACGAGGCTGAGATGACTTAGTTTGGGTCACAGGAGTCCTGCCTTTCCCTGCTTCTCTCACTCTCAAAGACATGAAAAGGCAGAAAGGGAGCCAGTTCATAACAGCCTAAGCAAAAGAGGAAATCAGTCTTTATTTGCAAGTGAATAGCCTAGTGAGCACACCAAGAATTTACATAGCCGAAGGTGACTGGTCAAACCTTAGGGAAAATGAGAAGAATCAAAAAGAAAATAGCCACATTGAAATGGATGAAAGTTGTTTTCACCATTGACAAGAGGTGGCGGCCTAACCTAGAGACCAAATGCCAACATCTTTAAATCCAATAAACTCCTGCTTAAAGCATCACTTGAGTGCTTAAGACATACAATCAGTGTGTCAAGTAGTCTCTCTTATAACAGATAATTGATACTAAAACTTTGACAAAGTCTGAAACGCCCTGTCAAATGATTCAGAGTGGAGAGAAGCCATATAATGCCTAAAGGTTTGCCAATCTAGGGTTACATGTCCACAGGGATCCCGTGTTCACAGTGCTGGCCTCTTTTTATTTAATTTGATGAATGACAAGGACACACTGTTCTAATTTGATAGCTCTGAGATCTTAGCATGTCCACACTGGGTAGTATCAAGTTAGTAGGATTGCAATGTCTAGCTAAAAAGCAATGTGTCTGAAGCAGGTTTTCAGTAGTCTTGTACAGTAAGATACATAACAAGCTTGTTTCCCAGGCCTCTCTGTTCAGTGCTGCGTTTAACTTGTTTCCTACTCTTAAATTAAGTCTGATTGATATTCATCCGTAATATAATAAGTCAAACCTCACAGGAATGACATAAGAATGCTACCACCAGAGAGGCTAATCACCAAAGAAAACAGCCACTAAACCCACAGCCAAACCCTCAGGAAAGGATGTTTATGTTCTTCCCACAGTGCTTCGCTGGGTCACGTGCACGTGTAATGTCATCTTTTTGCCGTCCTTAGGCAATGCATCTCCTCTCAACTCTCTCAGACCTGGATCTGTCTGATCCACTCCCCCATCACTGAAGAGTCGAGTAGTCCTAGCTGGAACAAAACCACAGCCTCTCTGTTGCTTCTGCTTCCTATTACTGGATAAAAACCTTACCATCTGTGATATTTAAAAAATAAATAACTAAATAAGATGTGCAAGAGATATGGGAGCTTTAAAACTGAGTCTACAGTCTGATTTATAGGGAATGGATACGTCACTGACTGTTTCACGGTGAAGATAACATGAATTTGCAGAAATTACCAGTCTGAATAGATAAAATACCTAAAAACAGGCATGGCTGACAGTTGTTTCCCAGAAATTGTCTCCCAATCCAGTAGTTGTCTTTTTCCATCATCAGTTCCATTCTGAAACAAATTCTGGTTCAATAAACATCCTCTAAGGCTTGGCAGTGGCCTGCCCGTAGACACTCTGTTCTTGGCAGGTTTAGTTATTTGATAAGACAAAACAAAAATCACAGAAAATGGAGGTGAAAAGAAACACTAGGCCTAGCCCTGTATCTGCTTTGGCTGGATCTCCCTAATGGACTTTTCTCCAAACGTGCATCATGTGTCTGTGTGACTTTAATATGATTTTGCAGAGTACTGCTTGACACTCGAAGTGGAAGTCAAGTTAAGCAAAGTTGGCAAAAGCACATGATGTTGCTGCTTTAGTTTAGAAGGGATTACTACTGGTTCTCACATCAACACACTTGCTTTCTATGGTGGCTTTAATTGAATGCTGATATATGTTTTGCATTACTGCTGTAATGGAGCACACTTTAGCCCCATGGCATACCAAGCCACGATCATGTAGTGATGAAAGGATGAAGTGACTGACAGAACATTAAATTGACAACAATCTTAACAGTTTGAGTCATTTATTAAGCAAAAATGCACTGACTGATTTCAGCTTGCTTTTCTCAGTGTTATATAATTGTAAATGGAATATCTTAATATTTTGCTACTAGTTGACAAAAGAAGTAATTTGAGGAAATCAACTTTTGCAAAGAGAAACTGTGTGCAGGCATTTTCCAGTCATTTTAGAGACTTAATGATCAATTAACAATCAAAAAAATAAAAATGATTAAGAGATTCATCGGCAATAAAAATAAACATTAGTAGCAGCCCTAATCACACGCATTTCCACTGCGGCCTCTCTGCAAGGTATGACCATGATGAGCTGAGATATTATTGGTCTCATTAGAGCAGGGACAAATTGTAAAGGTCTCTGCACTCAGTCGAGCTTTGTAATCGTGTAAACTGAAGAGAGCGACTGAAGAGAAAGCGACATTTTTAAAAGGCTTGCTGTGTCTTATTTGGGGGGAGGGAAATCTATTTTGGTGGACCTCCCAAATAAATATGGGAAACACTGCTGGCAGTACACAATGTGCAGACACTATTCTGAAATAATCGCTTTATCAGGTTGGAGCTGTTGGACTTGCAGCCATTGCTTTTGGCAGCGCTGATATCCATCTTCATGAAGCTAAGTCAGACGTAAAGAAGTCTGGAGCTTTCGTACAGTAAGTCGGCCTGCAGTCAGCCATGCTTCCATCTTGCTTTGCAAATGAAGCAGCATGGAGCTACGTCATCATCATTTCCACATGATCTGACTGATGATGTAACACAAGCTAAGTGAAACAATCCTACTGTAAACCAGAGAGCCACATTTGGCTGTTCAAGAGAGCCATATGGTGAGATGCAGCGTTGCAATTCATTCATCATTCCCACAGGTTGAGGACATTTGGAACTCATCTCCTATCTTGCCCAGTTTTGATTCATTTCTCTAACTTTGATATCGGGGGGCTATATTTCATTTTCTGTCAGAAATGCAGTTTCAAAATTCTTCCATATTTCAGTTATCAGTTTGAGGAGGATCAATTAATAATTATGTCAAGACGCTCAACAGGCCCATTGAGCGTGCAGCCGGCAGAGAGGAAAGGGAAGAGGAAGATGGTTAATCCCTCCCAAATCTCAGTTCAGTCATAAATACTGCAACTATGCCATATAATCACCTATTAAAAGATTACAATTTTCTTTGATCTACATTCAACTGCAAAAGTGACATTTATTTAAAAACGTACTATTTCTGACATTTGTGCAGAGCATTGCAAACACCACAAAAGTAGATTCAATAAAAGGAATACAAAACAAACATTTTAATTTCTAGCTTCAGTGACGGTGCACATGAGTTATGTGAGAAAGAGATCAGTCTATTAAAGGTAGATCGGTAGGCAAGATAAGAATGAAGATTCTGTAGATTCACCAACACAAACACACTGAATATGGATGTTAACTGGCAGTGCGGTAAACTGTGAAATGAGAATTGAGAATCACGCAGTCCTGCCTCCGTTATACTATAACTGTATCATGGTTAACTCTACAGTGTCCACCTTCGATTGTACATAATTGTACATTTAAAACGCTTGTCAGGTTATCATATAGGATTCAAACCAAAACCAAACCCCAAAGTCCCTGCTTCTTGTCCTCATTATGCTGTATGATGAGTAAGAAGAAACTGCAGCACAGAAATGCCAAAGATACAGTGTCACCATTACATGGTTTGTCCAAGTCTGGCAAGTTTTTATTACAAAATGTCCCTTTCAGTAGATAAATAAATAAACAAGGGATCCTAAAAATGTTTGTGTATGTATTTTATGTAAAAATGAATATTGGCAAATATATCACCTGATTTTAAATTATATAACTGTTTGAAAAGCTGTATTAACAAGATCCTTCATTTGGAGTGTCTCTAGTCTCATTTCTTATAGCTTCAGATGTTCTGAAAAGATTACAAATGTTCACTCTCTCTCTCAAACAGAATAGAAATGAGGCCGTAGCTGCTCAGTTTATTCCCTGTCATTTTATATTTTATCTAATGCTTCCATTAAATTTACAGGTTTCTCAAGATGTTCACAAGCACCCCATAATGTGCCATGCTAAACGGTGTGTTTACATGTAATTGGTGGTAACGAAATAACAAGTACACATGTGTCAAACACATTAGAATATGCTTACATTCAATTACGGCACAAAGGAGGACTGAATCCAATCATAAGGGTCTTGCAAATTTACATTTCTACATAAAATGCTCCAGTAAACCTAAGAGAAATAGCATTAGCATTACAATGCAGTGAGGGCTCCACTCCCTCTGCGTTTCCCTCTGCCGCCTGAGGAACTACCCTTGCACATGTCGGATTGTACATAAAGGATTAAAAGGCTATCCCACGAAAACCCTGAGCCTGAACTGAGAGGACTACTCCAACCATAAGCCTCACATGTCAAATTACTGGTTTTAATAAAAAAAATAAATGCGCGTGCAGGGGCTATTAAAAAAAAAATGTAATTTGACACAAAAGTCCCTCAATTAGACTTACATAACGACACATTTTTACCAACTTAGTGGATCTCATTTCAAAGCCTTTATCGTGGCATCAGATTACATAACAGACGATTCAGGGTAGAAGTTGTGCTTGCTTTGCATCGGTGTGCCAGAGAGACCAAATAAACAAACACCGTCCCTGCAAAGACCCTGCAAGCATCCGTTGTTTATAGCCCCTCCTCTATGCCATCGCACCTGCACTCATTGACAGGTGCACTTGAAAATACCACGTGTTTTGTTTTGCACAAAGTACCTTTAACGGAGAGACTGTGACTCAACCCAGAGGGCTGTGGCTGTGTGTGTGTGTGTGTGTGTGTGCAATAAAAGGGAGCCCAGCATCACTCCTCATCAACAGACACGTCCCATTCAAGCTGAGACCAACAGTCAACACCAACACGGACCACAAACGGAGAGAAAAATTAAATCCCCGTGCCACATTTCCATTCACAAAACGTCCACATTCATGTTAATAAAATTTTTTTTAAAGCCTATCCTTCTTGAGCATCATGTTTTATTTAATGCACAATAAAGCTAAGTCAGCGCACAAGCTGGTCACGCAAAGAGCAGCGTTACGTAGCCCACTGAGTGAGTGTGTGTGTGTCCAGAGACAATGGTATCCTAACACATTAGCAGCAAGCTGTCTTTACTTATAAAAAAACACACCACCCAGCTCGCCAGTAAGCTAGTTAGCAGCAGTCGCAGCATCGTTACCGTTGCACCTGCTCAACAGAGCGCCTGCGGGCGGAGGGAGAGGGATGACCAGGGGGCGAGTGGATGCCTGTGGTCCTGACCACTGTTAAAGGGGTGAAAATAGGTGCGATATTCACAGCAAAACAGAAACATTTCTAGCTTAAAAGCGTGGCGAAGAAGAGATTTTCTTACCTGTACAGCCCACAAGAAGCAAGGCTAGAAAAATATCCCTTGACTGGACCATCGCAACTCCCGAGTAACATGAACGTTAAGCGGCGTAGCTAACGTTTAATCTCCGCTCGGTCCCTACGGTGTCTCCCTCGGGCTTCCTGCCTATCTCAACAATTGTTCATCCCTAATCTATATTTCTGAGCTGGTCGGTGATAACTGTCAGCAGCAGGAGTCGTTGATGACAAGCAGCGGACAGAGATTAGCAGTGATGAGCGCCAGTGCACTGTTCAAAGTCTGACTGACAAGCAGAGCCTTCTCACACACGCGAATTAATCCGCGCACAAGCGAAATAGTGCGCGGGTCTCAAAGGAAACCAGTGTCACGGGGAAACCCCCGCAATAATCATAATAATATAATACTGTTTTTTTTAAACATCTGTTTAAAAATACACAAAAGTAGACAAAAGAAATGTTGAAAGAATTAACGTTCAATTTCAAAAAAAGATATTAATTTACAGATATGTTTTTCGCGATAAAAATGTATTTTTGTTGTGCTTCATGTTATCAGCACCACATAAGGGGCAAATTGGCTCTAGAGCCTAAATAAAATTTTTGTTTCCCCAAGAATACACAGTGCATGTACAAATACATGTAAAATAAGGCACCTTTTATAAGAGGTTTATGAGCAGTGGTGGAAGAAGAACTCAGATCTTATACTTATGTAAAAGTAGCAATACAACTATGTAGAAATACTCTGTTAGAAGAAGTCCTGCATTCAAAATCTTACTTAAGTCATAGTACAAAAGTATTGGCATCAAATTATACTTCATGTGTGGACCTCAGGAAGAGTAGTTGCTACCTTGGTAGCAGCTAATGGGGATCCAAATAAATAAATAAAATAAATGTACCAAAGGTAAAAGTACTCA
Source organism: Macquaria australasica (assembly GCA_005408345.1). Lineage (NCBI taxonomy): Eukaryota > Metazoa > Chordata > Actinopteri > Centrarchiformes > Percichthyidae > Macquaria > Macquaria australasica. The sequence goes on from SEMN01000236.1 coordinate 247,175, forward strand.
CTATGCAGAATGGCCCATTTCAGGCAGAGCTTTTTTTTTTTTTTTTTTTTTTACTATATATGCTGCCTGGTAGCTTGTAAGTCTTTATCCATAATAATACATCATAATTAATTTGGTGCTTATATTTTGTATTATTAATCTGAAAAGTAACTAAAGGTATCAAATACATGTAGTGGAGTAAAAAGTACAATATTTCACTCTGAAATGTAGCCTAGTGGAGTAGAAGTATAAAGTAGCAGAAAATGAAAATACTCAAGTAGTACCTCAGCCAGTAGAGCTGAAACACTAGTCAATTAATTTATTAATCAACCGACAGACAAATAATTGGCAATTATGATCAATGATAATTGATTAATCATTAGTCATTTTTCCAAACAAAAATGCCAGACTTTCTCCAGTTCCAGCTTGTGATTTGCGAGGATCTGCTGCTTTTCTTAGGCTTTAGTCATTTAATATCTTTGGATTTTGGACAGTTGGTCAGACAAAACAAGCAATTTTAAGATATGGCCTAGGGGTTTAGGAAATAATTATAACCATTTTCACTATTTTATAGACCAAATAATGAATCAATGATGACAATAATTGTTAGTTTTAGCCCTAGTTGCCATGTTGTGAAACAATCCCTTTGAATGTAACTATGACTACTTACCACTTAGAAAGGGGCTACAGCGAATATTCATCAATAAACAACTTATTAAGCATGTATTAATGGATTAACAACATTTAGAACTGCATTATTACCAAATAGAAAGGATACAAACCAACCAAAGAGATTTTATCACAACCTGGCAACCCAAAATTTGTTTTTATTAACAGTTTATAACTCATCTAGGCTACAAAGCTTTATGTATTAACCATTAATGTACCTGTTAGTGAATAGAGTCCCCCATGCAACCCAGCAATCAGTAGAACATTATTTTACTATGCACCAAAAGAAGGGGACCAGTTAAAATTTCTTTTCTTGAATATTTATTTTATCCATTGCCTGTACAGTGCCTGAACAGATTTCCAGATTCAGATTACAGATAACAGATCAACTGTCATACGTTTTATTTGTCATTTATAACAAAATACTTTTATTCATCTCGTTCACCTCTGTGTTGCTGTACAGGAGAACAATGCTGTGCTTTTATCAAAATACTGTCAAAGAGTCCAACACAACACTTGAAATACAGCATGTAAAACCTAAAAAATGCACCGACATAAACCACAGTCATCGCCTCTTCATACTTTTGTAAAGCACTGCTGTGACTCAAATACTCCCCCTGACCCTGCTCACACCACCAATGACCAAAGAGAACCTTATGCAACACACTTTTATTTAGGCTGTAAAGTGAATGGTACCTGAGAGAACAGAGATGCACGGGAAGAAAATGCTATTTGCCTCCAAAGCAGGGAGGAACCGCATAGTATTTGGCGCACCGACAGAGCGTTTTTGCCTTTGATTTGCACCATTGGCCAGCAGAGAGACGCAACGGGCCAAAATTTAATAAACCCAAATCAGTCTGTGGGCTGGCTGCAGATGTATAGTGGTCAAATCTTGCACATTTACTGCAACTCATCCTTCTAGAGCAATTCCCTCCAAACATACCACCACAGGCAGTGTGGCCCCAAACATGTTCACAGACACTCCAGGGGGGGGCATTTGTGCTTCAGCATCACAGATAGGGGAAAAGTATGACTCAGCTGATGACTCATGTATAAATACCCTCTGTAGTGTTTTATTCAGTGTGCTCTGAAGTTGAAAAGCTGATGTAGCTTGTTTTTATTTTTGGGTCACCTTAGTTAGTGCAACTACCATTTGAATTGCCAAGAAATGTTCAAGCGGTTTCTTTTACAAGGATGAAAATGAGGATAAATGTATACATTTTTGGCTCAAGTTACTAATTATTTAAATATCACAGGTCCCATCAGCAAAATTCCTTGGTGTTAATTAATAAAAAGCTTAACTGGAGACATCATTTTCAATTAGTCTGTAGAAAACTGACAAAGTCATATCATCTGTCCAGCTGTTTAACAGTGTCGTGTTTTTAACTTTGCAGTCTTATTTATATTACTCTCATCTTCTGTGTGGCAGTACAGCTTGGACTGTCACATGCCCTCATCTTCTTCATAAAAAATTCATTTAGCTAAATAAAAATTGCACTGATGTATCCCACCATGAGCCATCAACTCCATTTTTGTTAAACTGCTATGCTATGTTATGCTGTCCATTTGTGGCAAAGCACATATAGCATGCTCTTTTATCTACTCAAATCACCCAGAATCCCTTTCAAAACTTTGCTAAGATCTATTTGGCTTATTTCTCATGTTCGATCACACACAGTTGTAGTAGTAGTAGTAGGGGTAGTAGTAGACTGTACATGCTGATAAATTTAATCTCCATTTGTTTCATTCTCCTCAGTTTGCAGAGGAGCACATGAGAGAGTATACAGTCATTTTAAGCAGGCTGCCTGAAGTTATTTTGTGCTCTCTATCTCTCTGTTTCTCTCTGTACAGTGTGTCTCCCCCTCTTTCTCCTTCCTCCTCTCATCCTCTTTCACCCATTAGAGCCATGACCACACATGCATACTCTCACGCCTACATGCACACACACACACACACGCACACGTGCAGTACATTTACATCTATCTATCTATCTATCTATCTATCTATCTATCTATCTATCTATCTATCTATCTATCTATCTATCTATCTATCTATCTATCTATCTATCTATCATTTGATGTTTCTATACTGGCCATACTGTTAGTATATTTCCTAGAGAGGATACATTTGAACATCCTTCACTGTAGGAGGTTTTAAAATAGCCTCTCTTACCTCCTCCACTACTGTACCAGGAGGCAACATACAGTACTGGTATGCACATTGGTTTCCGGGTCATGGGAGAAAAGTACAGGTCAGTCGTGCAGGGAGAGGGAGGGGGAAAACAGGGAAGTTATGATGACTGGTTAGCACTGTTTTGAGAAAACCCTCTTCTCTCTTACTGAATCTTGCAGTGTTTATCACATAATCAATTACTGTTCAAATCAGGCAAAAGAAAATCAAAGAAAAACACGCTGTGGTGTTATTGTGGATCAGCAGGCCAGTGGAATTTGAATCAAATCCCCTCAACTTTCTCATTTTTCTTTGACCTTTTGCTGCATGCTTTGTATTTCTTTTTTAAAATAAAGACAGGACATTGTTATTTCAACCATAAACCTGAAAGTAGCCTACCACAATCCAAAAAGTCACAAGTAGAGGCACAAGTGTCAAAGCTATTGGCTCCTGTAATTCAATATTCTGCAGTCCTGATGAATGACTCGGTGAAAAGCTTTGAGAAAGCTTGGAGCACGGCTCCGTCATTCAATTATCACCTTTAGTGCAGAAAGACTGAGCTTCCTATAATCTCAGGACTAAGGGTTTCGTATCAGTTAGCTTGAGTGGGAGATGGTGTTGTCAGACAGTGGATTCATTGTCCTGAGAGTCTGTCCTGCAAGGCACACAGGGCTCCTTTGTGGACTGCAGATATTAATCTGCGTAGGCAGAGATCTGGAGGAGTCTGACTAAGCTCACATGCAACCACACACATCAGCACACACAGAGACACACAGACTCAGCCATATGCATATTCATTATGTAACAGCAAAAAAAGAGGATGCAGCGTCCAATCCCATTCAGCTTCCCACATCATAAAGATTTCATTCTTTTGAGATGATTTACGCAATACATTCAAACTGCAAGCTTGTCGTCACCGCTGCAGACATAAGGTGTCATTGACAGATGTCATTGCAATGCTCCAACCAACTTTCATCACCACTCATCAAGTACAAAGGAGGCTTAGTTCCACTGATTGCTCAGTGTTTGACTGCCAGACCAGTGACAACCCAGAACGCAAGAAAAATATTCTGTGACCACATTGTGACGCAGTCAACTAAGTCACACAAAGAGTTCAATTGAATTTAGAAGCAAAAAGTAAATTTCCTGTTTAAAGTGTTTTCATAGTGATTCCCCAAATTGACACTGTTAACACTTTTGATTCTTAAATATTGAAAATGTTCTTGAGTCAAACTGAAAAGTGCACCAAACACAATTTTAGTAGTGAACTATAATTGTTGGATAAAATAATCCAAAAACAAAAACACCACAAACTGCAGCATCACAAGTTGAATCAACACCTCTCTCTGACTCTGACTCAACATAACTAAACAATGTATGCTTCATAGATCCATGTATTCTATTGCATTAGAAGTGGTTGTGTTACAGTATTTTCTCAATGTCCTGTACATCTGCAATATGTCCCAAGACAAATATAAATTCAGTTGTAAGATCTGAATACTTTCAGCTTTCAAAGTTTTGTTTTAGTTTTGAATTAAGTTAAGAGATGCATGGCAAGAAGTAAGTATAATCAAGGACAAGAAAACACAAAACAAAACCAACCAAAAAGATGCAACTGTAAAGATATCTTGGATATATGCTGCCACCTAGGGATATAAAAACATTACAGCATGCAAATGGAGCCTTTGACAAGATGGCAACACATCCTTAAGCAGCACTTTACATGTAATGTGGACTTTCTGACATGTGGGGGCAGCATATCTCTACTTTAAATGGGATCCTCGAAACAGATTTTCTTATTGCTTTTATAATTCATGCATGGACAGTGTACAAATGTAATTAAGAATTAATGAGAACTAATGTTGATCACTTTTCTACTGTAAAAGCGGTGTAATTTGGAAAATAGAAGATAATAGATTTTCATCATGAGCCCATGGTGTTTGGCCCCAACCTGACAGTCTGACTCTGACCCAACGCTCCAGCTGGATGGGAGGTTTAGCACACAGGCCAATGCAACAGCAGTGATATTTATTGAATTTGGTATGGTTGGTGTTTGATTTTTTGTCTGTTTCGCATGCTGTTTTCAAGCAAATCCCCTTGGTTATTTTTAATCTCACCCCCACAGCTCAGCAATTTGCATCTATTTTTTTTTTCTGTGTTTATTTTGTGATATTTTCACACTATTTTTCACACATCACCTTGCGTCCATGGTTTCTCACTGTGCAGATACATTTAACTCTAAACTGGCAGCAGTGGTATATAGCAGGCTGTTTACATTAATATATCATTGATACTCTATATCAAATAAAAGTAGTTGCCTAATCCCAGTCTTAAGGCAGTTGTTTTGCTTACAGATGTTTTGCAACAGGTTTTCAAAGCTGAATTTCCATAAAATTTTCCATTATCATTTATGTCCATCTTTTACTTTTTAATTACTTATTTTTTCTGAATCCAATCCAAATAGGTGAATACAATGAAAGAAAATACTCTGTATTTCTGTTAAATGGAACCATTTTAATGACATTTGATAACCATATCAGTAAAATAATATTCACTCTATTTTTAGTACCTCAGTAGTAATGTGATATGCTCTAAAAACAGCCTTCATTGTCATCACCATCAACACACACACACACACACACACACTGCCTCATTTACACACCACAATAACAGACAAATTATTGTAATAGATCCCTGAAATATACCTAAATTACAATCTGATAATGACGTGAAATGAGTTCAACACAGATGTTACATCTGAACAGGTGGCAGAGAGCTGGCTAGTGTTATAAATCCATCAAAATACAAGCAAAACAGCCTCCTCTCAAAATGCACTTGTCATTATTTATAACGGGTATTAACAATTAGAGTAACAGACTCATTTTAAGACTTTCACTGCAGACTACTCAAACATCATGTAAACCGAGCTTATAGCACGTACCAGCTTCTGTAATGTGCAGAGACAGTTCGCATCAGATCCCGGGTCTTTCAAGAAGCCTGTCACTTTGGATTTCACTCAAGATGTATGACAAGCCTCTAACACACTCAAACCCCATTTCAAACCCCGGGCTATGCAGAACACTGCTCTCAGTCATCAATCTGCCTTCAAGATGCTCTCTGCAATACTGAAACACCAAAGAACGTTCAACTAAACAGATGAGAGATGCATGAAATGTGTGATTGATCAAAAGGATAATCTTTTACAAGTACAGTATGAGTTCAACAAAATGAATACATGAACTATGGCATACACAGAGTATACCTCAACAAGTTACAGGAAATATAGTAGAAGTGTAATTTGCTTTGAAATAGGTAATTGCTTTGTTTCTATGTGCACCTTGCATATAAGTGCTACATCTTAAAAGCAATGTGTTATTTTCCCTGTATGTTTTAGTACCTACTTTGGGACTATTGGTGTTATTAGGTGCCCAGTAGGAGCCCACAAATAGGAGCTGGCCTCAGTGTGTTTGTTCATTCAGTCCTACTTTAACAGGTTTTTCAATGCGCAGTGTTTATGTGAATAATGTTATGGCCTCGACAATCCTCTCGGGTCCTCTCGGGCTGTTATCCTGCAAGCCAACCTGGAAGTTAACTCTGCCACGGTTCGTTGACTGCAGCCCCCACTATAACTTCAGTGGGGTTTTGAATGTGCCTTTAGATTGGTGCTGAAAATAAGGTGTGTGTTAAACACAGGCAGACACCAGCTGAAATACAACTGAGGTTGCGTTTGTGTCACCAACACTCAAAGCATAGCAAAATCACTATACTGTCGAATCTTAACCTCATAAAACTAAATAGGAAAATATACAAATCTGGAAGTCTACACCAGAAAAGCAATTTCAATTGAATTGAAAAGAGTGTGATTTCAAAATGTCCTAGGATTCAATAGCTATTAAATCGTAATGTAAGGATTCTATAAGCACGCCCTCTTAGCTAAATTTCAAATACAGCTTTTGTTGTTAGCAGCTTGCATTATTAAGATAAGCTTCAAAACTCCCAAATGGCGTGTTTAGAGGTTTAATCTATCTTGCAAAATTGAACATTGACTTGTCTTTAAGGACACTTATTTTCTTTCTGTATGGTAAATATGAAGCTACATCCAGCAGCCAGTTAGCTTATCTTAGCACAGAGACTCGAAACAGGAGGAAGCAGCTAGCCTATCTCTGTCCAACTGTAACGTCGGATTATGTGACCATTGGACAGAGCCAGGCTAGCTGCTTCCACCAGTTTCAAGTCTTTGTGCTAAGCTAAGCTAACTGTCTCCTGTCTGTAACCTTAAATCTAGCAGACAGATAGGAGAGTGGTATCAGTCTCCTCATCTAACTCTCCATCAGAGAGCGAATAAATAAAATCTCAAAAATACATCTTATTTAAGACCTTTATTTTTTGTCAACTGAGGAAAATCATGGCTCAAGAATGCTTTTTTAGCACTATTGCATGAAAAGACAAAGTTGACAGTGACACGAGTTCAATATTGTTTTCAATTATTTCTGTACTACTGTACCACTGGGATCTGAAAAACACATTTCTCTCGAGCTAGCCACCCGCCCATCCACCAAAGCAGCTATAAATTGCAAACGTGTATTTCAGCACAACTTACATGTGCGTATAGCAACAAATACTGTCTTTACATACTGCACAATTCGTCATTTATGTGTCATCCGTAACTAAACCGTTTTAAATGGCATACTATAGGATTTTGTTATCACTACAAAAGATATGCAATCATATGTAGAAGAAGAATTTATTTGTCCTATAAGACACTTTGTTTTTCTTTGTATTTCAAAAGCAAATTTCTACATACTCCAAGTCTAACAGGAGCCATGGTAGGAGTGGTACTTCTGGCATTACTCTCATTTTGAAGTACAATATGGACTTCAAACTGAAGCCCATATTGCTCCGCTTTTCACTTCTATTGATTTTGTGAGAAAGATAAGAACAAAGACATTTTGCCTGTTGCTCATTTCCTTTGACCCCACTCACAATTCACAGCCTTTCAATCATGTCTTGTCTTGGCTTTTCATCTAAAAGTAAGCCAAGAACCTGAACAACTTTGCTCCTACGCCTTAATCTGAGGTCAGAAATGTTACACGTTTTTGTTTAATATCCAAACTACAACACTGCTGTATTTCAACAACACTCGCAATGTTACTGAATTTCTTGTAATCATTTTCACAGTGTGACGTTTAAAGCATCTCAGCACGCAGGAAATGTGTCTACAGCAACCAGCAAAAAAAAAAGGGCAATCTGGTGTTTATGCAATAAAAACAGTCAGGTCTTATGAAGACGATTTGACTAAGAGATTGATATGATATATAGCAATTTCGTCAACCTATCTGAGAAACATTTGAAATCATGGAAGCATATGCTATCTTTGAAGTGATTTCATACATTTTTCATGCCATTCTTCATTACAGCCTCTATCATGTGGTGAAAGGGTGGTGGCCCCAGCAAACGTCTTTCCAGTATTATTGCTTTTGCCCTTTGAAGTGATCATGTTATATTTTACGCAAGTAAGTGGCACTGAGAGATAAGATCATAAGCATTAATTTATTTCTGAATTCCACTTAAACCGCATGTGTCATCTATGCGTTTCATGGCTGCATTTGAGTGTGTGTGGGCCTAGCAATGCACGTTTGTTCAGTGTTAGATTCTTTGAAACGTCTCTGTTGTCAGTAAAATTGTTCTTCTGTTTTTTTCTCCACATTATCCAAATAGATAATAAGTAACATGTCAAGCCTCAATTTAGATTTTAAACAAATACAACAGAACAAATTAAAGTGAAAAGAAACAAGACTACGAGTTTACAGCCGTGCTAGCAGCTTTGTGAGGCTATACTTAGGCGCAGCAGTGCTTTAAGCTAAATGCTAACGTCAGCATGCTAACATGCTCACAATGAGCGACAATGCTAACATGCTGATGTATAGCGGGTATAATGTTTACCATCTTAGTTTAGCGTGTTAGCATGCTAACATTTGCTAATTAGCATTTAACACAAAATACTGCTGAGGCTGATGGGAATGTTTTGCAGGTTTTTGGTCATAACCCAAAGTATTGGAAAAATTAAAAAATGTTGAACTGATGATGGTGCCAGATGAAAGATAGGGGATCACCAAAGATTTTACAGTTCATCCTGAGGTGGACATGAATGTCTGATCCAGTAGCTGTTGAGACATTTCACTCAAAACCACAAATGTCAACCTCATGGTGGCGCTAGAGGAAAAGTCAGGGGATCACCGAAGTCAGCAGGATTCATGCTCTGGGGATAACAAACGTCTACACAAAATTTCATGGCAATCCATTGAATAGTTGTTGAGATATTTCAGTCTGGAATATAGTGCGGGACATCTGACAGACCAGCATTGCCATAGAGCCACGCCTTTAGTATGGCTAAAAAAAGAATAGCAGAAAAAAACAAAACAAAATTCACAAACCAGAGAGGGACTTTGGTCACCTATGATGAATAAAAAGTCATATAGTTACATGGAAAATATTAAAATATATATATCTATATGTGTATATACATTTATTCACATATGTAAAGGAGTGCTCAACAATAAAAGAACATTTAAATCAGTTAACTAAAAATACAAAATACAGCCAGAAAGAAATGTAGAAAATGCCTCTTATCCAAGAATGATGGGTATTTGGAAGAAGACATTTAAGATAAGCCTTTATTGTCCCACAGCGGGGACAATAAATCAAGACAAGAATCAGGCATATAGCTAAAAGAATTACAAAAGCTATTAATGATGTTTCATCATATGATTTGGTATTACAGGTGTGAGGGTGACTCAAAGTAAAGCCTAATAATTGAGATAATTTGTGAAATTGTACTGAATACTTCTAACCAAAAATTGCGCATATCCAAAACATATGAATATAGGTAGAAGAAGACTGACGGCATCTATCTCAGACAGGATGAAAGTCTTCATATATGCCCCGACCACCTGACCTTAGTTAAGTGATAGCGGAGGAGAATCTTACATTGTATCAGCTCGTGCCTAGCAGAGATGGAAAATGACTGAACCTGACGCAATCGCTCGACCCAATCCCCCTCTGCTATTTTGAGATATAAATCATCCTCCCATAGTGTTTCAGTATTGTGCAGCGAGATAGGGTTTAATACAGTAAGTGGATGAAACTATACAAAACAGAGATCATGCACTTCATAGTGAGCAGTGGGGTGAAAAAGTGGTCTATAATGGTAGCTGCTGGTACGTTAGGGAAATTAGGATTAACATTCAAAACTTGACCTGTGAGTACCTGAAGAAATGATGTTTGGGAAGAATAAACTTCTTAAAATAAAAGTATGTAATCAGTACATAAGTCCTTAAGTGTTTTAATACCACAAACATGCCAAGAAGAAAATATTCCATCTATTAAAGAAATTTGGGGAAATACGCTTATTCACTTTCTTGCTGAGAGTTGGATAAGAAACTTGATTTCACTCTCATTGTTTTTGTGCCAAATATGAAGCTACAGCCAGCAGACGGCTAGCTTAGTTTAGCACAAAGACTGGAAAGAGGAAGAAACAGCTAGTCTGACTCTGTCCAAAGGTAACAAAATTCGCCTACCAGCACCTCTAAAGCTCAGTAATTAACACGTTATCCAGCACATATTGTGGAGAATCACAATCCTCGACTTCCATTTCCAATATGACAGGAGCCATGGTTCTGAAATCATGATGTTCTTCTGTGTTTTTGATTGTCTTGGACATAAAAATTAGACTTTCTCTTGTTATACTTTGTTGAGACGAGATGAGAATCAATAAAAGAGCATTAGTCAAGACAAGCAGTGCATAACGATAGTAGCCTCCTGGTTTGATATTCTGTAATACCTGTCTCTGTACCCATTTCACACTGCAAAATGTTTTTGTGTCATGATTTTGCCCATTCTTGAGAGACGAAACAGGAATGCAAATGCTGTGTGCTAATTAATTACACCGTCTGACGGCTCAGCTGTCTGTATGTATTCACCTGGCCCATTAACTTTCAATTCAGGGAGTGGATTTTTCAGACCATTTCCACAATTAAAAACGTCAGGACGTATACTTCTCAATTCATTCTGCTGACATTTCTTAAAATTGATTGCCCTCATTAAGCTATTAAATTGCCTTTTTTTAAATCAAAAAAATTAAATGACCCCTGCAATAGCTAGTCAATACAGAGCCCTTTTACTAAGCTCATTTGATGATGCTGTGGGTTGAAATTAGTGAGTCCTCATCAATTCAATTCTTGCCTCTAATTTCTGTCTGAGTTCGGACAGTGTTCATATGCATGCTGCTTCTGCCTAATTCAATTCATCACAAGTGGAAAAGACAGAACTACCACACTGGGTGCTTTCTGCCAGATAGTTGCACTTGAGTCATGGTTAATACACAACAGAACAAAGAGTGACATGAAATATGTCAAGTGAAAAATAGCCCCTCTGACGGGCCTAAATTTAGCCGTTGCATAGTTTTGTGCTGCCCATCACTCACACAAGTGTCTCCTTTTTCATGAAAGAAAAGGCCAACCTGACTGTACAGGCAACCTTTTGCAAGGTTACATGAGCTGTCATGTTGAGGGCCACATCCACAATAGCCAGAACATAGAGCAGCAAATCATTTAAGTCCTGGCTAATAAACACATTGTAGTATTTGGAGACACACACCAATACAAATATAAAATAATACAAGTTTTAAAATCGCGTCATAGAAGATTCTGATAAGATACCTACAGGAAGACTAAAGCAATTGGCCTGATTATTGTCCTCTACCTAAGTAGCAACTCCTTACATAGCCTACTGAATGCATATAGGTTATTGTTAGCATTTGAGACTTCTGTATTGATGATTGCATTAGAGACGCAGCGTTAAGCATCTGTTGTTTGTCTCAAAGATAAATACAAGCCAGAGTTTGAAAAACCAAGAGATATTTTGGCAACACTTACCACTGTTTTGAAGACATTTTTCCAGATTCCTCAAAGATCCTCAATCAAGCTGGAGAGAATGTATCCCATAGGCTGCATAATAAAGAAAATATAGACAAGACTTTCAATCCATCTCCCAATTCACCTGTTAAGCCAGACAAAAAGATTATTATAGCCACAGCCCGACTTGTCTTGTGTGATGTATAACCAGAATTTAAAGCTTTGTTTTCAGGTAATGATCCTATTCTTCATATGTTCTATCTTTGTGTTCTGTGTGAAGCCTGGTACTGCTGTTAGAAAGCAAGTGTCATGTTTATTTCTGCAAAAAAACGTGGAACAAAGGGATTTGCAGTAGGGTATGTCTAGGTGTCTAACTCAGGCTGACAGGCTGACAACAACACTCCATGTGTGTCTTCACATTGTGGCATCAGCTACATTCAGATACTTATCACCACTGGGATAGAAACTCACTAGTCTAGCCACACCCATGATGCAATGTTTGCTCATCCACTTTGTAGAATGCAAGCAAGGAGAAATGTGGCTTAGGCTGACATCTTTGTTAAGAAACAGAGTGGCACCTTGAGAAATTAATTAAAAATCTTCCTTATAGTGAAGCAGATGGAAATCTTTTAAACTCAACTTGTATAGGGGAGACTTTGGAACCTGGACATGTCTTCAAATACAGTTCCCATAATGCTTTGGGGGATATTCAGGAGTAGAATGTTGCTATGGATTCAGTGGGTTACCCTGCGGGCTACAACTTGAGCCCTGTTTCTGTTTTTAAATCCTATATTTGTTCACATTTTGACAAATTACCACCATTACAAGGATGCCGAATTAGCTATTAACAGTTCCTGTTTGCAATGTATCCATGGATGTACAGACAATTATCACTGGATAACTTTGATACTGAAGAAAACTTAAAAATTGGCCAATTCTCAGGCAAGTTCTGCAGTTATAAGGAGCGTCTTATTTAGATGTTTTTAAGCGGATTTATAGACGTTAATTCTCAATGGACATTGGAGATGATATATCCTCAGTAAGTGTAAGTCATACTGAATCTAAAAATATGTGTATCATGTCTGTGTGTTTAGATTTGACTGAGTTATCACTCCGAGAAGGAATGGCTACGACTTTTGACACAAATTGCAGCAATCTAGCGCCAAGGGTTTTAAAGTACTTTAATTGCCTCCATGAGCTGTGTGTCACAGCCACTGCTGCTGTTCCAACCGCAAACCGTGTTGATAAACGGGCCACATCAGCGGCCCAGATTACAACAACTAACTTCCTGTTTTTAGAGCACCAGCATGCACCTGTTCCTTTCACCTCAAGTAGTATCTTCACCTCACGTCTTCACTGCTGCATGGCTTTGTTGCATGAATGTGCTTTTAGTTGAGTTAGGCTACATAACAATTTCCAAACATACAGGAAAGAAATACCAGAATCATGGAGCTCTCTATCACATATGTCTGTGTAGCTGGGTATTTTGTACAGTTTTCAAGTTCCTTTACCTTTAGCTAAGTGGAGTGAAGATTAATTTGCATAAAGCAACACAATGCAGCCTCTTATTTTCTGCAAATGTTTAGCCAACAGCCACAGGGCTTGAAGTGCTGAGTCATTTTTAGTATTTATTGTTTAGAATAAAAGACCACAGTAAGTAGAACATAAACACACACTTCAACCCCTAATTGTCTTTGTTATGCTTGTGCATGAGTAGTTATCATTGCCCAGAGCCAGACAATATGACTGGCAGCGCTATGCAAGCACAGACTTCTTGTTCATAAATTTTATGATTAATACAGACTGTGTTGTAATCTAGGAAAGCATCCTGGCATGAAGGATGAGGATTATATATTTTTCATCTCAGAAACTAATTGAAAAGACCCATGATGGTGCTGTTATCAGTCCCGTCCCCAGCTGAGTTATGGCCAGGGTGAGATATGAGTGACAGAAAAAAGGGAGACTTAATGAATAGCATGTGACTGTTAAATCGGCAGGTGCTGTATTGTAGACCTGGACATATTTTAATACAGATATCTGAAATTAGTCTGTATTCAGCCATTCAGATTAAGTGATAATACCTGCAGTATGTTGCAAACCCCTTTGTAATGGATGAATGAGCAGGCAAAGTCATTCTTTTGCTATAATACATGAAATGTAATTCCAGTTCAGTGACATGTGCAGCACAAGGAAATGTATCCAGTCCTATTCTAAAATATAAGACACCCATGTTGGAAAAACAGTGTTTACATTCATCTAAATATAGCAATGAAGAATATAGCGATTTAAATATAATTATTTGGTTAGTGTGATATTTATTTAATAATGTGGTACAGTTCATTGTGTTTATTGGAACGACCGAGTCTGAACTGTTAGGAACTGAACCCAGGTGTCTAAAAGCGATAATCAGGTAAGAATTTTCCCCCTGCACCACTCCAGCATCCATCAGCCCAGATTCTGAAGTATACTGGGGTTTCTTGGAGCTAAAACAGGTCCTCATGCACACTTATGTTACTGACCCTGATTGGGATTGATTCCACAAATAACACAGTGGTTTCCAACCATTTTTTGCTTGTTACCCCTTAAAGGAATAGTTTGATATTTTGGTAAAAATGCCTATTCACTTTCTTGCTGATAGTAAGATGATCTCATGTCTGTACGGTAAATATGACCCAGTAGCCGGTTAGCTTAGCTTAGCATAAAGAGTAAAAACGACGCAGAGATGTGTTTGGGTTCTTTTTACACTTCAGTTTTTATTCAGATTAAACAAACAAGATATGTTGTTTATTAGTGAGCTTTAGAGGTGGTGGTAGGCAGATTTAGTTAACTTTGTACGGAGCCAGGCTAGCTGTTTCCCCTATGTTTCCAGTCTTTGTGCTAAGCGTAGCTAGCTAAATGGCTGGCTAGTTGTGGCTTCATATTTACTGAACAGACATCAATATTGATCAATTTTCTCATCTAACTCTCACCAAGAAAGCGAAAAAACACATTTCTTAAAAAGTCAAACCATTAAAATGAAGAAATATTGTTTGGGTTGTTTCATCGAAGGATTTTTCAAGGCCTGAGGAGACGAAAGTATCCAGTATTTGTCAAGAAAAAAGAAGAAATAAACATTATTTTGTGTAACAAAAATACTTATTCTGTTTCCTTCTCTTCTTGTTACCCCCCTTTATTTTGGGACCCAATCGCCAGTTTGGGAAACAGAAATAACACAGCTTTCCCGGTCTGAATGAATGAAGCAGTGTAATGTATCCCATGTAACCCCGCCCAACTGAGTCTGAGTTGTAAAGTAATTTGGAGTATCTTTGAGTACCGTGTAGCAATGAAAGATAGTTTTGAGAGCTTGAGAGCTTTTGTAGTGTGTTTGGGGAGGAATATAAACCATTTCTGAATAATAATGTGGGATTGTTGACTAACAGTTTTGCAAAGTGTAGTCTAGCATTTTGGATAATTCTGTGAAGCTGACTGTACAACTACCCACCTAGGCCTGAATCTCCAACTTGCTGCTGAGATCATTGATACTTACAGATAGTTACAGTGACTTATACACAGCAGTATTTAAAGGCAAGTTCTGAGGCAGACGTTAAGTAATTGGCATATCAATCATCCATGAACCAACACAGACGAGTACACGTTTCAGCAGAGAATAAAATGGGTATGTTGGCTTCATCATTATTTCTCAGAGTGACCTGTTATCTCACACAGAGGAAATATAAAGCAGAATGCATCCCCAGCTGAACATTCATTGATGGCGTGTGAGCTATAGTGATGGGTTTTTATTAAGTTCCTCTGAAGAGGGAAGAGCATATTTAATTCAATTCCATTTTCTCACTTAGTGTAGATTAGAATAGGTTAGCTCATTTTCTCTTTGTCAGAGGCATAATCCTTATAGGCCAATTGTTGGTTAAATAATATCAGAAACAAAGCTTTTGTCATTTTTCAATCGGAAGACAAGAAAGATGCCAAGTACTGTAGATGTCAACACTGTTAAAATTTGTTTTTAGACATGCTAGCGGTGTGGCTGTATGGATGGCAGTGTCATCAGCTATTAGATGGATTGCCATGAAATTTTGTACAGACATTCACTGTCCCCAGAGGATGAATCCTAATGACTATGGTGATCCGCTAACTTTTTCGCCATTGCCACCAACAGGTCAAAGATTTCACTTTTGAAATATCTCAGCATCTAACAGGATGGATTGGCGCAAAAGTTTGTACAGACATTCATGGTTCCCAGATGATTAATCCTACCGACTTTGGTGGTGCCCTGACCTTTTCTTTGGAGCCACCATGAGGTTGACATTTGGACATGTGGTTTTGAGTGAAACACTGCATCTTAACAACTATTAGATGGATTGCCGTGAAATCTGGTACAAACATTCCTGTCCCCCTCAGCATGAATTGAACTCTTGACTCTTCATCTAGTGCCATTATTAGTTCAAACTTTTAATTTGTTGAACACTTTGTTGTATGACCAAATACCTGAAAAACTAAAGACACTCCCATCAGCCTCAGCGGTACTTTGTGTTTAGCACTGATTGGAAAATGACTGCATGCTAACACGCTAAACTAATATGCTGAACATGGTAAACATTGTACCTGCTAAAGAGCAAAATGTTAGCATTGTCACTGTGAGCATGTTACTCCTGTTATCCTGATATTAGCATTCAGCTCAAAGTACCATTGTGCCTAAGTACAGCCTCACAGAGCTGCTAGCATGGCTGTAGACTTGTTTCTACACTGTATGGCAATGTCACATATTCTGTATGTGCTTGTATCATGCTTATACTGAGTGGTATATTCAAACCGAAGGAACACTATTAAAGCTGGGGTGGGCAAAACCTTCCGCCTCTCTCTCTCTGCTGCCTTGTATCACTCTGCTAAGCCCCTCCCACCAAACCCACAATTTGAGATAATGAGCCCGAAGCTCCGAGTGGAGGGACGTGTTGCTGCAGGCAAACGAGGTGTTGGAAATTTATCACAAGTTGCAGGATTTTCCGCCATTAAATCAGGCCTTCACCATCTGAATGGATGTGCACCGTCTCTCTGAAATAACCTGTGATAGGCTAAAGTCTCCCGTCATGGGATAGATTTTCTGAAGCCTGAAAACAGAGGCAAGAGGAGGGGCTGAAGTAGAGGTCTGCTCTCAGACCACTTGAATTACAATATGCTGCACGGCTATTATGGATTTGTTGGCCAGTGACTCCATAACAATACTGCCAACCCAACCTTTAAACCAGAGAAAAGATATTGTGCATACTACACATTTTGGGAATTAGAAATTAAGTAAAGGTCTGCGCTTCTATTAGCCACCAAGATAAAACAGTGTAGTTTTCGTTTTCAATACAGCAGCAGTCTTCATATTTTAGTACGACTAGTGGCGGACTTGAGATCATGGTGATTTACCAAGAGCTTCCCCAAAACACCATGGTGTAGGAGTGTATCTTTGCACCTCATCAGTATTATGTCTGATCAAGCCTAGCCATGTGAAAAGTAGTATTGAATGGAATAATTGTACAAAGCTCCATCATACGGTTGCAAGAATGGCCTAAGAAGACACAGCTTTCAAAGCAAAAGTCAATTCATGTCCTCCAGCAGCATCCACTACCTTATCTCGCCGTTAAAGCCTGCCACTGGACATGCAGCTGGAAGACATCAAACCAAAGGTCAGGTCGAGGATGAGTAAGGCAGTATCTGGAGGCTAGTCAGAGGATAAGAGACAGGTAGAGAACCGAGCAGAGGCCAGCGAGGCTCACCCTGACAATGCAGATGGCCTCCCCTTATGTTTTTGATATTTTTCAAGGAAATGTTCCAGGAAATAAAACGTTACTCATGAAAGCAGAAAAACAACAGTTAGGTTACTGTTTTGAGACTAAAACTATGCACAGTATAATTTTGAGCAATAAAACAAAAAACATATATTTCTTCAAAGGTGTATGGATAGCTTAGGGTGTATGTTTTTAAAGCAGAATGTTATATGACTTTGAACCCCTTCCCCTCCCTTTGCACTGTACAGTAGCTATACTTAAAAATTGAGCCACAATAACTGTTTTTTTTAAATTAAAATTCAGTGCAAACATTAATGAAGGCATCAGATTTAGGGGTGTTTTTTCTAACATTTATGTCCACACAGATGAACAGGGTAGTTTTGTTGTGAAAGAATGGGAGAAGTTTGCCATAAAGTTTGATAATTTCTTCATCTTTGATTTTTTTTCATTCATTTAAAAAAAATAAATGCATCTGTTATGAGTGCCCCCCCCCCGAGTTAAACCCTAACCATTAAATTTAATACTAGAATTAAATAAACACATATATTTGCACAACCTTTGCAGCAATTAAGTAAAAGGTTTTGTTAATATTATGCAATGTAGATTCAGCTAATTACAGACCTATTACATCATAATTTTAGATGAATTGACTTTATTAGTGCATTCATGTATTCCTCTACACTCACATACATCATGTGTGACTGTGTGTGTGCGTGTTTGTCTGTGGGGTAGAAAGCAAGAGAGAGAAATATTCTTAAAATATGTTATTATTCATGTCTTCATTATAGCACTATGATGTCTAAATGTCTACCAGGGGATTATGACCAAACTGCTGAGGTTTGGGAATACTGAAAATATGTGAATTAATTAGTGTGTGCTCAGTCAAACTTGGGGGTATTTTACAGGATGTTATTCTGATAGGCCTCACAAGTGTTTATTTTGCCGACATGACAAACATTATGAGGCCAACATACCAGGACAGGGCATGTTGCTAATGAAGTATTTTGATAATTAGGGTCACTTTGTAAACACAAGCCATCAGTCTCCCCTGCTTGTGATTTGAATAATTCAGTGTGCAAATCAGTTAATGAAACCAATTGCAGTGCCCCATCATACTGTATCTCATTTCAAATTTGGCCTCTTTTAATTTACAATGATTTTCTGTCTGGTTCATGGCACTGTGTGACTGATTATGAGAAGGTGGCATTGTACTTTTGATATAAGCAACTTATTGTGGGTCGTCTTCTTCACAGAGGTCTTACAGAACTCCCTCTGCACAGTGATTATCATCAGAATGAGAATCAGGTTTATTCCCAAGTAGGCTTTCATACACTGTACAAGGAATTTGCTTTTGGTATTTTGGTGCTTAACAATAAACATAGTAAGAGAAAAGAAAAAGAAAAAACAAGTGCTGCAAAAGTCAAGAATCATTAATAGAACATTTTACAATGAAAAATATGAAAAAATATAAAATGTATCTGTTTTTAAAATGAAAATAGCTGTACATTGTTTAAAGTGAAGAGGATAGAATGGGAAAAATATTGACCAAGGAATGTGCAAATGTTTACACTATAAAGTATAAAGAATATGTGCAATGTGCAGAGACAGTAATCCAAAATATGTGCGTTAATGTAATGCATCGACTCAGATGTGGAGACTTTACGTTAATGTAACGTGTACTGTCCATGGGGGCGGGGTAAGAGTCTGTGTCAGTGGGGTCCCGGGCCTTGTTGATGAGTAGTATACATACATATCATGATGAGCCCATTCACCTGTGGAAGCTATCCACAGTATACAGTATGAAATGGCAACAGCAACACTGTCCCACTGCCTAAGGGGACTGATTTTGCTGTTCTTACTTGGGGGGTGGTTCGTGGCGGGGTTCCTGTGTGCTTACAGTATGTGTCACCTGCCTCTTTGCAGTGCACTACAAGCCTAATGACACACAAGACTGCTGGGCTCTGCCTATGGAGAGACAACTGTAGTGCTATGGCTATTCTTTTAGTAGTAGTTTCCCTATTGGGAGCTTTACAGCAAGGACAGCAGAGTAGTGTGGCCGCAGCGCTTCGATGCCTCACCACTCTGTTTAAACCCTTTTCAAGTGTCAAGGAATGAAGGTATTTTATTTAAGTGGCCTCATTCTTGTGAGCCATGTTTCACACTTTCCACCTACATTAGCTGATGCTGTAAATGAATGCTCAGAATGACCTGGACGTGATTTTAATTGGAGACACATCACCTGGAAACTTTTTGAATGTGCTTCAACTTGTGTGAGCACTCATGATAAAGATATAAAATTATGAAAGAAATGACAAGGAAAAAGACTTTGTATTAACGTATATATTGTCAGAAATATCATTTGCCTGAAGTTTTCATTCTGAAAAATGATACCGTACTGATAATAAAATCCCACAAAGTTCTGTCCTTGGTGGAGACAAAGATGAGTCCTGTGATTAGAAAACTATTTATGGTGCAACACTCCTGAGTTGTGAAAAGGATTGATTGGAAGAACACAAAAGCTGTGTTTTGAGCATCTGTAGAAAAGAACACAGTGCAAAATGAGTGGTAGTTTTAACCGTGTTACTGTGATGCCTGTGGTACGAATCTGCCAAGCAACTTTTGTTGCCTTTCCCCTCTCTGTCTTCACATGTTTTTGTTGCTCTTGACTGTCACCCATCCAAGTTAACAAAGGCCAAATCAGACTTATGACACCAGTTTGATGTAAATTTGTAAATCAGTTTTCAAAGTGTTGGCATTCAGTCTCAGTCGCTCTTAATTCAGTCTTTGTTCATGGGAGATTAGAGCATTTTGAAGAGCAGGGCCTAGTCTTAAGTAGCTATTTTATTTTATCCAAGGCCAACCCAAACTACGTTCAACCACAGCACACATCTCCAGCCCCTGAAAACTGCTATTACACATAAAAAGATCTGACAATTTCAGTTACAGAAAATCAAATGGGTTAAATAGCTTTATAAACCAGAATCACCCTTCTTTCAGCGCTTTTACCCTTTTGGAATCTAAAATCAGTTGACTACTCTTTGATTTATTATTGTAAACAAACAGAATTTTTATTGGACGCATTTCTTTTGGCTCAGATGTTTTCACCAGGTCACCTTTTTGCACAAATCAAAAAAATAAGTGTGAGTTTTTGAAACAAACACTAGTGTTAAACGTGCAAAAAAATGAAAAAATGTAAAATTTTCTCTGCTGGGAAGAATTTGTTTACATTCAGATTTACTGACAAGCAGTATTTTTTCACTCGGTCTAAACCAATATGATATCTCAGTGTGACTACAAAACTACAAATGCAAATATTTAATGCTGTATTTTATCAATGTGTTAAAAGCTTTTGGTTATTCCATTTACATCCAAATTGTGGTTCTTGGAAAAAGTACATACCTGTTTGTGATTATAGCATTGTACTGTATATTACTATATGATCTGATGAGATTGTTTTAATTATTCTCTTTAAGAATTAAAACTCCATGTCTTAGCACGGAAATAGAAACACGACAGTCAATTATGAATATCATGATAATATCATTATGTTTAACACACCTTTGGTTGTTTTTCTGATTATTGGTAAATTACAACTGCTCTACTGTAGACAGAGAGGGATGGAAAAAAGACAGATACAGATTTTTGACGGTGAGCAGGTTTGGTAAATGTGAAATTGCAAGAATTTGAAAAACTTTTAATTACACTTAACTCAGTGAAACTTGCTTCATGAATCTTTTATACCAACAGAATGAAAGAGAGAGAGAGAGAGAGAGAGAGAAATAAAAATATGAGACCCAATTAAGCCTGGCTAAAACACTGCTTTTCACACCTGATGAAATCCTGTCTCATTTCATAAAGACCCTCATACCGCAGTCCCCATTCATTTATTAAATAAGGGAACTTTTTAAACACAGGGGAGGAAAAGTAATCTGTAATGCCTAGACTGTTGCTCGATGAGCTGTGTCCTCCACACAGAGGAACTGATTTAAAAAGTGAATAACAGTAGCCTTATAGGATGGGATGAGTTATTGAAACTGGATTCTATATTGTTATTTATTTATTTAGTTTATTCAACAAGGACAATACAGATAAGGATGGTTACACAGGAAATGTATATAGGGCATCAAGCTGAAGCTAATTTGCCGCCCTGGTTAGGTTTTTAAGTTGAGGGTACATGTGAAAAAGCATGTGTGTTGACAGATAGTGTATATAACACAATAAATCACTGTGTTATCTGTTTAGAAGAGCATAAGAAATAGTCACATTCTAGTCCAAAAGTTCAATGACATAACATTTTTAAAAACTAATTATCTAAAATAAAAGATGCATCCTAATTTCAACAAAATACCAAGTACAATAGAACCTATAATTCTGTCTCCCTTAAAAGCCTGCTCAGCATAACAGAGACAACACAAGACATTGTAGTGTTGTATTATCATTACAAAGAAAATTTACATAGAAATTAGGACACTATAAAGCCCACTTAACAGTTTACAGGCCACTAACTATCTAATTAAACCATCAAATTAAAGCTGAAATAATAACTCATACTCCTGCTTCCATAAGGCCTACTCAACAAAATGTTAAAAAAACATAAGAAAGCAACACGGTTTCACCTAACTCTAATTCATAAATTGTTTTTACTTTAAAGACGATACAGAGATTGGTATTCATATCTTGTCAGACATGTTATTTTCAGTTTAGGGTCCTTGAGTGCAAATGCTCCATCACCTTTGTCTTTAATCTATAGACAGGGAGAGCTTCTAGAGGGCTTTCTGGATCTGAGACCTCAATTATAGCTGTAATGTGATCTGGGGTCAAACAGTTATCGCTTAAATAGCATTCAATGAAATCGATACAAAATCAATGTGAAGCCAGTGGAGTAGATAAAATGATAGGCTCTCTCTTGTTAATTACAGTTGAAAGCCTATTGTTTCTTTATGCAGGAAATGATGATGATGATATGTTCTCTCAGTTGAAAAAGGGTCGTTTTTTAGGAATATTTTTAACTGAATAACTGTTTTGAATTGACTCCCCAGGATGTTCGACTCTGCGTAGAGTTTCTGTTTGTCTAGTGAACCATTTCTATATAACAGGTTGAAAGATATTAACCCTGTTTTTAAAAACATTTGCAATTTTGAAAAAAATATTAAGAAGTGATTGGATGTTCCTGAGACATATTATTGTCTCTTTGATTTCAGTAATTGAAAAATGAAATTATTTTGATGTGTGAAAGCATAGTCTTAGAGACTAATTTGCGTATCCAATAGGATTACAGATGATTGCTACATGCTCTGTCAAGGTTAAAGCATTTTATTGGATTTTCTGAGGTTTGATTCTTGCTCGGTTGGTCTTTGGTGTGTATTTTGCAGCGTAATCATTGGAACTGAACAACACAGACCTGAGGAAAATATTGGCTTAGTTTGTTTTGGAAAAACATACTGAGCTTGATTTTGCTTCATTGTTGAAATTTAAGTGTCTGTGAAGATGAACTAATGCCCACACAAGCACATCAAGAGTCAGAATCCTGATCTTAAATCTCAGGGCAGGTTTAGTTCCTGAACAGCAGCTCTGGGACTTTGGGATTTACCTCTGTGTGACTGCTGCTAAACCTCCATGTACTGTGGGTCTTAAGAATGAAGTGGCCTCTGTAAGACGAGTTATCCCTCAAACCAATTTGGCATATGTGTCAAATCATTCATCTGGATTTTGGGAGATACATGCTTTGTTTATGGGATGTTTTGCAAATTGCTAATTAATATGCAAATGTGTCCTAATCCACATGTGCTTTAATGCTATTTGGAGGGAGTGCAGTAATGTCCTCAAACTGACTGAATCTGGTAAAATGTTCATATCTGTTTTAGTGCTTTGAAGCACCATGGAGTCTGTTTTTTCAACAAGTTGAAATTCCATGGTTTTGCTGCAGGCTTTGGTGGCTAAACATAGTTCTATGTGGCTTTTGTTGGCTAAGAAATGTGTATTTAATATGACGTTATTACTCTGTATTATATCATGATTTCACTCTGACTCTAATGTGGAAAATTATAGGCATGGTGTTCTTCATTAGCAGATAGCTACCACCAGTTTGGCTCCCAGCAGAAATAGTCATGGACAGTTTGATGCTAATGATCCAGCATTATGGTGTTCGGCCTGCTGTATGTAGCCTATGTATTTTCATCCAAGCGTTCCAGCTGTGCTAATAATTCCAGTAAAGCATAGCTAGCAATACATCACCGGTTGGTATGCCAACACCTAACAATAGAGCTGTGTTTTTCTTTTTATTCACAGGCTTTTGTACAAGTTTGAAGAAAATAGTGTCCAGAATACCCGTGTTAGTAATTATTGTATAAAAGCTCATAATACCTGTTGATGTGGTTCGTCATTGTGATTATGAGTGTGTCTCTGCTGCCCATAATCATGATAAAATTAACGATGGTGTATTATCCTGGTGGTAAATAATTAAAGGTCTATAATCAAACCTACAGTGGAACGCCTTTAAACAGCTCTCTGTAGTTAGGCTATAAGCTTTCTGATGGCCTTAAGTGATTCTGGGCCCACAGCGGGTACCTGCAGTTGCCAGGGGGTTCATGGAAAGGTAGTAGCTCAATACATTTGGAAAATATATATAAAATATAATATATGAAATATCCGCATTGAGTCAACTGTACCTGACCACCAACATGGATAAACTGTGAAATAGTTAGCTAAAAGTAATGGATAAAAGGTTGAAACGTCCAGCTTCTGCTTAGTGGTAGGCCTAATATAATGCAAATTGACACTGATTGTTCAATTTTATTAAAAAAAATAAATACGGTAAATATAATTTAGATAATTAATAATGAATTCAAATGATCATATTTTGAACATGACTGGTGTTGCTGTATGTGCACTTGAGTTAATCTGACTGTATGCAGTCTGTGGGGTACATCAGACAGGAAAGGTGCCCTATATATGTTGGATTAGACAGACATTGTTTTTGAAACTTTCTTGCCAATGAAGCCTTTTGAATTTACTTGAATTGAAGCAGATAAAAAGGCGGTAGTGGGTCAATACCATCCTTTCAAGCTCTGAAAAGGGTTGAAGTGGCCAAAAAATGCAGAGTGCGAGTCTTTCAGAGTTCAGACTAATATAAATGGGAGGAAAGGAAACAATATTTCTCTTCCACCCATACTGAAACAAGAAAGGCACACTCAGGCCCATCCAGCCAACTTGACATACACTATACCCTGAGAAATTTATTACCATTAAGCCTGTGTAAGGTACCATGTGACTCGTGATTTATTACAATCACCTGCTGTATGTCTGTGGGTTTGGTGGGATGCAAAATTGCCTGTGCGTGCATTGGATGATAAAATGTGTAGCATGTGTCTAACAATTAAGTATTTACGTATTTTCTGTTGGGGAAAAGACAGAGAATGATGGAGATCATTACTGTATGTCATTATGAGATTATGATTGAATCCTGTTGCTTCAAATGAACAGACACACAGAATACAGTATGTATTTGTGCAGGTCTGTTTGCTTTCTTTAGCAAACAAACAATATGAATTCACCACAAAATACCCTCTAATGGTTATTTATTAATGGCAAAAACTAAATGTATAATGTTTTTTTAATTAAATAATAAGAAAATAGGTTGAGAAAGTATTTCAAAGCATCAAGATACAATTCTCTTTGATGTTTACCTGTAGCACATATTATAATACATAGATTTCCTTTCTCAAAAACATATATAAATGTGATTTACAAGCGGTACATGTATGTAAGTGTGACAGAAAAAAAGGCAGGAAACCAATTGAGTGCACATGTTTCATCCCTCGAAGGCATAAAGAATTGATGACCTGTGGTGGTATATTTGGAATATCATTTCCTGTAATAATGTGCTATGGATTTGCAGTAATACTATTCCACTTTATAAATGCTGTTGTGCTAAAATAAAAATGTGAATGTGACTTTGGGTGGATATACGGACAGGGAAGAGGCTTGCAAACACACATTTTCACAATTTGTAATTATAGTCCATTATTCTGCCTTCGGTTCTATCCTGCTACTTTATGTTACATATCATACACATGTGAATCTATGTACATATTTTGTGAGATAAATTGAATTTTACATGCCCCTGCCTGCTCACTTTTGTGGTCCAAGCATGAGAAAATCTACATTTCATTTCAATAAGCCTTGTTCTTGCTCAGCCATTGGGGGTCACTTACAAGGGTCTGATTCAATTATTCTTCCGTTCACAACAGGAGGAAAACATTTTCATGGTGAATGGTTTGCTTAAATAGATTACCATCTCAAATAATTCAATTTCCGTTAATTTGATTGATTACATACCAAGGGGGAAAAGAAATCTTGATTTAAAACCATTGCATTTCTAATCAAACATTAACTGAGAAAGAGGCCTGGGCAAAAATCTTTTATTACCAGTTTCCCCGCTAATTTAAATAGAAAATGCTGACGGCTGCCCTATTAAATGGCACCACCAGTATTCAGTGTGTGACTAGCTCACATGCGAGATCTCCAAAATAAACTGCTTAACCGTTTGCAAGCTGCATGGCAGTCACATTGAGCACTACCATACACAGACATACAGAGAATCTATGACTGGGCATTACTACAGAGGATCCAGATGAGGCAGTTCAGTCATC
Source organism: Macquaria australasica (assembly GCA_005408345.1). Classification (NCBI taxonomy): domain Eukaryota; kingdom Metazoa; phylum Chordata; class Actinopteri; order Centrarchiformes; family Percichthyidae; genus Macquaria; species Macquaria australasica. Next base: position 273,323 of record SEMN01000236.1, read on the forward strand.
TGATCCATTTCCATCCATTATTCATCCCGCTCAGGGAGACAGAGACGCTGGGCTTCTCTTCTCAGAGAGACCCAGGAACCCCATCTATTCTCATGAGCAAAGGAAATGCCATGCAGTATAGTGGAGTGAATCACCATAGAGTAAAAACAGAAGTTGGGAGTGTGGGGCATAGTGAGTGCACGAGAACTGAGATGAACCATCAGGCGTACTGTAAATCAGATTACAATCCCCCCCTAAAAAAACGTACAAATGCGAAAAACAGAAATACAAAATGTGGAAATATAACTTATTGAGCAAATCTCCACCAGATGCACCGTGCAGGCTGATGCCCGCCGATGCCCACCGATGCTATGCAGTTGGAAAATCAAGCAGCCTGGCCGGTGCTGTGAGGAGAACACACCTTGTGGAGACATTGTGTGAGTGGCAGGCAGAACTGGCAAGCTGCCACAGATAATAACATCTGAAATAAATTTGATGTGTGGAATTCAATCTGTAGTGATAGGGACGGCTGCAGCATTAGAGTGAAGCTCTAAATGCTATCTACTCATCCATGGAATGAGGACTGACACGCAGTCTCAGAGAATAGATTGTGCAATTAGCAGCCTTTGTGCTGTTTTGACACAATGAAAAAGGGAAATGAGATTCAACGTTGTCATGCACGGTTCTCTGTAGCTCTGTGATTCCCATAAGATATTCCAAATGTACTGCTTCAGGTGAGAATAAGTTTGGGGGGGGGGAGGGGGGGGGGGGGGTTAAAACATTACGAGATATGATAAAGCGCACAGAGAGAGAGGAAGAGAGAGTTCAATTGGTCACACTTAATAATCTCTAATATTTCATTTCCATTCAAGCAGTGTGATTTTGAAATGTGACATTCTGATGTGATTTTGAGGGGCATGCCATCTCCTCAGCACCAAGTATCAGCTACAATTATATAATGTAATACTCCATTCAAGGAATAGGGGGCGCTCTTTGAGTAGGCATTGAACACAATGGCGTTTACACCAAACATTACTGATTATTCCTTTAATTTAAGAGGCTTGTATGTTAAGCACCGACATTTCCCTCGTTTTATGTTCTTTTTATGGGACAAAAACACATTTATGTTATTTTTCAAAACAGCAAAGCCTCAGTGAATATATTCTTAACTCAACATGTGGCAGTTCGACTTAAATGATGTTGATAAAAAGTTGCATAAATGTATGTTTTTAAAAAGAAAACAGTTAAATAGACGCATCCTCTCTTCATCTGCAGCGTTTTAAGTGTCCTAAAACAGACGAGAATACACACTCCGTTTAGCAAACAGCAGTTTACACCGCTATTGGCCTGACTACTGTATAATAAACATAAACTAAATGCTGTTTTACCTCAGCATTATCTGTGCTTCAGTGCAGCCAGTTGAGTATAGGTTGGTCTCACCCACATGAACTAACAGACTATAACCATAAAAGAAAATTACTATAATATTCCTATAAAGTGTCTGTGGTTCTCGGTGGTGAGTTTATGGTTACCTCACTGCGCTCCATTGTATTTTACACTTCCCATGGTATCACTGTAATATTCCTTCAATATTCCTATTGGGAATTACGGTGCGCCTATTATAGTTTCGACTCTTCAAAAAAAATGTTTCTCCAAATGTATCACTATAATATCCCCATATTATTTTATAGGCCTAGATGTCATTGCAACATAATGCAGCCCAATATGATAGCAGGCTCCCTGCTTGAGCCCTCCCTCCGCCTCTCATGTGTCTACATTTTCATCCCATGGCCGTCTCTAGGTGATTTAGCGCCGCCAGTCTCAAGCAGGTGTCCAACATGGCGATCACGGGGAGCGGATCTCTCGCTATTTCTCTCTCTGTTTTCGTGATTTCAGCGGCGTTTCTTCCGAAAGGTAAGTTTTTGGTGTCTTGTGTGTGTGTGTGTGTGTGTCTGTGATGCAGAATTACCCCTTCCACAGCTAAAAGCCAAGAGGAGTACCGGGGAGAAGTTGTGGTGCGTTTGCGCGCTAGATGCGCACAAGCTTCCCCTCAAATCTCAGCATCACTTTTGCTCTGATACCGCCGTGGACTCCAACATATCCACGCTGTTTCTCTCGCTGACTGTTTGGCTACTTATATCGTAATTTTAGCGCTGATTGAAAGGGTGTTGTCCTGAGTTGTACTGGCTATAGAGGACTGCCATAAAAAGTAATGTTGGTGATGCACAATTGCATATGCGGAGAGAAAGTATCACCAGTAATAATGGAGTGAAATTGTCGTACAGTATTTAGAACAAGTTGAAGGCAATGCTCTCTGAAACGTGGCTCTTTATTATCAAATGAGAGCGATTCTCCGGCCACGAGAGAACACGGCTCAAACGCACTTGTATCCTTTTAGTCATACCGCATAAACCTTCACAGTCCCAACTCATCCCACTGTCTTCATATCTCTCAAGTCTGCGCTTCAGGTGCGCTTTGGAGAAAAACACGCATTGCAGCTCTAGTCTCGCACAGTGTCCTCTGGCCGAACAACTGCAGCCTCTGATGCCAGTGTGTGTGTGTGTGTTTCAGTCCGCAGTCTTCACTTCTCCTCTTTTCAGTGAGGCTGGAGATGTAAATCTGCCATGTCGCTGTTGGGCTTTACAGCGTGCAACTGCACGAACCAGGGGCGGCTAAATGTGCACGACCATTGCAGTCCCCAGTCCGATCATTTCCCCCGTTATTCCACCGCGGTTGCATCAGAGTTGCATGCGTCAGTGTTTTTTTTTTTTTTTTTTCCCTGGAAAACGTATCTGCTGACAATACTGACGCATGTGAAGCGGTTAAAATGTCAGTTTGCAGCCGCTTTAAATCCCTCCCAGCGGTAGGATGGACGTGTTATGTTGTCAATCCAAGGGTTGTTAAATTGGCAAGCAACAGTTGCGATGACAGGTTTATACTTGAAGACTACTTGAGTGACTTCTTAGTGGTTTAATTCATGTTTCAGATATTGCCATTAGAGGCTATACGCACTGTACAGCAGTGGGGTCTGCATCACCCATCAACAGGTCTGCAGAAACTCATCAAAGCCTGTGTGTGTGTGTGTGTGTTGAGATTGACAACCTGCTTCCAAAATGAGGATACTAGTTAAACGGATTTTTTTTTGTTTTTACAGTGGGGTTGTATTTTTTATTTTTTTTTATTTTCTTACAGCTCACTGCTTTCAAGGCTTTCATTTCACAGCTGTTGAATTTATTATGGTCTGTGCTGAATAGCAGTTGAATGACATTTACAGCATTGTCTAGCACCTCCTTGTCACATTAAGTTAATTAACCCCTCAGTCAAATAAAATAATACATCACGAATGCGCAATAACCTGGGACTCAATACACCGATTGTTGCAACATCCGGAAACCGATGCAGTCTCTTGGTTCAGGTAAAATCCCCAAGCCAGAGATGGTCTGATCTGACCTCAGGTTTTTCATTTGTTTGACTGTCTTTGTGCCAGCTGCAGGGAGCAAAAAAGGGCCCGAGCTCTTGCCTCGTGAAGTGCTGACAGTCTGCTTTTTGACAGCTTCCAAGTTTTCTTTGTTAATAATCCACAATCAGTAGATTTGAGCTTTGGCTCACTATATCAGGTGAGGGGAGAACGATCCCACTACCTGGATGCTGCTTGACACAATAGGTGTTCAGTTTATTTTAAAGGAAAGAGGGCTTTATTAAAGACAGACAGAGGGAGAGAGAGAGACAGCAGATCCTACATCATAAGAGAAACATGTTCTCACTGTATACAGAGGAACTGATGAAGCGAGCTGCCTCGGCTGAGCATCCTGTTATGAAACGCTGAGACTTTGCATTTCAACAAAGAATCTGTTTAGCAGTATTTCTCTCGCCGGGTCTCCTGGGGCTCGGCCTGTTGTAACATATCAGATGGTCAAATTTCAGAAGGTTGCATAATCCCACTTATTGCCAGTTTAAAGTCATTCGTCAGGGCTGAGTGATGGTGAAGTGGATCAATACGAGCTGTCATGAAGCCTCAAGGCGCCACTGAAGGACGGGATCTCAGAGAAACAAAAGGAAACATACAGTTGTTATGGTGCTCTTGGTTGCCAGTTGGCACGTGACATGATGAGTAATTGAAGATGTCCGTCTCTTGCTGCTTATGGTGGGGTTTGGCTTTGAAACAGATACTGCTGATATCTCCTAGCAGTGTGCTGCCCTCACCTCAATTTGTGTTTGCCTACAGTGTGTGTGTGTGTGTTCTGGAGGTTGGTCGTTTTTTATACAAGTGTTGATCTCCCCGTGTTTTTCACTTGTCCTCTGTCAGTGGTGCATATTGGGGCCTACGGGAAGTACATTCATACCTGTATATGCCTACGTCTGTTGAGTGCTAAAGATAATGTTATTAGAAGAAGCAGAGAACTAGGGCCAGTGGTAGTAGAAGTACTCAGATCATTAACTTCAGTATAAGTAGCAATACAACAGCATAAAAATACTTCATTACAAGTAAAAGTCCTGCATTCAAAATTTGACTTGATAGAAATATGTAAGTATGAAACAGACAAAAGTTAAACTACTCATTATGCAGAAAAAGAGAAAGTAATATTTTACTGGATTGTTGTTACTGGTGCATTAACAGTATGTTTAAGCAGCATTTTAATGTTATAGTTGGTCAAGCTGGGGCTAAATTTACCTTCTTCAGTGTTGGGTAATTAAATCTATAAAAATGCAACATTTCTTTATTAGCCTGTCTTTGATTTTGTTTGTAAAATGCTATTCTGCAAAGTAACAACTAACTGCTGCCGTCAAATAAACGTAGTGGGGTAAAAAGTAAAATATTTGCCTCTCAAATGTCGTGAAGTAGAAGTATAAAGTCACATTAAACGGAAATATTCAAGTGGAAGTACGTCAAAATTGGGTTAATGTGAGTTAATGTACTTAGTTACAGTACATTCCACCACTGACTGCAACTGCAAGTCTGCAACTAACAATTATTTTCATGATAGATTAATCTGCCGATTACTTTCTCCATGAATTGATTAGTCGTCTGATCTATAGAATGTCGAACAATAACAAGATTTCCTAAATCCGAGCTGACGCCCTCAAATTGCTTGTTCTGTCTGATCAACAGTCAAACTTTAACAGTTTACTTTCACATGAGATAAAGAAAAGCACTATTGAGAAGCTGAAACCAGAGAATGTTTGGCATTTTTGCTCTAAAAAAAACAACAACGTTGAACTGATTATCAGAACTGACTTATTGATTAAACGAGTTATCGCTTCAGCTCTACTTAGAACCACACGCAGTGCATCAGTGCTATCTCTGTAGCCAACTGAAGTGGTCTTCTCTCCGCTATCTGTATTAAAAAAAAGCATTTATAGTACTGTAGCGTGTTTCAGGATGAATTTAATACCGCACTTACTGGCCCATTGATATGTGCCCGCTTGTGAAGTATTTCATCGCCTGTACATTGAGATCACCACAGTACATCACTTGTAAGAATAATAAACTCTTCTATTTAAAGAAATTTAATTTATTGCTCATTAAATTTACATTAAACGCTGCTTAATAAGCCTCACTCTAATTGCTAGATTGCAGTGGCAGCTAATCATACTGTTGCAAAGGGAGGGTCTGGCAGAGAACTGGCTGCTGATGTATGTAAGGAATTTAGCCACTGGTATCAGATGTAACAAAGTAGGTGAGGTGGGCTACGCTGTTATCGATTCACTGAGGACATCACACCTTCAGGCTGTGTTTTTCTACTGTATCTGCTGCTGTGCATCTGTTCTCGCCTGTAAATTGAATGTATTTAAACCATTACTACCTTGTCTGAGCGTGGCAGTGTGTTAATGTGCGTCCACGATCAAACTTCACACCTTCTTTGAGATCGCTTATAAAACGGATCTAAGAGCAGTGGGTCCTTTCAGCTCGAGGTGAATAGGCAGATTTCACTTTGCTATTTGTCCTTCCAAAGAGGTTGTAGCATGTCAGCCAGTTTACACACAAAGAAGTTGGCTGTGGAGGTCCTTGTTGGAGGAAAAAAAAAAGAAAAAGTGAAAATCTCTTTCTATTCTTAACTTTACATTCTTTTCAGTTTCTGAAAGAGTCCAATCTTTCCTTAAAAACATCACCTTGGGTGCTGGGCACAAGGGTTTTTGTCCACACACTTCATAGTGGGACCTTCAAGTAAATACTTTATGCGGTTGTTTTGTCAAGGTCACAGGAGTGCTGCTGTGGACATGCTATCACTTTGAGTCACGTAGTAAATATATAAATAAATAAAAAACTCGGGACATTTCTATGTAAGGGATTTGTACTGCGGTGACAAACTGAATGACAAACTGAGGACGATCAAAAATGTGTCTGTATGTCTGTCTGTGTTGAAATGTATTAAACAGTCAATTAGGAGAAACGGACAGATGACAGGTCCTTTCATGATTGTGGGGACAGAAGCTTCCATTCATGACTGTGCTGTGGTAATGAGGAGGAGAGCTGATGTCTCAGCTTATGAATATGACATTGTTCTCTCTGTTCCCTGGATCTGAGAGACCTCACTCTATTGGCTGCGATGCTTAGACGGTGACAATCAGGTCCACAATGAAAAAAAAAAAAAAAAGGAAATGCAATGTTTTTTGTTTTGAAAGGGGCATAGAGTCCACATTAGTATGGGTGATGGAGCAATTACAAGCCACCATTATGGCTGAGGAACGGTCAAAGCGCAGTACTTTTTAAATGAATAACTCTGTTGGGCAGATATCCTCCGTAACCTTAATTCAAACCAAATTTTTAACAAATGAGAATCTAGTTCAATAAAAATGGCAATGTGTTTCCTGCAGTGATGTTGGGGGAGGTATTGCGGATCATCCTCGGTCCGACCATTCATCTGTCTCTCACATATAACATCACAGATGCCAGTAATTGTGTTTTTACGAAAGCTGGATGAGATTCAAATTTTGATACCTTTAAACCTTCCCTAAATTTTACTACAGTGTACTGTATTGCCAAATAATTTTGAAAGAAAGTTGTACAGGGACTGGAGGGCGAATCCATCTGCTATATGCTGTCACTGCTGCTCATAATGTCACCTGCCACATTATGATTTTACTGAGCCTTTTCATAAACGTGCAAGAAGACACTTCATAGCAAACTGGTGCCATTTTTTTTTTGTCTTTAGTGAAATATTTCGACAACTATTGAATGAATTACAATGACATTTTGTTCACACATTGGAGTCCCCCCTGTGGATTCATTAAAATAACTCTGACAATCCCTTAACTTTTCATCTATTGGCATCATCTGGACAAAACGTTTATTTGTCCAGTTCTTTGGTTAATGACCAAATACCAGAAAAAAAAGCTGTACTTTGTTCAGTGCTAATTAGCAAATGTTAGCATGCTGACAAGCTAAACTAACGTGGCGAACGTAGTAAACATTACACCAGCTAAACATGAGCATGTCCGCATGCTGATGTTAGCATTTAGCTCTGAGTGCATACGTGGAGAGCTGCTAGCGTGGCTGTAGACTCTTAGTCTTGTTCACTTTTTTGTTTTTCCACAGCACCCTTTCATTATTTATAAGAACATAAATAACAGGCATTTGAAATATGTCCATCTTTGGCTGCCACTTTTTACCTTGTCATATAGTACAAACCCAGCATTGCTACTAAACTGACACGAACACCCTTTCTAGTTTCAAATAGCTTGGCATATGATATTTTCATATACTGGCTGACCATAGTGTGTCACTGATCTGCCCTGTCCTGTATCTATAGTCATGTTTCTCTATTGTCACGTGTCTCTATTGCCACTGATCAGATTTTCATGAAATTTAACTCATTGCTCCATGGCGTGTTTTTGTTGTTGTTTTTATGGCACTGATTGGGCTACGCTGGGCCCTGCAACATTTGTTCACTTGTTGGATTTTGTCAGAAGTTGGGGATGCAGCTCACATTCAAAATCAAAAATCACACTGATCAGCCCAAAGGGGCGCTCGGCGTAATTTGTTCACTCATCCATGTGTCATATGCAATATCTGAGACACCAATGATGTGAGTCTCACAAATATTAGATAAAATATCTCATCAGAGCATTACAGCGTTTAAAATTACACTGTCTGCCCCATAGGGGAACCACAAGTGAAAATAGGCAAAGCATATTTCTTACTGATAATAGTCCAGACAGTGATTTTATCTTCTACTTACTGTTTCCTTGTTTCTTTAATATATTATGGACCATCCAAAATATATAAATAATATTTTTAAGGAACCATCCTGTCTAATCACAGCTAAAGAGAAATTCAACAAAAAGAGAACCTTGAGAGTGGGTGAGTCTCAGACCAGAACTCGCCACATTAAGACTAAATAGCTGCTGATGGAGGAGAAGGGACTCTTTCTGAGAGAGGAGACTGAATCTCTAATCAATAAATTCAGTTATCGAGCTCCCACTAATCCACTGCTTGGATTGGAATGAAAGAGGTTCCGGTGCTCTAAACATCAGCTGCACACTGTTTGTTTTTGTCTGGTTTTCTAAGAAAAATGACTAATGAGTAGGCTTATCATCACACAGTTTCATGTTTTAGTCACCATTAGAGATATTGAGTTGAGGAGCTGTTTGGGCGTTGGCCGGCCCACGCCCCATCTGGACCAGTCCTATCGACTGGGTCCACTGTGGTTTGATGGCAGGCCATTCACTTCTATAGAAAGAGCTTTTCTCTATCTGGCTGAGAGCTCAGTTGCTGCACACTGCATCTCAGTCGACAGGAGAGGAGTAGCACCTCTCTGTTTCCTCTCTGGGCTTGTTTGGGCAGATCTGAGCCTGATAAAATAACCACAGTGTACCTAGAGTCCTCTGCAAGCAGCGGCACACAGGTAGAAGTAATGCAACGCCGCTGGAGAAAAACAAAAGTACAGGTACTCTGTACAAGTGAGTGCCAGCAGAATGCAAACACAGCACTAATCAATAAATCTTACATTGCTAATAGAAAGGCAGTGCACTGCTGATGCCGTACTTTACTCTGAGATAAGAGGAAAAATGTGAAGAATCTAATTTTCCCAGATTCTTGCTTACATACAGTGCGATATTAGGACAGGTACCTTACTTGCTTAACAGCATCCCGTGGAATCAGTCCCTCCCTTTCTTGTTGGAGTGCTGTTTGGAAATGCATTTATGCAGACTGAACGCAATATTATTCCCTTACACAGCAGGATATAGCTAGACTTGGGGACAACATTAGAATAGCCCGGTCCTTCCAAGTTTCTGTGCTTCTTTTCAGCAGAGCCTCCATTGCGCCCTAATGTTTCTCTAATTTTATCTGAACAAAACACTCAGGCATGCCAGCTGGAAAGAACAAACAAGTCTTAAAGAAACAAAAATACACTAAAGGAGCAGGAATATAGAAACTCTAATATAACGTATTCAGGCAATAGCCCTGAAATAAATTACACCTTACTTAAAGTGTTCAGTTTTTGATGAAATTATACTAATTATACTAACTGAGTAATCATGTAGAATACAAAATGTCACAAAAATGTCCGAAATATGCTTATTTGCTTTCTTGCTGTGAATTAGATGAGAATGTGATTACCACTCTCATGTTGGTCTGCTCAATATGTAACTGGTTAGCTTAGCTTAGCATAAAGACTGGAAACAGGGGCAAACAGCTAGTCTGGCTCTGTCCAAAGGCAAGAAAAAAAATCCTCCTACCAGCATCTCCCACTAATTAACAGGTTATGTCTTGTTTGTTTAATCCAGACAAAAATCAAGGTGGCTGAGACCAGTTGCCAGGCAACCAGCAGAGACTCCAGAAAGGTACTGGTCCCGAACAAGAAATAGTCTGGCGCATAACCCATCATGAAATGGCAAATTGTCGTTCTTACACTTGGGTTTTTGTAAATATTTAACAAACGAAACATAACGTGTTAATTAGTGAGCTTCAGAGATGCTGGTAGGCAGATTTTGTTACTTTTGGACTGAGCCAGGCTAGCTGTTTGCCCCTGTTTCCAGTCTTTGTGCTAAGCTAAGATAGCCAGCTGCTGGTTATAGCTTCATATTTAGTGTTCAGACACGAGAGTGGCTTTCAATCTTCTCATCTATTCCTTCTCATCTATCGCTGACACTCAACTGTTAAAAAAAAAGTAATTTCCACAGAATTACATTAATATTTATTACAGGATTGTTGGATTGGTGGGATAACAAATGAGAAACTCCTGTAGTGTTTCTGAAACGCAGTATGGTTTTAGAAAAATGGGTATTTTACATTTTCATTTACTCTAGGTACGAAATATACTAAGTGGATTGTTTGGGAGATAATTTGGCAGGAAAACGTGTGCAGTCACATATGCTCAGTTTTTTAAATGTATACCTGACAATCTCGCAGTGGTAGTACTCTTTAGTAAAGCTAAGAATATAAAAGAAAAGATAATCGTTACAGGATTTACGTGGATGCAGAACTTCCTCTCAAGGTGAATCGTAAGAACATTTTGATGCTGTTTACACAGAGGAGAGCTGTTGTCTGACAGGTTGGTGCTGCCTGCCTTGGGGGCATCATGCTCTTGAGTTATCAGCGTGACAATAGACCCATCTTAATTACTCTCAGATACAGCACTATAATCTGTCATTGTCAGGCTGATCAAGACTGTGCAAACCAAGCACTAGGACTCATTCACCCAAACCAGAAGCCTATTGATTACTTCTCATGTTTGAGTCATTGCACTGCGGAGAGACACGGGAGGCAATAGAGCTAATGGAAGGGGGAAACTCAAAGTCACATTGTTTACATCTAAGATGACAGGTAAATGTATTTGAAAGGAAATATGGGCTTGATCCATTGGCTCCCAAATAGCAGTCTGTCTGTAGCTAACAACAAAGTAAACCCCGAGCTGCTAAACGATCAGCTGCCCTGCAGTTCAGACGTGGAGCTCACAGCACAGCAGCTTTTCTGTTACTAAATCAAATCCATGTTTGTGCTTAGCATAACTGAACATTCTGATTTGCCGTAACCTGTATTCATTGAGAAAACACACACCTGCTACCATTATGTTTCTTTCAAAACTGACAGGTGGTTGGGCTTTTGTAGGTGGTGATTTCCTGCATATTGTACATTCACAGATTATTGTTGTATCCCAATTCCACACTACATACTAACTGTATACAGCACTCTATACTAATGTTTATAATATACTGTTTCTGTAGTTAGTATACAAAAAAAATCAACACACCTATGTGTTTTATACTAACAGGAAATGATACAATGATACAGTACTTGTGCTGTTGGAGTCAAACTTTAAAATGTTACTGGCAATTAAACTTAATAAGGAGAGAAAACATTTTTTCCCCCAAATTTTCTGAAGTGTTCCTGTAGCTGTTTCACACAGTTTTCCTCATCTATAGATTTATATTGTTGGAGAATAGTGTCCATCAACAGTACCCTCAAAAAAATCCAAGTTTTTTTAAGTATAAATTTATAAATTTCCAGTGTGAACACAGCACAAATTTGAGACACAGCCAATGATTCTGTATCTCCTGATGCGAAACATCTTACTGTTAGTATTTGCTGTTACATCTAAAGTAGTCAAAGGCCCAGTCCATATTTTTATTTAACATACAGTATTTATGGTAAAGTATATATTCATATCCCTGATTAGAAGAGTTTGAGTTATAGATGGAGAATCTGCATATTTGTGTGTTTCACATCCAATCGTATTTTGATTTACTAAAAAAAAACCATCACAGTTCACAGCATCAGTAAATATCACAAGTAGTTTTTTATACTAGATGTATAAATCAGTTTAGGACTGATAGCAGGTTCCAATCCTGTGGTCTGATTTTTGATAATAGGGCTTTGTTTAAATTTAAATAACTGATTATACTTTAAGAGACAATAAGGGTGAACAAACAGTTGTAACCAAAGCCCCCAAAATATTTAAACAAATTTAATTGCAAACTTTATATCTTCTCTTAGCAGTCTTTTTTTTAATTCATTTAACCAATAATTCTTTTTCAGCTTTTGTTTAGCTCCCGTTGTGTGGGAATTGATATGTTTTTTTTTTCTCTTTCTCTTTTCTTTTTGTGGGATGTTGAAGTTTGTTGAGTCTCCGTTAATGAGCTATGGGCCTTAATGGAGCCAGTGCAAGTTTTTTTCATTATTGTGTTGATGTTTGTTTTGTTCTGGTTCTTCTTCCGTTACAGCACTTTATAACTTTCCTATTAAAAGTCTTGTACAACTAAAAAAATAGGTCTTCTGCTAAAAGTACTCACTATAGATGGATCTCTGTGGCAGACCTTCATTAATGCTATTCATTTGTCAAGATAAGCCGATTCCACTTGTCAGATTTCCACTCAGAGTTAATTCTTTCATCTGTCCTTTGTTCTTTGTTCCACCAGTGTACCAACTCTGGGGAAAAAAAATAGAAGATCAGTTATATTTGCATATATAAATATACTCAAAAGTGTGCTATTTTTGATGCTGCTTTGTGAATCTGCTCTGAAGTTTTGTGGCTTTTTGTGAGAGGCCACACCCATCAACACTACACGTCTTGCCAATTATGACAAATTTTCTTCCTCTTTATTAATAAAAAAAACCCCACTCATAATATGTTTGAAATATTGACAGGTAAACAGACACTATCAGACAAAGACATAAATGCCATCCATACAGTACGTTAAAGTATGACAAGCATTTATCCCAAAGAAGTCACTATTTTCTACTTGCCATGTTGGTTAACGTGTTTCTGTATACATTTATGCTCTTTGTAGTAGTGAATTTACATATTTGTATGTAGACTAGAAGCTACAGCAGCATTTTCATAACAAACTCATCAGAATAAAGTAGATAAGATGTCTGCAAGCAGCAGGACAGCTCAACGACAGAATAACAAAGTGGCACCTCCACACACTCGGGTACGCTTCTTGCAGGTGTAGTGACGGCTCTTGAGTAAGAGGGACCTTTGTCTTTGTGAACGGCGGTTCAACGTCTATCTTCTTTGACTTCTTGCTTTTAAAATGCCTTGATGTTACAGCACAATAATGATGCAGTTTTAGGACGAGGGAGTTTACAGTGAAATGTATGGACCCAGCAGCTCAGTGCTGAACCTGTGCGTGCTGAGACTGAACTTTGCTCTGTCCCTCATGCTGTGTATGAACCATACATGGATTATTTTCTTATAAGCTTCAACGTTGCTCACCTAAAAAGAGCTCCCTCTCTTGTGAGAGCTGTCAGTCCATTTAATGGAAGTGCAGTAGTGGCATGTGTGCCACTACCTTTTCCTCGTGTGAAGTCCGAGGGCTCTATTTTCACACAAAGCATAACTCTGCACTCTTATTTTCTTGAGGCGCAGTGGTTCATAAACACGATCATTATCTGTGAGTTGTAAACAGGATAATTACTTGAATTGTCAGTTTATGCAGCCATAAACACGGTTTCATTGCCAGTTTGGCAGTAGTGACTTAGCTGCATGTAGATTCAGCCAAATCTAATTGAATGGTCCTTAGTAATGATTTAAATAAAAAATGGAAAGATAAACTTAAAATACTGGACAATATTTTTGTGTTTATTGCTATTGAATATGTAAAAATGTTACTTAAAACTGCAAATCTGGTTAATGTGTGCATCATGACTCAGAGAAAACATGGCAACCTCTGGCCTGTCAAAATGGTCTTTGGAATTATTTAAAAGATAAAAACTGCCTTTGTCAGTTTCATTTTGCTTGCCTTCACTTCCTGGGCGAGGAGAAACTCCTCTGAACTCTCCACACATTACCGAACTGTACATCATGGTGGGGAGGGCTCTACTTGTAAAAGAGATGAGCTGATGTGGTTGGCAAACACTCAAACACTCTCACAGATAATGTATGATAATAGCGTCCACCCTGTTTCCATGTGCACCCTGGGAGGAACACGTGCCTGCAGTCATCAGATTTTGTTTCAAATGTTGCTAAATCCTGATTGGTGCATTCAGGTATGTGACATCACCTTTTTCCAACTGAACCCCGCCCACTTCAAACCAGCAGGAAGAACACAGACAAAAACACAAATACAGAAATCTCTCCTGTAAACCAGAATTGTTCTAACTTTGGTAGAACGTTTTGTGCTAATGAAGAACCTCATCTCTCATAGCAGGAAGCTAATTAATAAAATTTGTCTTCGGGGCCTTTAAGCCTGTGCGTTGTGGTGTGGAAACACAAATGCATCCAGCTTTAGATGAGGTGTGGGGGCGGCTGATTAGATTTAAGTGTATTTATGCTTAAATTTTACATTTTAGTGTTTATAAGCATTCACTCAATGCAATATATTCACCTTATGTGTATGCCAATTGAAGTTTTAAGGGTTATATAAATCTAATGTTGTTAACTTGATTTGTAAGCAGGCAAGCAGAAGTGGATGTTATTTGACACCTTCAATAAAACGACACCGTAAAGTGGTTCACATTTGTCTTTTATGAGTTTTCAAATATAGTAGAAATGTCTTTAATGTCTTTAATCTCAGAAAAAGAAATACGTGAGCAAAACATTTTTTACAGCCTCGCTCTGTGGTCTAAACTTACCAAATGAAAAGTTTTGTTTTGTTAGCATAAGTCAAACTTAGCTCTGTATGGAAAACCTCTGAGGACGACAGAGCTGCTCTAGTCTAAAAACAGATATCAATAAATGTAAACAGCACTGGCCTAGGGATGTCATTAAAAAGAATAGCATGTCTAGACCTCATAAAACCAAAACATATTGTTATTTCGAAGCAGCAGGAGTTATTGCCTGTGAGCACTAAGATGACATCCATCAATTTAGGGTTTTATTGGAAAATGTAGATAGGCTGTTTGGGAGATGTAAATGATTTACTTAGCATAAAGTTTTGCTTGAACAGGCAGGGAGATAGTGTAGTTAGTGAGGGCAGGGAAGTATGAGTGTGACAAAGGCGGTATTGAAGCAAAAGCTGATTTCCCAAGCCTGAGAGAATCGCGATCTGTGCATGAATAAATAGGCTGGACCTGCACAACGTGGATTATTCTGGTTCAAATATCAGTAGACTTAAGGGTTGTCAAATGGCATACACGTGTAAGAGGGTTGTTGTACACGATTTCATTTTGTCACTTGTACCCAAATGTCACATCTTCTAAGGTTTGCGCTGATTGTTTCTCGCTGTGTGCACAAATTGCTGTTTTATTCACTCTGCCTTTTTTTTTATATCGTACGTTCAGCCCAATTTAACTTAACCTCTTCACATTTAAAATTCTTTTCACTGAATTTCTAATGTTATGATGGCGAATGAAAACTTTGTCTGTAATGAAGACAGTTTATACAATAGATCTCAGAGCACAGACAAATCACTATTAACTTCATTACTGCCTGTCAGCGCAATATGACAATATGCAATATGTGGGGTGACAGCAACCTGAATGAATGAAATTAACATGAAAAACAATTTAGATTTGGTGCATGGGAGTTTGTAAAATTCCACGCCACATTTTTTGAATTGCTCCAGCTTCAAAGTACAGAGAGCATTTGCATGCAGTTGTGTATCACTTTGACATGTTGGCCTTATCTTTCAGTAAATCTCAAATCTACATTTATTCAAATGTGTTCAGTGCGGTGAAGGTTTACACTGCATAATCCATCAAAATGTTCCATTTGAAGAGAGGGGCTGGAATTATTTGAATCATCAGAAAGCAGCCTTGCTTGTGGTGAAGCGGCAGATATTAGGATAGAAGCTGTTGAAAGTTTTCACCCAGGGAACAAAAAAATCAAAAAATCTATTGATATATATATATGGCATGAAATCACCTAGCAGATGAACTGAAGTCTTTTCTCTCAGTCTGACCTTGTCTTTCTCTTTTCTAATACTACTGTGTGTTTCTAGCAGCAAAGTACAGTAAATAATGTATTGTATGAGGGTTGTAGTTGTGAAATAAAAGAGGGTTTAAGTCATTATAACGAGTAAGGAATGATTTTTTTTTTGGTAATGATTGGAATACGTTTGATAAAGAAGTGAACGTTGTGATGCTTTTGGTTTCGTTTGTGTCTTTTTATGTAAAAGAAATCAGATGCAAGTCCTTGTGATTTAGCATGAACACCCTCATTACTTTGCACATCTGGCATGAGAACATCTCCATTTTTATTGCCATAAACAGGATGTTACTGCTGCATACAAGTGTGTTACAGTCAATAATACAAACTCAAGACAGACTACTAATTAAATCCTTTCACATTTGAAGTGAAAGGCAGACATTGCTTGCAAGACAGAGGTGGCAATTTATATCATCTAATCATCTTGCATTCTCACCTTTAAGAATCATAAACACCTAAATTTGACCTGTATTTACAAGTTGAGTTGTTTCAAATGTAACTTTATGCATGCTTACTCCAAATGGCAAGCTTTTCTTTTTGTTGCAAAGTGATTTTAAATGTATTTCCTCACTGATTCTGTTCCTTTTTGCCTTAACTAACGTATTCGATTGGTATTTTTTGTTGTGTCATGTGATCACTTGCAGTAAAGGGAGCAACAGTCAAATCTAATATTCCTAAATATAAATACCTTGTACAGAAATGTTGCATGCAGCAGATAGGAAAGTTAATCATTTTTTATACTTATTCACAAAGACACATGTGTGGACATAAAGGTAAAGCTAGCTACTTCTCTTACTTGTCCTTTAATAAAAAACTTTAGTTGTATTTTACTTTATTATCTAATATTTGGGTTGTGTATTCAATCAAAGAGGTGGATTAAATTCCCTAGTTGTACTATAAAGTGTAAAAATTGTACTGGTGTCCACTCTTCAGTAAGAAATGTACGAGATGAATATTGAAGAGAATAAAGATGATGTTTTTCAATAGCTGTCTTTTCAGTGACTTCAGTCAAGGTTGCAGTTCATGTATTGCGTGATGCTTTCACGTACACAGATCTCAGCTCCACACTTCCTGTGTGTACGGGGGAGCTGGGAAGCTGCTTTTTCTTCCCTTTGTCCAATCTCAAGGTTGGAAAGTGTGGTAAGGGACCCATGTGTAAAAAATGAATTAAGCAGCATTTTGCTGTGCTTCAGTTAAGGTCAAAACTGTACCCTTAATCTCAGTCACACTTCTGTGGTGCTTTATAGATCAAAATTGAATTTAGTTGATTACACGCAACTTCAGTGGCTTTGACGCAGAAGCAATCTTTACCGGTATGCCACAAGATTTCTTTTCACCTTGTGTTCCCATTATCAGTTGACACATAGGGTTGAACAGTAGGCATCCTCACACCAAATCCAACTGGACTTAATCAAGCAGACAACACATTTTACTTAGTTTAGTCTTTGACATCCAGCAAGTCAAGTCAGTTTTATTTAATAACAGCCTTTATCCTTAGACCCTTGGTTAGGATAAGAAAAAAAACTGTAACCTTTAAAGGAAACGTTTGACATTTTGGGAAATACGCTTATTTGCTTTCTTGCTTAAAGTTTGGTTAGACAATTGATACCACTCTCATTTCTGTACGCTTAATATCAAGCTACAGCCAGGAGATGGTTAGCTTAGCTTAGCATAAAGACTGGAAGCAGGGGGAAACAGCTAGCCTGGCTCTGTCCAAAAGTAAAATAAATAAATAAAATCCACCTACAAGCACATCTAAAGCTCACAAATTAACACGTTATATAACGTTTGTTTAATCTGTACAAAAACAGAAGTGTAAAAATGTCACATTGAGATTTTTCGGAGGGCAGAGCAAGGCTATCTGTTTCACCTTGCTTACAGTCTTTGCGCTAAGCTAACCGTCTCCTGGCTCTAGCCCAGACACTACAGAAACGAGATATATTGTGATAATTACTAAGCTTTAGAGGTGTGGGTTTTAGTTTTATTTTAGTTCTTTAGACATACAGTAAACATCACTCCTGCAGAATAGAGACACATCTGTTGTCTCTTGTCTCTTGACTTGATAACTTGTTGATTAGCAGCACAGGTAGGTGAAAAGAGAGCAGAGGGAACTTTCATGGTTACTTGGATGACACATTGAGCCCATGGCTGACGAAGTGTTGAATGACAGCTGGCGGGCCCTCGGGGAAGCACCTGTCTGTCAGAATATATTGTAAGTGTAAGTGACATTATTAGGAAAATGCTGTCACCTTGTGCTTAGGTAACGTCTAAAGTTTGAAATGATATATTCATAGTAAACAAACTATTAGAGTGATGGGTAACATGTTTTGTCCAGCGATTATGCATAATTATGTGTAATAATTCCCTCGACACACAAGCAGACAAAGCAACTGCATGTTTGTTTTTGTCTCCAGCCATCGCTCTTTGTGTTGAGTAGGTCACCTCCGAATATTCATCACCTCTTATGTCATCAACTCAGACGCAATTTGCGGCAAAACATCTCACTCTTCACTCCACGGCCCGTGTATTGCCTGCCCGGGCCAGCTTGGCCATCAGGCATCCACAATGGCATAATTATGGAGTATTAAATCGTCACAATGACACATCAGCCAGACAAGATATGCTAAATGCCAGCGAGGCCTACTTGGTTTACCCTTACTCTTGTCAGAATGGCGTGAAAAATGGAGGTTTGTTTGCTACTGGATCATAATTACGATTGGTATTTATGAGACCCATCAAGCTTTCAGTCAAGATGATGCTGCATTTGAAGGTGACTCTGGGATGCATCACATCAGACCGCGGACACAGTGAAACAAGGCTTTCAGACAAGCTGTCTCCTCTCACCAAGCCTTTTAAATCATCATCACTCTAGCCAGCTGTATGATCGTTCACATGATATATCACCTGTTAGAGCTGCAGCTTACGCACCACCAGCAGACAGTGACAATGAGTCTGGCAGCGAGCCGTTGCCCGTTTCAACAGCCGCAGACGTCTGATGCTTCTGTTTCTCTTTATTAAGCTATCACTTCCATGCTGTTGTGTTAAGCATCACTTAAACTGCCAGTTGGGTTTAGGGGATGTTTCTTCAGGCCCTTGTTTTTGTCCTACTTGTTGTTTCAGTGATGTGGCCAGTTGAATTTTTCATGGCTTCAATCAGCTTGAAGCAGCTTGTTAGACTGACTTGTCTGACAGTGTTTTGATTCTGCTGTCTGTCCGAATGTCGTCCAGCTAAAGCTCAGCTGTCTACATTTATACAAGCCGAGTAAACTGGCCATTGGTCACACTTAAGTCAAAGGAAAAATCCAACGCGGGCCTTGTTTGTGTAGGTATGGCTACCTTTCCTTTTGCTGCTATCGTGATAATGTAACTTGCAAACTTAATTGTTGACATACTGGTAGACAGGCTTTACAACAGAATTCATAGGGAAATTACATCAGCATTTGTTTTTGTTTATTTTTTTTGTTGGGGGCATTTTTGTCGACAGTAGAGAGATGACAGGAAATGAGTGGAGAGAGAGAGGAGGGATGACATGCAACAAAAGTCCCAGAAACTCACATGATCAGCATCTCAGACCACTTGGCCACGAGGACACTGTGATCGGACAAGTAAAATCAAGTAAAATTGAAGGTGCACTAAGCATGGATAGTAATTAAATATCATCTTTTATTAACTTTTCATTGGAATCATACTGTGGAGATCTTAGTATTTCATTGTTGTCTAAATTAGTGATTCTGAGCAGGCTGTATCAAAAACTAACAACAGTAGTTGTTGAAGTTTTTGTTTTACCCATAAAAAAAGTTTTGTCTCTTAATGCATAACAGTGGAACACAGTTTTTGTTTTGCATACTTTTCTCATATTGGGCTATACTGTATGTCAATATAAGAAAATGTCATTATAAATATTGTGACAGTGGTTTCAACATGGACGTTTCCGGTGCATCCACATTTGTTTTCCCTTGCACATATAAGATGTTTAGGTGATATGATTAGACTGATTAAACTCATTTTGAACCTGTCAGATTGAAGCCATGAGCTCCTTTGTAAAGCTGTGTTTAACGGTTTCACTGCGTCCACATATCTTAACATTTAAGCTGCTGATGCGAATACAACCAAAAGGTCTGATGAACAAAAATATTTGAAAGACCCACCTGAAATGGTATAAAAACATTGGGACTTTGTTTTAAAGTACAATTCTGGTATTATCTATATTTTTCTTACTGTCAACAGATCCCATGAGAAGATGAAAACCAACAATGAATTGACCCTAGTACTGCCTGCGTATCCTCATACAGCTTATTTCTCTGTGCCATAGAGCTCCATTGTTGTCGAAAAACTATTAAAAACACATCAGTGAGCCACACTGTTGCACTGGGTGACATCTTCCTTCATTATCATGAGCACAGGTACTGTAGTTTATTTTGAGTCATTCCCAATACACCCACTGTGCATTAATCTGCAGTTAAAAATAATCCCCCAAAAGTGCACTGTTTACTCTTGTCTGAGTACCGTTTGCTAAACTAGGAAATTAGCCTGTCTTTTTTTTTTTAAACAAATGAAACTATATATTTGTGACTAATGGATGGACTTGGGGCTGAGAGCCACAGTCAGGATGTCAGAAAGTATTGAACGACTGAATAATACAAAGGTGGTTTTTGGTCTTTTTAATGAGATTGGTTGCCAATAACAAAAATATACAACATTGCCAGCCTTATACTTTGAGGAGAAATTCAAATTAAGCTGTTTACGTGAGCCTTTGTCATCTCGACACAGATGACAGTATAACAGTAAGAATAAACTAATTAACAGAATATTTATTTGTACTTGAGGTGCTCTGACTAAATAAATCACATTCTGTCAATTAAAAACAAACAAAAAACCCCCCCAACAACTATGAAAGGTATAGTTGCCAGCTTCTAATACTGGGAACACAAATGACAATCTCAGTAGTGACAATAATGGATGTGAGATGCCAGACTTTGTTAAAAACAACACCTTGTTTCACACACTTGGAGTGTGAATTTAACCAGGTTATTCTAAGCAAGTTATGGCATGTTCATGATAAACTACTACCAGGACAGCAGGATGGTCGGTTCATGTTAAAGTAGCCGCTGTGTACACGCAGGGATGTCCTTTTTTTATCCCTTTACCCCATTCCTTTGTTTCTCTCCTCTCTCCTCTTTATGTGCCACAGCCACTTATTACAGTTAGAGGGCAGGTGTGTGTCTGGCCTCAGCTGGGCATTATCCTGGCCCAGATTGTCCTTGGACCCCCATGTCTGTTTTATAACCTTGGCTGCGGCCGCCCCCGTGTATCACCGGCTATCCTTAGAGCTTTCCTTACCATTGATTAATCCACTTTAGTGTGATTCAGATATGATTAAAGGCAAAGCATCAAAGCATTTTATGGAGGTAATTACTCACTCATTAGCCATATGTTTGACAAGTATGCCCTCCTGGCATTGGAAGCCTCTCTATTAATCATAAACAGAGATCTGACAAAAGGAGATGACGAAATGATGAAATATATATCCTGACTGAGAATCAGTAAGATTATATTATTGATGGATTACAGAGCGAGCTGTCATGAAATAGCACAGTCTTTACTTGATGTATGACTGCCGAGAATATATGTTGGGTCATCTTTGCTGCCACTATATTTCTTCACAGACCATGTTGCAGCCATCATTATCAGTCTGACCTGCTCGGGGAGTTTTTCTACCCCCATTCAAACACCCAGATGTCAACACATACAGCTTGTTATAACTGAAACAATCTAAACAAATGATCTCACCGGCCACCTGAACATGTTTTCCTCCACATAATATGAAGACGACCCCCACACACACACACACACACCCGAACCCATGCCCCCCACCCCCCCCTCCAAACCAGCCACCCACTCTCCGTCTCCTGTCTAGCTGGGCGATCTCCCCAGGCTGTGAGGACAAGACAGGACAGGAGAGGATAAATTACAGCCACAGAGCCCCGGCTATCTCTCATGCTTTCATTTGCACCAGCAATTAATCAGCCATCACTGGAGAGCTCTTGCATGTCAGGCTGAGGATTTTATTAGGGATGTCCTTTATGGGCCTTAATGAGACTTATGTCTTCCTTGAGTATTTCATTTGCTGCACATAGCCTGGCTGCTTGTAACCTTGAGGTGAGGAGCTTTTTTTTTTTTTTGTGAAGCTTGGCAGGGCTTTGTTACTCGCCTCTCAATGATCTTGACTTGATTCGCTCTTTCATCCACTGCCTTCCTCACTGTTACAAATCCTCCTGTCTTGCATTTATCTAATTTTAGATACAATTAGGCCTGATTTGTTTTGTTTATTCTGACATTCCTCCTCGCTCCAGTTTTGAAATGCAGCGCTAAGTGAGTTATTGAAAAGGTGCTCCGCTTTGTGAAATGCACAAGCAGACAGCTGTGCATCTCAATAACTGCGTCATGATGATTAAAATAAAATGTGTAGGGCATGATCAGTCAGATACAACAACACATGGGATAACTTTTTTTTATTATTAGTATTAGCATTAGCTACAGAGCCACAGAGCTTAAAGGTCCTGAAAACCTGTTTCTCACTCAGCTTTTTTCTGTAAACGATGGGCTTCTACATGAACACACAAAGTTGGAACAGTTTTAATTATTTCAGATGGGAGATTTTGTGTTTTTCGCACCAGTTTGAAGTGGGCGGGGCTGATTTGGAAAAAGGTGATGTCATGTATTTTCATGCACCAATCAGGATTTAGCAACATTTGAACAGTTGTGGGGTTGTTTGCTTACGTTGTCGGGTCACTGACGATCAAATGTGATGAATCCACACCCACGCAGTCCTGATGAAGCAGAGCCATTTTTTTTGAAGGGTCAAACTCTTGATAAATAATACAAGGACTTTAACACACGGTTTTCTGAAATACCCAGCTATCTTTGAAAAACCCAGAGGGTCATTTAATACTTCCCGCTGTTCTGAAGGTGTTTTCAGATTCCTGAAAGACTTCTCTGACCATTTGGATAAAAAAAATATTCCCTTTTTTTCACAAAAAACAAAAGAAAAAAAAAGAAAAAAGATTTTTCACTAGTTTCTCATGTTGAGCCTCTTTCTCCTAATCTAAACAAAGATGGCAGCCAGAAATGACATATTTCCTTGCTCAATTTGTAACATGTAACATTAACCACAATTAAAATGTTTATCATCAGTTGTATTGGTTTATATTGATATTTTATATTGTGTTTTAACATTTTGCTTGGGTTTTACAGCAAGAACATGTGTCATTTTCAGCTAGGTGGATTAGTAAATTCAGTCGCATATTGAGAAACGGTTTAAAAATCTTTTTTGTGAAACAGATGTAATATTTTTTCATCCAGGTGGTTAGAGGAGTTTTAGGATTTTGGAAAAACCTTCTGAACTGCAGGACGTGTTTATAAATGACCACATGGTTTGTTTTTTTTAAAAAGATCTCAAGGTATTTATTTTCAGAAAATTGGACGCTCTGTGACTTACAGTAAATATGATGGTAATACAAACTGGGGCTAGCAGCAATGTAGCCAAAAAGCAGATTTAGAGCTGCTAGTATTTCTCTGTGGAACAAATACATTTCAGATAAATTACTTCTTTCTGGTTTAATTACAAACCAGTGCTAACTTGCAGAATGGCCGCTGTATATTTTCTGAAGAAAATACAGGGCAGCAAATGAAAAATCTTCTTCTCCCCCCTTTGGCTATTTTCTCCTTTTATCATTGTGTAGTGGATTTTGAAGCTGGCTGCTCTGTTTTGTGTGTGCCCAAACAGCACCAGCTACAATCACAGTGAAAATACTCTGGAGTGGGCGTCACCCGGTTAACCCATAACCACAGAGTCAGCCAGTAAGAGGATATGGAGGCCATCTGGTAGCATTTTTACAGTATGGTGTGGCAGTTTGCCCATGTGTGCTACAGGAAGGGTCGTATGACGGTCATGAAAGAGAGTCTCTCTGGAATTCTCCAAGGACGCAGACATGAATATTCTCAGTCCAATTTTCTGGGTCAGACGTATAAGCTCAACCAAAGTACACGACCTGATCACATCTGTCACCAGGTGGTGCAGCGTGAATGATCAAACTACGTGACCTTTAAAAACTTAAGTGATATCTTAGCAGTTCTTTAAGCTGCATTAGCAGTATGGGACGAAACCATTTGGGGGGAGAGGCTTTAAAAACTGCCCTCTTTTTTCTTTTTTTTTCAAAGGCACCATATGTTAATAAGTAGGACATTTTACTGGGCTGCTGCAAAGTTTGGAAAGGGTTTGAGGATTTGAACTGAAGTAGTACATTGTGTAGTACATTTACTCTGCGCATATGTACATTTTTGAGGTAACTGTACTTTATTTGAGCCTTTTCATTTTATGCAACCTTATAGCTACTTCTACTTAACTACTTTTCAGAGGGGAATATTGTACATTCTTATGACTTATTTTGAAATATAACATCAGTACCACCCAAACACGGAAACAAGAGGGGCCGAGCAAAATACAAAGTGGCTTTCTTAGAAAACAGAGACAATATCATTCTGAGAGAGATTACAAAAGCATAACTCCCACATGGAAATCAATATCAATGTGCTTCCACCTCATCCTTTCACTTCAGGCCCCACTTAAGGAAATATTGTTCTGTCTTGTTGTACATCCTATGTACGTTATTTAACACAGTGGTGGAAGAAGTACTCAGGTCTTTTACTTAAGTTGTAGTAAGTAGCAAGTAGTAATACCTCAGTGTTACAAGCCCTGCATTCAAAATCTTACTTAAGTAAAAGTACAAAAGTATTAGCATCAAAATATACTTAAACTACCAAAAGTACTCATTATGCAGAATGGCCCATTTAAGAACCAAATATATTATATTATTGGATTATATTTATTCATGTATTCATGTGTAAATAACTTTAATGTTGCAGCTGGTAAAGGTGGAAATAATTGTGTATATACTGTTTATATACTGCTGGGTAGCTTGTGAATTTCCCCCCAGGGATCAATAAAGTCTTAACAGATAACAATACATCGTGATATACTGTATTTGTTGATTATATTTTGTATTATTAATATGAATCTACAAAGTAATTAGTAACTAAAGCTATTAAATTAATTTAGTGGAGTAAAAAGTACAATATTTGCCTCTGAATTGTAGTGAAGTAGAAGTATAAAGTAGCAGAAAATGGAAATATTCAAGTACTATTTTGAGGTACCTGTACTTTACTTAAGTACAGTACTTGAGTAAATGTACTTAGTTACTTTCTACGACTGATTTTCCTATGCAACAACTTTTCCCAACTCTGTCATCCTTTAAAGGATTCCTGAGAACAGAATCTGGGTCCAGTCCTTCAGTGATTGTGGAAAAGCTGATAACAATATTGTACTTTTTACTCCACTACATTTATCTGACAGCTGCAGTTACTAGTAACCTTGCAGATCAAGATTTTATTTACAAAATGTACTGTATCATCAGCCTCTAAAATATAATTATTTGTTATCGACTAAACTGCCTAACAGTATATAAAATCTCCACCTCAACCAGCTACAACATTAAAACGCGTATTACATGTTAATGCATCTGTGATTATAATCCAATAACGTATTAGATATAATAATATATAGGATTTTCAAAACCAGTTTTCAATACCAGTTTTCCTTCCTTTCTGCTTGATTGTAGTTTTCCTAAATACTGTGCAAGTCCACACACACACATATACAGATGCATGCAATTATGTCCATTATTTTGAATAATATGAATATTGTAATAAGAAGCAGTTTTAGTTTTGTCAAACTTCCCGCACACACACACACACACACACACACACAGGTTCATTTCTCGCTGACCGCACATCGATGGCCAGCTGTGTTCCCCGTTAGACAGCCAGGTGGTTCAGACTTTGGAGCGCAGCAGCTTCAGTTAATTAAGGTTACCCATTTGGATCTTGTCAATGGCTAATTTGCAGATGAAAAAGAGTCAAAAACTTTTTCTTACTCCAGCCTCCAACGTGTTGTTTTTTTTATGTTATTTTATTTTATTTTTTTGTCTTCCCTAATGGCTTGGACCTGTCAAGTGGAACAGGACTGAACAGTACATGCAGCCCAGTCTTCAGATGCATGGATGGATAAAGTTTACTCTGAGAACTGCAGTAGCTGAAAATCAATATTGAACTTACACAAGCTATTTACAGTACTTTGATAATGTTTGACAGAGGCTGATGCAGCTTTCAGTGTGTGGTTAGTATGAGGACATCACTGGCCAAAGTATTTCATTTGGAGACTACTAGACCTGCAGAAATTAGTCAATTAATAGACTATTTTGATAATCAAATAATAGTTTCATTAGTTTTTTCAAGCAAAATGGCCAAATATTCTCTGTTTCCAGGTTCTCAAATGGGTTAATGGGATAATAAACTGAATATATTGGAAATCCAACTGAGTGTTGGACTGTTAATAGAATAAAACAAGCAGTTTCAAAACATCTCCTTGGGATGAAATGATAACAGGTTTTTTTTTGTTTGTTTTACTGTTTTTTTGACATTTTACAGACAAAATGATGAATCGAGAAAATAATCAACAGATTAGTCGATAATGAAAACAATCGTTAGTTGCAGCCCCAGAGACCACACTGATCGGAATAGTTTTTATTCCATTTAAATTCAAAATGATTCCCATTTAAACATCTATTTTTGTAATATTTTAACTCCCTTTATACCCCCTTGTATATAAACAACAAATAAATTATTTATAAGACACTATAATGTCATTGTAAGCAGATATCGGGTCATTAATGTATTTGCCACTATAACCCCTCCTGTGAAACCTCCATAACTGATTGACAATAGAATATAATATAATAATATATACATAATGTAGTTGTAATACATTAATAAACACTTAAGAACGTCCCAATATGTGCTTACAACCACATTGTAGTGTGTTATAATAAAGAATAATATAATTTATTGTCTATATATTGCTCATAAATGCTAAATGGGGGGGGGGGGGTCTATAGTAATTGACGACCATTTTTATACATTTCTCTACTGGGCAATGGTACTTAATATAAGAAAATATGCAGCTCCTCAGATAAAGAACCATTGCATAGGTCTGAAACCACAGAATATAATCACTTTATTAAATCTTTAATATTAAATCTGGAGCTGCACTGTAGAATAGGAGAGTGACTTTCTGAACCCATGGAAGAATTTATATTCCCACACAAGCCTTATATTCTGTAATATTTATTGTTATGAACCGGTTAAAATATACCCTTACCCCTGGAGATTCCTCATAGATGTCCTCACACTCAGACTATATTTCACAATTAATTATCGGTGGAGAAGTCCCCCATTTATGCTGTCTGGCTTGAGGAGAATACAAATCATATACATGTAAATACATGCTTTAATATGCCTGGATCTAGTAAAAGTCCATGGGGGGAAACTAAAGCAGTTGAAAATCAAATGATGATTGTGACTTACTAGGACTGTGAGCTTTTTTCTCTGACAGAAAATGAGGTGCAGCCTTTTTTTGTGCATTTTTAACCCAATTAATTTGTAGTTTGAGGTGTGACAGCACTAAGAAGAATAAGTAGAAGAGCAGAATAATCAAATGACTCCCTCCCCGGGATTTAATAAACCAGAAAGTGCTAATTTCACCTTTGATTGCGTGCGGTATTTAATGCCCAAAGAAGGCATATCTAACTTCTAATCATGTGCCCAGTGTGCTGCTGTTTTGTGCTGCATGCATTAGTGCCCTTGGCAGCAGAGAACAAACGAGAGACTGAGGAGGAGAACACGGTGACCCACAATGTTTTAGACATTGATCTTTAATAAACAAAGACAGGAAATCTCTGCAAATATTTTTCTTCTAAATACAGAAAAGACCAACACTGTTAAATGTTTAAATAGATAAATAAGGGGCAGCATTGACATTGTAGTCACAGAGTACACCTGTGGAGCCTCAGTTATTGCCTGCAGTAGCTTGTACTGTAGGTCTTCTTTGGTAAAAATATTTTAAATAAACAAGAACAGAAGATGTTTAGAACATCAGCTAAATCTCCCACTTAATTTTTCAGCAAATGTTATTATGCACCACTTTTTTAGTAAGGTTTATATGAAGTATATCACAGTACAAAATAGAGTATGAACATGTTTCTGACCTTACTTGCATGACATAGTAAAATGTCTGCTTTTTTAATGTGTGAAAATGTGCCAGAAAATGTGCCAGTCTGAGCCATATGTTTGACTCAGGTGTTTTTATTTGTAATACCCTGACGTCAAAGCAACTCTATGTAAGTAAAAAAGTAAAAAAGAGTCTTGAAGTCAATGAACTGACTCAGTAATGTCAGTTACACACTAACATCTCTCTAAAGTTCGCTAGCTAACATTAGCCGCCATAAGCTACTGGTCCTACCAGACCAAGTAAGGCTGTAGCAGCAAAACCCCTGAGTGTACTAAACTGAGGAAGGGTGCGTTTGATTTCTTATGAGAGGAAAATTGTGTTGTTTGTTTTTTCAAAAGTTACATAATGTTGCTTTAAACTAGGGCTGCAACAAACAAATTATTTCCACTAGCGATTCATCTGCCGATTATTTTCTCAATTAATCCATAAGCACAAATTTTCGGATCCAGGGTGCTTGTTGGGTCTGTCCAATAACTAAAGGTTTTATCATCTTTTTATTGCTTTTATTTGTATTTATGTATAACTCATTTTGTCTTGCTTTTGTTTGGCCCTACTGTTTGGCTTTCTGCTGTTATATTGGCTTCTGAGTATCCTGCTTTTTCTTTGTCTGTCAAAGCACTTTGTAAACTCTGTTTTTAAAGGTTCTATGTAAATGAAGTTATTATTATTATATTAAATTTACAAAGAAAAGCAGCAAATACTCACATTTGAGAAACTGGATCCTGCAGATGTTTGTCATTTTCGCTTGAAAAATGACTGAAATGACTGATTGATTATCAAAATTATTGTAAATTATAGACTTATCTATTAATCGCCTAATCATTGCAACTCTACTTTAAACTCTGTCCTTCCTGTGAAGTTGCTGTCAGTAGCCAATAGTCTCGCTGCTGCATTGAACATGAAACACATAGTTAGAACTGCACTAAACAAACAAGTCTACATGGAGAAGTAATTAACATGATGAGGATCTTTTTCATTCACAGCTCAGAAAAAAAAAAAAAAAACCTCTGAGCCATCACTCAACTTGTAAAAGGAATTTACATCTTAACTAACAGAGGCATTCATATAAAACTGAACTTTGCAGTGCCTTACAAGATTCAGGGGGCAAATAAAGGAGGCAGACTGAGTGACTTTTCAGCACAGCCACCCACCAGCTGCCGGAGCATAAATAGTAATGTATCATTATGGCTGCGCTGAGGGAAAACACCCTGTGTTTTAGTTCTTTGCGGAGGTCATGTGGCAATCGGTGGGTGTGTTCATGCGGCTCTCGCTTAGAAAAACAGGCTAAATTAGACCTTTATGATGCAGCCACGTAGCCCCTCTGAATCTCGCAATTGGAGTTATGGAGATTTTTGTTTTTACTTCTTTTCTTTTTACATTGATTGCGCTGACACTGGAAGCTGATGGAACTGACCCTGAAATAAATTAGATTTGTCTACTTCTTATTTATAAGTATCACACAGGAGATTTTTTTTTTGTTTTGTTTTGTTGTTTTTTTTTTTTGTTTAAAGGAGGTGATGGTGTTGAAAAAAAAAAAAAAGATCAATGAATCTTTCTGTTTTGCTGCACATACACTCGGCTGCAGGTTTGTCTGGAATGAGCTCCGTGGCAGATGACTCGGTGGTGTGCCCCCCCACATGATGCAATGCACCGCAAGTCCATATTTCTTTGAACTTGGGCTTTTCATTGCAGTCTACAAAATATTTCTCTTTTTTTGTTATTGTTTTGTTGCCTTTTTTTTGTTCTGAAGTTTAGCAGTTGCCACAAATATACTATCTGTAGATAAAAGCATTCTTGCCAGCATATTGCTGTTACTTTTCTAATTAGGATTTGTATTTGATTTGATATTAAGACAGGATTAAATCCCAAAAGTTCCCATATAAGTGCAGAGAAATGTAATGCAGTCAGAGACAACACAGTATGTTCTTATGTTATCTCACTCTCTGTGCTTTAATCTTAAGACCTAGGCAACAAATGCCAAAAGAGAGGCGAACGCTGATGATAAAATTTGACAGTGCAAAGAGAGGACGTCATCTTTTTCTTTTTTAAAAAAAAAAAAAGAGAGATTGCATGTATGGTGGTGAGGGGATTACGGGTTGTTTGTTTCTTCTTTGAATATATAACTTTTGAATGAGGAATCAGCAGCTCCACAACATCTGAACGATTGCATAAAACTGCTTTCTTTTCTAACAATTGTACTATTTTGGTTCATCGTGTCTCGAGCACAGTCGATCATCAGTATGTCCTATTTCCTTACAGGTTATTTTTTTTTTTTTTGGTGCGTGTATTCCTGACATAGAAATATTTGGCTGCCATGTTGCCTGACAGAGTGCTGATGAATTCCTGGAATGAGTTCCAGGAAGTGGCCTGTTTTCCCCAAGTGAGAGCAACTGTTAAATATGCATGGCTGAAAAATAAATGAAGCAGGCTTCTGAGGAAATGTTGATGTTCGTGAGGGACTTGCGTATGATTTAGTAGTCTGTTTTATTTGGTAGTTTCAGTCTTGATGAAGCAGTCATCGAGACTCCGAGCTGTCTCGAGGTGTGCACCTTTCACAAAATGGAAGCTGCTTTGCCTTTGTGGTCAGTTTGATCTTACCTGACTTTGGCTGTCTTAAGGTATAGATTCATGTATTGATGAGACGGGATGTGGACAGTGATTTGCCTTTGTTTCCCTGCCAGGGCGAGTTATAAGTGATTTTCTCTTTACCCCTTTGATTTTTCAAAGCAAGTTGGATTTAATGACTTATCTGGCTCGTTCTGAGCAATTCTTTAAATCTGACAGATTCTTGTCTGCCACAGTTTTGCTCATACTTCTACTACATCCTGCAATGAGCATATCAGCATATCCATAGTGTGCATTTTATCTCTCTCCAGCTTTATGTTTAAACTGATACCAACCTAAGCATTCAGCAGCTCCAAAGAGTTCTGAGATTTTGCAGTGCAATAACACAACTAGCTTTTTTGTTCAAAGCACTATAATTTTGTGTTAATGACCTGGATAAGCTGATGATTACAAGCAAAAGAATCAATAGATCCAGGTTCAATTTCTTGTCTGCTTGGTTGTGTGATCCAAGGCACATAATTGTCAGCGTTCCTAGGTGGGAGGTCTTCAAGTGGACATGTAGAACGACTACCCAAATCTGACATGCATTCATTAATTTTCAAAAACTTAAAGACTTGTTTCTACATGGACCCAAAGACTGTCGAAGCAGGACCTAAAAAAAAACCTGAAGATAATTTGACCCAATCCAAAATTAGAGGCGAACAGACTCCAACAGAGAGCACTGGCAGCAGCATGATGTGCCACCAAATTAGGAGCGGCCACAGTTAAGAAGAGCAGCAATACATGTCATTTTTCCCTCCACTTCACGGTTCTCATTTTCAGACACATGGCTGTAAGGATGGTAATGTTGATCGGTTCACCACTGTGGTCTAGAATGAAATATATCAAAAACTATTGAAGGACTTTGCCATGTACGTACAGATATATGAGGGAACGAAGCCCACTGACTCTGGTGATCCCAGCTTTTCCTCTATAGCACAATCAGCAGGTTGATATTTTTGTTTTTTAGTGAAATGTCTCGACAACGATTCGATGGATTGCCCTGAAATGTGGCACAAAACTCCTACTAACTTTGGTGATCCCGTGAATTTCATCTAATGCCATCATCAGGTCAAAATTTCAATTTGTCCAATGCTCTGCTTTATACCCAAATACCTGCAAAATAAATGGCATTCCCATCAGCCTCAGCTGTACTTTATGTTTATTGCCAATTAGCAAATGTTAGCATGCTAACACACTAAACTAAGATGGTGAACATGGTGAATATTATACCTGCTATACATCAACATGTTAGCATTGTCATTGTGAGCATGTTTGCATGCTGACATTAGCATTTAGCTCAACGCACAGCTGTTTCTAAGTATAGCCTCACAGAGCTGCTAGCGTGGCCACAGTGAAGGAAAATTGCTAACAGGATGCTAGATTTTAAAATCTAGCGCTGCACAAAACACCTGGAATTTGATGAGTTTTAAGTCCCTTTTCCTTCTTCTGTTGCTTTGTTTTTGCACTTGAATGTCGCTCTCTTTGCATTCATTAAATGTTTTATTGATTTCCACCAACACCTTCAAAGGATAACGCCCTGACACTCTGACGTCTCAGTCCCAAAACCGCAGTTGCTTGACGTTGTTGATGAGAAAAAGCAACACAAAGTTTTATACAAAGCTTTCCATTCACACTTGAAGCTGCAGTTCACAGCTGTCAGAGACATAGACATAGTTCAAACAGCCATAGTTTTTGGCATCTTCACTGTTAAAGAATACTGAGAAGAACTAAAGATCAATTCACACTCACTTCACACCTCACCCATCACGCTGAGCGTCTACTATTATTTGAAATAATACACTTAAAGGCATTCACAGGTTTCATATAAATTCTCTAAAAGGAAAGTGTTTTTTGTTGTTGTTGCTGACGTTTTTTATATTGCTGTTTTTCTTTTTCTTTTGTTTTTTCATCAAGTGATATCCAGCATTCCAGTCAGCAAGCACATTTGTTTTTCAAGTACGATCTTTAAGTCAGAGCGTGTCCAACAATGTAATTTACAACTGTCACTGTCCAGTGACCAGATCTGATTTGTGCGCTCGGACAGTGTAATAATCTGCTGTCACAGCAACAACAGTGGTTGTCATAGCAATGACAGAGATGTGTGTGCATAGGCAAGCATGTCCAACAACAGCTCTTAGGGTACAACAACATGGATGTTTCAGTAAATGGAGTTTCAATTGCATTTGAAACCACTTCTAAGCATAATTTCATTTCATTCATTTTGTTTGTAACATCTGACTCGTATCCGTTACCACCACACCTGTCATGGACCCTCAGGTGACACTGTTTAAAAATATTTTTAAAGCATCCCATTTTATTTAAACTCTTTTAGCTCTTTTTCATCTATATAGATGCTGCTTAAATGTACCATTAGGATATTGTAGTATATGCCTAAGCCAAGTATCACCATTCAATAAGCTAGCTGCAGGGATCAAACCTGTAACCTAACATGTAAACATAAAGATCAGGCCTGCATCTAACAATTATAGTCATTATTTGTATAATATGCTGAATGTTTTCCTGATTAATCAATTAATTGCTTGTGTCCATTAAATTGTCAGAAAATGGTGAAAATGCAAAGAAGCTGGCACCACTGAATCAAAATTTAAAAAATCTAAATTGTTACAGGTTAATTTTCAGTTAATTGACTTATCAGTTAATTGGCTAATCTTTTCAGCTCCAACTCAGATATCTTCCTCTGATGTTTTGACAGTGTTGCCCTTTTTTGGGAATTGGTACAGTTGACAGTCAGTTAAACATTGATGTCAATTATATAGCTTTTGATTACTGAACGTATCATAACTATCCAAGGGTGTAACCATGGGATAGACACTGGGGGGTCCACATTTTTTTGAAAGTGCATTTCCCACAATTCTATGATATTTATATATGAAAATTTGCACATTTAGACCATAGTTTTGAGGACTACATTGATCATTTGAATTCACATTTAAAGGAATAGTCTGAGTTCTCTGAGATAGTGGCTGCCCCTCCACTTCATTTTGTTTTGGTCAATTGCTAACTGTTCACTGTTTTACAAGCTAAAACAAGCAACTTCTTCCACACTTGTCCACTCATGTCTTAATCTAATTAAGATGGGAGTATTGCTCCACATGCAACCACAATCATTCACACACAAGATGCATCTACCTGTAGTGCCTTACTAAGCTACCTGTTTAGCTGGATTCTCACACTTACTGTCTATGTGCTCTACTAAACTGCATTATAGTTCATATTCCACTTTCACACCTGATCATCTGTATCTCCAGAGCATGTCCCGGTCTGACCTCTGCTTCCAGCATGTCTCTCCCTCCCTGTCTCTCTGTGCTGCCTGCAGTGTGACCACATATCATTATTTTACCTGAAGATCAACGACTGATGACCTTGATGATCATTTAAATTTGATACACTGAATATTCTGCATGTATTACTAATTTTATTTACTTTAATGTAATCCTGCTGTTTAGCTAGCTGTATAGTAAGTGTATAAAGAACAGTGTACAATGTACAGTAGTAACAGTTACCTGAAACCTATTGCCTTATCCACTAACCTAACGTTACCTATTTTGGTAGCTGGTAACTTACTGTCTGAATAAAAACGTGTGTGTCTGGCTGCCGGTCCTGCTTTTTAGGGACCGTTACTTCCTCCATTAGCTCACCTCCACTGACTGACCAAATTAAAAACCATCACAGCACAGAACGACTTTAGCTGATCTGATTTCTGAGCTTCATTAGCGAACACTGAAAGCAACAACAACATGCTAACGGTGTCAATCAAACAACCCCGAGTTGTGTGCGTGAGCATGAGAGCAACCAAGTGTACAACTGGGGGGGGGTCACACACTTATGTTTTCCTTAACTATCAACACTGGGTCCAAGATCCCTCCCTGTTTACTACACAGTGCATTATATTCACTATCCGACATTTTAATTGAGTGTCTGAATTCTGAGCGTGAAACTTATTCTCTCTATTAGTGTCTTCAAAAACTCCTACAACATAATGTGTCACATTTCACACATACAAACATCCCATGCATGTGACTCTTCACCTGTCACCTGAAACAAAAATGATCTCGCTATAGAGTAAAAACTACTGAGTGTCCACATTATTTTATCGAGGGAGAAGTGAATTAGTGAACAAGGGAGTGATTTTGGACACAGCCGATGACGTAATGAAAACTAAGTTGTGATGTAAGAGATGTGGATTTTTAGTGACTCTTGCTTCTAAATTCATGGTGATGCTTCCCAAATGATACCATAGTGATTGTATGCAGTCGGGATTTCATTCCAAAATATATAAATATTCATTTTGTGGATATTTGCCAATTCATCAGGCAATATTTGCAAAACATAAAATGAGCCATGTTATGAGCAGATGTCTAAAGATGAATCCCAACTTTGGTCTTTTTTTTAAACATTTAAACATGTTGCTGTAAATAATCAAATTAATGAGGGCTGAAATCCATTTAGCTGCTTCAGTTTCAGGGTCCTGGTATTGTTCACGCTGGCTCACTGTCACGGCTTACTGAGACACTTGAATAGAGTTAAGGTTATTAGTAACACCTGTGCTTTTCCTGTCCTGACAAATCTAAATGTCTGCTGTGAAAAAAGCTCATCTGCTGAACTTTTATGCCAGAGATCAATATGGGCCTGATGGGTACCATTTCATTAAAATCGTGGGTGTCTCATTTTGGTAAAAATCCCTTTAAATCTATTTTTTTCAAGCTTTTGTAAGAAATGTTTTTTTTATGTTACGTATTTTGGCCTTTATTTTGAAAATATTCCAACAAGTAAGACATCAGAAGAAACATTATATTTATATATTTTCTGAGCTGCAGGATGCTTTTATGAGTCATCTTGGCAATATATGTTTAAAGGAAGTAGCTTTACTGGAGAAAAATCTT
This sequence comes from Macquaria australasica, assembly GCA_005408345.1. Taxonomy (NCBI): domain Eukaryota; kingdom Metazoa; phylum Chordata; class Actinopteri; order Centrarchiformes; family Percichthyidae; genus Macquaria; species Macquaria australasica. The sequence continues at coordinate 308,809 of SEMN01000236.1, forward strand.
ATACATGAGAAAAAAAAAACAATATGTTATCAAGTGTTTAAGAGCTCAGGCTGTGACAGACTTTTAGCAAAATGTGTTATCATTCATTTTCACATGAAAACTGTGAACCACAATATCTCCATATGAGAATTTTTGTCACGGTGCGGCAATGTGGAGAGACGATAAAAGAGTAATATTAAAATATTGCCCGTTCCTACATTCAAATGTGTTTTTCTATCTTACCGCTTTGGTTTCATCTTATTGATTGTAAGACACTGTTTTCTTTTTATTTCCGGCGGTACAAGACACTAGTTGACGTTGACGAGATCAGACTCTCCTGTGGCTTTAAGCTCGCGCTCGCCCTGAATCATCTCATCTGATATTCTCCCTATTCCTCTTCCCCTGGATTATGAATAAAATAATCATTGTTTGCTCAGTGAAATTTCTACCCCACTTCCCTCTGCTGATGATTATCTTGTTTAAAGTATATCAGCTGGAAAATATACTCTGTAATTTGAATGCCAATGATTCTGCCAAATATGTTTGGGGAGACACATAATATTGTGAGTTCTTATTGCTTTTTTATCTTTAGAAATGCCTTCGCAGTTTCCATTCAGACACTCAAGATGGTATGAAATGTGCAATTAGACAATTCTTGCACCTGTGAATATGACCTTTATAGTGTGAAAAGAGACTTTGACAGTTTGCTTGTCTGATCATTGTTTTCTGATAAACAAAACTGTGTGTGTGTGTGTGTGTGTGAGAGAGAGAGAGAGAGAGAGAGAGAGTATGTGAATGTGTGAGAGTGTGAATTAGTGTTTGTGCGTGTTTATCACGTGTGGGAGACTAGACTGCTGGTTAGCCTCGCTCTGCTTCAGCGTTGGCCTATACAGTAGCTCTCTTTGCTCTACCAGAGGCTTTAATGAAGATGGCCAAGTGAAGGTTAGTCACCCCTCTCTTCAGAGCTCACAGGAAGCTTTTGTCTGCCGTTATGTTTCCTTGAGGGCTCTATTCTGTAAACACATATTATTCGGCGTGTGTGTGTATGCGGGAATGTGTGTGTGTGGGGAGGGCTTTGGGTTTAGGTGGGCGGCTGGGGTCAGTGCATGTGTGAATTGAATGACTGTCAGGTTTCAGACTCCAGCCTCTCCTGCTAGGCTAATGCTCAGCCATCTGGCCGTGATGCAGGAGTGAGGTATTGAACTCTTTTCAAACGGTTTTTCTAGAGATTTTCAGACATGTTGTATCTGAGAGAGAGAAAAAAAAACACACACTCTCATCTGTGAACGCTCTCTAACTGTAAGTGCTCCTTTTTTTTTCTTCCTCTGAGCTCCTTGCCTGTTAACGATGAGCTGTTAAAATGCTCCAGCAAGTCTAGCGCTCCCATCAGCAATGTTTGGACGGATATCTACCCTGAAGCATAATTAAATAATATTAATATTCAATTGTGATAACTTTAAGTCTATTCAGCTTCTGCATCAGTGCTGTGAAGATATGCCTTATAACTACAGTGCTGTGTCTGCTGTAGGAGATGAAGTGAATGATCTATCCCCGGTTCTGCTGGCTTGGATTTCTGGAGTGAGTTAGACAGATGGTTATAGCTGGGATTTCAAAGTGATGGAGTAAAACTAACGTTGCCTGCCTTCGCCAACTCTAATTCTTTTATCCCAGTGAGTTGCACTTAACGAAAGCAGTCCCTTGTTGCCTAAATGAAAGTGCACAACAAAGCGAATCTGCTGACTGTCACTACTCAGCACATCAGCCTGCTCGGGTGCCACACCATACTGAGCCGAGCAAAGTGAAGCAGCTTTCTGCACTCGACTGCTTCTTCCTTCAGGCTGGTGGAGCCCAGAGTCCTGAGAGGTAAATGGATGAATGGAGGCTTTATGGAGATGAGGAAGTGTAATGGTACTCTCTTCTCAATCCCGGCGGCTGGAACAGTAGCTCTCTGTGTCTTTTATCAGAGACATGAAAGGAGGACAATAAGCCTCTCTGCTATCAACAATATGGTGTCATTTGAAGCAGATTATCCCTCTGTTGAAGTAGAGGAAAATAAAAGACTAGGAGACAATGGATAGAGTTAAGAGCCAAGGTTTCTCCTCCCATGAGGAAATCCTCCGTTCTGCTTTGTCTTATTTCAAAAATCTAATCTGCCAAAATGCCCACTCATTGTCATGTGTGGAAACATTTCACACTTATTTTCATTGTATAAATGCCAAATTTAAAGTTTTCTAGGGGCGCGAGAGAACTTAAGGCACCTCTAATTTGTCCTCAATCTGAATGAGTCTTAAATGGCTTTCTTATATCCAGTTAATGTTATCCCTGTGCCCACTGATACTACTGTCGTTCTGCTCATACGTCATTTTGTTGCTTAGCTGCTGACAGCAGGAAGGGGGTAGATAATGCAGGGTAGATAAGGACTTAGCTGTAGACTAAACAAAAAATCATACTAAATTTGATTTGGAGCAGCAGCTGTTTGAAACTCACGTATTAATGAACAGATTCATTCAGTTTTCCCCAAATTTGACCTAATTTAGCATCACAAAGTGAATATAACCAATAAATTGACATTAGTGAGTGCGGTTAGTTGATATTAAATGTTTGTGTTATATAGTATGTCAACACAGTTTGTGCCAAGACTGTAACTGCATTTTTCATGATTTTTTTTTTTAGGCTATTTGTGAAATTTCCTGCAACACTACTTCACCAAAATGTGCTTCAGTTATGTATAAAACAAAGCACTAGAAAACCAACAGTACCTAATCATATAACTGTAGAAATACAGAGGGAAAGGATACATGGGGCACCTACATGCAGAGTTAATTTTGACTGCCAGTTTTGGTTTAGTCTCTGGGTGCTTTAACACCTCACCTACTTGGTTCTGTTCACTTGAACTATGGTGCATTTGTCCATTTGATGAAAGTAAGTTGAGTTCTGGTGTGGACTCAACAACCGGGCCGAGACTGCCTAAAAAAGGGGATCTGAGCATGAATTCAGAAGATGAACTAACTATTAAAACATCTGAACTGTTAAGTAAGCAATCTTCCAATCTATATAAAATATAATGTAGTATATAATATGAGATTATTTGGTCTCTATGGTAACACACACTGTATGCATGTCACCATGGGACGTAGACAGGTCCCCAAAGGTTGACTCTATGTCAGCATTGGCCTCGCAGGTTCAGGGCTTATTTAAAACAGTAGATGGCATGTGTAGTGTGGACGATGCAGGATGACGGTAGCCCCAAACTGTCCAATCAGTGAGGTATCTGTCAGCCCATGTGCCTTCATGCCTTCAGCTCTTAATTTGTTTGTAAAAAGTCAGTGTGAACAAGAAGTGGATCAAAACTAAATGTCAACAGTATATCTATTCCCCCCCCCCCCGTTCGGTCCAAACCAAAATAACCTGAACTGGTGTGAAAGCACCTGTAGTCTTGTGATTACAGTGCATATTGCTTTTGGTCAATTTAAGTCATTACAGTATTGTACAAGTCAAGTCAGCAAGACCTATGAAAAGTAGTTTTCATCTTGTTTAGATCACAAATGCCTTTGGAATTACAGGCCAATGATGTGTTTTAAGGGGATGAATGTTGTTCATATAAAGGTTAATTACTGTGAGGGGGCATCTTGGACAACAACTGAGTAGCATCATTTAACATCAGTCTAGTTTTAAACATTATAGCAAATTGCATGTCACCCAAACACCACTCACAAACTAATGGCTATCTTAAATTGACCAAGGCTTCGAATGAAAGTAAACTCCAAAGGCACATCTGAACCTTTCAAGTTGATAAGTGAACTTTAATCTCGCCTTCTTATGAATTCCAGGACGGCCTGCCTGCACACAGTTTACACTGTGTACTGCTTTCCTTTGGGTCAAATATAAACGTCACCCATCTATCATCCCCCTCTTCTTTCTCCCTGAAATCAGCTGTAGAAAGGCTGTTACGACCTCTTCCATCACTGCTTTGTAACAAGCCTCAGGCTTTTAAAGGCGTTGCTCCTTCACTGTCCAAACTGAGAGTGAATACTGTAGAGTGACACAGTTTAGCACTTTACACCATTAGTTATCCTGCTGTACACTTTTTTTTTAGCTTGAAATTCCAGTACCTGTGAACCACATGATAGAAACAGCGCATGGAGAAGGTTTTGCATTTTTTATTATCTTTTCGCTCCGCTGAATTTGGCCGATGTTTGCTTGTTTAATGGTTTTGTTTGACAGCAGACAGCTGAATGAAGTATCACATCAGTCAAATGTCCAGTTTGCCCATTTCTGACATTATTAGTTTTTTCCCCCCTCATCTATGGAAACAGCAATACATTTAATCCCAGACAGTGTTCATGGATGATGTATTTTTATTTGCTAATTTTTACATTTTTTAAAATGCAAAATGGTCATTAATTAACACTTTCTGTGAGTTTTAAACCTTGTTTTGTTGGCATGGCTTTAATTTATCTTTTTTTGTGCTAATATAATAACTGAACTTCTACCATGTAGAAAAGTAGTGAAGCGGGAACTTTTTATTTTGCCAGACTTGCACATTTAATGAAGGTGACAAAATATAGAAATTACCATAAGGCCTTGTTATTACACCAAATAAGAAATATATCGTGATTTATGTGTTACACAGAGTATGCATGAACAAATATATATTCCTTTTGCCAAAAAATGTCCTTCACAGACAGAAATGTACAGTATGTTATCCTACATAGTGGCATTAGTAATATAAAACTCTTTTAACAGAAATCAAAATAGATTTATTTGGGAATTGGACCATGTTTTACAGTCGTAGTCATTGAGACCTTCGAAACAGAAGTAATGTGTCATTTTCTGTCATCAGTCCAAAATCATACTTATAATCAATTCTCAGAAAATTAGTCAAAGTCATGAAGTATCAAGATGATAAGACAATGTTAATTGTGTTGTTTTAGCTGTTGAAGAGGGCCTCCAAACAGATCATGGTGAAAGAAAATCGTAGTTTAAAAGAATTTACTATGGCCTTGATGTGATGAAAAGCTGCGATGTTTGAAGAATGACACCGATTCTAATCAAACTTATAAGTTCTGTGCCGTCGAGGGGTTATCGGCGTGAGGAAGAAGGAGTTTTTGTGTGTATACACTTGTGAGAGAGAGAAAGAGGCAGAAAAAGAGATGAAGACAGCAGAGAACAAATTATTGGGATCGAGCCAGATGCTTCAGGTCTCCATAGAAACTCCCCACACTTCACACTCTTCTCTATTTTCCTTCCATTTCTTTATTTATTTTGTTGTCAGCAGTTCCAGAATAACTTAATTAAAGCCAAGGCAGGCTAGCATGCTGTGTGAGATGACAGGAGGCCTGAGATGATTTGTGATGGATTACTGCATTTTATCTTCCCTTTATTTACCCCGTTGAAACGCACTGGAGCCTGCTATAATGCCAAATGAATGTGATAAACAGTGTTTTTGTGTTTGCTCAGAATGATTTAACAAACAAGTCTTTACAAATATAGATGAGACTCCCCCCCCCCCCTTTTTTACTTTATACATAATCCATGTTTTTGTTTTGAACTGGTGTCCTGCTGTCTGTGCAGATAAAAGTGGTGGCAGCAGCAGTGGGTACCTGTAAAAAGCTCCGCTGCAGAGCTCCAGTGATAAACACAACTCTTAATTGGACATCATGGGGGGAGTAAAAGCGCATCTTTACTTGAACTGATTAACTAGCAAAGTTTGTTTTTCTGTTTATTTTCTGTTTATGTAACGTCGTCCCAATAATGCCACATGGTACAAGGTCACTGAGATTTCTGGATACACAAATTAGCATCAGGGATAAATTCAAAGTTGGGCATGATTTAACGCTTGAAGGGTTTTAAAACAGATACAGAATAGCGGTATACATCTTAAACCTTGAAGGTTAGGTCCTCGAGGCAGAAAATATGATCCTCCCCTCCACCACCACCACCACCTACACATCTTTCTGAAATCCAAAATATAGACCTAGTTTCCCTCTGTCTGTCATGAAAAAAACTTTAACTTCGACTGATATCAAATACTGACTGAGCTGTCACACATTGTCAATCAACCTACTATATCAAGAGCTCTGTCAGTCAGAGCTGAGAAGTTTTTATTTGCTATTTCAGGGCTAAACTATTGAACATTTCTTGGATTTTTTCGTGACTGAAGCTTCAAAATGAAGTTCAGAGTGGATGAACTCTAGTCGCCTCTTATTCTGTGATTGTTGCCCCAAGTCAGAATAATACTCCCACTGTTGAGTCGAGAGTTACTTTTCTTTAATGGCTGCTGAGCTCTGTGGCAGTCGGGGTGAAACTCTGCAGGCTTGGAGTTCGATAATCTGAACCTATGAGAGGCACTGAGATGGTTAACCGGGGTGGACGTTTGTTCCAAAACATTGTTTTTTTCTCTGGTAATGTAGTATACAGAGCTGCCACTACCTCTGAATTGCACTTAAGACAGTGTAACTGGGCTTTGGCTCTGTGGTTTTCTCCTCCTACTAATGGACTGTCCTCAGCCAGGGGTGCCATCCATCACATGCACTACCTGAAGTCTGGAGCCTCTATAAAGATTAGGACTGTTAAGAGAAGATGGATGGCCCTTGTCTCCGCCAAGCATCATCCCCAAATGCCTAAATTAAATCTAGAAATTCTCATGGGGAGTTTAGATTAGCCTAGTAATAGCAGACATGAGGCAGGGCTAGCCTCGCCCCCGCTATCATTACAGTGTCATATCTTGAAATATTTATGAAAATTACCTTAAAGAGCTGTTTTAAGGTTAGTTGAAGAGGACTTTAGAGGTGGGAGAAAATCTCACCTTGGTTCAATCCCCAGTGGGATCTTTATGGTGGAAGACATATTCTCAATAGGCAGAGAGAAGCAGAGAGAGTGGACTAGCTAACTGGCTCTTTCCTTCCACTCCCTCCCGTCTTTCTCTTTTTTGCCTCTGGGAATTAGTCAAAGAGCGAAACAATCATTAAAGAAGTCCATATTAGATTGACCTTTGTTTCTCAGCTTACACCTCTTTTGGTCTTTTAAAAGGTTTGTTGGTCCTGTGGCCTTTTAAAGCCAGTGGTTATGGATTTGTTTCCTCTCATTGAGATGGTTGACTGAGGTGGCATGGTTTTAATTTGCTGTCGGAAGCCCTTTAAAAAATACAAGCACACCCGGTTTCATAGACACAAAGCTTCCTCCGCTTTGTAGCAGTATTTAAGAGAGGAGGCGAGTCCATGATTGTGGTGTCATCTGTTGACATTGGTTTGCCTTTGTTTTGTTTTTTGTTTTTACCACCACTAGGGCAGATACTGTGAATGAATGCATGAGTTACTTTCTGGATCCATGAGGTGCTTTACGTTGGGGCTATTATTAAGTATTTTGTGACACATCCAGGTCACATCTCAAGTCTAATTGCAAGTCAACATATAAGTTATTCAAACTATTGAATGACATGACATTTTCTTGGGAATAATAAAAACAGGAGATTCTAAATCATCAGCTGACATAGATAATAGTGAACATAAAGTATTCTTACATAAACATAGTGTGCTGTTCTTTGCTCCTCTAGTCATTCAGTTTCCTCTTAAATTTAGTTATTTAATGGTTAAAATTTGAGACGAGAATGCAATATTTTCTCACGCTTTTTTTCCCAATTAATAGCTTGTTGATGGTTCTTTAGTGACCTTGGTAACACCTGTTGACAGACAGGTAGATTTTTGTAATATTTTAAATACAAATTAAATACAAGATGTGTAGGTTTGGTAATGATACAATTAAGAAGTGGATGTAGGTGTAAATGTAAGCGAGAGCATAATTGAACGGAAATCTGTGAGCTTCAATGAGAAGACAGGATGTTTTACAAAGTCTTTTCATTGCAGAAGCCTCATAACTAATTCAGTGTTCAAGATGTGCAGCTATGTAAGGTCTGCCTTATTTATTTTTTATCATTTTAGGTTTTTATCAGGGCAGAACTTGAGACTAAATGTTTTTACTTTCAGGTCTCAATTAAAATATTATCTCAAATAAAGTTCCCCAGCAGTCAAATACGAGTCTCAAGTCTACTCTTCTGGTTTAAATATGGTATACTATAAGTTCTCAAATAAAAGCCATAATTCGTGTAATTGCAGAGTCTCAAATAATAGCCAGAACAAAAGGGTGGAATTACTATAATGGCTCACATGGTAAATTCAGTATAATGTCCATTTCCACATAAAAGCAACACAAAATATATTTTGAAAATACAAATACAACTATTAAAAAATAATACAGTCAAGATTGGACATAAAAGCAACATATGGACGTAAGTCATTATGCCTTTGTGCCAATGAAAGGCTTTTAATGTGAAAAATCCGTGCAGGAAGTGGAAGAGCAGCTTAACAGCAAAATGGAAGCAACTGGAAATACATTAGTGAATGAACACAGTAGGGCTGCAACTTATGCTTATCTCATCATCGATTAATCTGACAATTATTTTCTAAATTAATCGATTAGTCATTTGGTCGATAAAATGTAAAAAAAAAAAAAACCTGAAAAACGTCTAGCACAATTTCACAATTTGCCCCAGGTGATGTCGTCAAATTTTTTTTTGTTCAACCAAAAGTCCGAAACCCAAAGATATTCAGTTTACAAATATATAACACACACACACAGAGAGAGAGAGAGAGAGAGAGAGAGAGAGAAAATCCTCACAATTTGAGTATTTAGTAGGACAAACGACTCAAATGATTTTAGGAGTTGCTGATTATTTTACTGTCGATCGACTAATCAATTAATTGTTTCAACTCTTACAAACAGTATATCTGTTTGAGCAGCATAGTGGTAAAGTATAACATGACGCTGTTCTTGTACTGATGGAGTTAGCGCTGAGGAAATGTACATTACACTGAACTGAGCAAGACAGCAGGTAAACACGGAGGCCATTTTGATTTTCAAATAAGGATAAAAGAGCAAATTAAAGGGGGAGCAAATAAGAAAACAGGGAAAAGTCACTATGTTGAAAATGAGCAGTCAACACTCATATAGTGCCGCTCAATTTCTGCACAGTCACAGTGCTGAATTGTGCTGAGTGTGACCACATACTGTACAGATATGTGTCCGCTTCCCGTTTAAGTGAGTTTGTGTTCGCTTTGACCCAGTCAGAACGTTTCCCCTGCATTTGGATAGTCTGCAGTTATTTACTGAATGGCTGATAGTGAACACTGCAGGCGTGGTCAATTTATACCACCACGCTCTCTGTAAAACCTATTATGTAGATCTACAAAAGAAAACACAGGGCTCCTTCAGAATGCTTTTTCTGATGATTATTTTGACCGCCAACATGTTCGATAGTCTGTTTTCTGTTAAATACAGTACTCCAGCTCTTGTTCCGCACTAGGCCCAGGGGAGAGTTGCTGCCAGTCATTTTCAGTTTGAAGTGTAATGAACTGCCACCAATCTTTCCTCCACAGTTTCTACTCTAACATTCAAATCTAGCATCAGTAATCTCACGCTGCTGCTGCAGTCGGTGGTAAGTGTCTCTCCTCCCTTTATGTCAACCCATCGTGAAAGGTTTTTGTAATCCCCCCCCCCCCCTCCTGCTAGCAGTGTAAAGCCCCATGTGTATCATGTCTGAGTGCTGCAAGGGTGGGAAAGAGTAGCTTTTTTCTCATTTCCTCTGACTGTTTTGGAAGTGAATCACATTAGTACAGTGACAGGGAGTATGCCTAGACCATAAAACATCCCGCTTTGCCTCTGTCCAAATGAGAGATGTGTCTGCTCAACACTGCAGGTGCTTGCAGGAGCTGGATGATGCAATGAGAATATTAAAAAATTACTCTCTCTGGCATTTTGTTTTTGAGGCCACCCTCACCGCTGCATCTCACTCTCAGACGGTTCACATTTAGCAGCTTATCAGGTTTAAAACAATCATTGCTGCACCGGGCACTCGCTGTTTTATGGTGGTTGGACTATCGGGCTGTTGAGCGTCAACTCTTTGGGATAGGAGACACTGTTGAGCGGGGCTAGCAGACCTGGGCAGTGCCAGTTGTGGGTAACAGGCCAAGATGTGTCAGAGGAGCAGACTGTTATTATCTGCGATGAAAATCCATGCTATCCTGACGGCTACAATTAGTGTCAGCTGGGGTATTGAGTCTTTAAAAAGGACTCCTGGCCTTTTGGCTCCCAGCCTGTCTGGCTATAGATGTCTCTAATGAGTCATTAGCCGCATGGCCTCTCCTCTCACGAGTCCACCCCATAATGGCACACCTTTCATCTATTTTACAGAGAGGATGTCGTTGGTCATTAGTACAGCTCTGAAGTCCTATTACCTTTACGTCAATGATGAATGAATAGAATGTGGCTGCCAAGAACAATATCTCTTCATATCCTGTGGTCAGCCATGACTCTTTTTTAATTCAATTTCTCCTCCACCATTAAGTGTAATTGATAATTGATGCGGTCTAACTTCATCGTCAGAAGATGTTGAATTTTTTAACTGAAACCACAGGGGCTGCTTGTTATTGCTGTGGGTTTACTGGAGGTGCGTTTTGCTGTCTTCAGCAGCGGCAGTTTGCTGTCACAGATGATGACTTGACACTGATGTGATCTACAGGGAGCTGCAGCTCTTGGGAAGAAACCCTCTAAAATAATGAAACTGCTTTAGCGGTTTAAAATGCTGCACAGTGCCCAAACGCAGTGCCATCTTGCACGTGCCACTCAGTATTGCCTCCATGCCCTTGTCTCTCGGTGAAATTATGCAGCTTCAGATTGTTATTTTCTCTTCATGTCTTTGTTTTTGACACAGGAGCAAATTGTAAGTGTGCGCTGCGGATTGGCAACCCTGGGCGAGCGCAAAGTCTTCAGATCAAAACTGAGGGCAGTATCGATAGGGTTCAGAGGCTTGTTTTGCATAACACTGCCTGAGGAAAAATCCAAACAAGCACTTTTTTTTTTAAAACTTCAATTGAATGCGGCTTCTCACCACAGTGTCAGTTTATCCAGACTCCAGGTCTGCTTACGGGGTTTCACTCACACACTTACATACTGTATTAATTAAATAGTACAAATGCATTTTTAAATACAGCACAAACATAACACAGCTAGAGGTATCACCTAGAGAGGTGAACTAATTGCTTTAGGATTTGTGTTCATTATTTAATCAGTTGATTTATTGTTAATCAGTGGTCTTAGCTGACGAAATTGGCCTTTTGATTAAATAGTCATTCAGTGTTTTGCATAAATCATCCGGAGATGAAACTATTTTCATGAATCTGACAGTCTTGATCTGTGGACAATAAGTAAATATATACAACTGCATTCATTTGCTAAGAACAAGTTAGTTTGACAAATTAATGAAAACCCAACTAAAAAAGATGCAGTCCTCAATTATAAGGACCTTAACTATGGATGAAATAAAATTACACAAATTAAATTTATGTATAGATAAAATAAATGGATGACAATGCCTTTTTTATGGAAGTTCATTCTGCCAGCAAAAGAAAAAATAAATAGACGGAAAGTTATGCATAGTAAAGATAAAAATACTCATAGCACAGCACGTCAAAATTACGACTTACCAAGTCAACAGTATTAGTTAGTAAGTCAAACTTTTAAATGTCCTAGTCATCAGAGTCATAAATGTGACTTATCATCTCATTATTTTGACCTATTATCTTATAATTGTTACTTATTCGTTTATAACTCTGACTTACAAAGTCAGTTATTGTATCATAATTATGACTTACTTTCTCTTATAATCTCATAATTTTGATTTACCATGAGGATTTTTATTTTCACCATGCCAAACAGTTTTAACTATTTTTATTTTTATTTTTTTCTGTCAGAAATGGGCTTCCACAGTTTTTGGCTGGACCACTAAATTAAAAACCTTATGAATAAAGATACATCATCACACTGATGCAAATAATTATAATTAAAAAATCCAATAGTACCATAAAGCAGTTCTGCTCTTTGACACAAGACAACCAGAGATATTAAAGTGAAATCCACCACGGTATAAATGGTACAGAGTTATATATTATCAGAGCACTCAACCCTATCAACTATCATTAGTATATTATCCTAAGTATACTGTGTTTGTAACATTAGGCTACAGATAACCGCTCTCTATCTGCACTTGTGTAACTTTGTAAAAGTCGTGACCTTGGTCGGCAGCTCAGCTCCCTGTTGCAAATTCATGGCTTGCAGCTCTTTGTAAAGCTGGAAACAATCTTTGCACTTAACACTGCTCAAGGCTTGAAAATTAGAATCTGTCCTTCTTCTTGATTGTTTCATCAAGGCCACAGAACAACAGCAGACAGAGCTGCTCTGCGAAGTAACTGTGGTGGGAGACACTGGAATGAACACTAAATGTACAGTAAAGTTTTCTAGCAGAAATCGCTGCATAGATATATCTCATTATTTCTGGAATAAATAATAAAATGTGAAAAGCTGGCCTGCTCTGGAGATCGTCTGTGTCTTTTCAGAGCTCACGGAAAGCCGATACTAATTCTACTGAATGGGCAGTTGCCAGCTTCCACCGAGGGAGACCCACTCAGGTGGACAACCTTGAACTCCTCCTAACCATTGACCCACCGATGCATTTTGACTGGTTATCAGTAGCAGTCTAGACAGCGTGCTTTGGCCTCATGTCTCCCAGGCTTTGTGAGGGCAAGTCTGTCTGCGTGAGTCGATCTTTGTCCTGCTCTATTGGCTGTCACAGCTCGGCCAATTTAAAAAAAGAAAAAACAGCATCTCTGAAGCACTGCGGGTCCACAGTCCAATAGAAAGAAGGGTGGAGACCTTTTTTAATGATGAACCCAGATCAGCCAACTGAGTACCAGGTTAACTTGACCCTGCTCTCACTCATACTTCAAAGATAACAGCAATACTCATATTCCCTCCACAGAGTGTGTAACCTACTGTACAGGTATCCCTTTCTATTGTTACCCCCCCCCCCCCCCATTTAGTTGAGTACTTGAGTATTTCTTTGTACTTCTACTCCACTACATTTCAAAGGGAAATATTGTACTTTTTACTCCACCCAGAGGAAATTCACAATCTACCCAGCAGTAGTAGTAACAGAGTATTAATACACTGTGGTGTTGCTACTTTTACTTAAATAAAACATCTGAGTACTTCTTCCACCACTACACACTATGAGGTAATTGTAAGCACATATTAGAACATTTTTAAGTGTGTATTAATGTATTTGTCACTATAACTCTTTGAGTGATTCAACTGGTGATTGACAATATAATACAATATAACAATATATGATATAACGTAGTTGTAATAATATAAAATGTCAATGTTCATAGAATTTTTGACATATATTTATAAACTTAAAAATGTCCTTAGTGTCTATATACTGCTTATAAATGCTAAATATGGTAGGTAAAAGTAAAATGTTACCCATTATGTCAGTGTCTTTCATAATTTGTAGCTTCAGATGGTCCTGTTTTCACATTCTTCGCTGTCTCTTAAGCATAATAACCACTTGTGCTTTCTTAGTTTATTTTTTCCCTACTACACTATGTCAACAGCAGGTATTTGATTGATCAAGATCCCGTTCAGTGAAGTCGTCCACACACGACATGCATCTCCCATTTATTTTCTCTCAGTAGTCATGCAGCATCCTTCCTCCCACTGTTCATTAGCCTTGTTTGTGTGCCTGCTTGGCCTGGTGCAGTGGTTGCGAGGTCCCTGGACATAAATGGGTACAAATAGCCGGAGAAATGGATAAGAGAGTGTGAAGAATGAAGCTGTGTGATGTAACATCCGACATTGGAAGACATCCTTGTCTTTTGATCGAGCCAAGTGAAAAACACTTCACACAGGGTTGTGGACTGAATGCAGGGCTCAATCCCTCCCAGGCTAAAGCACAGAATCCCCACAACCTGCTTTTTTTTTTTTTTTTTCATTTTCATCCCTCTCCTTGGGCTCGGTACGGTAGTTGCTGCTCTGTGAATATTCAGAAAAAATAAGATAGCAGATCCACAGTCTTTGCCATCATATCTGTTATTCGTTTTTGTCACATTTTTCACTGTGTTCTTGATAAACTCCCAATTGTTCCCTGAGAAACACACACATGTGCATCGACCTCCGTCGCTGCCTGTATTTAGACACATTAGAAAATGCTGAGCACCACAATATATGGGATAATCTCCCCTCTCTCCATTTCAATTGAAGCTGGAGAGGGTTAAAACTCTGTGGCAGAACACTGTGCAGAGGAGAGATTGGCTAATCTGTGAAAGCGAGTCCGCTGCTCACTAGAATATTATGCTCGCTGATTTAATGTCCTCTCTGTCTTTTTCTCCTAGGTAAGCACTTTCTCGCTGCTGTGTCGGGGATGGGGGTCGGGTCGCTACTCGTGGTGGCTGCCTGCGAGGGCTGGGATGACTGATTGAGGTGATGTACTGCAGTGTGTCCGTTCACAACAGAATAGCTGGTAGCGTTGATTCCTCAACACAGTGACAAGCGAGGACTCAGGGCCCTGGAAATGTAAAGGTCTGAGAGGAACTACACTGCTCACACCCAGCAAAGTAGTTTATCCCGTTAGGTGTCTTAGAGGGAAATTCCAGTTTCATACAACCTGAGTCTTATTTGCTCTGTTTTGGCAATCATTCATACTGGTAATAATGATTCACCAAGGTAATTGTTGAGATCTGGGCAGCACTAAAGGGCAAGGTACACGAGGCATCAGCTACTCTGACAGGGTTTTAACAAAACACCAGGATGGCCAAACTGAACTGGAAAGAGAAAATGGAAGATGTTAAAATTATTACCCAAATTGTCCACTGTTAACGTCCATCACATTCCAACTTCTTTTGCCCTATGAGAAAATTCATCTCGCTGTTAGGTCAAAGTGAAAAAGTTCTATAACCCCCCACTGTCAGTTACCTGCTCAGCACCAAACAGCAGACAGGCAAAGTTAGCGACTAGCTGGTGATCATACTGGAGCATTTAGCAGCTAAAGAGACAGATGTTTCCCTGAGGAGAGCACAGCTAAAAGGAGACTGAATATTGCACTTTGACTTATTCTGTGGACACAAACACATCTCCAAATGAACGCTAATGTTGCTCTGTATCAGCTGGATGTGTAAATATGCAACTGTTTGCTAACACACTGGCCATGTCAACTTAAAAAGTGATAATATGTCAGCGTTGTGTTTGCAGGCTTTAAAGTTCACAGACAGATTTAACTTGAACTCAACTTTCTCCCTACTGTGCCTACCGTAGCTGTGTACACACACAGTTTTTGCACAGTGAGGGATCAACATTTGGGGGTGCTCACTTTTGGTTTTATCTCCAAATAAGGGTTTTAGATAAAATGGAAAAACAGTTGGCTTTTGGTTTTACCTCCAAATAAGGGTTTTAGATAAACTGGAAAAACAGTTGGCTTGTTTACAACCCCTCTGATAGTCTGACTGCTCATGTTTCTTGCCCACCTTGGCCTTCGTTGTAGTGATGTTGCCATGTTAACCAAACCTCAGTAGTTACTTAGCTGAGTACAATGTTGTCATAACTGATAGAAACGATGGGCGAAACTATGAAAATGAGACACAAGTTGTTATAAACTAGAAGATATTTTGTTAAAACTGAGTCAAATATCAATCTAGACTTGTTTAAATCAAATTCAGATAAAATGCTGGGTATAGGAGAAGCCATGCGAAATTTCATTGTACCTGAGTACAGTGATAATAGAGATCATTCATTCATCATCATCATCAAACAGCAGTTGATATTCCAGCAGTAACCCTGCTGTATTGACACTGAGATGGAACTACTTCCACATCAGTGCAGCAGTCAGGTTGTGGTGTGGTCTGCTGAGCCTCCATTATGCATGAGCTCTGACCACCCTTCACCAGCTGTCACCGAGCTGACCACTGAATCCCATCTGGACTCTGGGGGATGTCACCGTGGTCCATCAGGGGAGGCTGTAAGATGAGCCCACTGACACGGAAACTCCTACCCCGGATCCCACTTACTGCAGCCCTGCCTCTCCCCTCGGTCAGTATCCCCCCCGAACCTCCCCCCGAGGCTGGGTTTCTCTCGTTCCAAGGTTCAAAGGTTGGGCTGCTGCTCTGATCTAGTAGCGCGAAAGCCATTTTTCTCTCTCCAGGCACTGGTTGTTTCTAGCTTGAGTTGATATGAGGTTGAAGCTTTTAACACATCCTGGGTATTTAATGCTTCATTGTATATTATTATGGAAACAGTGGTTTGGACTTGAATCTTTCTACATGTAATAATAATAAGAAGAAATTCAGAAAGCTTTGCATCAAATTGTTTAAAAACATCTAAAACATTTAAACAAATCAACATATTAAAATGTGGCAAACAGAAACATTAAAATGCAATAAAACAGACAGTGTAGAATAATAAGAATAAAAATGTAAATAAAATGACAAAATAGTAAGATTCAATGAAAGCAAGGATACTGACAACTTAAAAGCAAGATGAGTCTTTCTTTAAGGACTTTACAGAGGTTGCATATTGGCTGCCTGTCCATGTTACTTTGTCTTAACGGTTGGTATTTAATGCTGTTGTGTTTGATGACCTTAGTATTGGAGGTGCTAATCCATTTTAAACTAGTCAAATCCATTCTAAAAGAGACAGGAAGCCAATGTAAACATGCTAACATAGGCATGATGTGTGGCTGTCTGGCAGCTGCATTTTGTACAAGCTGAAGTCTATTCACTGATTTTTTTGGGGGGTAATCCAGTTAAAAAAGCATTGCAGTAGTCCAGAGGGTTGAAAACCAAAGTAGGAATCCATTTCTTTGCATCAGACAGAGCAAGATACGATCTGCCTTTTGCAATATTTCTCAGGTTAAAAAAAAAGTCTTGCTGACATAGTCAATGTGCCTACTAAGGGTTGGGTTATGCTCGATCAGAACTAGTTTATAAGACGTGCTGTCCAACTATGTAAGAAGGGAAAAGTGTTTATAGTTGTTCCAAACGGTTACACGTGATATCATTTAAATTTGGGGATAACGGCACACATTTTCAGACAGTCTCTCCTGGCAGGCATTTAATCCGATGTCGGAAAGGTACTGGGGGAGGGGGCTACCGAAGCTATTCGACCATCCGCCACCGCTTTTGAAGAAGCATACTGGGATCTTAATGTTTAAATCAATGTCTATGATAACACCAAAGCTTTTTGACTCAGTTTGAGTCTATTTTGCATTGTTTTGTTGTTTAAGTCCTACAATTGTGTCTCTTTTTGAATCAGCACCAATAACTATAATAAGAGTTTTGTCCTCATTACATTTTAAATAATTGTTGCACATCCAAACTGTAATATTTTTGAGGCAGTACAGTTTTAGGGTCATGAGCACTAGTGGTTTGTGCAGTTGTGTGTCGTCCGCATAGCTATGAAAATTCACTCTGTGTCATATAATTTTGCTGAGTTGTTGTGTAATGAAAAGAAAAAGAGTGGACCATGTATTGAGCCCTGTGGAACACCACATGGAATATTTCCCTGTTAACTATGTATGGAGGGCCTTTGCAGAAATACCAAAATCAACCTTCTGTATCTATCAGCACAGTGTGATCTATCTCATCAAATGCGGTGCTTAGATAGAGGAGGACCAGTGTGAAATCATTGCCAACATTAGCACTTTGTCTGAGGTCTTTTAAGACTTTTACTAACACAGTTTCTGTTCTATGAGCTTTTCAGAATCCAGACTGATATCTGTCACTGCTATATTATATATTGCTTATACTCTAGGAGTGTAAGAGGGTCGATTTGAAACAGATCTACAGTTATTCAATATAGATGGGTCAAAATTGTTTTTCTTAACAAGAGGTCTGACTGTAGATCAGGTTATAAGATACACTGATAGTATACAAGCTTGGATCAGGGCCATTTATCTCTAAGATGTTCAAAATCCTTCTGCCCTGTCTGTATTGATGATGTCATGGCTCTGATAATCACCGTCTGTGTTCACAAGTACAGTATTGTCTATTCAGCATGTCTAAAAGTGGCGCTTTGGAGCAGATGGTGCTGGAGGCAGGAGACCAACCCTGTTTCACCTCAATCTGGATAGCAGGGCTCATCACTCCCAGCCTGGACTGGGATGGAAAAGAGTTTGCTCAAGGCAAAACAAGAGGCGGCAACCTTGTGAGACGAGCAATGGTGAAACCATGCTTTATTTGTGGATATGTAAAACTGAGCAGATTATCTCGTTACATAACTGTCAGCTGTGGGTTCAGGATGGTTGTTATTTGAGAAGAGGTAAAGTGCTTCCCCCCCAAATTGTTTTCCAAGCTGCCATATGCCAAATGAAGCACCCATCTAATGTCCTCAGGAAATCTATAGATTAGTTTTAATAAGCGCATACCATACTGCAAATACACATTACACACAGCCTGTCATCACTGAAACATCTTAGGAATAATCTCTATCAGGCAGCCTTTCTGTTCTACCATCTGATTAAGGAAAATTGAAGGGATGGCTTTATCGGTGCTTCTCTGCAGCTGTGCAGCTAATTAGAAATGTGACCACTTCCTCTAAAAAAAAAAATGTCTCAATTACATTTTGATCATTTAGCACCCTAGAAGTCTTGTTGAGAATGCACGTATGTGTGTCACTGTGTGTGTACAGTATGTGTACATGTGTATCCAGTAAGGAATTGATAAGGAATTGTAAAAGAAGAGATAAATTGTTGGCATTGTGTACTGTTTTTCTTTAGTTATATAGTAGTAATGGTAGATTATTATGCTAAAACCTATATATTTGCTGATTGATCACTGATCCTATAGAGAGGTGTAAAGTATCTAAGTATTGCAGTACATTTCCACTTCACTGCATTTCAGAGGTACTGTACTCCATACAATGCTCCACTTTTAGGCTGACGGCTGAATTGTCCAACCAGTAACTTTGCAGAATAAGATTTTACATGCGGAACATTTGATGAGCTCATAAAATGTGATGCATTGTTAGAGTTTAAACCAGCCAGCAGTATATGGAGTAGTGAGGCCCGTCTGTAAGCGGTCTAAGCTTTACTCACCCCTGTGTTGGATGCAGAGTCAGTGCAAAGTCCTCAGCTCAATGCAGATACAGTAAGTCATCATATTTTGTATATAATTAAAAAAAAAAAAAACATTTATTTTAGAAGTTAGACTAATATTATACTAATGCTATATCTATAGAAACTTTTTTGTATTTAAGCTTTTTGGTCACTGTGATATAAATCAACAAGTCAGCGACACACAGGGTTAAAGGTTTTTTGTTTTTTTTTAATTTGGCAGATTTTTTTGAAGTTTAAGTAACTGTCGCAGTTGTTTTGACCAATCTCACAATGTTAAGAAATACTATGAAAAAGCATCCTAACCTGCATCAAAATCTAATCACCCAAATGTAACTTGAATCAGATAAACAAGCAAACTTTCAAAAACACAACTTTATTGGTGCAGGAAGCCAACACAAAGAACTTCCAGCATGATCTTAATAATTTGTGTACAGCGGTTAGCTGTTAAATCCGAGCCACGCCCATGGTGCTGTGAGGTTTTCGGCGTCATTGCTCTTGTTATACTAAATGAATGACTCTGACGGGCTTTAACTATATTCTGTACAGATTACAGAATGTGAGTATGTTTTCCACCTCTGATAAACCCTGTCATCGTTAAAATATTAACCTATTTTTGTACAGACAAAACCTAAGCCTGCCTATGTGGTTATAGTAGAGGTTCAGAGTGGATTCTCTTCAGTTAAATTATTCTGTAGAATTGACCTTAAAGCAGTCTGTGTTCTTTGCAGTGCAGTATATCTGCTGCATTTTGTCTAATGAAGTGGCATGTCTGAGCATGAACTAGTATCATGACTCATCTATATTTGTCTTCCTTTGTTAACACAGTGACACGTTCTTGTTTCTCAAACAGACTAACTTCAATTAACCTACACTACTCACAGAGTGAAAGCTGTAGGTTCCCTATCAAGTGAGAGAATATGTTTCATGTTTGCCAGCTATTGAATTTGAATCTCATTCATAATTTTGTTTCTAATATTAAAGGTCACATTAGCATTTGTGTTGATAAGCAGTTGGTATGCAGGGCCTATAGCACTCGCGTCCCTGCTGCTGTTGCTGGGTAGATCAAAGTTGGGTTGGTTGCTGAGCTTCCAGGAAAAATGCACATAATATTGTAAATTATAGGAAAATGTGCTTGTGTTGGTTAATGGTTTAATGCCATAATATAACGTATGATTCATTTAACATTCAGATTCAAAACCAATATGTTACATGTCTGTGGTCAGCAAATTAATGGAAATTCAGTTCTGTAGGTCCATTAGACTTTAAAGTCTGAAATTTGTCATTCCTTGTTAATAACTGAAAACAAATCATGCATTTATTCAGTGCAGTGAGTCATTATCAGCCTCTGGCTACTGTAAAATAAAGGTTTTCAGATGTACAGGGTATATTTTAAATAAATCATGAACTTAAATACATTTTGCAAACTTTTCCTGGTCCATGTCAGTATTTTATGAAACCTTTTTTTAGAAGAATCCATCAAACCCTTTCCTGGTATCTGACAGTGAGTGGTGAGTTAATGCTTCAGGATGAAACATCCATCCATTCATCCATTTTCTATACCACTCATCCTGTGCAGGGTTGCAGGTAGCCGGAGGATATCCCAGCATACATTAGGTGAGAAGCAGTGTACTCCCTAGACAGGTCGCCACTCCATCACAGAGCTAAAATATAAAAACAGACAATAATTTCTTTTTTTATTTATTCCATTTATTTGTAAGGGACCATGCGCATATTGAACATAAATGCTACCATTTGATATTTTGTGCCAGAGTTAGCTTAAAGCTAACTTTTATCTCCAGTCCCTGTTAAAACTACTGTATATACTAGAGCTGTCCCCTAAATGTCAATGATTCAAATCTTCATTTTGTCTGTAAAATCACTGCACTTTTGTTTTTTTAGCTGCCTCATTGTACACAGACAAATGCAGGGTAACAGCATGGCAGGCGAAACAGATTTTTATTACTGAATTATGACCAGGACGACACATTTTTTTTCCTTACAGGTAAAACACAAGACTCATGTAGGCTGTTATTCGCAGGTGCACTGGACTGTAGGTGGAGAAGTGAATAATATATTTCTCATAATTGTAGGTAAGGCGTATTGAAGAAAAAACATCAGTGATACTATTGAGTATTTATAAAAATGAAAAACTATCTATAGATAAGAAAAAGCAGGGACCACAAGCACATGACAAATGAAAACATACGTACAATATATAAAATACAGATGCCCCCCTTGAAAAGTCGAATATTCAGTCAAAACTGGCAACTCAGATTCTGATCCATGCACAGCCCTAGTATATACATTGACAGAACAGCAGGACCATAAGTCACCTATGGGCAATTTAAAGTCTCCAGTTCACATAACCTGCCTGTCTTTGGATTGTCAGAGGAAACCTTTGTGTGAGACGACAGTAAGTGCCACCCATGTAGAAATAATAACCAATACATTACTGTAACTAACACAAAAGTACAGTAGATTGACAGCTTCAAGTGTTCCTGCACTAGTGCACGTCCTTCTTGCTGCTCTACGTTTTTCACTTTGCCAGTTAGCATTTTATTGGAGCAACTGTGTTGTGCAGATTTAGTTTTACTGCAAAAATGTCTTCATGTCTGTCTTTTATTGAATGTGGGCGTTTGCACTCAAGAATTATGTGCCTATAGTGTATGTATGTGTGTTTATGTGCGTGTAAGCTCTCTCCCTACTTTGTGTCAGCGCACAGAGTATATGTGTTTTTTTTTTTTCATAAATCCATTTTCGTTGGTTGTCAGCACTAACGCTACTGTCAGCAACAGTTGATGGAGCTCCACTCTGCTGTACGACTCTCTGATCTATCAGCTGTGACGTAATGCTCTCCTCAATCACCAGCCCCGGGAACAGTAAATCACAGGGCTGCTGCTCTGCATGGTGCTAATGTTGGTTCCCTGCTCCCTGCTCAACCACTGAGCTCATCTACAGTCCAAACAGCAAGAGAGCAGCGAGATGATTGCTGGAGATCTTAATCACTTCTAATGACCTCACTTATCAAGATCATAATAAAAGCATTTACAGTCAAAAGTCACAAGATCGGTAAGATCACCATATTACAGACACAACCACTTACCTCTGAAGATAGATTTTTTTCTTAATAACACTCGTTGTTACTATTGTTGTCAGAGGCAAGGCTGGACTCAAAGCAAAGATGATTCAGCAGATGTGGCCAAGATTCAAGAGCTGAGACATCATTAAGCTCAGACTAACAGAGGCTAACAGTGTTAAACCTATAGGAAACTCAAAATCTTACATTAGCTATTTCAATCCCAATCCTCATCGATGATGCTCAACAAGTCTTCCAAAGTAAATAATAAAATATGTTGTTTGTAACTGTTATGTTATCTGATACCTCTATTGGCAGGACGACATCCTTCGTGCCTTCCAAAAAACATCACAAATCCCCAGTTTTCTCATTTGGTTAGGTTTAGGCACAAAAAAGACTTAGTCAGGGTTAGGAAAACATGGTGATTTGGGTTAAAGTTACTACTTCGTTGAAGTTAATGACATCACTCCTTCTTTGCTTCTGACCGACAAGAGTCACTTTGTCACATGAACGTAAGCATTTGTTGCCTAATGCTGTTGTTTTTCTTGGGAGGACAGTCTCTGTTGAACTGTGTAAGCAGCCGAACCATCAGTGAGACACAGAGGTGGGTATGTCTTATTGTAGGTGGCAGTATGTTGGATTAATCCTAAAGAAGTGTGGCAGAGAAGTTATTGATTAAATCATGGATGAAGAGGCAAAACATGGAGAACTGGTAATTGACAAATTCATGCATCAGTGGCATGCTGACCCCTTCGTCTTCATCAGGATCAAGAACACCTATGATCTGATTGTTACCCCTCTGTTTGCCCATTGGCTGGAGGGTTCATTTCAGAGGATACACTGGCATAGGATGAAACATACCGACTTGGAGAATCAATCAGTTACCACAAGGATAGCTATTTTCCTATCAGGAGGGGACAGACAAGTAACAAACCCTACAGAGCTGTCTGAACATAGGTTTGAAGGGAGTCCCCACTGGAGGACTTGAAACCACATCGAACAAGGAATAAATGGGTAGTTGGGAGGATTATTGGCAGGGTCAGGATTACAAATTAGTTTTTTTTCCCCCACAGAGGACATGATCTTTTATGTGTGACAGCTGTCACAGTTAGGAGGCAGGGAGGGTGACGTCAGGTTGCTGGCCATGAAGCAGAACTGACAAGACAGAGGCTTAGTATTCTGGGACCCGGGCTGATAAGAAAACTGCATGAACAAGAAGAAGAATATCCATCTGGCTTGACAAGGATTCAATTAAGCATGCTGGATGCTGCATCCTTTTATGATCCATCCACATTTGTAAGATGGTGTTTCATCTGCTTCCATGCAACGTCTCCACTCCAAGCAGCTCTCGTTTGCCATTGTCATAGCTCGTCTTTGCAGGGACAGCTGGCGGTTGGTGGGACATAGGACCAGCCTGGAGTTTCTCATATATGGGTTAGCGCTCAGCCTCAACAGTAATAGAAAGTGATGGGCTGGAGTGGATTTCTATAGGCACTGAGGTAGATCAATGCTTGAGCTCAAGTGACACTTTGCCCTAGAAGTCCAAGTGAGTGATGTGGAGCAGGAATTATTTTGAGAGAAACTGCCAAAAAGAGTTTGAAAAACGTAATAAATGCTGCCACTACTGCTGTCCAACAGCGTCTATAAACCCCACAACTAGGGAGGTGAATTGCAAACTAGCTTAGGCTATAAATCCTGTGGTAGGTGGAATTGGTTCAGGCTACATGTATATACTTGTCCCTATAAAAATTAAACATACAAACGAATAAACAACACAACACTACAAATAAACTTCGGAGGGGCTGCCTGCAACAGTTTTTGTAACTTTCTGAAACATACAATCCGACCAGCACACCCACTTCACACAGCATTTGGCACAACAATTGGCCAGGTGTGCGGACGGGAGAAAATATGCAGGATTTTATCTTCTTTCTCAAGCTCCTTTTTTTATTCTTCACACAAGTACTCCTGTTGCTTTTCGTTTGCAACACAATGAATGCCTTTGAGGAGAGACTGTGCAAAAGTGTGCAACGTTACAGCAGGCTTTTCACCCCGCAGCAGCCTTTTTTTTTTTTTTGTTGCAGCCAGTTGGACGTCCTTTTGTAGGAACTAGTCCGTTTCAAGCATATCCTTAAACATGGCTGTTGGAAATAATAAAGCGGGATGAGTTTGGCATAAGTATGCCAGGAATGGACCAGTAAAGGCAGAGAATGAAAGGTGACTGGAGAGCAGTAAGCAGAGACTTACAGTATGAGCTAATGGGCAGCGGCTGAAACAGGTGAGAGCTGGGTGTACAGGTGCAATTCACTCAGCCCCTTAATGACACAGCACAGGGAGAAATTAGGGAACTAGGAGAGAGGATGCAGAGACAGGTGGAAAGGGAGCCACAGTCTTGACACTTCGCTATCGCTGACCTAATTTATCATCCTGCCTTTCTTTTGTCAGGTATGGCAAATGACCACTGCCTGACAAGCAGTGGTGTTGCAACATATACATTTCGATGCCAAGAACCATTCTTAGATTATAACAGCTGAAGTGTACTGTGCAGGATAGTGTCACCACACATTTACTGTAACAAAAGTTGTACAATTCAGCAGCACCACACAGTGTTTTAAATCTTTAAACAGTTACACAGTTCATTTAAGGACTCTCTCAAAACATGACATTATATTGCCAGGAAACACAACTGAGAAATATCCAATTTCAAGCCACCACATATTGTACGATAGCATCCCACACCGCACTCTATGGTCTGCACATGTTAGCTGATCTGTAACACAGAAGCTCCAGAGCAAAGTTAATGCTATCAACCGTGATTCTGAGGTAAAAAGCTTTATCAACATTTCCTCAGGGCAGCAAGGTCAAATGCATCTTCACAATCCAAAAGATAAATGGATCAGGTTTCCACGCCACATGTAGTTCAGGGCCCAGTCTGCCAGCAGCCACATAAACATAGGCTTTCGGCCTTAAACACAGGGTGCTCGGTCTGGTGAGGCTTGTCAAAACACAAAATGTCCCCAAGCTAAAGGAGTGGTGTGACATGATCGATGGACACTGAAGGGGACATTACTGCGGATTCACTCGAGTGACCTGCAGATTTTCTCTGCCCTTGCTTTGTGGGATAAATGCAGCTTGTTTACGCTGAGATTTGAGAATCAGCGATTGTGGGATTAGATTAAATTGCCACCTGTGGTAGTTCTGGTTTTGAAGGAGGCACTAGTTCTGCCCAGGTGTTTACAGAGTGAGGAAGACTGTTTGCAGTCACCATGTGACTGTGCACAAATTTGCACATCAAAGTGTGATTTTAAATGGGATACCATATACAGTGTGGCTTCATTTTCCTGCCCTGGATCTAATAGGATATTGGCAAGTGAATACCCCTCATGTTTCTGTATCCATTTGACTTGTTGTTATTGCAACAGGTGTTACCCACAGATAAAATGTGGAGTGAGAAATATGATTTTCGGTTGAAGGATAGACATTTCTTATCTCAGATAACCACTTTACTTCTGTCATAACCTGTCTCTTCCTCTGAGCTCAGCTGTGTGTGTGTGTGTGTGTGTGCGCATGTTTGTTTGACATGCATATTCTCAGGTTATGTGCTCTTTTGTGGTGTATTTACTCCAAGATGTACATGTGCACAAATACTGTAAAATGGGCGAGGGATTGATGGAAAATGATTTAAACTCAATTAAAGTCAAAATGTTCTCTTTACTTTTTGTGTAATGTGGAAATATAACCTATGATGACACTGCAGCTATTTTATAATTATCCATTTTTCAAAACAGGATAAAACAGCTTTTGGACGTATTTTTGGAAACAGCTGTAAGTGTCATTCTTCTGGCTGGGTGTTTCCCATGGCAACAGTTGACATGTGAGAGCCGGCGTTGCTAGGAGACACTTTATACACTAGCCTGTGTAGCCTATGAATGTTGATACAAGACGTTGTTTTCCCTCTTTTTCTACAAGCACACATAAAGTTGATTATGTGTCATTAGTGATTTAATTCAGCATTTGGGAGGACACATTTTGCTGTTCAGTGGAAGCTAGCGAGCTAGGTTAACTCACTTCCCCTCGGTAGATAAAAGCCAGTTAGCCTATCTTGCGTTGTCACTGATTCCCACTAGACATTTAATTTTTGTTTATGTCTCTTCAACATCTGCTGAGCCATTGGCAGCTCACTCAGTGCTACGCTTGTTCCACATTGTAGAAAGGAGGGGGGATAGCTAGCGTTAGCTTTCCCTCTTTCCAGTTGAAATGCCAAAAGACCAGACAGTCAAAACTCAGCAATGGGAGCAAAGGCTAACAATGTCTGCCTTAGTGTTGCCAAATTTGACACCAAGTAGCCCAACTCCAGGCTCAAACTCACCCATTCGACATAAGCGTAAGCCCAATTTGTGTGAATATATATTTCATCTTTTTGGTAATTTTGACTAAAGAAGTTAACAAGTCAAAACACCAAGGATATATACAAAGTTCAACTTTAAAATTGTATATTTTACATGAATAAGTTTGGATGATATATTTTTTAAATTATATAGTGACTCATTTAAGTGTTCACTCACTGTGTTTTTTTTAACACCGGCTGTTGCCACCAATTGTTTGGATTCACAACTTTTCTGTGAACAGGTTAGCTTTCCAATCTCTCAGTGATCCAAGCCACTGAGGCCTGAAAGAGATTTGCTCCCGAAATCTCAAAATCAAGTGAGGAGCAAAACAGAACATGAAGACGAAGTAACCTCTCAGCACGATATTTGGAGAGGCATGATCCTACAGGCTGGTCCGTTGGTGCTACTTATAGAAATATTGGCACCTGTTCCTCTCTGTTTATAAAGCTGGCGGGCCCAGAGCATGGGGTGGAGACTGTGAAGATCTCTGATATTTGGCAAAGTCAACAGTGGTAACAGGAGGATACTTCATCATAGTCACAGTCACTGTCAGGTACCTGAGACCTTGCCAGCTTTTTCAATTTCTCCTGGACTCATAGCAATTTGCCAAGCGGAGAAATAGCTGTTGAATTGCAATCTGTGTGTAATTTTATTTGTATAACACAGTGGAGGGAGTGACCTAAATGTGGCTGAAGGACACCCATAGAGATATAACCAATAATACTGTCTGAGATGATATTTTGCTCGGCTGCCACTGGAGAAATGTCTCTTAGTTGCTTTGAGGAGGTCACCAGATGGCATGAAAGTCACCAGCCTTTACCCCTGACAAACTGGGAGCCTATTTAGTGGAGAGTGGTGTTTACTTTATGGTGTGAAAGTGTTGGCAAGTGTTGGTGTAACTAAACACAACCAAAACTACCTGCATAGCTAGATACCACCACAGGTAATAGAGGAAATTGTAATTTGGGTTAACAAAACCTTAAATGATGTGGTTTTAATATTTTTCCCGAACTTGGTTGGCATCTCAGACTGACGGCAGTACGCATGATAATTCAGTCACAGGACAGCCTCAGTGTGTCAGTATAAGTGCAGTTCACTTGGAGCATGTCAAACAGCAGCGTTGGGCTAATGGATTTCCTGCGTTTCCCTGTGGGTTGTTCCACTATCGACAGGAGAGTGGCTCAAGTCCTGCCATTCACAAACCTCGGAGCTGATAACATGGGGAAGGAAAGCAGACAGTGCCACAGTTCACCTGTCACTCGGGCTCCTGTTCCAAATGGCTGCTGTTGATTTAACTGATTGGAGACAGGCCCACTTAAACAAAACAGAGTGCGGGCGTCCCGCTGAGAGTGTTACACAGACAAAACACGATGGTATAACCAGCCTCTTGTTTACTCTAACATGGCAGACGTGACCTTTCGTGAGCATTTCAAATAACCAGGGGGACCTGACAGAGACTAAGTTGGGCTTAGGAGAGGAAGTTCCTGCTAGCGCTGACATTACTGGCCATCTGCTTTAACTGGTCGACTGGGAGGCCAGCACAGAGGCAGGTACTTAAAACTGTGCAGGCAGCTTTAGAATTTAATTTTAGTCATATGGGCTTCACTAAAAAGATATTAAATTATTCTAGTTATTCCTGCTGGACATACTTGCTGATTTTTTCCCTCAATTAATCTATTAACCGTTTGGTCTATAAAGTGTCAGAAAATAGTGAAAAATGCCCCTATCCCCAACTCTCATATCTTCAAATTGCTTGTCAGTCTGAGGAACCAACCAAATTAGGGAAGGTACAAAAACCATATTGATAACACTTACAAAAGACACATTTTCTCATTTTCTCACCTCTATGATATCTACAGTAGCCATGTAGACAATTTTGGTTTTATTTGTACAGGTTTTGACTAGGGCTGAAACTATCAATTATGTTTGTTATCGATTAATCGGCTGAATATTTTCTCAAATATTTAATCAATTGTTTTGTCAGTTAAATGTCAAGAGAATAGTGAAAAATGCCCATACATCGCAGCTTCCTACAGCCGAAAGTGACGTCTTCAGATTATTTATTTTGTCTGACCAACAGTCCAAAACCCAAAGATATTCAGTTTACTATCACATAAGACAAAGAAAAGCAAATTCTCACATTTTAGAACCCGGAACCAGGAAATGCTTAGCATTATTGCTTGAAAAATGACTTAACCGATGTATCTTTAATCAAAATATTTGCCGTTTAAATCTTCTGCCGACTGACTATTCGATTAATAGACATATCATTGCAACTCTGTCTCCAGGTTTTGGCATGTTTGCCTTTATTTGATAGCATACAGTAAACGAGGGGAGAGAGAGAAAGAGAGAGAGAGAGAGAGAGAGAGAGAGAGAGAGTATGGCATGCAACAAAGGTCCAGTTATTCAATTCAATTTAATTTTATTTATATAGTGCCAAATCATAACAGAAGTTATCTCAGGACGCTTTTCATATAGAGCAGGTCTATACCATACTCTTTATAATGTTATTTACAGAGACGCAACAATTTCCACCATGAGCAAGCATGAGGCAACAGTGGCAAGGAAAAAAAACCCTGTTAACAGGCAGAAACCTCGAGCAGAACCAGGCTCTGGGTGGGCGGTCATCTGCCTCGACCGGTTGGGTTGAGGGAGAAAGAGGGACGGGGGGAGGGGAGAGAGAGAGTTATGTGGTATGTGTCTTAACCATTCGGCTATCAGGACCTCCAGGGGATTCTTAGTCGTACTGACACGTGTTGTTCTGGCTGATCCATAACTCATTATTAAAACAGAAATCCAGCATTGTTTGATTAGAATATTATAAACTGTACCTGCACGTTATACACACTCAGGGATATGTAGTGGTGAAACGCTGAGAGTACCAAACAGTATTTAATGTGCTTGGAAACAGTCTCCATCTTCTGCTATTGATGAATGTTGATCAGGTTTGCCAGCTCCCAGTTGACAATGATAACGTCATCTAACTTCACAATCTTGATGTATTGTGTATTCGTAACTCACTGCTTACTAACAACAAGAGTACAGTTTTGTGAAATTGGACGGGCAGCTGTTCTGTAATCTTTGCTGTAGTTTGAATGTGAGCAAAGTAACAGATTGCAGCTTTAAGATGTGTTTTTATGACTGCATTGGATTTCCTGGAAATTTAATGGCACACATTTTCAGTGCTGTGTTAAGCTTTTCTTTATAGATTGGCATTGCTAACTCTCAGTGTTTTGTGTTTTGTGACTCTGTGTCTTTTATGGCTGTGTGTAATCAGACTGCTGTCCTTCTCTGGATTAATAATAGCTGTGATTTCACGAGGTGCTACTGTATCAGCGTGGCTGTGTTCCAAGATGTCATTTGGCCAGAGAGCATGAACCAGCACCAGAATGAATGCCTGCATATCCCATTACCCCCAGTGCTGGGTTTGCATTTTGTCCTCTCTCTTGGAGCTAAACTGAAGGGTATTTCTAGTATCTTTAGAGCAGAAGGAAATAGTGTGAGATTTCTTTCCCTCAACACCCTGCTGATTTACACCTCGCCTCATCCTTAAATGAGAAGGAAAGCTTGTGAAATACTGGTTATTGCTGGTTGCATAGTTGGCAGCAGGAATAATGTAATGACATGCTAAGATTCAGAGTGAAGAGTTTGGACCAGCAGGATAGCAGAGTGACCTCTGCCCAGCTAAGTGATGGTCTCAGCTCGGCTCCATCTGCCCATTGTGTTTGCCCTTGGCAACCCAACATAGTTGCTGGTGTTGGTGAGTTAATGAGGACTGCGGAAAGGTTAAGTAAACAGGAGGGGCCAGCCTAACAGGAAAATTACTACTGCCATCATCACAGACCGTAGTTGAGCAGAGCTCAGGCTGCTCTCTTCATTATGTCATTCATCAGCTCTGATTTTAATGATGCGTGGGTAATATTGAACTGTAGATTACAGCAGCATGCCAGTAGTACATATTGGCACCCCTGGCTGCTAAAACGAATTCTAATTCAAGTCCACATTGCTAAGGAAGGTAAAGAAGTACAACCCTACTATTTCGCTCTCTTTTGAAGAATATTCTGTGAAGCAGACAGAGGGGAAAGTGGCCGTTTTCAGTCTTGCCATCCCTCATGGTTGTGAACTGCTCCATGGAGCTTCTCCTCAGGACGAACACAGCCTGCCGACTCCCTACATACCATGATGGATGACAGGATTGTTATTCAGCATTCCTAGGCTCCGCTCGGCTGCCAAGCTGCTGTCTTCTCCGATGGCCATTGTTCTCCGGTCGGCTGGAAGAGTCACCTTTATCCGATTGAAATAAATGAGATATACTCAAACTGAGACATTAATTACAAAGTTTATCTCCCGGCTAAAGTACACTAATAAAGGACTCTAATAAGGCATCCATCATAGCTAGACTCTGTGGATGTGGCTAAGGGCACTGGCCAGAGGTCAGCCGACTTGATGAATGGCAGTCACATATGATTCAACAAAAGGTACTGCAGATCTCTCCCTCCACACATCACAACACTAAAATTGCACAAACACGCAAACACACTGGCATGGATGCTTCTTGATAAACCATGAATCTCAGCAAAACAACAATTCTTGTCAATTTTTTGTCTGTTTTGAATGTTACCCATTATTTACAGTTTTGATCAAACACTGTACACCAGAAAAAGGTGGTTCAGAGATCCAATTCTGATCTTCATGACGCCGCCCAACTTGCTTCCAGCCAATAGAAGAGCTGGGTGTGTTCACCCACAGTATGTTTACTTGTCTAAGCAGAAAACCTGCACAACAATGTAAGTACTATTTTTGTGTGCTTGCCTGCAGACAATTATGACAAATGTGCAGTCTGCACAGCCTGTACTGGCTGCTGACTGCTGCAGGCCAGGCCAGAAATTGGTCCTGCTGGCTCAAAGATAAACTCAAAGAAACAACCAACAGGACCAAGAGAGTCGTTCACAATTGATCAAGCTTTTCTGTAACCTAACCCTTTGGCACAGGATGATCAGTTATTGGGTTGACTTAAATACCTTATTTCATCCGTAGCATTATATCATAAAAGTCATCTTTGACCACACGATCCATTACTGTCAACAACTGGCTTTGAGCTATGTTATCTGCAGCCATGTGTGACCAAACAAGATGGCGGAAAGATTTCTCAGTTGTCTCCTTTTGCCTCCTCTGTTGAATTGTCTCACCCCCGGAGGTGAACCTTGCAAAGGCTACAGGCTGTAGTTGTACAAGATCTCTGCTTCCTGCCAGATGATGCATTTAACACAAAGGGGGAAGATTCTTCAGCCCTTGAGAGACAGAATACATGTTGTTTTTGTTTGTTTTTTGTGTCAGATTTTCACACGTGTACCACAAAGTGCCCCTTTAAACATGTTATTCAGACACTCCTGCCTCATGCAAAGTATAACATAGAGGTAGTGATCATGCTCCATATTCAAGATGAACTCCACTTGTGTTTAGTGCCTCTAAACAACCGTTTCTTTTTAAGTTGGATGTTAGTTGCTCAAACACTTGGATCACAGGTGCAGTTCAAGGTGATTACAAGTGTATTTCACAAGAATACACTTGTACAGTAGCTGGTGTGACACAAAAAGCAACAAAGAGTTCTCCAAAATGAAAATAATATCCACAGAACTGTTTTAAAGAATAGTGGGTTCTGATCTTCAGCAAGTTATATTTTTATGATTCAGTGAGCCTCATGATAGAAAGCTAAGGTAAAGATATTTTTCAAAAGCAGATACATATAAAGGGCCATGAAAGGAGCTCTTCTTATGTGCTACTAAGTCTTCAAGAGCCTTTTTTTTTTACTTGTACAGACAAGCAAATTGTCCATGCAGTGCAATTTTAGTGACCATATTGTGGCTTTTGGCAGCGACTCAGAATGACTGTCTGACATCTCCACTGCTGCTCTGCTCTGCTCTGCTAAGATTGCACCAGCTGTCTCCCGTTTGCTTTCTAATGTCTTCTTTGTTAACATTTTATCAGCCGTCTGATAACGGCGTAACTGAAGGGCATGGCTCCCTCCAGCACTGGACTACAATGGCACAGAGGATGCTTAGCAAAGATCTACTGTATGCACGAGTCAAAGTGGAACAGTTAGCAGACAAAGAAATGCTAATTCCACTGGTGATCAGTGCATTAACAAATAACAGACAATAGAGGCAAAGATAGTTTAATCTAATCAGCTTTAACTTGTCAGAGTTTTAACCTTAGGAGCCCTGTCAGCACAAGTATATATATTCCCATCTGTGTCTTTTGTGTCTATTACAATAAATTGATACAACATGTAGTGACACATTTACAGACAGAAAGAGACGGGGCATGAACTGTTAATAAGAAACATAAGGTGATCCTTTTAACAGGGATTAAAGAAAAATGTGGTTATAACAGTGTCTTTTAATCATGAAACGGGTGTCCTCATGCATGTCATACATCACACAAACATAAAAGCTCATTCATCAGTGGAGGAAAATGACCAGCATACTCAAGTGCACCAGTTACAATATGCAAAATAGCAGCTTCCCCTCATATGCAAAGCAGCCCTTTTACTCCTTAAGATCTATTATTCACTTTCTTGCTTGCATATCCAATTACTAAATGAACTTTGCTTCATTCCAACAACTCAAAAAAAAAAGAAAAAACAAAAAAAACAAAAACATGACTAGGTCGAAAACTAGTATATGGCTGGACCGTGTATGGTCAACGTGCTGTATTGCTGCCAAATTGTTATACAGATACTGAAGTAGAATATCACATGACATGTCTGAGTCAAAAAATGTTTTAAATGCAGTTGCAAGAACAAAACTTTCCACTCATATCTTAATATGTTTGATTTGAAAGAGAACTTATTCTAATTATAATTATAACTGTTCTAATTATCTATTAAGTCCCCCTGCTCTCTCATTCATTTCTATGACTCCCTTTGAATTGAGTGTTTTGTCAGAGTGATTGTCCTCATGCCTCCCAACGCATGGAGAACTGTTTTCTCTCCTACTCTGCTCTCTGCTGGACTGTTATAGTGCGTAACCATCGTCTCTACTTCCCACAGCCGTAGGTTTTATGTTGTTTTCCAGTTTCATTCCCTCATGGTGAATATGAGGTATTGTACTGTCTCTGTGCCATCTGTGCGCATATGATGTACTGTGATGCATTGGCAAGGTATCGACTGGTTATTGATTTCTCGAATAAAGTGGGTGCTTGTGGGTACCGGATGGAGTCAGCGGGGCATGGACCATGGAGGACATCGCCCTTATCCCACTAGCGATAGCCTGAGAGGGCGAAACCTATATGAAATAGAAAGTTAGTTACTTACCGTAACTCCAGATTTTATGAGTGTAGGCGCAGCCCTCTAAGCTCTGGGCCCCACTGGTTCCTTTAACTAGCTGAAGAAAAAGCTGTTTTTGGGAGCCGATTGTCCTGTCTCAGCAAAACTTATACACAAGGTGAGACCGAGGTGGGGCCCACGAAGTAAGTGGGCGTAGACAAAAAGTCTTCAGTGCTGCGCGAATGATGGATGAACCCACTAGTGATAGCCTTGAGGGCTGCGGTCCAGCCAAAAAAACCTCTATGGTAGCAATTAGTAACACCAGTGGGTAACATGGCTTGTCTTCTTTTTGCTCTCATATTGTCTCCCTTTGGTGTCATTAATCACTGAATCTGTTGACTGTGATCTGCGCTGATAATCCAGTTAAATTTAAGGCACGTACTGTATTTGCACACAAATTTCTTGTACGTGTGACCACTTCTTGCACATGGAAGTCCAGTGCTGCCTGTATCATAATGATCTCCCACTGTTTAGTTGCACATAATGCATGCTGTGGTTGGTGGTTGGTTTTGAAAGCACAGCGCCATATTGTAGAATAAGAAGAAATAATGTTACAGGAGCGCGTTCCTTCCCCTCACTGCAGCAGAAGTTCACCCCTGCAGGCTGACCAAAGCTCCGTTGCTTTTCCCAGGGCAAGCTGTCTTGCTCCTGCCTCTGCGGCTCATCTGTCATTGGCCAGACCTAAAGCTGCTGGATCTTTGCCTGAAGACTTTTAAAACTCTCCGGCGAGAGGTCATACATTGAATTAGAAAGCCAGTGGGGGAAAATATCTTGGTGCTGGAGGAAAAAGCAAGTATTAAACAGCATTTCTGTGGCTGCAGTGCCTCAAGCATCGCTTGCCCTGTCAGTCTGGACCTGGCCTGTCATGTGAGGTTGCAGTTCATTTCCAGGGTAAATACATTTAAATATCAGGGTTGAGTTCACTGTTTAGTTGACCTCTCAAATTCGATATTCATTTTGTGGTTTCACCAAGTCTTCTCTTTCATTTTTTTTTTTTCATATACACATAGTGGTAACTATCGTATGAACTACCTGTGCATGTGTGTGAGAGCATGTGCTGCTCAGTGGTGGAGGAAGTATTCAGATCCTTTACTTGAAGGTGCCTTGTGAGGTTTTCTTGTAAACAAACAAAAGTTATGCTTACATTCAGTGTTACTCACCAAAACACATTGTGTGTATCCTTGTAGCTCTAACAAATGAGTTGAATACATTTCTTTCCTCACAAAAAAATATTTGCACAGCTGATTTTTTTTTAAAAGTATTTTAAATCCAGCATTGTTTACATCCATGTTTACTTTCTAGC
The DNA here is from genome assembly GCA_005408345.1 of Macquaria australasica. Taxonomy (NCBI): domain Eukaryota; kingdom Metazoa; phylum Chordata; class Actinopteri; order Centrarchiformes; family Percichthyidae; genus Macquaria; species Macquaria australasica. The sequence continues at coordinate 343,879 of SEMN01000236.1, forward strand.
AGTCTTCTTCTTCCCTGCCTTTGCTGACGCATTGCTGGGTATCTTGGTGTGTTACTGCTATCGGGTGATCAGTGGAATAGTGTGAAACCATCGGTGGGACTGTGTATTGTGTCAAAGCAAAACGGTGACCCACTTGTAGAAAAACAGCCCCATAATGCTACTAAAGGTCAGAGACTCCACAGGGAAGCTTGAAGTAAAAGCAGCAATACCACGCTGTAAAAATACTCTATTACAAGTAAAAGTCCTGCATTGAACTGAATGAATGAAAGTACATAAGTAGTTAACTACTCAATCCAGAAAAAAGACCCCTGTGAGTTTTACAGTATCATATATTACATGCTGGATTATTATTACTTAAATACATCAAAATGTAAGTAGCATTTTACAACTGTAGTTGGTTAATATGGAACTAATTTTAACTATCTTATGTGCTGTTGAGTAGTTTAATCTGTAACAATGCGTCTTATATTTGTAGGCTCATCATATGTTTTGTATGTGAAATCTTATTCTTTAAAGTAACTAGAAACTACAGCTGTAGTGGAGTAAAAAGTACAATATTTGAATTGAATTGTAGTGGAGTACAAGTATAAAGTAGAATAAAATGGAACGATTCATGTAAAGTACCTGAAATCTATACTTACAGTACTTGAGTAAATGTACTTAGTTACTATACAACAGAAAACAGTCTGCAAAGCTTATGATTTTAAAAATGGCTCAACGGAATAATAAAGTAGTCTGCCTCCTCCTCACATGCCTCCTCCCCAGCAGCATCTCTCCACTTCAAGTGTTGAAGTGTTTGTCATTCAGCTTAATAAGGTGACCTCAACAGGGAACACCACACCAGCAACCTCAGGATGGAGAGCTTGGTTTGGAGTTGTGAAGGATTTATGACTTCATTTTGCACATCAACAGTAAATAGATTTGCATAGGGCCGCACATGAGTGGTGTTGCGGGAATCAGGTTTGCCACAAAAGCTCTCTGCAGAAGTTACAAGCATTTCCTCTGTGTGGTTCTAAAAAACAGACAGGCTTCTACCAAATTTTGGTGCATTTTAAGAATGAACATGTTCAGTTTTAGATCCAGAGATGTAAAAAAAAAAAAAAAGAGAGAAATCTAATTCAGACCATATTTTTACAACATAGGTTACATAGAGATATGCTGAGATGTGCTGTACAACAAATAGATAAGCCAAGTAAACTAAAAGACACATATGGAAGCCCATTTTCACCACAGGAAGAACAAAATAGATGAAAAGTTATACATTATACAGTTATACAGTTAAAATAATGTAATACTAAGTCTGAATTATGAGATATTGCATCAAAATTGACATATGAGTAAACATTTTACCTTATGAGTATTTAAATTCTTATCGTGCCCACCTTTTTTTTTTTCTTTCTTGGTAGAAATGGGCTTCCATACAACCAAAGTTACTGCAAGCATCAAATTAAAATAGAAAAACAGATGTGCTTGAAAGAAAGCTACAAGTATAAAATGATAAATAAAACAAATGAAAATGAAATGAAAAAAACAACCTTAGAAACAAGTGTGGTTACTCTTCTACAGCAGACGAGAACAACTTCGGCCTTGCATATTGTTTAATTATTCATCTCAGTCATTGAATTGTACATAATGCTTGAATAAATCATTTAATAATAGCTGACAATTAATAAAGAAAACTACTGTAAGGTAGTAAGGTCATTAATTATCAAAACAGCTCCCCACTTATTAAGAAGACAGTGACTTTACTGGGGGTCAGTAAAGTTCATGGTTCAAACCTTCAGCTCTGTTGACTGAACCTGAAGTTCATTCTCTGTGTTGAATCGCCTGCAGGAAAACTTTAGAAATTAATTTCTCTCACTGAGTTCAAAGCCTCAGTTAGGGCTGTATAAGATGAATCCTGTGGGACTTATTGTTTTGCATAAGTTGTTATCTTCCAGGCTGTGGCACTGCTCTCTCATCTCTCTCTTTGTGTCTCTCTCTGTGTTTTTAGGGCTATGAGATTGTTTTTGTAATATGATAATGCATGTTTGTCTGAAACTTCATATGTGTTGCCCTCTTGCCCACATCTGGCTCACAAACATTATTTTTGATCTCATAAAAGAATGAATTAAAGGATGTAAAAAAAAATAATAATAATAAAAAAAAAACCCCATCCCTCCTGGTGAAGGTCCAGTGAGGCTCTAAGTGCCAGACTTCACCAAATGGCCTGTCTAGCAGTGAACGCTGCCAACCATTTGTTTCATGTTGTACCAGAATTCAGACGGTACAATCTGCACAAATCATAGAGGCATTACTGTAAGATTCAGTTAACTGCAGAGGAAAGGAAGATAGCAAGGTGATGTTGATAGGTCCTGAGGTGTGGGGCATTTACTGCAGTTTAATATACAAGACACACTATAGATGGATAAAAGTATGTGGATAGCCAAACATTACATATAACACAATATAACAAGTAACTCATCCCAAATGAAGTTCTTACACACCAAACCACCATGGAAAACCATATCTTTATGGGCCTTGTTTTGTGGAGGCGGCATTGTCATGTTGAAATAGGAAATAGTCCTCCCCAAACTTTTGCTACTTGTTTGTAGGAAGCACGTTATTGTCATGGTCCACAAAGGACTCTTGTCTGGACTCTGTGTGTTGTCTTGTTTCCTGTTCTGATTTTGAAATCCCTGGTCTTGTGTTCGTGTGTGCCCTTTACTTCCTGTCATTGTCTGTTTGCCTGCCAGGGTTGATTGTGTTCACCTGTGTCTTGTGCTCACCTGTTTCTGTTTCCCTCGTTTACTCTTTCCTCTACTTATACCGGTCCTCTCCCTTTATTCCTTGTTGCGTCATTGATGTTGCGTTTCCTGCGTTCCCCTGCACGTCAGTTCTTGCTTGTTGTAAGTTTGTTTTGAAGTTTAATAAATCTTCGGACCTATTCAGCCTCCTCGCCTGTCTTTTGGGGTTTGGGTCCTCTCCCTGCTGCCAAAATGGCTCAACATAACAGTTGTCTAGAATATATGTATATGGTGTAGTATTAAAAGAGTACTTAACCAATTTAGCACTGCACTTCTATAACATTGTTTGACTCACAATGGACAGTTTGATAAAATAAGATCAAATTGTTTGAGCAGACAAAGAGGTGTTGTGTTTATTTTATTCCACGCATTCTGCTTTCTTGTCAAAACCTGGTGCCTACATTACCCACAATGCAACCCTAACTGCCAACAGTTTGGTCGGAGATTCAGGTGTGCTATGCTAAGCAGCTAATGTAGCTCCGAGCCGCTAGCCTCAAGCAGAGATGAGGAGCGAGGAACTCCACAACCCCAGTTTGTTTCCATTTTCAAACCTGTAGTCTTTTAACCCAACCGTCCCTACAATTTATCAGACTTTGCACAGATCCTCAAAGACCTGTAAACAGACTTTGATGTGTAAAATCAGTTGAGTTCCCTTCATTGAAACCAAGTTGCTAAGCCCTAACCATGAAAACAGCCAACCAGTTTGTGTCCGCATAATTATGGCCACATAGTGAAGGTTTAATATACAGACCTTTATGTTGCACAGTGCTTTTTCATGTGAAGTGTCTTTGTCTTAACATGGCCTGTGTGCTTTATGGCATAATGTTGAAATTAAATGATTGAAGCAGAATTAACATGAAATGCAGATGTAAAACTGCAATATGGAACTTTTTACATCAAAAATATGAAAATAAACAACACAGAACATGATGTCGCTCTCAGTTTATTACAGTATTAGAGAGACACTTACACTTTCTCTAACAGTTTATGAGGCTACTGCAGCTGCCATCTTTGTTGTGTACTGTCACTTTATTGCGAGATTAGCCAAGGGTCTCTGCTCATCTGTTTACACAACCGACAGTCCATTTGAGTTATTTTTGATGAAATTATCAAACTTATTCTCATAGATGTTGTTTACAAATGTATATTTGGTAACGTTATTTTTTCGTAGGTAATTTTACCTCTGTAAAGTTCTGAATGTCTAGTTTCCTGGGAAGATCTATGTAATCTGTTATAAATTACAGTGAAAATAGAGACAAAGTTCTGAGAAATTTGTTTTAGTTAAGTTATCAATTCCTGCTATAAAAGACTGCTTAATTTAAGTAAATATTCATCCATTATTCATTTAGAGTTCAGCTGACCTGCGGTGACTCTTTTAATGAGACTTTTTATGAGTTAATTGGAACACACAACAAGAAAAGGGCCCGTAAAATAAAGCATCACTGTTTATTTTCATTTAATTATCAATTTGTTTTTCCTATGAAAAAGTTTAATAAGTAGACTGATATTATACTTCCTGTCCCAAAACAAAAGTTGTCTGTTGTGGCTCCAGCATCCATATTCTGTAGGTCAACATCGCAATAGTTGCAGCTGTAACAGTGTGTGTGTGTCTGTCACAGAATGCAAGTTAAGTTTAAATACACTCTTTTTTTTTGGCGTTTTTGCCTTTACTGAGCAGTGGGCGGTGGAGGATGACAGGACAAAAATGTGAAAAGAAAAAGAGAGAGAGGGGGGGATGACATGCAGAAATGGTCCTCAGCAGGATTTATAAACCCAGGATGTTGTGGTTAAATGGTGTCTGCCTCCGACCCTGTGGCCAGCCGGATGCCACGTGAGCGGCTTTTCTCACATTTGATGAGTAATACATGTGAGAGTGACTTTTTGACATGAAAAATAGCATGCAGTGAGATTCAAATAGCATCACAATCATAAGGAAGTAGTTCATACTGGAGATGTTGACAAGACAAATGTTTGTTCATTGGGTTGCAATAATCTGTAATCAGAGCACAGCAAATGTGTTTTCCATCAGACTGTTTTGTAGTGCAGATAGATTTGAAAAATTGCCTCAGGACTGTGATCAAACACTGGATTCACATCATCTCAAACAGCCAATATTAGAACATTTTGTAAACAGTGTTTATCTGTAATCGCTCTCTTTTTTCCTGACATAGTAAAAAGAAAATCATCTTACTGTTTTTCTTTTTTTTTCCTTGAGTGGAGGTTGGCATTTAGACTGGAAATGACTCAGTGCTACGTTTTATACAAATGCTGTTGCCATTAGAAATCAGACCTTTGGGAGTAAGTAGTTCCTCAAATAGCCGTAGAGATGGGCAGTGTTTCCCCAGAGTGAAGGTGTGTCCTACTTTGCACAGGAGTCAGAGAGGCAATTTAAATGCTTTGATGTGCAATGTAGTCTGTGCTTTTGAGGGTTGGAGCGAGACGAATAAAGTGTTGAAGCTAGGAATTTGTTTGAAAGAAGAGCAAAATGAAAACAAAAGTTATATAAACAAATCATGTTTTATTTTTGCCAAGCAATATATTTTGAAGACTTTGTGAGAAATAACCATTTTTATTTAGTTATTTAAATTTTTATCGTTTCAGTGTCAGAGGATAAACCCAGTACAAACTCCCAAAGGCTTTAAGTATAAATAACACATTAGTACAAACCTGTGTTTATACACTGAATTTACTTATAAAAATTGACTGTGTATTGAAACACTTGAACCAGTGTGTTTGCAAGTTTTAGTCCATAAACATCATCATAAATCATCTACACTTAACACAGGATTACAGTTTTAGCTTTTTAAGAATGTTTTCTCCTACAATTCCAGGCTTCCATTGATTTCCATTCATTGGTATGAGAATCAATAAGCAAACTCCCTTCAGTTGTGTCCAATCCATCACACTGAACATTAAGTGTTTTTGTCAATGTTACATTATCATTGTGTGGTAATGCTTTTTAAGCACAGTTTGACATGAAAAGTCTGCTCTGCATTACCTCAGGACAATAATATAACATTGACAAAATGGCATTGAATGGAAATCAGTGGCTGCCAGGAACAGAAGTAAAATCCATTTAACTTCCTAAAACACAGGAGCATGTTTTTGCAGAATGGTTCACTGTGATGTAAAGTAAAATGGAGTAAATTGGCTGAAACATGAAAAACCAATGGTATATGGTCTCTAAGGTTTAGGGAAATATGTTGGTTTTGGTTGACAAAGTAAACATGTTCTTTCTGGTGCTTCAAGTCAGCATTGGCTTTTTCAGTATTTAACCAAGAAAGCAATCTTTCTTTAACCTTAAGCAAGTGCTTTGAGTTGCCTAAATGTAACCATAAAATGTTAATCATGCTTTAATTGCCATGGAGCAGATATTGTAGGGAAAACAAAGGGAAAATTAACATTTTGCAGCAAGTTCAATAAAAAACATTTCTCTTTATGTTGATAAAATACAAACCAGGTGGCATTAAGCTTCTTTCCAAATGTATTTGGGTTTTAAAATTAGTGTATTAGTTAAATATAAATGTTATAAATATACTGCAGTGGATCTTAGTAAATGACTGACATGCCCTTAATTGTGATGATATTTATCTTCCAAAACGTACTTATTAACCTATTTATTATTGACAACACACTTACTGCCATTTCAGAATGTTGCTGTTAAATGGTTCTCAAAAAAATACACCATTGTGTTTGAACACATTGGTGGGTTTAGTTTCCTGCTGAGTGAAACCAGCAGCTGTTTCAGATGAACACTTGTGGACATCTGGTGTACTGTTTTTTTTTTTTAAACCTGACGATGCACATGAACTTTTACAGGTTTTTTATCTATGTACATAAACATTTTAATGTTGTGCCGTGAAATCCCCAGACTCCTACACACTACAATATGTGCATTCTTTTAACTTCTTTTTTTTAGTGACCACACTGAGGTACAGCATGCTAATAGCTCTGAATGGCAGTCAAATTGCTCCCAAAGAATAGCTGATGTTCCCATCTATCTTTTCTGTCAGCTATTTCATGCAGAAGCTTAAGAGGTGCTGCGGCTGGAAGCAACTGTAATGTAGCAATAAACATTAATAACTGATTTGTTTAAGTTGTTAGGAAACCTATCTGTTCAAACAGATAGGTTTCCTTGAATTATGGTGCATATATGTAAATTAGTAATTTAATTTAAATTTGTTTCTTTTACCCTCAATTAAAGTTCAGCCTTCCAGGATAATAATAACACTCCATCCTCTGTGATAATTGAGGTGTTACAGAATTTGTGCAGCAGCGTTGAGATCAGAGAATCAGTGGGCAAAGTGTCATAAGTGTTTAATGCCTGTGAATCACAGTGTATTAGTTGGAAAGATTTACAGTGATACAGAATAAATGATGCTTCATCTGTTTCTCATGTTAGTATAATAAAACAACAATGAAAGATAACTTCTGTTATAATTTGGCGCTATATAAATAAAATTGAACTGAATTTAAATTGATGTTTAAGGAGTTTAATTTTTGAAGTTATTAAAAAAATTTTGGTATCTGCCTCAAAACTAGCATACTACGCCACTATAAAGAATTTGTTAGCCACCAGCAGCATGGCTCTATGGCAATGTCAGTCTGTCGGTCTGTCCACCACTTTGGTCCAGACCGAAATATCTCAATAACTATTTGATGGATTGTTGTGAAATTTTGTTCAAACAAATGACTTTACTGATTCGCTGACTTTTCCCTCTAGTGCCACCATGAGGTTGACATTTGTGATTCTGAGTGAAAAGTCAACTATTTGATAGGTTACTGTGAAATTTGGCTCAGACATTCATGTCTTCCTCAGGATGAATTGTAATAACTTTGGTGATGCCCTGACTTTTCCTCTAGCCTTTAATAATCTATCTAAAGCAAAAAAGATTAAAGAAATGTCATCTTTTGGGACCTTTGGGCGGGTCGTCCATTGATCCAAGGGTTGGTGATTCGATCCCCGGCCCTCCTGTCCACATGTCGAAGTGTCCTTGGGTAAGACACTGAACCCTAAGTTGCTCCCGATGGAGGCCAGCATGGCAGCTCCGTCGCCATTGGTGTGTGAATGGGTGAATGAGACCAGTCTGTAAAGCGCTTTGGGAACCATTAAGGTTGAAAAGCGCTATAAAAGTGAAGTCCATTTACAATTTACCATTATGCTGGTAACCCTTTTGTACTTTTACTCAAGTAGAATTTTGAATGCAGGACTTTTACTTGTAACAGAGTATTTTTAAATTGTGGTTTTGTTATTTTTACTCAAGTAAAGGATCTGAGTACTTCCTTCACCACTGCAGCATACTAAATTACCCAACAGTATAATTAAAATTAGCTCCACCTCAACCAGCAACATCGTTAAAATGATGCTTACTTTTGATACTTAAAGTTAATTTTGAATATTGAGACAGAGAGTTGGTCTGCTGTACAAGTACTGAAAGTTAAATTTAGCCTCACCCCGTACTTAAAAATAGATGCATAATAAAAGCCAGTGTTTCGGCAAAAAGCAGAAGACTTGAACTTTACCTTGTGTCATTTATTTATACAGCAACACGGACCTCTTTGCAGGCATACCATTTCTAGTGAGAAGAGAGTACATTACATTAATCTGACTAATGAGCTATCACATTGAATAAATAAATCTACAAGAACAATAATGTATTTTAATAAGAAGTGCTAAAGGCCACTCAGATGAAAAATTACCTCTCAAAAGTCTTAGCTTATAGAATAAATCTGACTTCCCCATTTTGTTGACACGTAGGGGCCATGTGAAGTTGATTTTAATAATTGATCACCAGAAAGTGCTGGGAGAGAGCTTTGCTGATAAGCAAAAGAATAGGTTTTTGTGTCTGAATCACAACATCCTATCGATCCTCTTTGAATAACGCTTAGTGGAGGAGTCACAGACTTAGGCATTATTTATGGATCCTTCTTGACCTTAGCATTTCCCTGGGCGATTGTGTTTAGGGCTATGAAAGTGACTGCCAAATCTGCATACACACAATGGATAAATCTAAAGTGACAGCAATAATCAGAGTGGAGAGATTAGCAGTTTTCAGCTTTATCTTTTTATCCTACGAAGACATACATCATCATCAGCCTCGTCTGCAGGGTGGTCGCTTTTAGCTCGTATGTTTTTGAGACACCTTTCTCATTTGTCACCTTTGATCCATCAACAATTTGCTTAAAACTGAGACAGCACTGGGATATTTTGCAGACAGATTTTGCATTAGAATTAAACCTGATTCTGCCATCTCTGCATCCTGAGTGTACATGATTAAAAGAAGTAATACATTTCAGTGCAGACAACCAATCTGCTTGCAGCTTGAGGGCGTTTTAGAGGTTTTGTAAAAAATAAAACAAATTAAAAAGTAAAAATATTTTCACTATGCTAGTCCTAAATATTTTATACTTTTTCTGGTCCACAAAGGAACTTATCTTGTTGCTCTCTTTCTTAATTTCCTCTGCTTGTCTGTTTTCACAATCTGCTGATTTTTGGGTCGAAGTGAAGATGCCCAGAAACAAAATGGTTTAAAGATTTGTTTTATAGAGTGGACTCCATCTGCCCACTGTGCCAAACTAATACGCAGCAGTTTGAGAGAGCAATCAAATGGAAATGGAAATTTGAGCAGCTTAAAGATGAAGCTCATTTTTCCCTTAAGAGCTTATCAGTGTTCTGCCAAAATGTGTGATTCTCTTTTTCACTGCGACTGTACCGAGGGTATACTGGCTGATGTTCGCAGCCTCCTTCTGTTATACATTGTTTACTTTCTTACTGTGCCTGATGCCTGAGATTACTTTACAGAACAATAGTGCTAGTGTTTCTTTGGTGTTCATTCAAAATGACACAAACATCATTTAATACCACTTTCTAATAAGTCATCCTTTAAGAAAAGGTTTATAAGTTTTAAGAAATAGCTTTATTAACATATAATAACTCATTTAAAGATTTATAGATCCGTTACATGTATAAGCAACTGCCATTTCCCCCAAACAGCACTTGTCCAAACATAGAAACCATAACTAGGCAGAGCAAAAGTGTAAGGAATGTACCTACAGTAGTAACCTAGTGTTATTTCCAAAGGCAAGATGTTATTTGCTAACTATGTTATTATGTGGGGTTGCAGGATATATGAAAAATACCTGTTCAGGACTGGAGCATCCATCGTGTGGGAGCCATGATGTTATTATATCAGAGTTTAGAGCAACAACAGCAGCTCTGCCCTGCAATTTCTTTAGTTTGGGGAATTTTGCACTCCAACAACCCCAGCCAAACTTGCGATTTATAGCGTTGCGTTTGCCAGAGTCATTGGTTATAACTCATCAACAAATCCTTTTCTGACTGAAGCATTGTGGTTGAAAATACGAACACTAAAGCATTCATTTGTTGCTTGTACAAGCATGTTCAGGGGTTATGTTAGAATTAATGGCTTTTTTAATCAACCTTTCATTTGGGGGGCATTTTGCCTTTATTTGACAGTAGATAGTGTAGAGAGAGACATGAAACAAAAGGAGAGAGGAAGGTATGACATGCAACAAAGCCAGAATCAAACAGTGGACATTAGGGTTAAACAGTGTTACCAGTCAAAGGGGTTTTGATCTGTTTGCTAAGCCCCGTCCGCCTTAGTTACTGTTGCTAGGACTGTCAAGGTTTCCTTTCTTGCATGGCACATATGCAGTTTACAGTGATAATGATGGCAGATTTATTATCCAAGTTCACAGTTGTTTTTTTACACAGTAGGTCTCTGATTTCTCAACGAATTAAACAACAGCAGTTTTCTCATTTCTAACCAACAATAGTGGATTTTGTCGGTTGAAATGACGACAAGCAGATTAGATTAGCTGTAGTTAGGTAGCTAAACCTAATGCTAAGGCTATAACTCTGTAAATTGGTTGACAACACCATCTCCAGACTTTTTTATGTTTACAGCTGATCAGTTTTGAAACGAGAAGCCTGTAAAAGAGTCTTCAACATCCACTTGATGGCTGCATATCTGATATCATGCTAAAAGACTGAGGCTAAAGCTAACAGGTCCCAGACAAAAAGTCAGCATCAACAGCTGATGATCCATTTAGAAGACATGGAAATAAAGTATTTGTGTATTTTAGGGTAGACCTTGTTAACCCTTACGCTTACGCTAGCTAGTTACAGCTAATCAAATCTGCTAGCCGTCATTTCAGCTGATGAAATCCACAATTTCGATGGTAAATCTGAATTTCGATGGTAAATCTGCCACCATTATTGTAAACTGGATATGTGTCATGCAAAAACATAGCAGCTAAGCAACAGTAACTTAGCAAGAGTAACTAAAGCGGCGTGGCTTAGCAAGTGGTCAGTAAAGAACAACTTTTGGACAGGTTGTAAAAAATCCCTTTGACTGATAGCACAGTTTGACCACTTACTTGGATCTATTTATTAACCACGTATTAACATTTACAACTGCACTGACAGATTAAAAGCTGTTTATTAATGTATTATTAATATGTAAAAGCCCAGACTTGATGGTTTGTTAGAAAGTGAGAAGCCAATCAGACTTTATTAAGGGATTACCAACATTCATTATTGCAAATAGAAAGTATCAACACAAGCAAAAGGGATTTTTGGCAACCTGGCAACCCAGAATTTGTTTTTATCAATGGTTTACTCATCTATAAAGCATCAGTAAACGAGTTATTAACCATTAATAAAGCCAGTAGTACAGTTTATAAAGCTCTTAAAAAGACCCTGTCAGAATGTGATAACCATAACTTGCTTATCATGTGATGATATGCCACATATCATTAGTTTCACTTTCAAAAGACTATATCACTCTTTACTGTGACCACAAAGGCCTTTTGGTAAATGCTTGTTTGTTCTGCATCAAATATTTAATGCTGTTGTTAAAAAACAAACAAACTTAAAAACCAACTTTTAACTTCTCTTCCGTGGCAAAAAAAGAAAAAAGAAAGAAAAAAAGAACCTTTTAAGGTACAGTTCCTTCCTCGCTTTATTAAAGAGTAGAGGTAGTTTCTCTTTTTAAAGCTACACCTTTCATCACAACTGACTCTGGCAACAAATTCAAAGAATGTGGAGGCAGAGACAAAGAGCTGAAGTGATGAAAGAATGAGACACAGAACAAAAAAAGAGCAGTAGATGCCAGCTAACAGGATGGTTGTTGCTATAAAACATCTGCTGATCTGTAATGACACTGATATATTCACGAGATAATCCTTGTATACGTGTAGCTCCGTCTTCTTGGCATGCTGAATCAATACAGACAAAGTATCTACAACTACAAAATATCTACGTGAGAAATTCTTGCAGCTGTACATCTTGTTGGTGTTCAGTTGAATATTAATGAATCACTCATTGCCGGCATGTATCTGTATATTCAACCAGGGCGTGTGTGAATGGTGTGAATGTTAATATGCAGTTGTGGGGACCAGGTATTAGCAGTGGATTACAGGTGACTAGCAGGCTTTTGAATCTCTTTCCTGTGATACCCTTTGAATGTGTTCACTCCCTTTGAAGTGATGTCAGTTTTAAAATATCTCAGCCCTTTTATGTTTAACCATGGGTGTTTGCGTTTAAGGATTCTTTTCTTTTTTTCATATATTTTAGAGGGAGGAGATGAAAGCATCAGCAACAGTCAGCATCCATCAAAGAGCGAAAAAGTCTGGGGAAAGTCCTGCACATAACGAAGCATGACTTGTTAAAACACAACATGAGGCTGTTGTTGTGTCTGCACCGGGTGATTAGGGTGCAGCGGCGGGTTAAAGAGTTGAATGACAGGCGGATCCTGACGGAGCTCGCTCACTTGGTCTGTCACTGAATTTGATCGACTGATTGTGTGTTTTGCAGCAGTAATGAGCTTTACAGTATGTGCGTAATGTGCCAGGAGCTGATTCGTATGCTGGATGAGCTAGCTAATTGTTCACAGTGCACATTTCCCCGAGTCCCATGGCTCCTCTGATTTGGATTCATTTAGCCTTTATTTTACCTCATTATACAGGCCCGTGTTATTGCCAGGTTGTATGTGAGGTATTTTGCATTGTTGAAATTGACTCTGGTAATTTAATTTAAAAAATCAACTGTAGCACCCTGCACCTCTTAAATACAAAACAGAGTGGAAAGGTGCAAATTTAAACTGATCGGTTTTGAAAGGTGGGCTATATTTGAGTGTTTTTTTTGTTTGTTTTTGCTTCAAGATGAACTCAATATTCTTGAATTGAATTGTTGCAGGAAAAAAATTTTCATTTTGCTTCTCTCAACAACAAGCTGCAAAGACTTCTTTATTAATTCGCTCATACAGCAACAAAAAGCAACAACCCCAAGCTGGACTTGCCAATGAACTGAGCCTCCTTCAACCTTGTACACAAATCAAATGTGATGAGCAGTGGTGGGGCTGTTTTTATTTCAAGGAGTAAAGCTGGCTCACAGCTAAGAGCAGTAAGGCTAGGAAGAGGATGTAGAGCTGCAGTTCAGTAGGTCTGTAAGCTGAGGGATGAAAATGTTCTCTGATGCTGATCCTGCAGTTGCTCTGGATCCCAAACAGCAGCACAGAGAACTGACAAAACCGGGTATTTACTCTGGCATTCCAGTGGCAGCCTCTTGTCTGCCCAAAACAAACAATACCCTATGCATAGCCCTGATCTTCCTGGAAAACACACTCTCACCAGTGTGTTTTGTGTTAGGCAAAAAAAGAAATTCCCTCCCTGGTCATCAAAGCTCCAACAGTCTGGTCGAACCTGAGATATAATAGTTTGCATTTAAATTTGAAGAAAGAAAGGAAGCTCCTGAGTAGTGATTCACGACTGCTGGGGATCTTCCACCACTGTGACTCTGCTATCAGCCCACAGGAATGTTCAGACACTTTCTGTAAAGATTTCCCTGAATTTTCCTTGTTAATCATCATATTCGATTCATCTCTATCTCTCTCAGCGTGACTGTGTGAGTGAAAGTCCATGCGTGTGTGTGTGTGTGTGTGCATGTTCCTGCTCTGCAGCTTGGCAGCTACCATTGTGTAGGCAATGCACCCCTGAGGGCAGTACCCCACAAAGCAAGTAATGGCACTAAGCATGCAGATAGAGGACTGATTTAGACTGAGAGGCGTCTCTAATCTTACGAGGTGTCAGCAGTGTTGTGCCATAGATTAGCTGACTCTTTCTCTTTATTTCCTCTATGATCATCATCTCTTCTGTGTTCATCACCACCTCCGGCAAGGACCGCTGTGCAACATCCTACAGTCACATTTTATTATTATTAGTAGTAATAGCAGCTCGGTTATAGTTGTTGTTGTTGTTAGTAGCATTTGTTGTATTAGAACCATGATTTTAGTGCTCAGTACTTTCTTGGTACCGACTGAAATATGTCTGTAGCACTGAGAATTGAAAACTGACAAGTACTGAAAGCGAGCAACGAAAGCCTGGTCAGATTAATAGTCTTGTTTACTCATTCTTCGATCTGAGAGTTCCCGATTTAAATAAAAATTGTACCACTTTTAGACTGTATTCTTTTTGGAAAAGTTCCTGTAAGACTGCAGGTGTTTGGACAACATTTAACCTTCGAGAACTTTGTTATCTTTTGTAAAATGAAAAAGGATCTTTGTAAGAAAATCAGGTTTTTATTATTCAAAGTAAGGCATTAAAAAAGCTTTTTGCAATCGGCGCTGAAACTCAGGTATCATATCTGCACTAGAAATGAATAATGTTCAAATAATAGCCAGCCCTAACCCACAATTTGACACATTATAATATGGCACAAGCAGTGGTTGGAAGTAACACAGTACAATTATTAAACTACTGTGCAGTACTTTAGTACAGTTCTGCAGGTACATATATTTTACTTGTGTACTTGCCTACTTTACACTACTTTACACTACTGAATTTCAGGTAGCTAATAATGTAATTTTGTACTTTTTACTCCACTTCATTTATCTGACAGTTATAGTTAGTTACTTTGCAGATTAAGATTTTAAAAACCTACAATGAGCATATACAATATGATGTATTGTTGTACAGTAAATTAAATTAAAAAACATTGCTTCACCTCAACCAACTACAACATTAAAATGTTTTTTTACCCATCGACCCATTAGTAATAAAAATCCAATAACATAATGTATAATAATATAACGCTAACAGGGGCCACTCTGCATAATAAATTTTACTTTTGATGCTGTTGATACATACATTTCACTGATAATACACACTTTTACTTTAGTAAAATTTAAAATGTGTGACTATTACTTGTAATTGCATATTATCACATTGTGGCATTACTTTTACTTAAGCAACAATCTGAATACATCCTCCACCACTTTGCACAACATGAAAAACTGCATTATTTATTTAGCATAATGTCTTTGAATGTATATTGTGTGTGTTAAATGTACACTGGCAGCTGAGGCAGAGGTAGATATACATCTTCTTTATCTGTTGTGAGAAGTGCAGGCAGAGATAAGGGAACATTGTGTGATGTGATCATATTAGCGTGTTTGAAAGTACAGACGCAGCCGTACAGATGCAAGAAGCTCCTGTGAATATGTGTGAGTCTGTCAGTCTGTTGGACTCTGGTTTTCTTGGCGTGCGGTTGATCGGTGAGGAGTCTTTGATGTTGTTCTGCAAGATCTGACGCTCTGATCTGGAGCATGACAGAGATGACATTATGTGAGACTGGGCCAGGAGGTTTGGCATATACAATAAAATGTTTCTGCTCGAATCCACACAACATCATAGCCGCATGTTTCATCTGTCCTCATATTCTCATCTTACTCTCAAAACAAATTGACTCATTCCCATTAGAATAAGCTGCAAACATTACCTTTAAATTGACAGTACAATGTATGCTAATGGTGTCGGAGCTGCGGTCGCACATTGTATCCCCAAAGTAGTTACAGAGGTGTCTTAGCTGTTTCTGAGGAAGATGTGGGAAAGCCATTACAACTTAAACTGTGTAAATTGCTGCAACCAAATGTGACCACCCTAAGTCACATGGGTGGTACGCTAACAACAAAGTCAAACTCGTCTGAAATAGAAACACAGCCAAACACGGTTCTGCATATAAATCTGTGTATAACTGCTGTTGCATTATATTGTTCATTTGTTTACACTCGTTGCCTGTGGGGGCACATGAAGATTAAAGAGGTAACTTTAACCTATGGAAGCTGGAAAAATCAGAGAACAAGAGCAACAGGGACTGTGGTGAAAAAGCATCAAAGGCAGTGGAGGGAATGAGGATTTAGAAACTGTTTGATTGATCATAAAGGTGCAGATATCCCCCCTAACAAGCTTTAGCAAACGGAGCCTCTAAAGGATTCTCTTTGAAAATGGTGACCAACAGTTGTGAACCCAGAGATACAAATAAAACACAGACAATATATAGTATATTAGGACACTTTTAGACCGTCTCGCATTGGGAGTTGGTTAGCAAAGTTAGTTTTAGTTAAAGCCAGAGGGTGTCACAGGATGGAGGCTGAAGCCAGTTATCCTGCTGATAGTGGTCTTTGCAGCAGTAGCCTTAAAGGGTCAGGTTTTCTCATTTACCCCTAGTGGTTTAAAGTCATTTAGTTAGTTTTAGTATTATTAGATGTCTGACTTTGAGATTTCTGCTTCCACCCCAATACAGTGGAAGTGAATGGAATTTTGTTTGTGGTGGTCACAGCAATGAAATAGTATTACAACTGTTTTTAATGGAACTAATAATACAGAAGAAATAGTCCCTAAGGAAACTGTTGACAGTGTGTTTTCTGGATTATCCAGAGAAAGCAGGATTGTATTTCTAGAAAGAGATTTTGCTGTTGATTATTTAAATGTAAAATTTCCAGCCCAGTATCCCCAGTAATTGCATCAATATTGGACAAATCAGCTCACAATTTCTGTTCAGTGCCAATATTCAGTGTCAGCGCAGCAAGGAGGATTCCTCTTGCGCAGCAAGGAGGATTCCTCTTGCGCAGCAAGGAGGATTCCTCTTGTGTAGCAAGGCAGATTGTAAGGGTTTGGATCTTTCTCTGACTTCAGCCAAGTGTTGTAGTTGCCTAACCCTAACCACAGCTTAACCGTAGTTTATTTGCTGTAACCAAGATTTTTCCGCAATCTTAACCATACCTTACTTGCCTTGGACAGGTATTGTGGGAAGTGAGCATTTTAAAAAACGTTGCCACTGAATGCAATTCAGGGTTTTGCAGATTTGTCCAATATTGACTTCCTTGTTTGGTGACAGGGTTGACATTTTCATTGCTGTGAGGACTACAAATGAAATTCCATTAACCTCCATTGTATTGGGGGATATTTCCAAAAACCAATACAGTATGACTACCACTGGTGAAAATGTGTTTTTGCAATTTGGTTGAACTGATCCTTTAAAGCTGTTGAAAGGAAGTTTCAGTTCTTATTACTTGTCTTATTTTCCTAGTTTTGGATCAGTCCTCACAGTTACAGCAACAATTTTCACACCATCTTAATTGCTGCGATCTGGGAATGTGGCAACATTTCTAGACACAGCTACACAACAAGGTCCAGTACGCTGGTTATACAAGCTGTGTGGCCCAAATGAACATCAAATACTTCAAATCCAGTTTTTATATATATGTAAAAAAACAAAAAACAAAAACAAAGATCAGAACTGACGTTAACAGTTAAATTTACAGAAAAGGACACTTAATTTCAGTTATACACAGTAACACAAGTAAGGTTTTAGACTATAGGTGGCACCGTGGTTAAGTTTCTCACAGAAGGAAGGTCTGGCGTTCACCTCCCAGTGCTGACCCTATCCAAATGTTGTACTGTAGATGCAGTGAGTCAAACACATGGACTTGGAAAAGCCTGTTTGCCTTTGACTCACTTTGTTCTCCCCTTGATCACATGGGTTTCTGCTTGTTTCCTCCCACATTCAACGAACACACAATCACAGGGAGTGGAGACTAAAATGCCCGTTGGTATGAATGCGTATGTGGACCCCAGCAAGCCTCACAGTCACTAATTGGAATCCAAATATAGAATAATAAACCTTTGCCCACACTGTTGGTCGTCATGGTTATACGGCACCTCCTCGGGGACGAGTTTGAATGTCGACACTAGTCAGACTCATAGCAGTGCTGCTTTTTTTTTTCCTCAATGTGTTTGAGTTTGCATGTGTGTTTCTGGCCTGTCAGTGCGGCGCATCAGGAGTCGTAACAGGCGGTCCCTGTGGAGGGCAGACTGACAGGTAGGTAATGATCAAAGAGGCCGTTTCCTGTGTTTCATGTTGGGCTCGGAGAGAGATACATCTGCACTGCTGGTGCCTCTTCTTTTTTTATGGGCTCGGGTTGCAGATAGCACTCACTCATCTCACACACATGTGCATGCACACACGTACGAGCACATACTTTTGAGGCTCCTCACATTAACAGCTACTAACGCATTTCTCAGATTCATCTTCACTCTCCCCCCGTGCCGCACTCCCTCCCTTCTAATAAATCGCTGAACTCTTGCTGCCTGCACGCTGACTCTCAGTCATCTCAAACTGTCATCTGAACTGTATCGCACATCCATAAAATATTAACCTGAAGGGGAAACACAGGCAAAGCCCCCCCACACACCACCTCCCTCCCAATGTAAGCAGGACTATCTCTCTGACTCAGGTGCCAGACCACTCACAGATATCTTACGCTCAATCTTGTGTCCACAGTTGCAAGTGGCTGTGTGGACGGGCTTGTACTCTGCTCTGCTCTGTTCGGCCCGCCAGTTTCTGTTTAATCAATTGAAGCAATTCAGATTGTATTTGAGAGAGGCCAAATCTCATCTCAGGTTGGATGTTGTTGGAAATGAAGTGCATCCTTGAGGATGGGTGTAAAAACAGCTTCACTTTATCTGGAAGATTAAAACTTCAGGGTCACGGTAATCTGTCTTAATGAAACTGTCAGGTAATGCTAGAATCTGTAAACTCTCTGGTGTCACGCCGGCGTTTTGGGCACTCGCTTGTGTGCATGTGTGTATTTTAGCTGACTGAATTTAGACATGATTTTGATTGGCAGACTAGAGGGTTATGTGATTGCTATAAGAGGTGAATTAACCAGCAATTAACCAATGTTAAGGTAATTACATAGCCAATCAAATAAAACTACTCAAGGCAGGTAGGGGAAGCATGAAGAGCTGATTTAATCATCTATAAGAACTACTACTTTATGCATTCTTAAGCTTGCTCTCTTAGCCCTCTTAATTTTACACAAGCAGAAGGTTTTTTTTGTTTTTGTTTTTTTTGCAATTTCATTTGTAAAGGAAACTATATTTATTTTCAAGATTCACATCATTGTACCACTGGCATTGGCAGTGGTTTGGCAAGACTCAATAGGCCTTTTCTTGATTTTAAGTAACTCAAACGTTAACCTCAACCCTTCCCTTACACCCAATTGGACAAGTGTACTATTGAATGGACAGGTATTAATCTATGCTGAAAAACATGGTGGCTGTTGTGGAAGAAAGAAAATTCAAATTTCTCCTAGATCTTTGTCAGTTTCTGAATAGACTCGAAAAGAGGTCATGCAGATGCAGAATCATGCACATGTGTATGCAGAAACATATAAAACATTTGTCCAAATGCTTCACTTCATAACACCTAGTTTAGCCCTTTAACATCCAGTTTTCTTAAGGTTGGAAAAATCTTCTTACCCCACACTGTCTGACAGTATCATACATATAAATTCTTTATCAGCTTGTTCCAACTCTTCATTGAAGCTATATGTTGTTTACACTGAGTGAAATGGCTGCACCACTCCATCGAATGGAAATATTCTACTGTGCATCAGTTTAAAGGCACAATTTCCCCAAAATTCAGCCTGACATATTTGGTGTCTTTGGATACTTTGGGATGTTCTCTACAATTTAAAGTAATGTTTTGTGGGTTTGAACAGTGTTTGGCTGAACAGAAGAACAGGGCAAGGGTTTGAGGTAAATGTGTTTTAAGCAGTAGTATTACGTTGGCTCACCAGTGTATTCTGAGTCACTTCATGTCATATTCTGCCATTGGTTGGTTTGTAAATGTGGATTGTAGCAATAGTCACACTGTGAGATTTTGGGCCTCACTGGATTTTTAAACAGTTTGTCTGTGGTCAACCAAACTCTAAATCAGCTGTTGGTGGACGCGTCTCACAGTTTTATATAATCGTAAACTGATTCTCTTTTAGTTTTGGACTGTTGGTTGGAAAACATAGGACATTTTAAGGAGTCACCTTGGACTCTGGGAAATTATAACAAGCTTTTTTCACTGTCTTCTGACATTTTATAGGCTGAATGAATAATCTATTAATCAAGAAAATAATAGTTAAATTAATTCATAATGAAAATAATCATTGCAGCCTCAAGGCCTTTAAACACCGGGGACGTGATAAATAAATGACACCAAAATACAAAATACTCGCCTGCAAATATTTCGCATCAAAACTATTCATATTGGCAGCGATGCAAATTTGGGATAGATAGATATATAATCACGCCAGCTCATTTAGAAAGAAACGACACTGGAGCAGTCATATAAAGCCTTAGTAAGCTCCAATATGTATGCGTCAGTGTCCTATGTTACTTTGGGTAGTCTACCTGCAGTGCCCTGCAGGTAAAAAGCTGATCCATCTGATTAATATGACGAGCCAAACCTGCTATGACACTGTTGCCTTGCTACCAAATCTGAGTTCACAAAATGTTGTTCATGAGATGCTAATTACTCGGAGTTTAATAGGACACTGTTGGTTGTGAACTGTTTTAAAGCATGAAGAATTAAATTATTTTTTTTTGACTGACATGTATCTATATTTTTATTTTCATTTACCTAACACTGCAGTGGGACTGTTGCCTACTGTAACACGTCCTGAGTCGGTCTTCCTCTTCCAGAGAGGGCTTGTCAACAAACACCAGTGAACTCAAGGCTGACCCTTTTTTACACACCCAAGGCTGGCAGCTGATCCCTCTGAAAAACCAACAGGATCTCTGAAAGGGGGGAAGGGATGCATAGCTGGCAAGCATGAAAAGCTTCAAATGATTGATAGCCATTTGTTTTGCCTGCTTAATACAACATAAACTCTCCAGCGATTCATCACCAGAGTGAGGGTTTTCCACGGTGCCTCTGCAAAGCCCACTAAAATAATTCATTTTCTGCGAGCTACGAGCCAGGCACTAATGTTAAATATTCATGCGGGTCCAGTCTAAATGATGTGGCCATTGGCACACAGTTAGAGCACACTCTGTGGAAGGAAGGAAATGTCAAGCTGTGAATAAATGAAAGCAGTGGAGCCGTATATTACCCTGCCATTGTGAATTTACTATAGTTGCCATTTTGTGCGGCCACTTCAAATAGATCTCTTTTATAATCAATACACTCAGTAAAACATCGAGCATATTGCCACGTTGGCAATAATCTGGACTCGTTGGGTTTGCTCATCCTTTATTCACTGTTTGTATTTGTTGCCTAATTTGTGCCTCATGAATGTTAACAGAGGACTTTGTGCTATTTCTGTTGTAACACTCGGTGTGTTCAGCGAAACAGACTCTCAAAGCGTGTAAGTTGACTCTTTTCAAAGATGTCGAAGCACTGCGAGCGCCTCTCGTCACGTGAGATCAATACGGCTTGTGCTCATGCAGCTGTTATGGTTTGATTCCTATTGACTGCCACATCAGTCAACTGCATTCAGTTCTGAGATGTTTTCACAGCCCGGCATGTTGATACGGAGAAGATGTTGTCATGGCTGCACAGAAATTGTTTTGAGATGTTGTAGGTCATCTTCTGCCATGATATCAGTAAGCACAGTGGAGGGAAAGGGCAAAATATAATAGAACTTACTGGGTTGAGTATCCATTTAGAGGAACTCAAATAGAGAGCATAATGTCCTCTGTGCATCATTCGGGAGGAATGGGGAATGTTAAATGGCCTCATATTGACAGACACACTCTACCAGTATTCATTTTTATCACACACACATACATAAGCGTCGGCCGCTCACATCCACACACACATTTCCTCCTGCAGTCTCTGACTAATGAGGCCTAGGGCTGGAGATGGTTCCATCAAGGAACTTCCCCCTCTTTCTCTCTCTCTCTAACACACACACACACACACACACTCTCGCGCGCGCTCTCTCCTCTCTCAAACATGCACCTGATTGATAGCAGTGATTTGACTGAGAAAAGGGAAATGGGAAATTGAAAAACGGTGGAAGAAGATTGGAAACAACGTGCTGATTATAAACTCTGTGAGGAAACAAAAGGCCTCCCCTCTGCCTTTTCTCTTAGCGCGGAGGTAGCAGGTGTGTGCCTGACAGGTGCCTGATTGAGGCGCACAAAAGACATTACAACTGCAAACAAATGGACGTGTTTAGCGTCCCCGGATGCAGTTAACGTTTTGGGCTGATAGATGTGATTATGAGTATATGAGCAGAGGCAGCCAGAGAACGGGCACAGGTGTTAGGGAGAGTGGAGCAGGAAAGGAGCCATGTTATTGTTGTGATGATAATAATCCATCCATACAATTAATGGTATGTCATCGCCAAGGTCATCAGCCTTTGGGGATGTATTTAATATGTCTCATATTGTAATAATAGAGCCTCTCTCTGCTGGAGACCACACAGATTTATCATCATGAAAAAAAAAAAAGTGTAAAAATGAGAACAACAACCACTGTGTTCTAAATTCACTGATTTACAAAATAACCTCAATTACCTCGATGCCATCGCCATTTATTTTGGTCTTTTTATGTTTATGTTCTCATGTTTCAGGATGAAATAAACAATAGCACTTTTATAACAGCGGAATAAATTAGTTGCTACCTCCTTGTGAAACAGCTTTGTGTATTCCATAAATGAGGGAGCGTCTTGGCCGAGGCCCCGGTGGTTTAATATTCTCTGAGAGCTTCCAGACAGTGAGTGGTGGTGCAGCAGCTGTCTCTTGACCCTGCCGGACCCCCACTTACCCCTCTGACCACCTCCTTTCCACTGGGCAGGCTGTGGCGATGACAAGCCTGTCAGAAGCTTCTCCTAATGTCCTAATTACCCCTCATACACACACACATACACACAGAAACGCTTGTGCAGATGTATGCACATTCATAGTGAGTAAGCAGATATGCTGGCTGACAGGCTAGAAAGCACACACACACGCATGCCATTGCTTCTGTGAACACTGCTCATGTGGGTTTTCCTGGCAAGAGACCATACTATAGGTGAGGCATTACAGCGTCTCCAGAATAGCAAAAAAATTCCTCCCTCAAGACTCTTTGGAGGCTTTGATTCGTATCGTTCTGCGTGTGTTTTGATCCGGGCAGGGCTGCGTGTTGAATCAGAGCTTCGGTTTCTCTCCTGTGGTAACAAACGCAGCACTCCTGCTGCAACTTTTATTTAAAAAAAAAAAAAAAAAAGAGAAGAAACTGAGAATTGGGCTGAAGAGAGGCTCCGCAGTGCTTGCTGTCTCTGAGGAGGAAAAGCACCTAAAAGATGCAGCGTCACCCGAAATAGACAATCTGAATGAGATGTGATGTGTCACTTTGCCAGAGGTTAAGCTTTGCCTCGGCTTTAAGCAGGAATCTCTTTCTGCTGCATAGTTTTTTGGGTGCAGAGCACACTGCCGCTGCTGCACTTAAGTCTATGCTCAGTCAACCAGTCTTGTTAACATAACAGAGTGAATGATTGTGCCTAGTAGGAAAAAGGAAATCATTGTACCTCCCAGCGAATGCAGTTGCTTGGTGATTTATAGACCTCTGAAGTTACTGCATTTGTCACTATCAGCATGACTTAATAGTGTGTTATTCTTCCTGCCTCATATTATGTTGATTTGAGACATCCTGCCCAGTGGAATAGTCTTGTTTTATTATGTCAAATTACCTTTTGAGAGACGTGTCACCGTGATCATAAGCAGCTGCTGCCTTTTTTTAATTTCACTTTTATTTTTTCGCATTTTGATGCCGTCTTATTTGTGTAACAGGGAGAGCTCGGTGTATGTCATGTGAGGCTGTGTGGAACAGCAGTCTGGCATCTACAGTAGTCAGAAATGTGTTAGCGCTCTCTTTTTTCTTGACACGACTGCGAGAGCCGAACACTACCTGAGTTGTCATTAAAGCAGGCCTTGCTTGCTGTTTGCTGCTTTTTTTCCTTTTCTTTTTTTGACAGCTGCCGAGACATTTTCATGTGTGCTGTGAGTGACAGGACCCAGTCACGTACACCAGTGAGATTACACACCTTTTTTTTGTTTTCAAAGACATGACAAAGACTTACTGCTGAAATGTCTTCATTTTAGCCTTTTATTCATAAGAACATCCATCTATTGTTATTTATGTGCAGTAGTAGATGCCCATAGCACTTTACTAAGAGGAGGCAGGGCACCAAATTCAATATATCTGCTTTTTATCTGCCAGCATTTCTGAAGGATTATCCCTTAATCTCTCAGAATAAAAGCTGTCTTCAGCTACACGTGTCCTCCTGGCTTTTCATGAGTACAACGCAAACATTCAGGCCATAGATTGGACATTTACAAAGCATATCCCATTAACTGTAAGCAATTAACCACCTCTGTAGGGATATTTGCAAAATCTCCTTTTTATCACGGTTTATCGAGCTGGAACATGCTTTGCACCTCAGGTAAGCCTACCTGATTAATATGTTTCAGTCAACTCTGGGGAGAATTAATCTGAATATTCCCAGTAGTGTTCATAGGTGAGGGTTTTCTGATATCTCACTGTCTGGATTAAGCTGTACCTGAGCGTTGATCATAAAACAAGCAGGTCAAGTGTGTACGTGAAATGCGACTAAATTAATGCTGTTGCTTAAAAATGCACAAAACAGCAATTTTTACAGTATATCACCCTGGTTGTATAAATGCACGATCTATTACAGTTAAAGCATCCAATGATAAACAGGGAAGTTCATTGTGGACCTTGGAAATATTTGACCAAAAGAAAAATTCCAGGGTTTTCAATCGTATCATGCAGTCTTCGTTGGTGGAGGAAGTTTGCTCAGTTGTCAGGGAGATGGATCTGTTGAGCTGTTATCATTTCATCCAAAGCACTTTTAAGACTCCTTGTCTATATTGGCTTAAAGTTGTATGACTGTATGATGCGGCCGTCATCAGTGTATGGAGTAAGGCTACAACTAATGATTACTTTCATTACAGATTAATCTGATGACTACAGTATTTTCTTGATTAATCGGTTATTTGTTAGGTCTATAGAAAAATAGCAAGAAAATGTCTGACACAATTTTCTCAAGCCCTAATTGATATATCCAAACTACTTGTTTTGTGCAATAAACAACCCTTAAACTCAAAGATATTCAGTTTACTATTATACAAGACTTAGAAACCCTGAAAATATTCATATTGTAGAAGTTGGAACCAGTGATTTTTGAAATTTTTGCTTAGAAAAATGACATACAATTAAACGATGATCAGAATTGAGGCAGATTCATTTCTTGTTGATGTATGGAGTTTGCTCAGTCATCATGGAGATAAATCTGTTGACATGCCATTGTATGATAAGTTTGAAAGCTCTAGGAAAATGTTGGTAATTGGACCTAGAGTTGGGATTGTTCTCCTGTACTTGTTCACAAATGCAAAGTATCGTAAAGGGCCTTTAGGTAATATATGCAGTATTTAGTGTGGATTTGTAAACGAATATGCCTGACAACAAAGAGTAGCATCAGACGCTTTCTTTTTGTGAGGACAGCTGAAACCATTTGATCGGTTTCTTTTCTGAAAATCCTGACCTGAAAAGTCGCCCGTGATTATTGGGTCCACTCTGCAGGAGCTCGCTTCTCCATCCGATTTCCTCGAAGACAAAAAAGTTTGAAGCCCACCTCTGATCCTTCTAATTAAATGAAAACTCAGTGGGCTACACACAGTCCGACAGCATCGCCCAACACACACTCACAAAGGTAGCCAATGCGGATCTCTATGGGGAACTACACAGAGTTCCAGCATCCAACTCTGTTGTGTCCTCAATCACACACTAGGTTGACATGCAACACACTGCAGAGCATGAGCGTAAATAAGCAGGGAAATGTTTTACCTGAAAG
Organism: Macquaria australasica; assembly: GCA_005408345.1. Classification (NCBI taxonomy): domain Eukaryota; kingdom Metazoa; phylum Chordata; class Actinopteri; order Centrarchiformes; family Percichthyidae; genus Macquaria; species Macquaria australasica. The sequence goes on from SEMN01000236.1 coordinate 369,665, forward strand.
GAAGAACATTAATTCAAAGGCATCACACTTGTACAGAGAAGAAATGTTGCCTCATTAGTGTTACCCCACTGCTTTTACTGAGCAGCAGCAATAGAGAGAGAGAGAGAGAGGCTACATGCCACTCTCACCACACAGACATCCAGTCTCCCGAGATCTTAGTTTGCCTCAGTGACTAAAAAATAGTGCAGATTATTATGGATTCATTGGGGTGGCAATGGGTTGAACACAGATGCCTGAATACCAGAGCACCACACTTCTTATAGAAAACATAATGCAGTGCAAGAACACGCCTTTTCAAATGTTCACAATGGGTGTTTTTTTAAATAAATTTTTTTTTTTTAGCAGGAAATGTAACATCATTGTAGGTGGAAAGCGGGAAATGTTCCACTTTTCTGTTTCTGTACATAATGCCGCTTGTTGTGTGGAATGGGAGGATGAGATTCGGATGAAAAGGAGAAGAGGTGAGGAGACAAGGACAGACATTATTTGGAGGACGGTTGGCCTGCCTGCTCTCATCCTGCCGTGATTGACAGATTGGTGCAACGGCTGCCTCCGCACGAATGCCATCACACGCATTTCCCCAGAAATCTGTCTATCAGCACTGTCTAAGCAGAGCGACAGCCATGACATCTAATCACAGGCGAGCTGGCACCTCATAACTTCTACCTAATGTGCTGCAGGTACAGAGGAGAGAAGGGGAGCACGGCAGACACACCACAACGCTATTTATAGCCCCTTCAGAGGCCACCAGCAGGAAGTGGATCATACTGAAGGGTTAGGGAAGGTGTCACCACACTATATCACAAGTCCCTCTGTTTAGATATAGGTCTCTGCTGACAAGATTAAACACTGAGATGCCCCGGTATTATGGTGATACATTTTTTCTGGGTTACACTCTTGACAAAGTAACATAAAACGAGGGCAGATACTACACATACAAGATGATAATGAGTCATTTACATAATGTTGCTACAACATTATAATTACCTGGCAATTAAAGCAGCTCAAAAGCCTCATTATGGGCTGTCCTGAGGGCTGGTAGGACTGGGACACATGCTCATTCAAGCTCGAGTTGGAGTCTGGCTATCAACCTCTATCGCTAGCGGTCTCCTTTTGTTCAAAATCACTTTCAGCTGAAGCAGAATTGCCCCAGAAGCCTCATTATGTTGAATTACCACATAATAAAGATAAAGTTTTGACTGACACTCGAAGTTTTAAAGACGCAGAGTGAGATATTGCACCAGGCTCCTGGACAATGTTCAAAATTTGTTTCCCATCGTGTGTGATTTGTCACTCGTGCTTTTTTGTCCTGAGGGACTTGCTGACACATTGAAAATGCACAAAGGAGTGTAACAAGGACATGTGTCATACCTTACACCCTTATTACGCCAGCAATGACAAGTGAGACAAGCAGTCACTTCAACATACTGTACGCTCGGCACTGAAGCTCACATTGCTCTCAGCCAGAGTAAAGAATCTCCAAAGTTTGTGTGAAATGTCAATATAATAAAAGAGTGTGTGAAATATAAAAATGTAGATGTGGATGTGCAGCGGAGGGCAGGGGAAGAGGTGTGTGTGTGTGTGTGTGTAAAGGGGGAGAGGGGGGTGGGAGGGTCGGGGGGGGTTGTTTATGAATAGCAGACAATGAATGATGGAAGCTCTCCCGAGGGTGCAGGCCCTGAGCACTGCTGCGGGGGACTTGGGAACACGCCAGTCTCCCATGCCCTGTGAGATGCCAGTTTGGGTGGGCACCGTTCCGAATGGGTGCTCGCCTCTCCAGGATACACTGCGGGTCCTAGGGGAGCGTCTCCAGGCAGTGGCTGCTCCAGAGCGGGGCTGGCTGGAATCTCAATCAGGGACACGAGGGGGCGAGAAAACAAAGTCCACATACTCCCTCTGTTCCTCCATATTAATATAACACTCAGGGAAAATGAATGAAGAGGGGAAAATGGCTCATTATGTTGGGATCGTCGACACCTGTGGAAAAATAGAATGACTGGATTGTAAAAATGACTCATTATGATGCCTTTTGTATTTCTCTTAATTGGTGGAAAATTACACAAATAGCATATGGAGCTTGAATTTAATGAATTTCAACACCCCTATTTAGGAATTATGAATACATTTTTTGTTACCAGTGGAATATGGCTCTCTGCTTGCATCCTGTCTGCTCACAACCTGTCTGTTTTCTTCTCCTCTGCTCTCGTCCTCGCCTGCGCTGCAACAGGAGCTGCTGAAACCGTGACAGGTACTCTTTCTTTTTGCTACCTGCTGTTCATTTGGAAGTGCTTTGCTTCTGTCTGTGTCTGTTGATTGGCTGTCCATAGCAGTCTGTTCGTCTGTGCATATTTACATGAATGGTTGGTTATGTTGGTGTTTTTCTTTTCAGGAAGGAGGAGAGAGCCGTGCACTCACAATGCCGATCCACTCTTTTTACTTTTAATTCTCAAATCAACATTTCGCCACATGCAATGGCAGATTTCCATTTCTGTTCGGGCCACTTGGTTACCACTTTAGTTTGTCTGTTGTTAATTACTTTTTTTTTGTTTGTTCTACGATACTAGGAGGTGCAATTTACCATTTTTAAATATGCCAACAGCAGAAATAAACACAACTGGTTATAACTGTCTCTCATAATTAAAACAAAATGAGTCTCCAGCGATTTTAGCAGCTCTGTGCTTTGAGCTAAATGTTAATATCAGTATGCTAACATGCTCATAATATCAAAGCTAATAATGCTGATATTTAGCAGGTATAATGTTTACCACGGTCACCATCTTAGTTTGGCGTATTAGCATGCTAACATTTGTAAATTATCAATAAACACAAAGTACAGTGAGGCTGACGGGAATCTCATTAGTTTTGCAGGTTTGATCATAAACCAAAGTGTTGGACAAATAAATGCACAGAATTTTATGTCCGTCAAATAGTCGTTGAGATAGTGGAGTCTGGACTGACCGCCTGATGGACCATCCCTAGAGCCCTGCTGCTAGGATGGCAACAAATTATTCATTACACAATTATTCTCATATAGAATTATTCAGAACAGTAAGATACCCGTATACATTATATTCAAACAACATTTACAGCACATACTGTCTTCTTCAGAGACGTGAGTTGTGAGTGTGCGGCTGCCTCCTCCTTTCTCTGATGTCTAGCTATAAACTAGCGCCTCACTAGGTGAGGTGTACTAACTTCAGTTCTGTATGTTATTTTCTTTCTAACATTGGCAAATTGGGGCAAATACATTGCAAGTATTGGTACCACTTTCTAATAAATTATCAATGTTTAAAACACATGCACATCTTTGTTGTACAGATGCTAAATCCAAAAAATCTAAGCAAACTGTGATATGTGCATCCCAAGGACTTGGAACACTTTTAAGCACTCCCCTAAAATATTTTCACTTTATTACATCAGGTGTTTGTCAGGTACTTTCCTCTGTACCTGACAAATGTGAGCTGGAAACATGGTACTTTTTCTAATGTAATAAAGTAAAACATTTAATAACGTGAAATCTTATGTGTGAATCACTAAAAGGTTATTTTTATGGTCACCTTTTAACAATTAAATGTATATTTGATGAACATTTACATACTTTTGTTTTATTATGCTCTATTACATACAAAGAAAGGTACCACTTTCTGATAATTCACCCTTTATAAAGCATTTATAAGCTGTATCTAATTAATCTATGTATTAATGGTCAGAAATATGCACACACACTCTTAACAGCGTTGTGAGTCTTTGGGAGGCAGACACCTTTTAAAAGGGTTTATAAGTTGTAATGTATGCTTTATAAATGGTTAATAAACCATTTACTGTTGCTTTATACTGTAGAGCAGCCATAAGTCAGACCATTTTGGGCTGCCAGGTTGTGAAAATCCGTTTGGCTGGTGTTTATCCTTTCCATTTGGTAATAATGCAGTTATACATGTTGGTAATCTATAAAACTTTAGTAAATGATTCATCTGCCATTATAAGCCAGTTATGATTTATAAAAAGTGGCACCAAATCATTACAGTGTATATCGATCATTTCATTTACATCAGATCAAATGACACATACCTCTCAATATTTCCGCTGGTGAAAGAAGAGAACATGTTTTTCTTCCTCAGGTTTAACAGCCTTATTTTCTAGTCATGTTGTAGCATCATTATACAGACGATTACACTGAGGTTCTGAGAGAGCTTGTCTTTGGTAGAAAAAAAAGAAAAGATGGTCAAACTAGTGGGTATGAAATTTATGAAACCTTCCAATGCAACGGGTCTGGGAGAGAATGGCACTGCGCTAATTATGCCCTGAGACAGAAGCCTTCTTACTTGTGAACATCCTTAAAACAGCATTTCATCATGAGAATCAGGGTTTAATGACTGAGCAGGATAAAGACACACAGCAGTCAAACGGCAGCATCAGAGGAGGAGAGGGAGAAACTTTTATTGTTAATGACTGTCTATAGTCCTGGTTGTTCCTTGAAAGGACACGACTGCTGCTGCAGACAGCAGTTACTCAAGGGAGAGGAATTGGGGGCTGGCTGTCCTGCTCTTTGCCACCCCTTTCATGTCTTTTGATGTGAAAACAAGAGAGAAAAGTTCAAAGAGAGAGCCAACTTGATTCAAAGGTGCCTGTCTCCGAACTTCTGCTGGAGGAGCCGGTCTGCTAATGTTTCCTGATTTCGTCAACTTTTGTTAAAATTAGTTGGGGTAGGTGCTGTTTTGCATTTTGAGTGCGGCTGACGAGCCGAGCGTCCGTGCCAGACACTTGATGCCAGATTGTACATCCCCTCAGAGAGCGCACAGACTTTTGAAGGTCTGTATTTCCCTCTGACTGTTTCATTCAGTATGTTGTGATGCAGGAACAGGAGGGCAGCCATGTGTAGAGATACAGGCACTTTACTCTTCCAGACAGCTGCTGGAATGAGTGTGAATTTATCAGCCAGTCATTTGTGCCATGCCTCTGCCCACTCCCCCTCCATCCCCACCCACCACCCAGAATTAATGACTGCCTCTCCTCATTTGCACCCAATCATGACCAGGATGCTGAGGCAATTGAAAATGTTTACTCCAATTGCAAAAACCCTCTATGTTCCACAAAGTGGCCTGTTTTCACTTTGATGGGATTGCTAATCAAAGCAACGTTATTTATGTGTGTTTTGAATTGGAGATGAGCCTAGGCTGGGATATTGGAGGGGGACCAACCTTGCTTGGGGCTGAACCTTATGGAGAATTTATCTATTGCATTCTCTTTCTCTCAGTCCAACAGATTGAGAGCAGAATAACCTTGCTTTGAGGCTGCTCTACATTGCTGTTTTGCCTGCCAAATATATTACTTTTACAGCTATGAAATAAAATAGACATCAAAACACTTCACATTGCTTTTGCCTCATCTTCTGCAGCACTTAGTACTTGTACAGAGGAGCTCCAGCACACTTGATATCATTACAGACTCAACACATTTCAGCTCTCCACGTGAAGATTATTTTGATTTGATGCCCATGATTATCTCTCACTATATTTATTTTATTTTAGATGGTAAACAATATATGTAGCAAGGAGGTTACTAATCGCTCACGCTACTCATTCCTTAATTCATTCACTAATTCAGTGGTTCCCAACTACTACTACAACTGCCAGCACTAGTGATGTCATATTATATGGCTTTAAAGCCTATTATTAGAGCCTATTATGTGCATTAATAACTTCTATGTTTTTGTCTTTGTCTTTCTACATCACTCCCTGTAAAGCCCACAAGAACTCAACACTGATTTTGAACTAAAGTAGATCATCAGAACCGACACAGAATTACTTCCATTTTGGACGATTCAGCACCTCAAGATTTGCATCCAATGCCAATGTTTTGTGACAATGCAGGAGATATTGTGCCATATATGTAGCAAAGAACCGGAAAGTAAGGGTGTGGACGATGCGTGTGACTGGAGTTCATGTCCTGTCAAAGACCTGCACATTTTTATTAACCGTAACAACAATCTTTCCTTAACCTTAACCATACCTGAAAGCTGGTTTAAATCCTATTTATCAGATTGATATCAGTTTGTACACGTTAATGATGAATCCTCTATGCACGCCAAAGTTAGTCACAGAGTTCCACAAGGTTCTGTGCTTGGACCAATTCTATTTACCTTATATATGCTTCCTTTAGGAAATATTATTAGGAAGCACTCCATAAATTTTCATTGTTATGCAGATGATACCCAATTATATTTATCGATCAAGCCAGATGAAACCAATCAATTAGCTAAACTTCAAGCATGCCTTAAGGACATAAAACCTGGATGACCTGCAATTTTCTGATGTTAAACTCAGACAAAACCAAAGTTATTGTACTTGGCCCCGAACACCTTCAAAACACATTATCTAAAGATATAGTTTCTCTAGATGGCATTGCCCTGGCCTCCAGTGACACCGTAAGGAATCTTGGAGTTATCTTTGATCAGGATATGTCCTTTAACTCCCACATGAAACAAACTTCAAGAACTGCCTTTTTTCACTTACGTAACATTGCAAAAATCAGGCACATCCTATCTCAAAAAGATGCAGAAAAACTAGTCCATGCATTTGTTACGTCTAGGCTGGACTATTGCAACTCTCTATTATCAGGCTGCCCCAATAAGTCCCTTAAGACTCTCCAGCTGATTCAGAATGCTGCGGCACGTTTACTGACAAGAACCAGAAAAAGAGATCATATTTCTCCAATATTAGCTTCTCTACACTGGTTCCCTGTAAAATCCAGAATAGAATTTAAAATCCTTCTCCTCACCTTCAAAGCCCTAAATGGTCAGGCACCATCATATCTTAAAGAGCTCATAGTACCCTATTACCCCACTAGAGCACTGCGCTCCCAGAATGCAGGGTTCCTTGTGGTTCCTAGAGTATCTAAAAGTAGAATGGGAGCCAGAGCCTTCAGCTATCAAGCTCCTCTCCTGTGGAACCAGATCCCAGTTTGTGTATGGGAGGCGGACAACCTCCTCACATTTAAGAGTAGGCTTAAGACTTTCCTCTTTGATAAAGCCCAGAAAAAAAAAAAAAAAAACCAGACCCAGGGCTGGACAGGACCTCTCGGGCGGACGGACTGGAGGCAGGGCTGAGACCGGACAGGACCTCTCTGGCGGACGGACTGGAGGCAGGGCTGAGACCGGACAGGACCTCTCTGGCGGACGGACTGGAGGCAGGGCTGAGACCGGACAGGACCTCTCTGGCGGACGGACTGGAGGACGACCAGACGTGGGGAGCCGCTCGGGAGGACAGCCAGGAGGCAGGGCAGAAGCCGAACAGGACCCCTTGGGCGGACGGCCCGGGGGCAGGGCGGAGACCAAACAGGACCCCTCGGGCGGACGGCCTGGAGGGCAACCAGACACGGGGAACCACTCTGAAGACCGGACAGGATGCCGGCGGCGACGAAGGAGCCGATCCAGAGGCCGGGCTGAAGGCCGGCGACGACGAGGAAGGAGTCGCTCCGGAGGAACTGGCACTGGAGGCTGCAGCTGGACGGGAACTGGCACTGGAGGCTGCTGGGGCACCGGCAACTGCTGAGGCTCACAGCTAGGGTGCTGGGGCACCTGCGGCTGAGGCACCTGCGACAGCAGCTGGACCGGCATTGGAGCAGGAAGTGGCGGCTGCAGCCCAGCGGGTACTGGCGCAGGAATAGGTACTGGAGACTGCGGCGGCAACTGGTCCGGAACGGGCACTGGAGGCTGTGGCTGCAGCTGGTCCGGAACGGGCACTGGAGGCTGCGGCAGCGACGACGGCAGCTGATCAGGAACGGGCACTGGAGGCTGTGGCGGCGACGACGGCAGCTGATCAGGAACAGGCACTGGAGGCTGCGGCGGCGGCAGCTGGACGGGCACAGGAGGCGGCAGCTCGGCAGGCACAGGAGGCTGAGGCTGTGGCTCGGCGGGCACAGGAGGCTGAGGTGGCAGCCGGACGGAAACTGGAGCAGGAGGCTGCGGCGGCAGCTCGGCGGGCACCGGAGGCTGAGGCTGAGGCTGCAGCGGCCGCTGGACGGGCACTGGAGGCTGAAGTGAACAGGAACTGGAACTGAGGCTGGATGGGCCGCCAACTGGAAAACCGGAACAGGAGTCGGCCGGACCGCCAACCGGGAATCAGGAAACGAAGCTGGCCGGACCGCCAACTGGAAACAAGGAATATAAGTCGGCCGGTCTGCCAACCGGGAATCAGGAACAGAAGCAGGGCGGTCTGCAGTTCTGGGCAGCGGAGACTCTGGGGCGCTGAGCAGCGGAGGTGAGGCAGGCTGAGAAGCAGGCTGATCCGGGGCGTCAAAATATCCAGCGACCCATTCGGGAACTGACTTCCTCAGCCAAGGCTGAGTGGCCAGCTTCCAGCGTCCCTCTGACATTATTGCCTCGCGGGATTCTTTATTAGGTGCCCTCCTCCAGTCGGTTCGGAGGCACAGAAGATCTACAATCAGTCTGTTTAGCTCCTTCGACCCATTGTCTGCTGGGTCCGGGTATGGTCGAGTCATTCTGTCAAGTTGGGCCATTTTGGCAGCAGGGAGAGGACCCAAAATGCAGACAGGCTAGGAGGCTGAATAGTCCAAAGGTTTATTTTAACTTCAAGACAAACTTACAGAAGCAAGAACTGACTCGCAGGGAAACACCAGGAACACAACACGAGGAGACCACGAGGAGACAACCAGGAACACCAGGAACACCAGGAACACCAGGAACACCAACCATATCACACACATCAGCAACAATGACTCGACAAAGAACAAAAGGAGAGGACCGGTATATATAGGGGAAGAGACAACGAGGGAAACAGACACAGGTGAAAACAATCAAACCCGGAGGGAAAACAAAGACAGGAAATAAAGGGCACACAGGGAAACAAGAACAGTAATTTCAAAATAAAACAGGAAACAAGACAAAACACACAGTCCTAAGGATCATGACAAGTTGGACATTTTTGGGAATATGCTTATTCACTTTCTTGTTGAGCGTTAGATGAGAAGATAGATACCACTCTCATGTCTGTGCCGTAAATATGCAGCCACAGTAGAGTCAGCAGCTGGTTAGCTTAGCTTAGCACAAAGACTGGAAACAGGGGGAAACAGCTAGCCTGGCCCTGTCCAAAGGTAAAAAACAAATGCTGCCTACCAATTTAATTCAATTCAATTCAGTTTTATTTATATAGCGCCATATCATAACAAAGTTATCTCAGGGCACTTTTTCATATAGAGCAGGTCTAGACCGACTCTTTATATTTACAGAGACCCAACAGTAAACAGGTAGAAACCTTGAGCAGAACCAGGCTCTGGGTGGGCAGTCATCTGCCTCAACCGGTTGGGTTGAAGGGGGAGGGGGGGAGCGGGAGAGAGAGAGCAGGAGGAAAGAGAACATACAGCAGCACAATACAGTTCCACATAGGGATGTAAAGTAATAGTTGTGGTAATGGTGTTGATGTTAATATTAACAGAAATAATACTAAGAGCAATATTATAATAGTAATACTAATAATAAGAGTAATAACAGTAATAGCAGCAGTGGGTGTAGAGCAGGAACATGGGGGCAGCAGGTGGCTGCAACCATAGATCCAGACTCTACAGCTCCGGAGGCAGAAATACCTGCAGAAAGCAACAGAAGGAGAGCGAGAGAGAAAGAGGAGAGAAAGCACACAACTACGGGAAGAAGTTGAGTTAGTAACAAGCATTGATGGGATTTGAATGCGTACAGATGGAGAGGGAGAGGAGGAGAGAGGAGAAGTCTCCTGGCAGTCTAGGCCTATAGCAGCATAACTGAGGGGTGGCCCAGGGGTCACCTGAGTCAGCCCTACTATAAGAGGAAAGAGGAAAGTCTTAAGCCTACTCCTATGCATGCCATGCACAGATGTTGTAGAAAGCAAGTAAAACATTTTGCATTGGACGTATTTTGGGGTTTTGCAGAAGCATCCAGTTATCAGCGGTCTTGTCTGGCAATAGTTTCGTCCATCATCACTCATTTACCTACTCGATCTGCGTGTGCTGTGTTCCTCTTACTGCAACTAACAAGTGCAACATGAATAAAAACTGTTTGAGAGAGAGTGTGAGAGTTTCTACAGAGGAGGCAAGGTAAGAAAAAAGGCCAAATGTGTGTGTTATAGTATCCAGACGTTTGATGATATGCACCACCAGGCCCACCCCTCTGTCCGCTGGTCCGTAACAACTTTGTCAATATGAAAAATAGTTGAGAACATTTATTTATATACTCCATTTGTCCATACACTCATTCACTGTTGGCCTTTCTGCCCCTGGTGGCTCATAAAAAAATCACCTTCTGCTGTACTGTTCAGTTTGGTTAATGTCTGCGTCCTTTTTCACAATTTAATATTGAATTATGTCAATGCACACTAACTAGTACAAGTGCTGAATATAAACTACATTAAAAACCTACCTTGGATTAACTATAAACCTTTAATGGGCTGCAGTGTGTACTTTTTGGACATAATCTGTGTCTGTTGTTACCTGTTACCTTCCTTTTGTCCTGAACCTGGTCCCTGGCAGCAGAGTGGAATGAAATGGGTAGTTCATTGCATCAGACAGGTCTGAGGAGCTTTTCTCCACAGGAGGTTAATTTCTTATTGCTTGCCGCATTCTCAGAGTTCATTTTGAATCATGTTAGTTTGGCTGTCTATTCCCATTATCACTATCTGAAAATGCAGGTGTTTTTTCTCCTCCACTTTGTAAATGTCAGAATGCAATAGAGGTGTCTGACAACTCGGGCATGCAAATGTGCTTTTGATGTTTTCTTGGGGCCGTGGCTGAGTGTGTTGTTCCTCCTCTGGTGTGAATCTGAGGCATTAAAACGTATTCTCCATTCTCCTTGCGCTTTTTTGGCTGCTGCCAGATAAATATAGCACAAGGTGACTTTTGATTCTCTTCCTCTTTCTCTTGGAAGACCGGGGAAACAAAGCCGGGCTTTTTGCGTGGGGGTTTTGGTGTGAGGTGTAAGTTACGATGACAAGGTCCAGGGCCTGTCTGTGGCAACAATGCCAGTGTACAGAGAGTGACTCAGATGCTTACAGCACTTTTATTCCTAGAGATACAGAACCAAACAGCTGAGCACACAGAGCGCACATTGGTCACATGGAACCTCAGATGGAGGGCTCTGATAAAGCTCAACCATAAACAGCATCCAGCCCGGCTCATCTCTCTCTGTTCTCTCTTTCTCTGTTTAACTCCCCCTCTCTTCCTCCCCTCCTCCACCCTGCCCATATCTACTACTTGCCACTTTCTTACACTCTTTCTTTGTCTCTTTTTCTTCCTACCCTCTCCTCTCTCCCTACCTCCGTGGGCAGCAGAGCTTACAGCCCATCTGGCACTGACTCACAGGGCCCACTCTGAGCTCAGGGAGATCAATAGTGACAAACATTGCACATGGCTCTTATATTAAAAGGATTAGACATGGCTGCAAACAGACAATTTACGCAGCCTATTCACGTATCTTTACACTGTGCATGTGTTTACATGCAGTCCCTGGTGTAAGAAATATAAATATTTGATAGGCTGTAAATATCCAGATAGAAATACTTGTCCCCCATCTGAAAGTACATTTTTCCCCGTCTGTATTTTTCTGTCTGTGTTGTGAAGTCGAAGGTCAGAACTTGGCGACTGACAATGTGTCGGTGATCGAGGGGGAAATGGCCACCATCAGCTGCAGAGTGAAGAACAACGATGACTCCGTCATCCAGCTGCTCAACCCCAACAGACAGACCATCTACTTCAAAGATGTTAGACGTAAGTGCCGATGCCTCGCACTATATGTTAACCGTGTCTCTTGTGAAGTAAGCATGAAATATGCAAACATGTTGGTTCCTGTTCAAAAATGGAGAGAAATCTGTTTTCCCAACACAAAAGGATTACTTGTATGAGAAAGAAAAGCGTTTGCCTTTAATTCAACAATACGTAATTTTAGAATGAACAATATTTCCACCACGACCTTAAAGGAAAATTCTGTTTTAAATTCAGAAAGTCCTGTTTTCGTAGCTGTGAACATTGTTCCTATCAGTTCCATGATAATCAATTACACTGAAGATATGGGGACACAAAGATATGAAAAACCAATGAATGAGATATTGAAAAGATAGTGAAAGTTCAAGTTCTTACCCAAACTGTATGTTGTAAATGTCCTTGTAGAGCCACTTCATCATTATACTTATACTTACTATAGTTGTGCATTTGGGCTGTCACTTTGAAAAAAAAAATCAATCATATCAATCATAATTGCTGTTACCTGTTACTTACTTACAAGTGTAAGAGTGACAAGCTAACGTTACAAGGCAGTTGCGTTTTACAAAGTCAGCAAACAGACCACTGGAGTACAAAGCATGGCCTGTTATGCTTATACACAGAGAATTTTTAATTTAAATTGATGATTACAGTTTGAATATTTTTTTTTCCCCATGTTCTCTCGATAGTTCGAATCTCCAATAAAATATGTCAGCCCTTTTATGTATGCATTTAGAAATGCAACAACAAATATAATGGGAATTTTCCTTTACTGCAAGTTTGAATTTTTAGCTGAAGTTATTTAAGCTTTACTCACTAAATGTGGACCAAAGCCTTTCCCACAACTCATTTAAATTGTCTAAATCGAATCCAAACCTTAACCAAAGCTGTTTTACTTGCCTAAACACAAGTTTCACATGGAAAATATGTGACAATGGCCTGACTGTATTTGCTCTTTAAAATCCAATTTGTGGTTGAAGAGGATATTCCTTCATTTCCACAACATCTAGTCTCCATTTCAGACTTTGTGCTAATTTCACTACATTTGTGAGATTGTGTTGCCCAACAAGTGTTTGTTGTTTTCTTCTCAAGGTCTGTGTTTTTCTGTCAGTTTCACATTTCAGGGCATCCTGTATTGAAGGAATCTCTCAGTTTTGACTTCAGATATCACTGCAATGATCAGCTCTAGCTTTAGGTCAGGTTTTCTATGCAAACGTGATTCCATCTGTCCTTGACTTTTTGGCTCTTTTACACAAGTCATTAAGCCCAGAATGTGGCAAGATTAATATGAGATAATACACAGTGCTACCATAATGGGAATATCTTCTGTGTCCTTGTCACTGTTCGATTTTACGATAATCTCTTAGATTAGGATATTGAACATTATGATTATGCATGAGCATATGGGCTACTTCTACTTCCGAGCTGAGTTTTTGTCTCTGCTTTTTTACTTGTTTGTATCTGGGATCCAAGCCAAGATTCAAGGTGAACGAGAAACACCCTTCATTTCAGTCTATATTGCATCCCAGCTGTTATTTCACAAGTCTAGGTAGAGAGACGCGTGTTCCATTTTCTCACTTGCGAAGAGCATCAAGGGAGTTTGAGTACATATCTTAGTCATATTTGTACAAAATACCCAAAGCTGTCTGCGAATATGGCAGAGAAAAATGGATTCATATAAGGCATAGGTCATGTTGTGCTGTACATCTCAAACATATTTAGCAGTAGCTTTGTATTGTTAAGGAAATCTTCCCACAAGGTTAAGACCTTTTCCTCTTCATTTTTTATTAAGCTGCTCTATGTGGGCCTGTAAACATGTCATTTTCTCTGCCTTAGTCAATGCAGTTCCATTGCAAATTACAAAAGGTTTTGTTTATCTGCAATTAGATCTAAATATATGTCAGATTTCTGACAGGCAGCTAAAGCGTTATTGGGCTGCTGCTGCTGCGTGTTTGTGTTCCTTGTAATGGGGTCTGGTGAACCCAATGGCAGTGCTATTCTGGGCTCTGTTCCTAAAGGACTGCTGGTTCTGTGGGGACCACCCTCAGCCAGTGGCATTGTTACCTGTCAACGGGCCGCTCGACACAGTGGCAGATCTTTGTATACATGAAAGTAAACAGCAGCGACATAGAGACACACGAGGAGCTACAAGAAGAACAGCAGCTACGAGCGAAGCGGCAGCCACAGAAACAGATACGCACACAAATACTAAAATGATAACAGCTTTACAGTACCAATGAAGGCCAAATAAACAAATTTCTATTGCAGCAAATAAAGATGAATTATGTCATAGGTATAGAGGCCGAGCGAGTGTTATTGGTATGAGCCATTTATTCTGCTAGATATATGCAAAATGACATGCAATTTGGCAGAGTTGTCATCTGAAATGGGAAAAATGAGCTTTTATCAGCGAAGGTGAACCTCTATGGATGGTGATGCAATATCACACCATTATTTATTCACTGCATCGTTCCTCAGGAGTTGTCTGACTTTGTATTACAAAGGTTTAATGTTTAAAGAAATACTCTTCCAAAAGATTTTCCTTTTAGCATCAGATTGTACTCCCTGTGGGTTAAAAAGCCCCTGAAAACCTGTTTTCAAATCTTAAGCATTTCTCTGTAACATTAATAGTCACTTAATAAGCGACATCAAAGTTAAAGTTTGGGGAAATAACATCTTTGGATATTATTTATTGAGAGTTTAACACTGAAAAACTCAGCTAATCTGCTTCATTAGGACCATGTAGGTGTTGTTTGAGCAGATATAATTGTCTGCGGCTCTGCAATGTAAGCAAACAACCCCACAGCTGTCATCACATCTTGATTCAAATGTTCCTAAACTGTGATTGGTGCTATTCCCATGCACGTTTTCCAACTGAGCCCTGCCCACTTCAAACCAGTAAGAAAAGACAATAGAGTAACAATACAGAAATCTCTGAGAGAAAATAGGTGTTCAGGACCTTTAAATGGTGACTGCAAATAGTTCCTTCATGAATGAAGTAAAATGCTACTTGATGAAGAACAGCCGCTGTGCAGCTTGTCAGTTTTGTTGGCTGTGACACAAAAACACCTTTTAGACTAACTTGTTGCCTATTTACACATCCAGCAGAAACTGAGCAATATTATTTTTCATTTGGAGTCGTGTTTCTGGCCAACAATATTCACTCTGATTTTAGCTCTGTTTTTGGTCTGCACCAACTCCTGAGGGAAATATCTGGCTCTTTAGCTGCTATATATCAACTACGTTCACCAGCTAGTTGCTAACTTATGCTATAATACACTAGCAGAACTGTGAGAGCGAACCAAAACAGTAACGTTGCAGGCAAAAAAAACAAAACAATGACTATATAAATAGTCACTTGACTGATATAGTCATTTCTTTCACGGGATCTTCAGAGCTTCAAGGAGAACCAGCTGAAACTATTAGCTGATTAATTGGTTACTTGACTTGACTAATCAAGAACAATTTTACTAATCCAGTAATCGTTTACCTTGTTTTTAAAACAAAAACTACCAAATATTCACTGGCTTCAGCTTCTCGAATGTGAATATTTTCTGGTTTTCTTGGTCTTCTATGGGAGTAAACTGACTTGGACTGTTTGTCTGACAAAACAAGCATCTGTGATGGGCTTTTTTTTCACTATTTTCTAATATTCTATAGACCAAATGATTAACCAAGAAAGTAATCAGCAGAGTCATCTCTAATTAAAAATAATCGTTAGTTGCCGCCCTAATGTGTAGACATGTTTTGTTGAAAATATGCCTAAATATTGACTAATAGATACTAGATACTGTGCACCCTCCGTGCTCTTATGTAAGCAGTCAGCGAGTCATGAAACTGCCTCGTATAAACTACATTCAGCGTCTCAGAAGTGAAGGGTTTCCCTCCTTAGCAGGTGCTTCGACTCTCAAAGTGCATCAGTGTCATTGTTTCCCTTTGAGGAGAGACTTCCAAAGAGCTCTCAAATTATATTGGGGGATGAGGTTTCATGTTGACACTGCCCCGAGACCTTGGGTAATGATCATGATGCTAAGTGTAAAGCCTGAAGGGAATAACAAACTCCCCGCGCTTTAAACAGGGGCTGAATAGAGTTCGTTAGCTCGACAGATGCGGAGAGGACTTGATAAAGAAGGCAGGTCAAAACATCAAAAGGGCTCCCAATCAAATCAACCAAAACTGTTTATATAAAAGAGTGCTCAGGGATGAGGGCTGACCCAAATGAAAAGCAGAGTTAAAAGTCTGAGGGAGATGGCTAACCTAGTTTGACGACTTTAAAAGAAAATTCAGCCAATCTATACCGGCATTAGTATACAGATTCCTGTATACTTTTGATTTAGAGTTTCAGGCATCCAACCCTCTCTACCTCTGCACTGTGATTTAATTCATTATGCATGTTTGAACGTCTCTCCCTTTTCTGGAATATGTGAGTTTGATGCATCCATCCATGACCAGCAGCAGCCCATTTTTTAAGAGTTCCTAGCTTGTTAGGAGTCCTCATGAGCACTCTTCACACTTTCCTGTCTTTGCGAGTGCTCTGTGGACTGTAAAGCTACTTTATAAATCAACTTGTATGAATCATTTTGAAACTCACTTTTCTTTTACTCAATTAAGCAGAAAGCCCACAAAAGGGCAGGACTCTCTCTCCCCCCACTATCTCTGTCTCATTTTCTCCTTGTGTCTCCTTTGTCTCCCTCCATCCCCTCTCTCATTCTCACCCCTCTCCTGTTCTCATTTCCCCCCACTTCCCTCTTCCTTCTCACTCCATGTCTCACGTTTGTGTCCCTGTACTCTGTATCCTCACTGTCTCTGTCTCACATGTATCCCCCACAGCTCTGAAGGACAGCCGGTTCCAGCTGGTGAATTTCTCTGACAACGAACTGCGGGTGTCTCTGTCCAATGTGTCACTCTCCGATGAGGGACGCTACGTGTGCCAGCTCTACACAGATCCTCCTCAGGAAGCCTACGCAGACATCACTGTCCTGGGTAGGTGTGAGGCTGCATGTGTGAACCTCACACACATATCACACCCCTCCTCACATGCACACACACTTTTATTGTATTTTGCTCCGTTGTAGATAGTGAATATAAAATAATAGTCATCTTTGAACCTGTTATCTTTAGCAACTGAAACAAAATGTCAGCCAATTAGGCTCTCGCAGTGCTCAACAGCATAACGAAAAGGAGCAGATGCTGAAACTGATGGCTCAGACCACGTTGGTTTTGGCAGCTGTGTTGACTCTGTGAATCCCGGTGAATGTTGACTTGGCTGCTCCAAACGATTCCCTATTGAGAGTCAGCTGTGCCACACTTTGATGCTTTGGAGTGAAATTACTCTAGTTAAGCTTTATTATACATGCAGACATCCTGGGGGATTGAAAGGAATTAAAAGCACTTTAAAGTAATTACTCTAGTTGTACAATTGAAACCTAGCTGCAGTATTTCTGAAGCAAGGGTTGCATTGAAGAGTCCTTGAAATAAACACCCCGCTGACAATTTAGCTTTCAAATAACTGGAGTTCAGCAAGTTTTCTGCGATGACTAACGCGAGGGACGAGGGATAATGCCTTATCCATGCCTTATCCATGTAACTATAGGATGTAATCACATATACTTATATAACTTTGGCATAGACTTTTGGGTAACACTTTATGTTAAGGGTACGAAACACATGCTTAAGTAATACATGACTCATGATGATTTAAGGCATGTTAAGTTGCTCTTTAAGTTGCATGTTAGCATGCTGACAGTAGCATAAGTACAGCCTTACAGAGCTGCTATCATGACTGTAGACTCTTGGTCTTAGTTACATCATACATTAATTTATGCTGCCAACTTAGCTGGAATCCAGTTACATGGAAAAGGACATTTCAGACCCATGCATTTGATCAGTCTCTCTGAGAGCAGGACAGCACCTGTTCTCACAGAAATATGAAGTTGTTTTTTATCAAACCGGTGGTAAGATGCAAACAACTACACATTGTTGCATGAGCCAACAGTCCTTGTTTATGCCTCATTTACAAGTTAGCATGTTAAAGCTAAAAGGCTAACAGCTACCCAATAAATTTCATTATTTAGTGTAAATGAGATTCATGAATTATTCATCGTTACTTTACCATTATTACACACATTCATACATGAGATCACCATTTCTTACATATTACCTGGACTTGTGTCCCCTCAAATAAAGTCACGTCATGATGCTAATTTGCAAATTACTACTTATTGTGTTAATTACTTATTACTTAGTCACTAAAAGTGAGTATGAACAGGTACTGTTCTCCTTTCAGTGAGTCTGACCATGGATTCCATCTAATTTGGTGGCATATAAATGAATGTATGAAGTAACTGTGACATTGACTCATTGATTATCTATTAAGTGTTAGCTATTGACACAACTCATAGCAGTTTGGTCATTTCTTAATGGCGAGAACTTTACTTAAACATTGTGTTTTCTACCCTTATTATTAAGTGTTGGCAAATGTTGTGTGTGTGTGTGTGTGTGTGTGTGTGTGTGTGTGTGTGTGTGTGTGTTTGTGTGTGTGTGTGTCTGTGTGTGTATAAATGTTGTCATGCTGGTGTCTCTCTGACCGTTGCCGTTGTTGTGAGTCAGTCCCGCCAGGCAGCCCAATCATCGAGAGCCGCGAGGACCTGGTCAGCGAGGGGAACGAGACGGAGCTCACCTGCACAGCCATTGGCAGCAAGCCAGCTGCCTCCATCAGATGGATGAAAGGGGAGGAAGAACTGACAGGTCAGTAGAATAACAGCCTCCACCAGTTTGCTTCACATGCTCCAGGCCTGTCCACTTCCCTACAAGTCCTGGTCTCTGGAGGCGCTTTCTCTGTGAACAAAATGTAGTTCTCCTCTAAAACATTAATGTGTGTTGTATTCATTACACTATGTTACTGACATGTATAGGAAGTACCACGGAGAGTCAATCATGCCTGGCACATACAGCTAGGGGAGAGAAGTGCATTCTTGAAATCCCCTGTCCATATGCCTGGGCTGCTTGCTCAGCTACAGTATGTAATGATCAAACTATGCATGCACAACTGCAAGAGCTGCAATCCAGGCTCATGTTATGTTTCTCATACATTTTGCAAAACATTTGCCTTAAAGGCATTTTTATACTGCAATTTTCATTTCAGGGATGCTTGTTTAGATTTAAAATAGCTTAAATATTTACTGCGAACATTTAGTTACACCTCGACTGCTGATGGATGCTTTTATGTTTTTAAGACAACCTTACTTTAAACAATCCTATGAGCTCAGATCTGCACATTTCATCTTCATTTGAATGCCTTCAGCTGGCTGTAGGCTGTTGCAGAGAGGGGTATATAATCTGGGGTGGTGAAAAATCCTTATTACCTCTCAGTTATGATTAGGGGTCATCAATTATTCATTAGATACTTATTGGGGGGATATTCATTTTAGTCATATTGTATTTACACAGAGTGGATATCTCTGGGCTTCTTGTCAAATTATATATGTATTAGAATGGAGAGGATTCATTTGGCTTGTTGAGAGATGAAATATTTAGACAAGAGCGAATCTGAAGCTAAATGCCATCTGTGCCTCCAGTGTTCCCTACAGGAGTCGAAGTCAATTTCTGTTTATGAGTTGTCAAGTGTTGTGCAGGGGAGGGAGAGACAACAGGATGGTTAGATCAGCAAAATGCCACTGACATGCTGAGCAGGGCTAATCCATAGTGGCAGTGGATACATAAAGAGAGCCAGAGAGTCACGTCCTCCTGTACCCCAGGAAACACAAATCACTAGTCATTATGGACGTGCTAAACAATTCATTAGCTCCTGCACGTATTGAGATTAAAAGGCACACATCACACTGGGTTTTATAGAATCTCTGTGATCATGTTTGTCTTGCATCTGTGTGCATGCAAGACAGCCGTAATGGCAAGAAAGAAATCTGCTGGCTAATTTAAACACACTTTCAAATTGGCCGAATTGGTTTTGCAACCATTTATCATGCTGGCAGGTAGGGGACTGATGGGCTCTGGCCTGAGAGACTCAACACACAAGGTGGCAAAATGCTTGTTAGCATAAATGACAGCTGCAATATTATTTAAATGTAGTGGAGCCCGGTGCTCGGCTGCTACTGCTGCTAAAGTACAGGAGGAGATTTGTTCAAACTGGACAGATGGATTTAAATTATGTGTTTTAAAATGTGTATGTGATCATGATCATGTGAAACTGCATGCAGGGGATTTAATCAGACTTTTGAAAAGTTAGTCAATTATAAATATTTAGTTTTCATTTGGTGGAAACAGCTTAAAATGTGATGCTTTTTACATGAATTTTTAAAAGATGCACTCCACCATTATTCAAATTCAGCTTTGAAAGATTTTGGATTGTGGCAACAATCAGTATTCAGTAAAATAATAATTTTGGGAATCTCTTAGCAGATCAAATAAAATACTTTATTCCCTTTTTTACTCTTGGTTTTAATTTTATGTTTAAATATTGTAAGAGCTTGAGCATAGTTTTAATCTTGACCTTCGGGACTCATATTCGTGAATAAACATTCTAAACTGAAGGCTCACTTTTTCCTGAGCTTTTGACAGTATCTCACACTCTTCTTCAGCGAATAGAACTTCCTGACGTCTGAGCAAGTTCCGTTCAGTGAAATATTATATTGCTGCTCAAAATAAGATGAGATAAGATAGTACTTTATTTATCCTGAGGGAAATTGTTGCGTAGTAGTTGTTGAACAAAGTAGGAAAGAGTGAAGATATAAACAAATAAACAGAATATAAGAATAAAGGTTTGGTCGAAAGCTGCAGGGAAATCAAGTAAGTGAATGTTAATTTTAGAATGTTTTATTACATTATAAATACTACTTTTGTATCATGTAAATAAATCAGTGAGGTCAGTTTTTAAAAGGTAATATTGGTACCACTTTTCTATTAAGGCACCCTTTATAGAGGGCATATGCTGTAATTCATGGTTTTATTAATAGTTAATAAATCATTTACTAATGCTTTACAGATAAGTTATAAGCCAATAAAAAAATGTAAAAAAAACTTTTAGGTCAACAGGTTAGGAAAAATACTCCTTCTGCACGACACACCAGCTCTTTAATTAATTAAGATTTTCAAAAACCTGGCAAGCCGAAAGTTGTTCTTATTAATGGTTTATAACTTAACTGTAACGGATTAGCAAATGCTTTATTAACTGTTAATAAAGCCATTAATTACAGTATATAAACCCTCTACAAAGGGTGCCTTGTTAATTAAAATGTTCTTGTCTAATAGCACAATTGTTATCCCGTACAGATGTAATGTGTGGAGCAAGTTTAGCATCTATGTTATCTTAATTGTAGCCTGCTTTACTAATGGTAATACCAGTGCTACATTACGGTCTAAGCAGTGTTCAAACAGCTTGATCAGTGGCTGCTTCTCAGCACGTTGGCAGGCAAGACGCGGGTTAGAAACCGACTGAAAGAAAATGTCACCCTGAGAAGAGGCTATGCTTGATTGCGCTGGGATTGATCAGTGGTTGATGCTCACAAGAGCGTTTGATTTGACATCTCTGCTGCAACACTCAAATCTCCTCTTGCATTCAAATTCGAGTCCTTCCACGACCTGATCCACAGTTGTTTTCCTCATCTGGGTTTGGATGACACTGATAATTGACAAGCGTTGGTTGGCCTGTACAATGATAATGGCTCCGTCTGTATGAGCCTGATCTTCAAAACATGACTTAGAGCTTTCAGAAGTTTGTCAACTGTTTTTCATACTTAAATTATTTTGTAAGAAGAATCATGACCAAAAATGATTGATTCTAGAAGTCAAATTAAGGGCTCTTCTTCATGACAGTGCTGAGACGAGTGCAAGCAAAGCTATTTTCCTGACCTTGAAATGTGTTTTGCCTGTCGCTGTGGTATTTTGCATGGATGCAGAGGCGAAACATCATGGGACTTTCATGCAGACAAGGTAGTACAAGGCAGGGTGGTGCTATTTCAGTAAAAATTGTCTCTTTGACATTGCATAGAAGCAGCTCTGTTTTTTTGCAAAAATCAGCAGTGATGGTTGTGTTGTCTGCAAACTTAAGCTGCCAGCGAGGGTAGTGCAGTCATGACATGTCACAAGAAAACCAAATCTAATCAGATGTCAGATGTTTTGTCTTTAATTTTTACTTTAACTGTACAAACTTTATTGTAGCCTACAAAAAGTATCATGCACGGAAAAGTAATTACTGAACAGATTACTGTCAGAAACTCCACAAACATTTGAAAGTCATATGTACCTCTTCTGCCCTCACTATGCGTGAAGGTGCATTAAGTAACCCACTATTTCTATCCTCATTCGTATTTTAAGAAGCTACAAATTATATCCAGCTACAAAAAAATCCTGAAAAGGCGGCAGTTAGAACGGAAGTACAGAGAGTTGTCGCAATGGAAACGATACACCGTCTCATCTAGTCGCATTGGTGTAAACTGGCAGGTTTCAGAACGTTGCAGACCTTGGCGCATTGCAAGTAGTTGCAAGTTTCAACTCGCCTCGTTGCGAAACTTTGGTCAGTACTGGGTTTAAGACCAAAGGTATTATAAAATTTAGTTGACATAATAAGAAGGAAACTGGATTCACAACAGTATAGACCAGTATCACCAGTGAAAGACATCATGTTCTCATATGAAGTACAAGATACAACACAGTAATTAATCTGGTAAACATACACTACAAGTCCACAAGAGTAAAGGTAAAAACAGTAAAATACATCAACAGTTAGCTCAACAGTAATTCAACAGTAGGGCTACTTAGAATGTTGTATTACATTAGCTCCAGACAGTTAGCATAGTGGCTAGCTTGGTTAGCAGCAAACTGATCGTAGAAAAACAAAAATTCTACTAAATCACAAATCAACAGCTGCAATAAAAGGAGATTGTGAGTAGATAAAAGATGTCTATTTGCTTGGTCACAGATCACAGACAAAATGGTGGCTGTAACAATGTCAGTTAAACTGCTACAGAACTGCCAGTAGTTGGTTGGACCATAGCTCAATTTGATAATTTGTCAAATTTCAATAAAAATCATTTCGTGATAATTTCATATATATCAGTATCATATCATGTTATAATTCAACATATTTCTGTTGTCTGAATGAATGATTCGTAGCCAGCTGTGGTTAAAAACTGATAAAATTAGTTGTTAAACTAAAGTTTCTGTAGATATAAAGAATTTGGTCTCATTTAATGCATAACAGTGGAGCACAGTTCATTGCTTTGATTATTTATGTGTGATTCTCAATACGCAATATCATTATTTGGAAATCCATATTAGTTTTGTGATAATGATTTAAACATTTCGTCCAACCCTACCACATTTGCTCTGTGCCATCTTTTCCTGAGCCATTTTACTAATGCAGCACTGTGATTGGTATGAGACAATTATTGTGACTGGCTGAGAGGATAATGACTCATCATCACACCCCTCCAATTCACACTCCACTTCACCCAACTCTTTGGACGCATAGGGCGGGTGTGCTTGGAAACGCCCTCATTGACCTCACAAATGTGACCTAGTGCGGCGCTTCACTCTTTGTGATTGCATGATGACAATAGAGCTCTTAATGTGAAATCTCTGTTGTTATTTGGCGAGTAACAAGATGGCATTGTTCTGTGAGTGTTACCACTGATCACAGCGCTCTGCTTTAACTAACGATGGCTGGGATTAACTCATTTGCTGTGTGTCACGTTAATGCCTGCAGAGCTTTTCAGAGTGAAGTCAAATCACCTAGATGTAGGCTATAGCTCACAGGGGCAAAGAAATGTATAACATTAGAGATATGTATATATTTTTATACCTACAGTACATTATGTTCTAAATCCTGTAATAAGATAAGAGATAAGATAAGATAAGCCTTTAATTGTCCCACAGCTGGGAAAAAAGTAATACCTTTACTCATGAGTTTCAACATATTTAAATAGTGAATACCAGTCAGCACTGTTTACCATCTGATTAATTCTGCAGCAAAATAGCAAGATAATCACAGTTTCTAAATGAAAGCCATTTATTTTTTATGCATCCTCATCACACAGTCCCACTTTTTACTCCTGCTGTTATTATCATTATGTTACTGTTTTTACTCACTTGCCCTCCTCTAATGGTCAGTGAGCTTTTCAAACAGCCTGTTCTCTCACCGCAGTTGGCAGAGTGGTCAGATTTAATGCCCCTCAAGCGCACTGACCGCTTACCGATCCCAGTACTTTAAATTTTATGTAGGCAGGTCTTGGGTGGGTGGGTGTGTGTTACATGGGGTTAATATCCATCAAGAGGCCGCATATGTGTGTATTGGTGATCATCAACTGTGGAACAACAGTTTTTTGCCCTCCATGAGTCCAACTGGGCTCCCCTGTGACAAGGCTGAAATGGAAGTGTGCTGCAGGTCAGAGTGGGGCTGTAATTATTTCCTCACTTCATTAAGTGCGAGTAAACCATCACACTCAGCACTGCAGCTAATGCGATGCCCCTGTGGCATTGTAATGCTCTCTAAATGAATGCCCCTATGACAGCCCAGGGCCTTGTGGGCAGCAGATTACTGCAGGGTTAGCCCCAACAATGCTCAAGCTGCAGAAGCATTCATTATCAGGCTTATATGACCCAGCCGCTCCTCGCTGCTCTCGTGAGAATCGGAGGCCTTGGGCCCGTCTGAATCCTCTAAAGTCTCATTGGGGCACCACACCACCGAATCATAAATTAAATGTAAATGCCATTCGAAAGCACTCTGCTTTGACAGGTAATGTGCTCTTAATAGCTATGACTATTTACTCATTATGGTCACTGCAGGTTGGCGCTGCTGCAGGACTGAAAATTTGTTTTTGAGCTGTTCAGCTGTTAATTTTTTTACCCTTTCATGCTTGTGATGTTTTTCTAGGTGAGACAACAGTTGAGGAGACGTATGACAGGATGTTTACTGTCACCAGCCGGGTAAGATTTTCTGTCACCAAAGAGGATGATGGAGTGCCAGTGGACTGCATCATTGACCACCCAGCTGTAAAGGACCTCCTGGCTCAAAGACAATTGGAAGTGCTATGTGAGTGACCTAAAAGTGTACTTTTTCATGCCTAAAACTAGACCTAGGCTCCATAGACAGACTAAGAAACTACATAGCTAACATCTCAACAAGCAAGCAACACAGACAGCCACATTTATGGGAAATAGACCAGGTTGAAATAAACTTTTCCTTTAATGAGTAACTCTGCACTAGATTTTGAAAGGAGGAAAACATTGCTTCATTGGCCTTTATGAATTGAAAGGTATTGAAAGGTACTCTTTAAGATGCTTATGTATCCCAGGTAGACTCTCAGTGAATCCTCTGACCTTCGGATCATAAAGGTACTGTATGTTTTTCACTGCCTGTCTGTTATCTATGGATCATGTAGTCCTGGTATTCTTCTTACAGCCTACTGGTGTCTTGGTCCGTGGGATACAGTCACCACATGGGGAAAAAAATTAAAACTTTTGCACAGGTGTCAAATGATGTTTAGGTGTTCTTTAAATGGTGCACTGATTGAAGAGGTAATACAGGCTGCCTTACACTGTTCAACGTCAAAGAAAGGTTAAGGTACCCTTTTGTAGTCTGCGTAGAATATTAATTTTTTTTCAGGTAGACAACTGTTTTGTCTGACCTTTCAAGGAAAAAGAGAAAGCTTGACTGGAACCGCTTGACATTTTGGTAATCTTTGGCCAGCATTGATAAGAAGAAAAAATAATAATTTTGCTGTAAGGTACTGTAGACTGACTGGATGTCTACTGAGCACATAGGATAATCATTTCCTCCTCCTCTATGTTTCACTTTTGGCAATTTTGCTTTCATTTAGAAGTCTGTTTCTCTCGGGGCTTCACTTTAGAGTCCAATTATTAACCGATAATAATTGTAAATACTCATCTCTTTTCTTTCCAGATAAACCAGAAGTGAAGATTGTGGTGACATATCCTGAAGGTTTAACCAGAGAGGGTGACAATCTAGATTTAACATGTATCGCGGAAGGAAAACCACAGTGAGTATTCACGCAGATGGACGCACTTCAAAACACTGAAATTTCTGTTTAGTTTCATACTTTCCACTGCATATCCCTTTATATATAACAGTCCGAGCACCCTCATAACCTTCACATTTCACTCTACCATTTAAATGTTACCAGTTGTTTGCATGCTGTATAAAGCAAATCATTAGACAGGGCCTGCCGATGGCCCTCCTCAGACAATCTTAGATTTGACCTTTACTTCAGATTTCTAGCGTGGATAGACAGCGCCTGAGTGATGTGTGTGGTATTTATGCTCTCCAGTCCCCATCAGATCAACTGGCTGAGAGTAGACGAGGATGTGCCACCTCACGCTGTGGTCACTGGCTCTGATCTCTACATCGAGAACCTCAACAAGTCCTACAACGGCACTTACCGCTGCGTGGCGTCCAATGCTGTGGGAGAGGCCTACGACGACTACATCCTCTATGTATATGGTAGGTATTACGCTTTATTGCACTTGATGTTTAAGTGCCTCCATCACTCTTTTATACCAGGATTCAGTCTGTATTGATGATATAGGACGGCTTATAGACTTAAGTGCTTTCAGTAGCTTTGGCAGTCAGGGGATTGTATTGGAACTATAGGGATTTACTACGGCATTTGTGCAACAAACATGATCACATTTAAAACATGTATGGATGTAAGCCATTATCGAGAGCAACAAGGAGCTTAAAATCACAGAAGATGACTTCAGTTGACAAATCCATAGAACTTATCTGAATTTATGTTGGAAGATTTGAGCTGCCGCTGTACTATTAATGCATGATGAGTTTGAACCACACAGAGTAGAAAGGAATGGCTAAATCCAGGAAGTGAGATTTTATATGGTAGACTCATATTTTTGAAGCAACAGTTCGCGCGGCAGAGTAGAAAATGAAATAAAAGCCTATATTGCAATATGCTGTATGGTCATTCAGCAGACCCAGAAGAAGCCCAGAGCCTGACTACATGTACAGTCACATTACACTTAATCTTCATTGTCAGGCCTTCTCCATCCATAGCTCCTTTAAAAAGAAAACTCCACTGAAAAAAACAGATTTAATAAACAACATATAACTTGTTAATCAGAGGTGCTGGTAGGCAGATTTTGTTACCTTTGTTACCAGAGCCAGGCTAGCTGTTTCCCTCTGTTTCCAGTCTTTATGCTAAGCTAAACTAATCAGCTGCAGACCGTAGCTTGATGTTCAATCTTATATAACTCTTGGCAAGAAAGCGAAAAATCTTAAACTATTCCTTAACAAAACAAAAACATCATAAGACTGTTCACTATGACTCCGCTATTGACTATAACTATTAGGTCTCATAGCAGGAATTCAACTTCATATTTCTACGATAAAGATGGTCTTTGGTTCTGTTGACTTATATTGAAGTGGGTGGAATTTCAATGTGTTCAGCAGCCAACCAGTAAAGGGCAATAGAGGGACCATCTCTCCCAGGACTTGACTTTAAATGCTGCCGACAGTTTGTTCCCCTTGGTTTGAACCTCTCTTCACTGAAGCTTCTTCTTCTTTTAACCTTAACATGGCTGTCAGTCATGGCACACTAATAGCTTTTTTTTTTTTCTTTTTCTTAGTTTCTTTTCAACACATCACCATCCACAATTCAACAATTAAAAGAACACAAAATAAAGACAAATACATAAAATAAAGGAGGCTATTGCCAGTGAATTCACTTAGCTGCAATCACACATAATCTGAAAAACTTCTTTTGTAAACAACTCGACTGTTTGAAGGTGCACCAGGCATCTTTGCACTTGAATGCCCAAGAGGGAACAGCAGGAGGTAACTTTGAAGTTTTGAAAACGAGAAGGACTTCACAATTTAGAAATCATGTAACGTGACGTCAGTGAAGTACACACTCCTCGGACCTTAATTTCCTATTTTTGGTGGCTGGCAGGGGTGATGAGGACGAAGGGAAAATAAATTTGCAGCAGGTGCAGCCATTGTTGGTGAGTTTAGCTTTCTCTCCTTGGAGCACTTGCTCCCTGCTGTTTGGAAGAGGATTTTGTATTTCGCTCCCAACTTTCAATTTGTTTCTGTCTGTGTACCAAGAACATTGTCTGCCAGTGACCAAACCTGAAACCAGGAAGAAGTGTGGATCTTCTGTGTAGACTCTCAAGTAATATGTACAAAAAATGTATGTATTTATATCTAGGAGTCTTTTGAATCATGGCAAATCCACGATGCATTAACTGAGGTTCAGTGAAGTCCCCCTTCACTCAAAAGTGGGTTTTACTTATTGTTACTTCACTCGGATGTTTGAGCTTCACTGTGCAGAATAATGTATGTGCAGCATTTGACACTAGAAGGCTGTTTTCACATTCATCTGCTGAAGGTCGAAGGTTTCTCTGAGCTCACCTTATATCTGAGTTTTAGACGTGTAAGTATGAGCTGATTTTGTGACATCACAACTAGTTTGGAGCCAATCACGGTCCAGTATGCAACTTAAACATGATCTGCATCATCTTGGTCCAGCAGCAATATTTGCATATTCATAGAATCTGGATTTGTTTAATGAGTGCGATGTAATTTAAAGAATTTGTAACTCTGTAATCAAACTTCTTTGTTGAAAAAGAAAAATATCAGACACACGTTATTATTTAAAGCAGAGTATTTTTTAATGTTTTTAAACATGTCAGGAGACCAGAAAACATTTTTCCTGATGGGCATCAGAGACTCAAAAAAAGATAACTTGGGAACACACATTTCATTCATTACTGTTAGAATTAAATTTTGGTAATCCAAAATTGTGGATTACCAAAACAGGTATACTTTTTTAGTTGCTAGTTTCAGCCAGGAGTGAGGAGTCATACTGTTCAGCTAAATGTTATTTAAATGAAACTGTCTGATCTGTCTGTACACATTTTAAACACTGTCACTGCACTAGAAAGAGACAGGCCAGCTGTGTCTCTTTTTAAATAATCTGAAACCCTGGTGGGTTATGCTATGGTACAAAAGCCTGTCATTACATCTGATTCATTGATGTAGATTGTTAGATTTGGCCACTGAAACCAACACTCATGTGTAAAGCTAACATGTGCCCAAAGCAGCAGGATCGGACGAGGAGAGGAGTTGAGGTGCAGAGTGACAAAAGCAAAGTTGTTGTTGAAAATGGGCTCATTGTGGCCGATTGCAGGTTTCAGAATAGAGATATTGTTTTGATTATTACTCAGTCTGCTTGTTTAGGTCGTGTTGACAGCCATGAACTGTGTGTCAAAAAACAGCAATGTAACTCTTTTTTGTTGTTGTTGTCTGGTTGGCGAATGTTTATGGCATTTGCTGAAAATGTGTATTTGTGAAAATAAATGCATTTGTAATGGTTTTAACGTCAACGCCATTTCGCCAATTGTAGGGCAAACAGTGAATAGGATTTTAATGGAGGGACATGGTCTTATGCAGAGGTGTCAAAAAACCTGTCACAGTCAGGAGAAAAACAGGGAGGGTTGTGTGTGCGGGACTAATGCAGTTTTTCAATTTTGTAAGTGTCACCTGGGACTGAATTTCTACACCTGGAAACTTTAGAAACTTGTGAAATCACTGCCTCCTGAATGGTTTAGTGGATGTTGATGTTTTGAATTTGCAGAAAGAATAACCATGTGGGGTTTTAGGACTGTTTTATAAACTGGGCTTCAAACACAGTAGTACCTCACTAATCCAAATCTCTCAGGTACTAAGCACTCAGAGAAGCACTGGTATTCCAGTTTTTCAGTTTTGCTGAACTATTTTCAGTTGTATGAAAAAACAACTCCCAGCACGCGGTTAATGGAACATATACAGATTTTTCACATCATCTTATGTCTGATGTTCAGCAGTTCTGTAGGTTGGTTGATGTTGGTTGAAATGTGTTTATTGCACTAGCTGACACGTGTGACTTTGTCACTGTGACATAGGTTTCCTGTGACTCTCCTAACTCTGCCGCCCCATGGTTATTCATCATCGTGCTCTGCCAGGCAGATGATGACATCTGCTTGTTCCCAATGGACCCATAATGATCACTCCCAAACAAAAGGACAGCATATGCCGGCAAATAGCTCACTCAAGGCAGACTTATTCAAGCTATCACGACTAAATTCCTAATTGTGGTGTAAAGGTTCCTTTGGAACTGAGATTTACTGTGCTTCCTCTCAAGATTGTGTTTTCTAATGAACACGTAGGGAAAGCATGCTTGTTATTCTCACGCACAGATCTTTAAAGTAATAATATATTATTCTAATAGTTCAGAAGTTTTCACTGAATTGCCTGCAGGCATTTAAGAACCCATGAATGATGTGTGTGTGTGTGTGTGTGTGTGTGTGTGTGTGTGTGTGTGTGTGTGTGTGTGTGTGTGTGTGTGTGTGTGTGTGTGTGCTACTGCTATAAAATTCATGTATCATTTGCTTCATGCTGCACCCATAACACTTGCATGAATGAATGAAAAGCAATGGGAGGCAAATGATCTCTGGTCCTGAAAAAAAAAAAAACTCCTATCCTTTCTGCATACAGTGTATTTGCTATCAATGTCTGTGCCTCTGGCCATGACGTCTTCAATTAGTAACTTCCTATCCACATATTTTACCAATTTCCATTAAACACCATTTCTCTGGTGTACAAGTGTTGGAAGCTCTATGACTTCAGCTGGCTATAATGAGACACAGGAGATTGGTAAAAAGGTGCTCATAACCGCATATAATTATGTCTGCGTCTCCCACTCCTCTTTTCTGGAGGATTTAATGCCAGACAAAATCATGTTGTGGTCCATGTGAGGGTTTGTTGTCCCAGACTAATCATGCTTGCTGCAGTGGCTTAATTAGTGTGTTTTTCTGCAACATAGATTGGTCTTAGCATGATAACCTTGTCCTATTTTTTCTGTAGCTTTTCAGCAGCAACACAAGACCTCAAACCGTCCACCAGTGCACCACTCACCACTTTAGTCTCACATTCTTCTCCAAAATTACCATTTTTTTTCTTCTCTTATCTGGCATTCTTTACTGTTTTGTTTTGTAATTTATGAGCTCTTGCTCCAGTTAAACCCATCTCACACCTGTCAAAAAAAATGCCTTTTGTTTAACCAACTGCATGCAACACGTAGCTTTATTTTAATTAGTTGTTTTGTTCTTGATAAATATTTGCTTGTGAGGATTATTGATAGAGCCAAGCTGGATTGTCCATCAATTCTCTTTCATCCTGCTGCCACCCTCTGCCGGCGCTAGTCCTTCGGGCTCTTCCTATTTCAAAAAGACTAATGACCTTTCACTGTGCGACAGCCCAGACAGGTGTGGGGCCGATGTAAATCCACGTCAAATCAAGTCCTATTGTGGTGCATGCATTGTATGTGACTGGTCGAAAGGCTGAGAAAGAGGCTTGTCATGCTGTTCTCCACGAGGGTGTGTCTGTAGCTGGCTGTGAATTGTGCCCCCTGGCTGGTGTGCGGTGTGGGAGAGAGAGCTGGCTGGAAAGCGGCCTTTTCTCTCTCTGAGATGACCTGGTGCTATAACTCACACATACTGCCTGTTGGCAGGAGAACAATGCTGCCGTTACCACCGCGGTTTAGCCCACAGTTGACTCTTTGATCTATAAATCTTCCACGGACAAGAAGTCAAAGATTCACAAGCCACTGGAAATTTGGGGTTTATCAGGGTTTTGACATAACATGAGCAGACAGGACTCATGAGTCTCCCTGTTCTTATGAAAGGCTGTTGTGAAACTGTCCTTGTGAATCACACTGGTTTTATAAAAATGTGCAACAACTTGTTGTTGAAAGTTGTTCCTCTCTTTGTTGCTTGTAGATTAATTTTTCATAATATAAAATAAGCTACAACAACCTCTTTTACAGGCATTTCTCCCGGTCTTTGAAGAACACCTATATAAAACTTCATGTAAAAGTAACTTTTAAACAAGAGAAAACAAATAAGACAAAAGAAAAGCAAAATCTCTTCCCTGCTGTTGTGTTGGCTGGCTGGTTTAAGCAGGCATAGATAAACAATTTCTCCTACATTGTTTCACTTTACGGTTAAATTTTCTCATATCAAATTCCTCACTGATACAAATGCTCCCTGAAAATATGGCCTCTGCAAAATACACTCATATTTCAGCCCTCATAATGCTGAGCCCAGAGTCATCCAGCCTGGAAATTGCCCATGGAGAATTCTTGTTCGCCTGGATATTATATGTGCCACATCCTATCCCGGCCTTTGTGAAGACCCTCTTCCCTGAATGGCCAATTTCCCTCTTCCAGACACTGACATTTCAGCTATCAGACTGCCTTTGGTCACAGGGAAAGAAATCTAGCCCACCCCCCTCTTCAAATACTGTCAGAGGAGAATCTTTTCCTGATACCCTGATACCCCCCTACCACCATCAACACCACCTCCGCCATACACCCCATCTTCGGCGGCAACATTATGCTGTCCTTGATGTTTTATCATTAGTTTGGGAGTGTGTGGTCCCCCACTGCTGTCTTTTGATGGAGTGCAGACAGTAAAGGCATGGAGACAGCCAGCCAATTTCCCCTGCTGCGACTCTCCCACAGCAAGGGGTCGTGCTATCTTTCCCCTGCACCAGAGCCTGGCATATATTCCCCTGATGAGGAAGCTTTCAGCCCTCCTTAGTACCATTGCATACCTGAATTGCCCTCTATTTTGTCTTTCTGATTATTTTGTTTGGGGGTTAGTGACAGGTCTAATCAGTACAGTGTGGGGCGGGGGATGCTGCTCGGGGCTCTGCTGTGCTGCAGCGGGAGACCACCAGAGTGGTTTAATTTGCAGTTTGACTTAATTATTGAGAGAGACTGTGGAAAATAGCAATACCTTTCCATGATTGCCAGACATTATTATTCATAATTAATTAGAAAATGCATCAAAAAAAGGAATACAATAGCTTACCATAATGAAATATAATACAACGCCAGCACAGTGACATATTATTGTCTTTTTCTTTCTATTTTTAGCCATGCTAGTGGGCGTGGCTCTGTGGATGGCAACGTTGGTCTGTAGGTCGGTCAGTCGGTCCACCCCTTTGATCCAGACTGAAATATCTTAACAAATGTTGGATGGATGGCCATGACATTTTGTACAGACATTAATTGTTTCCAGAGGATATAGGCTAATGATTTTGGCGATCCCCTCGCTTTTCCTCTAGCCCCACTTAGAGGTTGACATGTTTGGTTTTTGGTGAAATAGCTCAACGACTATTGGGTGGATGGCCATGAAAATTGGTACAGATATCCATGGTGCCCAGAGGATAAATCCACCAACTCTGGTGATCCCATGACTTCTCCTCTAGAGCCACCAGCAGGTCAAAGTTTTCACTTATCCTGTGAAATATCTCAATGGCTACTGGATGGATTGGCACAAAAATTTGCACAGACATTCATTGTTCCCAGACGTATCATTGTAACGTTGATTTTCTGTAGTGCCACCATTAAGGTTGACATTTCCAGTTTTAAGTTGGGTATCTCGTCAACTATTTGATTGGTTGCCATGAAATTTGGCTCACACGTTCTGTCGCCCCCAGGATGAATTGTAATAATTTGGCGACCCCTTAACTTTTCATCTAGCGCCATCATCAGGTCAAATTTTGAAGTTGTCCAATACTTTGGTTTAAATACCTGCAAAATTAATGACATTCCCATCAGCTAATTACTGCTAATTAGCAAATGTTAGCATGCTAACACACTAAGTTAACATGGTGACAATGGTGAACATTATACCTGCTTTGTATGACATGTTAGCATTGTCATTGTGGGCATGTTAGCATGCTGACGTTAGCTTTTAGCTCAAAGCACCGCTGTGCTAGCACGGGCTCTTAGTCTCTTAAACATTAACTCACCACAGAAGCTAAAACATGTGCATGTTATGATTTTTACAGCACAGCTTCTCATCTTCAATGACTTTTGTCTATTTCTTTACTCTTGTCTTCCTTTATTTCTTATACATGTTCTTTATTTTTTTTACTCTTTTCATCTAGATGCTCCCACTACTAGCCCCACACCCACCACCAACCCAGTCAACACGCAAGGTACTGTATGCCCCCACTACTGTCCCTCTCAGAAAACCATGTGTGTGTCTGTGTGTGGGAGCTTGCATGCATGTGTGATCAGGTGATCGGGAGAGAAAGAACAAGGGCTTGTACTTGAGGCCAAGAGAGACTGTGGATGGCCAGTTTTAATCAGATAGTGCAACTGATAGGTGACATTGAGGACAGGCAGCACGGGGCTGTCAGAGACACCTGTCATAGCCCTTTCCAGTCACATGTTTGATCTGAGAAAATGTAGAGACTCTGCTTTGCTGTTCTGCTATCTTATCAGCATCTGCAGCTATATCTCAGCCGGCCCATCCATCATATTATAATGCCCTTTACATCTCCCCTACAAATGCCAGTCACATTTCATCTTTGCGAGGCCGAAAAAACATCAATAACTATTTTCGCAAAGACATATGAAATGAGTGAAAGGCTGTTCATTTGTGGTGTTTGTAGCAGAGCAACCTTTTGGCATCTTCTGTACACACTATTTTCTACTTTGATTAAGCTTTGTTGCAAACATTTATTTCAATATTAACCTCTTTTTTTTTTTTTTTAAATCGCTATTATTTCAAAAGCACCACTAAGGCTAGACAGATGGCGAGGCAACCTTGGGAGTTGACATTTGGATATGCCAGAATGTGACATTTCAATACAAAAAACTATCCTTAAAGAATAGATCGGTTTATCAATAGCTGCTTTAGAGATACGGCACTTTTGGCCCTTTTGTCATGACCGTTCTGCAATTCATAGAGTCATGAAAACGTGGCGTGGCAATATACACATAAAAAGTTTGAAACTCAGTGTGAGACTGCATCAAAAGCCCCAATATTCTAATGTGGCCGCTTTCAAATATTGTTCATTTACACATTTGTTTGATCAAACAATTGGCTTTTCAATAGTTTGTTGCATTATGGATTTATTTATTCAAAAACAGGGTCAATAGTCACATAAATGGCACTGTCTGTAGTTTGTGAGGTCTCCTGTGTTTTAAAAAAAAAAAAAATCTGTTTACTATGACAGAGCACTTTTCCGTTGCATGTTTGACATTTATGCTTCAGACTTTTTCCTCTCTCATATGAAGTTGCTGCATGGATACAGCCTCACTTCAGCTCTCTGACTCTCTCAGGGTGTGACTCAGTCAAACAGGAAGTTGCTTTTGCAGTAGTGTGCATTACTCTGCATTTTTTTTCCCTCCCTAAGCTCCTCTCCTTGGAGTTACACTGATGCAGCCGTCTCCGTGTTTTCTGCTGTGGCATTCCAGTAATTTCCAAAAGACACACTTGAAAGAGGATTTACCGTGATTTATGCAGTAAATGCTGGGAGGATGTAATTGAGCTTTCTTGCAGTTCACTACTCTTCTAAATACCCTGTCACAGGGGCAATGGTAAGCTGGCTTGCGGTAGATTGCTTTGCACTACCTTAATCAGCATAACAGCACAGTATAGCATTTTCCTCTTGCCAATAAGGAAGTATACAGCACGATTTCTTATTCATTCATTACAACCAGAGTGTGAATTGGCACGGCCACTGCCACTACCAGCTAGCTGTGATCCTAATTTTAAAAAGTCCAATCCCTACATTTTTGGATGTTTCAGTTATTGCCACATATGTAAAAATCATCACTGAACATGCAAACTTTTTTATTCTTCTGTAGTATAAAACAAAACATGCAAGGGAGTTTCTGAATCATGTTACTCTCCATGTTTTGTGGTTCATAATAGATGCAAAAATTGGATT
Source organism: Macquaria australasica (assembly GCA_005408345.1). Lineage (NCBI taxonomy): Eukaryota > Metazoa > Chordata > Actinopteri > Centrarchiformes > Percichthyidae > Macquaria > Macquaria australasica. The sequence goes on from SEMN01000236.1 coordinate 405,183, forward strand.
TAATTTCCAAAATGCCATGATTTCACTTGCTAGATTTTCTTCTCTCTGTTAAGATGTTTTTTTTCCTTCTTGTTGTAACCTTGCAAGCCGAAGCGTCAGTTCAAAGCCTAAATATGGTTTTTGTGCAGTGGGGGAGCAAATGCCACGTTAAAGCACAGAATCTCACAGTTGTTTGTCTTGTCTATGCCGTTTCATGTTCAGAAAGTTTCACAAGAGTTCATACTGTCAGGTCTTTCAGTGTCTTAAAAGATGCAGAGAGTGTCTGTGTCTGTGTGTGTGTGTGTGTGTGTGTGTGTGTGTGTGTGTGTGTGTGTGTGTGGACCTCATGGGAGAGATACGGCAACCTTTCATAGGAACATTTCTCTTGTGTTTGAAGGTTTTCACACCTTGTTTCTCTCCATGTGTTTTTATTGCATATTTACACTAAAACCAAAAGCATTTTTTTTCAGTTGACGTCTTGCATCAAGTTGACAGACATGTGTGACTTCCTTTCTCACTGATACAAATACTTGATTCAGACATATCAGCATGAACTCAGTCGTATGCAGGTGTTTCTTAAAAATTAATCTTGAATATTAGTATGAATGAAGCAGAATATTCAAGATGGACTGTAGATCGTTACAGCATCACAAAAAAATAAAAAATAAATAGTACTCCACTAGTTCTTTGTCAGTGGTTATATTTGGTTTGGAAAGAGGGTAGAATTTACCCAGAATCCCCAGCTCTGAAGGAATAAAGGGAGTCTGTGGTGGTAATGCTCCAGCTCGTCAGATGCTCAGAGATGATCCAAGGCAGGGACATCATATCCCGGCTAAGCCTTCGGTAACCCCCCTCTCCCCCAGCTTGTCGAGAGAAGCCAGAGGAAAGACACGGAACAAGGAATTATGTTGTAGACTTGATTAAAAAGACCCTATGTTTCTGCAGATCTGCAGTCCGGGGTAAATTTTTGTTTAGCATGCTACAGTAGGACCTCCGCCGAATGGTCTAAAGGAATATAAAAACTCAGGAACTAAATATTAAAGAGGCTTTGGGGTGTGATGAGTTAAGGGGGTTTTCTGAGGTCAACAGCCTTCTGTTTTATGGATAGTGCAAGCAGTAAATTAACTGCCAATAAGAGCTTTGCAAGCAAACATTACACTATACATGAGCCTGAGTCTGGCTTCTATACTGCACCCTTTAGACTTGATAATACTACTAACCATAATATAGTTTTTATTGCTTGCTTGGCTAAGCCGTCAGGGATTTGTAGGTCCTTATGACTTTAACATGCGGTGTACAGAATACATACATGACTTTAGGGTTATTCCCTTTTCCCTTGTCTTTGTTCTAACAAACACATGGCTTTTGTTTTTTCCCAAGTGAGTAAATCATGTGATTTAATGCCGGATGTTATTTTAGGAATCCATTTCTGGCAGGTTTTCATACATGTTTTGCTGTTTCCTCCCTCAGCACTGGTACATGTTAGGTACTGGCAGGTTTCCACTGCTGTTTCGTCTTGGGATTCAAACCTTAACTCCATGCACACTATTGACTTCAACAAAGACTGTTATGAGTGGATTTAGTATTCAACATAATTAGCCATTAAACATTTACCAGTGTTGTTTTAAGTCTCTCATGTATAATTTCTCTTTGAAGTATTTCATTGGAAAAATTAAACAATCATTTAGAAATGGTAATTAGTTTTTTCCCCCTCACATTTGTTTACTCTGATTCCCAGTTGAAATTTTTAGTTTTTCTGACCTGCAGGTTTTTTTTTCTTTCCTTTAAACAGTTATTAAAGAAAGAAAATATTGTAATGGTCCATTTTAATTGGTCTCCAGGGAATATGTTAGTAATGCCAGCCCACCCCGAAGTTAAAAGAGTGTTTCACTGTAGTAATATTGTTGTTTTGTTTTTTCATGGAGCAATTGTAAATGACTATGAGAGCTCTACTTAGCACATTAGGGTTTGGAGATTGAATGTTATGTGCCAAGGAACTCACATTGTGTCCTCATTTTCGGCTGATAAGGTGTACTTTAGTGGCACGTAACTTCGGGCAACATTGGGAGGAGAGCAGCGATTTCTATTATTCTTTCAACCTTTTCCCTTGCCTTGATCTCCACTGGAGGGGAAAAGACGTTGAAGGGGAAGTATGAAGTGGAGACGGGTGCTACCGGCTTTTGTGCGGAGAATTTTGCCAATCTCAAAAGATACAATAAACTGTCATCGAGGAGTTCAAGTTCACTGTCACAATTTCCATTCATTTGCCATTTTATTAGTTGTAGCCAGACCTTCACTTGTATTTCAGCAACCCCGTTAAATGTCACAGCTGTATTTGTACATCTTCAAATCATTGTTTGGGTTATTACAAAGGACTCGGGGAATCTATTTAGCGGCCGAACGGTGGCATTGGAATTCAGCTGAGGACTATATTGTGCTCTGTTGAGGGTCTGCTACAACAGCAATACGAAAAGTGATTTGGCAGAGATTGCCCATGTATGCTCATCTCATTACGTTCAGCAACAAATACAAAAGCCACGGATGTTAGCAGTTCAATGCTGCAAAATGACTATTGGCGGTCCTTAAGTTGATTCTGCAGCAATGCCCCATTGTCCTGCCACTGTCCAGGAAAGGGTTACCCTAAGAGTCTATTCAGTGCAAGTGAAGGCTTTGCTCTTTCAATGCGAGAGTCATTGTTTCAATTATATCCATGTAATTACATCTATAAATTGTAATGTGTTTTTGTGTGTGTGTGTGTGTGTGTGTGTGTGGGTTAGCGCGCACGTGTGTGTGTGATATGCCTCGTTATGTGAGCAGAAAACTATTGAAAGATAAAAAAAGGACGGGAAAACTGAAATTATGTTCCATGTAATCAACCTGGTGACAAGCTCGCAGCTCTGATCTCCACGCTGACAGATGCTCTGCTGCTGACCAGAGCGACAATTAGTCATTCCAGTACAGAGACGGAAAGGTGCGGCTGTAAAGCATGTGGCGCTGGGAGTTCAGCAGAGCAGATTTCAGCGCCGCACAGACACAGGCATCAGTTGCAAATCCTCTTTATTCCCCCATAAATCCCCACGGCTGTGCACATCCTGTCAGGACGCCGGTGTGGGCATGTCAGCACTCCCAGATCGAGCCGTACGCAGAGCTGTGCTGGCGGTATGGACACCAGCCACATTACAGACATAATCAAATTCTACTTATTTCAAGTGTGAGGCCACAAAGGCTGCTGTAATAACACTGTCTGCCATTTGCAGGTTTTATATTCTAAGCACCGTGTAGAATTATGAATGCATATATATATATTGAACATGGACGGCCTGAGGGAATCACACTCTTGATCCTGGATGTGAGCACTGAATGACAAACTAATCTACACAGGGAGAGAGGGAGCAATGATAGTAATTACAATAAGACACTTTATAAAGAAAATCTCTTCTTGTTGAGGTCATCAGAGATCAGGGTCAGATACAGATCACCACTCCTGGAGCCGAAACCTCCCTTCTCACTCTGTTACCCAAAGGCAGTAAGTGGACAAAATAACATGAACACCTGTTACAAAATCGCAACAGCCCGTGGAGGTGTCGATCCAACTGCACCTTGTAACCTGAGAGTTTGTGCTGTTGTCGTTGTGATCCTATCATACGATGTTCCCGTTATTTTGCCCACTTTGTGAGTAAAATAACATCTTACAGGAAGATAAAATACTACATAAAACACTCCAGTATTTATGATAAAGTTGGGGGACTCACAGGTGACAGATATAGGGAACACACTGAACCGCAAGTGGTCCCAGTGGTCAGTGTGTTTGAATGTTACAGCACTTTGGATATAAGCACTATATACAGTAGATGCAGCCTATATGGATTTTTGACATGATATACTTACCACAACATCCACTAACTCATGGCCTTCTTCAGCGAATGGAGTTTGCTCAGTTGTTGTGGAGACGAGTTAGTTGTTGTCATGTGACCTAGGTATAGAATTTAAGTCACGTGATAAATAAGAAAATGGTCATAATCGATGCAGCAGAGACATATCCTGACTTTTAGTCCAAAAACACTGGATCCTACATTTCCAATAATACAACCAATATCATCTCTTTGTTAGACCCTCCCTATCTTGACAGGGAGCATCTTTCAAGCTCTAAATTAAAAATTTGTAAAGCTGAGATAACCCTAATAACATCGTCAGGGGTTGTTTTTTTCAGACTTAATAAAAATCTTGCTTCAGAGCCACAGGATACAATATATAATTGTTTTCAAAGGCTGAGCAGTACATCTCCTGACTAGTGACCTTTATGTTTAAAATCATCTTACAATTCCTCTGTATTGCATTGCATTATGTAACATGTCTCATAATCTCCTTACAATATTAATGCAGACTGCAGCAACACCACAAAATGAATGAAAATGAGCACAACAGTAATATTTATTGAATTTGAAATCATGCTTTTGCGGCCCTCCCCTGTAATAAATACAGAGCTGACAAAAAGGAAACTCGTGTTCAGTAGTGTACTTAATATAGGCAACATGATATGCAACCAACCATAACAGTTGATACTGTAGGTGTTATGGGGTTTTTAGTTCTCTTTGACATTTCTGTGATAAAGTCTCTGTGCTTACTCGGGGCGAATTTTTCTACCTGTTAAATAAAACTCTCCCTCGCTGTGCAGAGGCGGCCGAGACCCTGCATGTTTCCTTGCGGATGTGTCAAGCGGAAGACAGCGGGGAGCAAGGTGAGGGCAGGAAGGTGTGGGAGGTGGGGGGGGGACTATGCACAGGCCATTTAGTGGGTGAATGTTCATTAGCATGGAGCATGGGCCGTTCCCTCTCCTCTGGGAATGAGCTGTGCTATCTGACATCTACGATACAGTAAACAAACGGCGCCTTGCACATCCCTGCTTCACACACACCGACGCACAGCAACGGCTTGCTCCGTGAAGATGAGTCCATTTTAAGAGAGCGCTCAACTGAAACAAAACTTTACTCATTAATTAGTTTCATTGCAGTTCCACTTCCAAGATGTCCTCGTGCTGACTGAATGCAGCTTAGAGAAGGTATTGTTTTTAGGGTTGAGATGTGAATGTGTCACTTGTCTTGGACCCCTTGACTCGACTTATTACGCCCTCACAGTGCTGAGAAACCCTGCACTCTCCGCACGTCTTTTATCAGAATCATTCAAGTTCAGAGCATGACTAGTGAGATTGATGGAAAATTGAGCTGCTCTCTCATGCAGCAAAGAACAGTGCAGCCATTCCCTCGCCTGCCACTCCTCCATCAGTCCAAATGTGCACAGATATAGACTATTGATAAACGCCTCTGAACTATTCTGAGACTGGAAATTTAAAGGCTTCAAATTTTGCCTTGTTCTTCTGTGGTCCACGGATAAATCTGGCTAAATGCTAGACAGTGATACTCTCTGACACCTGAGGCAGCCACGTATTTCTCTGCACGGGGACACCGGGCGCCAATTTATCTCCAGACTTGTGTCTATTTCTGATGATTGAGCTCTATAACTTCCAGAAATGGCCTCTTAAATCAAAATGCATTTTACAGTGTGTGAACTCGCGCTGAAATTGCCGACAGTGTCTACTGTTTCATGGTGAAATAACTGTCTTAAAACATTTTTCAACATTGCTCACTCAAGGGGCTCGGGCAGCCATTTCAGCTATATAAGGCACTGAAAACGGTCATACAACGAGCTGAGTTCAACAGTATAACATCACAAATGTATGGTTTATAACTTGGAGACACATCATGACATTATATTATGGCAAATATGCTTATTCTCTTTCTTGCCAAGAGTTGGATGAGAAGATCAAAACCACTCTCATGTCTGTACGGTAAATATGACGCTACAGACCCCAGCTGGCTAGCTTAGCTTAGCACAAAGACTGGAAACAAGGAAGTCACTGCGCCTGGCCAAGAAATAGTCTGGATTACACAAACAAGATATAATATGTTAATTAGTGCTGAGACAGAGCCAGGCTAGCTGTTTCCCCCTGTTTCCAGTCTTTATGCTAAGCTAAGCTAACTCGGCTGCTGGCTATAGCTCCATATTCACCGTGCAGACACAAGAGTGGTATTGATCTTCTCATTTAGCTCTCGGCTATTCCTTTAAATGTAATACGTGAACAGATTTTCTAGATTTAAATGGGTTCTGAATTTAAATTGTTTCATGGACAATGGGATGAGAACAGTGTACATAAAGCTGGAGAGGAAATCAGTGAGGAAAAATGTAACAAATTAAGCATTTTAGTTAGTGAAAAGCCTCATTCTGGGCTTTATAAAGCTGAATTATTGGCAGTGGTTTGCAGGATTTGTCAGTAAGTAAGAACTACATGGTTTAATAGCCTATTTGTGGGATGTTTATTTCCAAATTGTGAACCATTTACCATCCTCTGTGGACCAACTTCTGCCATTGTATCATCTCATTTTTATTGGTAAACAGCATAAGCTGGCATTATGCTAGAGGAAACACTTGCAGCCTTTGCAAGTGTTTCCTCTGAGGTTAGTTCATGCTAAAATGCTATGAGGGAAAACAAACCAATTTAGTTTATTTTGGCAGCCTAATGATTTAATGGCCATAAGTTCCAGTGTGGTCCACGTCTGTCTGAAAGTATTAGCTTTGTGACTGGCTGAGAGGGTTTACTGATCATGAAATTATTTACGGTTATTGTCCTGTTTTCAGACTCCAGAGCCGGCGAGGGGGCACCGCCGAAAATTGACCATGCTGTCATCGGAGGGGTGGTTGCTGTGGTGATGTTTGCCATCCTCTGTGCACTCATTGTTCTTGGTCGATACTTTGCCAGACACAAAGGTAAAGCACTGGCAGTGCAATCATATTTGATCATGAACACATCTTAAGAGTTCAAGTGTTTTTTGCTGCAAGTGGAGTGGGATAGGATTGAAGAGGTGGAGGAGGTGCGTGGCTAATTTGTCTGCACTCTTTCACAGGAACTTACTTCACACATGAAGCCAAAGGGGCGGACGATGCAGCCGATGCGGACACGGCCATCATCAACGCGGAGGGGGGACACAACAACACAGACGAGAAGAAGGAGTACTATATCTAAACTGGACAGGCCAGGAGAGACGGGTGGGGATGCTGGTGGTGGTGGTGGCAGTGCTGTAGGAGCATTATGTCTAACTCTGATTGGTTACGAGAAGGCTTTAGGGCGGGGAGGGCGTGATTTAAAGAGGAAGAGAATAAAGTGGAAATTAGGACTGGCATGGCCAAGTGGTAAGAAGAGGCGTTGCAGAGTCTCCTATCCGACCCTTCCTGGACTGCCGGGGCCTATTCTGTACAGTTCAATTATTTTACAGACAATTTTGTGCCTTGTTCTATTTCTTTTGTTTATTTTGTTGTTTTTTCCCCCCTTCACATGCTTGTTGGATTGGATTCCCCCCCCCCCCCCATTTACTCCACCTGATCCTTTGTTGCTTTTGACTTTCGGAGGAGATTAAATGGGCCTGGTGTTTGTCTATGTGTGCTGCAGCTAGCTTTTAGCTCATGTACCCAGATCTGAGGTTGTTTTTTTTGTTTGTTTTTTTGAGTAATCTCCAGAGTACAGTAACTGGAACACAGTGTCAACACATTTCTCTCTGCCGGGTCAAAGTCCAACAGTCCCTGCAAATCCTCCCCGACACATTTCAGTGCAGATTTCACTCACCCCCTTCAAGGTCAGGTTCACTGTGTTGATTGCTAATGTAACAGTTGTGAGTAATTATGCTCATCATAGAATGTATTTGTTCCTGAAAGTCAAGTAGGAGTGCCGTTAAGTATCATTTCACACCAAGTACAACTGGTCCCTTGTTGGTGTCAAGAAAACATCGGACGATTAGTAGATGTGAGGTCAGTTTAGTATTTGATTAGGGTGCTGTGGAGTCCAGTGTAAGACATCCTGACCGCTGTAATGTGCCATGATATAGAGTTAAAGTTTCCATAGAGGAAATCAGAACCGCTTCTTCTTTTTAAAAACTCTATATCAGGTTTTTCTTCTGATTGAGAGAACAACAGTAAATCAACAATAGCAGATAACATTTACCGTCATCTGCTTTCTTTCTTTCTTTCTTTTTTTTTTTTTTTTTGTTGTCATTAGCTGAACGTCTGGTTCTGAGAAAAATCTTAAAATCTTAAAAAGGAATAGTTCGACATTTTAGGATGTATGCTTATTCACTTTCTTGGTCAGAGTTAGATGGGAAGATCGATACCAACCTCGTGTCTGTACGGTAAATGTGAAGCTACAGCCAGCCACCGGTTAGCTTAGCTTAGCATAAAGACTGGAAACGGGGAAACAGCTAGCTTGGCTCTGTCCAAAGGTAAAATAAACTACCAACACCCCATATAAAACTACAAGTGTCATTTTTACACTTTGGTTTTTGTAAACGAGATAAAACATGTTAATGAGTGAGCTTTAGAGGCACTCGTTGGTGGATTAGTTACCTTTGGACAGAGCCAGGCTAGCTGTTTCTCCCTGTTTCCAGTCTTTGTGCTAAGCTAAGCTAACCGGCTGCTGGCTGTAGATTCACATTTAGCGTACAGGCATGAGAGTGGTATTGATCTTCTCATTTAACTCTTGGCAAGAAAGCAAATAAACATATTTCCCAAAATGTCAAACAACTCCTTTAAAAACATCACCTGTATCTAGAATTATTTTAATATCTATTTTTGTCAGAACTAAATTTTTATCATCCACAGGATGGATGGACCAAAAACATGGCAGAAAATGTGGCTCTAATAAGTACAAAGTCAAAAGGCCTGTCTGTTGGTTTTAGGGTCAGACTTTACTTCGAGTATACTGTATATACCCTGTAGTACAAAAGAGTGACTGGTCCTGCTGCATTGATCATAAAATCTAATTAAAATGTATTTGTTAGATATTGGTGCAGCCTGCTGTGTGCGCTTTTGGTTTAAACATGAAATTCCTCACACTTTCATACCACCCACATGGTCGACCCTGGTCCAAATATAATAATTATGCGAGTGTGGATACATTCAGTGAATATTACGTGTATACAGCTAAGGCTGAAAGTTCACTGTGCAGAGTGCTCCTCTCTAAATAATTGATATTTTAACTGATAATACAGTACATTGACCATGTAACTGAAAATGTTACAAGGACATTGGTTTATTTTTTCTCTCCAAGGTTTTATCTTTTCCTTTAATTGTACTGTGTTAAAGGGAAGAAACAATATTACACTTTCAATGGCAAAGTTTCCTTTCAGTGATGTATAAGGTATCAAGGTATGTCAGTGTGAATACTCATAGGTAGTTAAAGAAAAATACATTTTGACTGCTTATTTCCTGGCTTAGAAATCCTTGCTACACATACTTGTTTGCCCTTGCCCATACACAAGTAAAAAGACATTCAATCACTGCAAACATGAATCAGTTATATTTCCTTGCTGTCTGTAAAGACATTTTACCTTTGGGCTGTCTTTGATAACTTGTAAGGGCTCTCGGCCTTACAAGTTATCAAAGATTTGCGTACAGCTTTAGACTTGGTTTGGGAAAAGATCATTTTCTTACTGTCATCCTGCAGCCTCAACCTTCACAGAGGAGCCGACTACTGTTACAAATTTATTTTCTTTCCCACCAACACAAATCAGAAGATCCTATACGCGCAGACAGAGACGCAGTGTGCACACCACGCATGCTATATGCCTCTCACTCTGTCACAGCTAGAACAGTAAAAGCTGTTTGGTAATTAGTGAGTGATTTCATTGTATTGCCTGAATAAGAAAAAGAAATCTGTAAATGTATAATGAAAAAGGATAACCACTGCCTTAAACCCACCTCTTGATACTTATCATTATAAAGGAAAAGACTGAAGGACTTAATTTAGTGCCTTCTTTGATTTTGAGGCATATGGTTAGTATCGTACAGTATCCTCATGTACACTCATGTACACATGTACACAGTTTATCTTGTATATTTCTGTCCTTTCTAACTTACAGGGCCAACACTCATCCACGTTGTCTGTATTCACGAATCGTACACGGGCATCACGATTACAACCTGGAGCATAAAAAAGCTGGGGGGAAGGAAAAAATGTATTTCTTTGTTTAGCAGGGTGGTGTGGGAGCTTCCACTGACTAGAATGTCGTATGCCAGGATGTCGTATTTATTGTCTTAATTAGTGATCGTGAAACAATTTCAATTTGGTCATAATTATTTTCTCTGCTTCACTTCATTTGTTATTTATTTGGATATCTTCAAGGACAAGGCTCACTAGTAGTATCAGAGAGGAATACAGTACTAAAAGCTATAATAAGCTACAATAAAAATAAAAAAATTTTCTGGATTTTAGAGTGTTGGTGTCATGGAAACAGTTACGTGCATGACAATTTCTATTTTGAGGTTTGATATTTGTCTTAAATGGTTATAAAGTGACTGCTACTTTTAATCGCCGAACATAAAAAGATGGTCAGAAGCATTATTCTAATCCAGTTTTTGGTTTGTTTTAAAGACTTGATATTTAGTATGTTTGTTTTCACTCTCTCAGGTTCATGAGTGTTAATAGTGTTTTTTTGCATCTCAGGTAGAATGCAAATTTAAGGCCCCAAGTATATACTGTAGTACCACAGCTATTCAAGAAGTGAAGAAATCACAAGGTGTACATGTTTTTCTCATTTGTACATGTTTATGTGTTCTTAATATGGTGCACTGTTACAGTAAACGTTAAATATTATTTTGCATAGACCTAGTTCACAAAGACAGAAAACTAGATTTGTTAAGCAGATGAAAATTATGTACAGTCAGTGTCAACAAAATCACGATGGTGTTCATGAAACTTCTTCTTCTTCTTCTTCTTCCACCGTAACACTTTGCTTAGACAGTATCGGTTATTTAGTAATTATAGGATGTGACCACAGACAGTCAATCAAGCATCTGTTTGCATTCAGTCGATTCATGCATAACTTTTCATACAAGAAAAGATGGTGTATTTACTGTGACATGACGTTTTATGAATGATCTGTAACATGTCTTGGATATTTGGATGAAACTCATGTTTAAAGCCTGGAGAGGGAGAGAGGGAGGGGGGTAGGGAGGGAGGCAGGGAGGGTAGGTAGGGAGAGGGGGGTTTGGTTGTTTTAATTGCCCCAAAATGGCTGTTTTTTTTGTTGTTGAATCTTAAATTTCTCTCTGTACCCAGGTGACATTTTTCTTTTGCATAGTGAAGAGGATGTTTCTCATATGACCATGCATATTTTGTATTGGTTCACACCAACATTTTTACAAAAAGAAAAAAAAAATCAGAAGAGTACTTGTCTTAATAAAAAGATATCAATGTTTAAAGTGCCGTGCTGTTGTGACTTGATCAAAAAAAACAAAAAAAAAACAAAAATAAACATGGTCTCACTTTGTAGTCCTGTCCTGCTCGGAGACAGCAGGAGGAAAGAATTCATTAACTAGCATTTGTTGTCATATTCACTCCTGCCTGTGTAACGGGCTGAATACATTAGCTGGATTGAACCTGTTCACTTCATCCTGAGCTGCTGATACTTGTCAAACTCCCCAAAGAAGAAAGATCATGAGTTGAGGCAAAAATACTGTACCGACGTAGATTCGATGTGAACAGCAGCAGCAGCAGCAGCAGCAGCAGCGGCAATCTGAGCTCCCATCAGTGACTGACACATGCACTGTGGTACAGATAGAGGCGAGGAACGTTTTAAATGACACGATGACTGACACTGACAGGCTTCGGGGCCCGTTAAGGTTTCCGGTTGAACACGTGGATGTTAGTGATTTGACAAATTGATAGGCATTTCGAGGGGAACAAGACCTAGTTCATAACCATAAGCATTTCTGTCATCATAATTCTGTCAGTGGCACCATTTCCCATTAGTTTAAGTGATCCATCCCAAGTAAAGGTCAATAACATTATTCAAACTTTAATGGGAATAGTTTAACCTTAGAAACCGGCCACTTTTCTCCCTTGCTCATACAATCATTGAAATATAATGCTTCCCTCAAGGAACATTAAATACCTGTGCCTATTGATTTTTTTTCCCATAACAAATAATGGGATTTTCTCTATATTTATTCATTTTTTCGAGGTTAAACTCTTCAAATGAAACCATGTGAATAAAAAGCAGGTACTAGCTTTTGCTGCTCGGCTGTTACCAGCTGTCAGCGCACCATGAATGCATGAATGTAGAAGGGTGATGTTTCAGTTAGATGCTACTAATCCCATTTAAATGTTCAATTTTAATTTGGAATGACATGTTTAAGTGTAATTAGCACAATGGGGAAATTGAGAGTGAACGAATGTCTGAGCATGGCTTGTTTAGTTGACTAATTGATTGATTGAGATTGATGGTATGTAGCACTTGGCTTGGCTGAGGTATAATTAAATGATGTGGGAATAAATAGTGGGTGAACAAAGGCAAACGCAACAGGCTCTGTCTGCACACTTATCTCCTTCTACGTTGCACCTGTTTAGCACAAATACTCAAGGACTTGCATAATTCTTATTTACTTATTTATTGGCTGATTCAGTTGTTAACAAGAGGACAAATCCCTCTAGTATGTCGCTTTTTAAACTACATTTTTATTCCTTACATAGAACAGCTCAAGGGCTTTTCGTACCCCTATTTATTTAGACCATTTTATACATAAGATAAAAAATCCACCTCTACCTGAAATTAAAAATGCTAAACAGCTTACAGAGGAATGGTTTATACAGTATTTCACAATTGCATTGGCTCAATTTTCACAAGGGAGTTTCAACAACATTTTTATCAAATGAGGTGACACATCATGCAGAGCATCACATCGTATATGTTTATCACTGAATTTTAATCATTGCTGCATTTCCAAAAAAAAAAGGTCACTACTACAGCAAATACTGCTGTCAAACAGTTATTTTTCTCTCGGATGTACCCCCACAGCTCAAGTACCCCTTTACTGACAGTGTGTCACTGTGTTCATTTGAACTGATTTTAAACTATCATTTACACAAATTTACTATTGATTACATAAAAGTGGATATTGTTACAATAAGGTTTTCATTCAATTGAGCTTGAATTGAGTTTGCGTTTGCTCTTCTACAACAAGCTGGATCTATCAACCATTTCATCCATTACCTAAAGGTATTTCACCATTCATCTATTACCTTTAGCTAATCATCTGAACCATTTATCCTGTTTAGACTTCTCTGCTTCACAAACTCTCAATTGCAACAGGTAGTGTTAGGTGTTACAGCTAACTCAATATGTGGATATATATAAATATTTTTAATCAAAGTTTCTGTTTTTTCCAAATGAGTTTAGCTACACTTCACAATACTTCTTTGTACATCCTGGCAACTGCAAAAGTAGGAAGTTAGGAAGCACTGAGAAATTGCTTTCATTTTATTTACATAATGAATATGCTCTAATACTGTAAATATAGATGATGCAGTCTAGTGTACATTTATACAGAGCAAAATGATGAGTGTGATTGTATTTCACTGCATCAGTTTACTATTTCTGTTCTGTATCAGCCACAAAGTGTTTTTATTCAAGTCACCTTATATATACCAATATATGGGGGGGGATGCCGAGTCATTTTCCATGAAAGAGATGAGCTAGTTGTTTCAAACAATGATGAAGGACAAGCACCTGAAGCCTGCGATAACCACAACACAATTATCTCCGACTGCTACAGTATGACCCAGAGAAATCTGCATTAATTAAAGCACACACAACCAGCCTGTTAATCCTGTATGAAAGTGTCAGGGAGAAGAGACGTGTGTTTGTGAGGTGATTAACTCCAAACCTGAAAGATGCTGTGAACAGCACTATAGGCTCTAATGTCAGCGATGTTGCTGCTTGATGTTTAATACTCTGATACTTAATCAGAGATTGATGTTTACCAGAGGGAGGAAATGTGCTGGATGTTGATGTGGAAGTTTTAGGTGTGATTAATTAGAAAAAGCTATGAAAAAAATAAAAATATGTTCATCTTACCCTTCTCTCACCAAAAAAGAAAAGAAAAAGGTTAAGTGTTTCAGACAGGAAATCTGTAATTATCTGCTGAGCCTGAGCTTCAAGCAGCATCCTCTGAAGTTCCCTCAACCAAATCTCAAGGTGACTCCTTTCTGCAGAAGCAAAAAGAGAAGTTTTCTTTTGCCAAATTTACATTGATGTTCCGCTTCATAGCCACCACCCAGATTCAATAAGCAAGGCAAACATTTCCCAATCTTCTCCTCTTATCTTTTTTTCTGCTACGTCTGCATGTAATCTTTCTATCATATTTAGTATTGTTGATGCATAATTAATTTTCATTTAAAGTAGATTTTTAATTTGAAACACTTAGATAGCTGTTCGTGATTATCTTTTTGAGATAGCCGTGAAAATGCTATTGTTGCATTACAAGTTTATTTAGTCATCCTGCTTCCTTCTGATACACTGCAACGCCTCAATGGATGTTTTTTCCACTTATGTTTTGTGAGTGTGTTTCTGTTGTCTGCATATGAAAGTGTTCTATTTTTGTGGGGCAGCCTGTTACAGTCTTAAAAAAATGTCTGTACACAGCCTTGAAGTCAGTTACAGGGAGCCTTAGTGAGTCGGTGAGTTGCTGCAGGAACATTGCCACCTCAATAATTTATCACTCCGAGTCTATTTTCACTTATTAAATTAATCAGTTAGGTAATTAAAAGTTACATGTTTTAATTAAATTGGCATTGAATTCAAACACAGGGAAAGAAAGGCATCATGGGAAGAAGTTCATCAGCTTAAATGAGCTTGAACTTAATTTCAATTCCATTCGGGGAGATGTGGATAAGTTAAAAAAGAAAATTATCTGTTTCGTGCGCTGTCACTCTCTTTTGAAATTGAAAGAGTTGCAGATAGTAACACAATGCACTGCCTCAGAGAGAGCAGCGACATAAATAGTACATTAATTTAAAGAAGAATAAGTTCAACCATATACTGATTATTAATAATTCTCACAGATCTTACATAAAACCTAAAAAACACTTTGTGCTCTTTGATTAGAGGGTGATATATAAACAAAATGTATTCTTGTTTCGTCTTCAACTCTTGTCCATTTGTACTAAGGAGCTACTTTAATAATAATAATACTAATCTTGAATTATAAATACATTAAAATATGTGATTTAAACGGTAGCTTAACCACATGAAGTCATGTGAATTCCACTAGAGTCAGACGCTACTCTGCTAAGCTAGGCTGTTAGATTTTAGCTAGTTAGCTTTTAGCAGTAGTGTTGTTACTTTTTACCAGTATTATCCAAGATTTAGATACCAGGTTGTTTATGTGGTATAACAAACTCAATTACTAAGTTGTTGGAGCATCAAAATAGATTATTCAGTTCCAGGAAACAGGAAAAAGTGGATAAATAAGGTTTAGCTTAAGTCTATCTCACCAGCTAGCCTTAACTAGCTGGAGTGCAGTCACTTCCCATGGGAATTAAAGCTTCCGCCTCTCTCTGCTGCCTCGTGTCACTCCGCTAAGCCCCTCCCACCAAACCCACAACTTCGACCGGCAGCAGAAGGAGTCGGTTCCCCGGTGAAACCGTATCCCTGGTAGGGCTCGCTGTCCACGGCGTGAGCCTCACCGAGACCGCGGTCCCTCCCGCCGTGACTTGTCTTCTCAAAGACGCCACTCCAGCGCTTCGCGGCCGCAGAGCAGAGCACCCCAGGCTTCAGAGGCAGCTGCAACGCCGTCCAGCAGCGGGAAGAGAGGCTAGTACACCGCACACACACACCACTGTCCCCCGTCAAAAGTTATTCCCCACTGTTTGTCATATCATGCCTCTTTGCCACTCGTCGTTACGAGCGCCATGGCATCGAACATAATGAGCCTGAAGCTCCGTGTTGTTTTGTACTAAACACCGCTGTAGGCAAAGGAGGTGTTGGAAATTTATCACAAGTTTCAGGATTTTTGGCAGGATTTTCCTCCACTGAATCAGGTTTTCACCGTCTGAAGGGACGTGTACACACATCTGCTCTTGTAGCTTAGCCAATACGAACACACCGTCTCTCTGAAATAACCTGTGATTGGCTAAAGTCTACCGTCACGGGCTAGATTTTCTGAAGCCTGAAAACAGAGGCAAGAGGGGGGGCTGAAGTAGAGGTCTGCTCTCAGGCCACTTGAATTACAATATGCTGCACGGTTAATATGGCATTTTTGCCCAATGACGCCAAAAGAAAACTGCCTACCCAACTTTTAACTGTAATTTATGCATGGAAGATAATGGGAATAAAATGGAAATATAGGGGTTATTTGCTCGGGCTGCATTTACCATGTCATTTGCAGATAGCAACAAACCTGTTGCCATATCATAAACACACATAATTGTAAACCCTTCTTTGTCAAATAGGCTACATACAATGTAAGTTAGCTAGCTAGCAAGTTAACTAGAAAGGTAGTGTGAAAATTCGAGCCGACAATGTGGGCTGTGTGCAAACTAAGGGCTTAAAGTGAACAGCCAATTTATAAAAGAAATGTTTTACAATAAAGAATGAATGGAAATAGATTCATTAAAACTCCTCAATTAGCATGCTCAATCAAGCTACATGGTAACAGCTAGCTAGCAAAAACTAGCAGAAGGTGTTAACAAGTTATAAACTGTGTACTTTGCTTTAGGCTACTATCTGCTGGTTAACTGAAATATCATAAAAAATATAAAATATATTCACTCCAGAATATAATAAAAAAAGTACCTGAAAGCATGTAGCCCTGCAGTAGTGTGGGCTGCGCATGTGATGGGAAAATGCACTGTTTTCATTCAATTAATGGGCCACGTTTTTAACCAAAACATGCCAAAAGACCGACTTTTTTATGTGTATTTTCCTCCCCAAATAGGTCCACTATTAAAAAGGTATAAATAAACTTCCCTCAGAAAATTTACCAACCCTTTGCAACCCTACCTGTGTTTTCTAGTTTTTGTGAGTTTTTCATGCTGTTTGTTTTGTGTGTGACACATTTCTGTGGTATAATATTTTTTTATGGTAAGGTAAAATGTCTAAAGTCTAGTTACTGAGTTTTGTCTTTGTAGGCCAGCACAGATTAAGAAAGATTGGATACGAAGGTTTACAGACAAATACAGAGAAATGTTTGGTATTCATTACATTTGTTCAGCTGTGCAAAGGATTCAGTTTCTGCTTGGTAAAACAATGCTGAGCAGAGCTGTTTAGTTTGCCTGTGTGGTCATCTCTACACATCTACACTGAACAGTTCAGATTGTAGCTACACATGGAGAGTGAAAGAAACCACGAGGAGACGAGGAAAGCCATCATCTAAAGCATAATTCTTGTACTATCACTGGGTATTCATTTTAAGACATGAAAGCCTGAGCCTGAGATGTAGTAAGTACCCAGTGTTAGCGCACTCTTACCATGTCATTGTGATGTGAACAAAAGAAAACTGAGCTAGTGAAACAAGAAAAATGTGTACAGAAAAGAACAAAAGAGACGAGTTAATGGAAACAAGATGGAACACACTTTTTTACAGCAGTTAATTAGTATTTTGAGGAATAGTAGTAGGACCGAGAATATTGTGTTATTCTAAGAATTCTTGAGTAATTAAAGCAAACGTGAGGATGAACAACGTCAACCTCAATTATGTTGATAATTACCTTTAAACACATCATTAGGTCCTTTACTTATATTCAGGACAGTTTGTCACTTCCTGCTCCATATGGTAAAGGTATGTTTTTCTCTATATGAAAGAAAACATAACAATAATAATAATAGCAGCTTTATTTGTCCCCTTGGGGAAATTCATTTTTTCACACACACAGGTCTGAGCACACACAGAAACCTATACACATGCAGTGAGGAGAGATGTCAGAGCGATAGGGGTTCGGTGCCTTGCTCAGGGGCACATCGGCAGTGTCCCGGAGGTCAACCGGCACCTCTCCAGCTCCATCTCCGTATCGAGTGGTCCACCCTTCGATCCCCAAGCCAAGTCCCCATGGACTAAGCTACTGGAAATTTGCTGCATTTCTGTGTGAAGTTGATCCATGTCTGCATTATTTACCTCAAATTCAGGGGTTTTCAAAGTCTGAGACTGTGGGCCTCCCCTCAGACAAATCTTGGAAGAAGGTTTCTGACTCTGGGAAAGTCGGAAAAACACTGAAATTCCCCCAAACTACTGTATCTCTGAACTATCTCTTTAACCAAATCACACACATTCAGGCTATTCTATGTGATCTCCTTTTGATAACTAATGTAATAACTAATGTAATATTTTTTTCCCTTCCATTCACTGAGGCTCCCTTGAAACTGTTTGGAGCCCCCCTGGGGAGGCCCACCTCCCGCTCCGAAAACCTCTGCTCTAATTAATAGCAAAAGAGATTTTATATTAAGGTTCGGTGAACGACTGGAGCATTAATTCAGAAGATGAAGTTTGAAGCTCACCACAAACTGTATTTTTATCATCCAAATTATGAAGACAGCATGAAACATAAACAACAGAGAGGGGAGGTAATGTAATTAATTTACTTTTACCCATATGACCTGTTACATGTGCTTGCAAAGGAGTTTAGTGGTTGGCCAGACCTTAAAAAATATTATTTTTTTAAGAAAACATCTCCACCTCCACCCTGAAGCATATTTGATTTAGTCCAATTTAAAAAGGGCATGTCAGAAAGATAAATTATATCCGAGCATGCTTTGTTTCTTGACATAGAAATTAAATTGAGGTGTTAAATGCATAAATTAAATACTTGTGAAATTACAGAAGGTGGAGCCTGAAGCAAGTGAGGCTTCCTGTTCTGGCTGGTTAAATGACTGCATGGATGTAATTACTTTTCTGCTCAGTTATTAGTTTCCTTTCTAACATATAATTTTCATACCCTGACTATCTCATGTGTGTGGTATCCTACCTGCCTGACTTTAGGGTCACTGACGAACCATAAATTAGTACAGTCCACCTGCAGCGGTGGCACAACGTTAGCAACAGTGAATCCTTTGAGTCTGCACAGCAACTGAGCATGAGCTTGTTTACTCTGGCCTCTTATCTGATAGTTACACTAAATTGCTCAGTGATCCAGATGGGAGCTTTTTTTCTCCAAATGTTTTATGGATAAAACCCACTCTCTGTAACCTGGAACCTGTTGAATTGTTTGGCTTTTGTTCCTATTGCCTCATTAGTAATGCCTTATGGTTTTAAATTTTGCAAAATTCAAAATCAGCGAACTGTGTTCAGCACGGTGGAGCCAAAATAGCCTCAAAATAACAGCTGTATCATTTACAAGTCAATGTCCCAAATGGATTCACATGGCTAAAGCCTATTCAACTGGTGGTTACCTTTTGAACCAACTGTAATGCCTTGGATAATTACATTCTGTTTCTCAGGCTATTATTCATCAGCTAAAGGTCAAGAGCATTATTTGCAACACAAACTGAGCTTTGCATTGTATGGCCCGGCACACAGTCTTCTAGTTGCTTAGTCACTTTGATATGCATGTGAATGTCAAATTAAAAAAACTGAGCCCTAATAGGCAGCCATTACTGCAAGTGAGGCGCCTTTGTGTAAACCTGAGGTCTAATCACTTATTCAATCACTAAGCATTGCATCCCTGCTCTCCTCCACTGCTCCCTCTAAAAAGCAGCTGATTTTGTATTTCAAAAACCATGGATACACTTGAATAAAATATATATTTCTGCCCCATAGCCAGGCCCTAATTGGTTATCTGAAGTACTAACAAGGTTCTCTTGGTTGCCATAATTAAATTAGAATCCATTGTCATGTTAACTAGGTAATTAAGTGAGCCATGGATGATCTTTCTTTCTCTTATCAATGGCAACACTACATCTTACAAACAAGTATTGGAAGGATACAAAATCTGAAATGTGAAGGGTGCAGCTTCTCCTAACTACACAATCAGCGAGATGTTGAAAAGATAACAGGAACGTGCCTAAAAGTAGAAACTGCCATGTACTTGTTTAGCTCTTGTGAAACTCATCTCCTAACAGTCAACACTGAGGACAATGTGGCACCGAGCCAGACTGGCAGATCAGACTTTTCCACTGTCACACTAACAAGGAAAAGCACCAAAAATGGATGCTTTAGCTTGTAATAAGCTGCGGTACTGCTTTATGTGCTCACTAAAACATCTATTTTAAGGCACAATTTCAGGCCATCACACAGTGCTATCTATACAGTGGCAGCATTTTAAAAGAAAATACTTTTTAATACATATTCACAAGAAGAAAAAAGAAAAATCAGGCCATATTTAGACTGATGTGAATTCCAAAATAAGCCCCGGGCAGGATTCATATCTTTTTTAAGGGATTTTTTTTTTTTGAAGTAGAGGCTTCTACTGCACCATTTTACTATTTAAATGTGCTCTGCACTTCACAGTCAAGATCCATCAAAGAAACAATGAGGAAGTGTACATTCATAAAGTTCCAATAATGTTTTGTAATGGAACATTACACTGTAATGAACAACCAAAAATGGTTCTTTATGGAGCCACTAAAGTGCCGTGAACCAGAGAAACACAGCTCCTGCCATGTGCTATATTACTAATAGATCTGCAGACTGCAGTCGCAGTAAGAACCATTAGGGTTTTTAAATTGTTCCTCCAGAATGTAAAGAGTCTATAATGCACAATTTTGTCCAATTCTAAAGAGTAATCTCCTCAAGTGTGTAGGGCAACTATTATCCTGCAGATCACCTGCCACTGGAGAGGTGACAGTCCTTTCACCTTGCAGCTGCTGGTGCTTTGGCACCACACGCCTCACACATCCCATCTCTGCATCTGGACAACACCAGATGTTCTTGAATAATTTCTCATACAGGTGAAAGTTCCTTCCCTTTGCAGCTGAACCTCGGCTTGCTCAACATTTCTTCCAATTCAGACACATCAAGACATGTGCACGCAATTTCTGCTCAGATATTTCTTAATTGAAAACCTTCACTGCAGCAAGGGGAGGCGAAAACCTAAAGGGAGGGACACTGGAGAGCCTTTTTTTTCTCCAATCATTTCATTTGCCCCCCGCTGAAAAATAAGACTTTAACCTGATCCTGAAAGGTAACATGTCTCAAATGCATCACAATGTCCAAAAAGCAGATGGCTGTCTAGCAGGGCAACAATTCTTTCTCTGAAATGCTGAATAATACATGCATATCTTGCTGTGATCCAGCGAATTCAATAGCCTATAGAAAAGGATTGCTCTCAACGTAAACGATTTTGCTAGAGGCCGTTCTCTTTCCTCAGGTCCCGTCTCCCATAAATAATTTGCCTTCAACCTTCACATGCATAAAAATTGCAACTTGTTGGTTATGAGAGAGAACAGTGAGGATGCACTTTGAATGCCAATGCGGCGATGAATAAACAATGGCTCACTGCTCCAGGAGCAATGCAGAGCTGCCATGAGACATTGCTTTGACTCCACAGGCTCTCTTAATGGTTTCTGCCACAGACCAAGCTTTTCAGTCAGCTGTGAATGGGAGGCTGTTTTGATCTTGGAGGGAACACTTTAATAATTTCTAACAAAGCAACAATTCCCAGGGCAATCTGGACAACCTTGGCTGATTCCTTCTGATTATCCTCCAGCCACTCAACTCACTTTAAACCATGATTGAATGGGCTTTCTATAGCAACAAGCTGATGGTATGTGAGGCCTCTTACGCGCTTTGAGAGCATGTCATCTACAGCCGAGATCACTAATATAGTCAACTGGAGGGATCGATCACAAAGAATAAATGTCTCTACATCAAATCCAAGTAATTCTCATAATAACCTTCAATGGAAATTCAAAAGCGATACAAACAGTGAAATAGTCAAGATCCTCTGCAGTGCTTTTGAACAGATATGAGGTGTCTGAGAAGCAAATCAAAGTCTGTGATCTCCCCTATATGCCATAGGAGCTTTGTCATTTCTTCAGTGCTACAGTGCCACCTGGTGCTGAGCAGAGGCCACTGTGGGACTCCAAACACTAACATAGTAGCTCCCAAGCTGGGGGTCAGGGCGCAAGATGATTAACAGGATAAGAAAGAGGGAAAAACACTTATTTTAATTGTTTTCTGACATCTCCCTAATTTTTCCTTTTTTCTTGTGGAATACCAGATTGTTTTGCTTCTTAATGCTTCCAAAAAATATTAAAATCTGGGGGAAAACCACTCACTAGCACCAGTTTGTTCCTCTCATGTATTAGCATAGATTCGGGTCATAGAAATGTGTTAGCTTCCTCAAATGTATGCTAATACATGAAAGGCACAAACTGGGGAGGTGTTATGCCTCAAATAACGTAGCTTGAGGTAGCGTTGCGTCAGTTGGGGCTGAAGACAACAAGTTTGAAAATGAAAAACAAATCTGGATGTGTGAGCTTACTAGACCTCTGTAGTCTGCTCCTCATCCCTGCTTGAAGTTAGCAGCATGGAGCTACATTAGCCGCTGCTAACACACCTGAATCTTGACCAATCGTTGGTGGTTGAGTTGCAATGTGGGTAATAGAGGTGCCAAGTTTTGACAAGGAAGAATATGTGGAATAAAAAAGAATATATCTCTGGTTCTGTTGCATCAATTTTGAACTGTGCTTTGCGAGTCTGACAATGTTATTTAAGTGCAATGCTAAATCGGTGGTTTTCTTTTAAGGGCTGATAACGCAAAAAGGTTGGGAGCTACTTCCCTAACATGTGCATCTCAAATCCTCTCCTCTAAAATATACCCATGACACAAGAGTTCAACAAATTATAATCACTGATATAATATATCTTTATTTTTTTTAAGACTCCCACTAAAATAACGCATTTAACATGTCTTAACAGAATATCCTCATCTACATGTTTGGATTGGAAATAGCATCTTTAATGAATAAAACAACATCATAATTTATGTAAAACACCACATTGTTAAAAGTTCCCTAAAAGAGGAAAGAAATGTTCATTTTTGTGACAAAACCACAATGCCATACAAAATACACTTTTTCACCTAACTGAATGAGCTAATTTGCATTTACTGTAAGTCTAGCATATTTCGCCATGGTAACTTTGACCTTAACAGAAATCATAGCACTCATTGTTATTTTAAGATTGCATTATACAATGTGTGATTAAGAAAAAGAAAAGTTAGAAACAATGAGGTTATCTTCCATTTTACCCTCCGAAAGTGCTAATTTAGAATTTAACGATGATTCAGAGCAAGCTGTTTCTTACAGAAAAAAATATATACTGTATATCAAGAGGCTTCATGTACACCACGTTAAGACAATGTGTTTCATACACAGTTATCCTCAAAAGTGCTTGTTGAAGTCTGAGCAGACTGGCATAGAAAACAAAATGTACAGTACATTGGCCACATGTTAGCTGTGTGATATTTATACAAATATAATACATTTAAAATTAATGTTATTTTATACACATTCCTATACTGAAATCATATTAATAAAACCACTTGCTTTAGCTTGTCATCTCTTGTTGTTTAGACGTTAAATAAAATATACAAGCCATAATTTTCTCAAACATCTCTCTTACTGTTACTTTCAAATCTCTAAATTTAAGACAATATCTGCATACGATTCACTTGTTCCCTTTGAGCGCCCTCAAAAGCCACTGCAAAATATGAAACTACCAGCGAAGGCGACAGTATCATCCCCAGCAGCAGCCTAACTTCACACTTTTTAGCAGCTCCTGAAGGTTAAAACAAACACACTTTCAACAGTCTGGTTGGTCTGGCAGAGGATAAAGTGCTGTTCTCCTTTGGCCCCAATGTGGAATCAGATAAAACCAGGTCAGAATCACTCGTAGACCCCGGCCTCTGATCTCAGTGCAGCATGATAAAAAGCCTCGTGACCCAGAGCCTTGGAAAGCAGTCTGTGCCCGTGGGGAGACATGCAGCCCTGGCCAGGCAAATATCCGGCCACGGCTTTACTGGATCTTGTGGGTTTAGGTTTGGGCGCTGCGTAATACCCCTCCATGTGGTCATATTGTGTGCGTCTGACTTTAGTGCTCTGAGTCCTTCTGTTGGGCTGAGTGGAAAAGGATCCCAGATGTTCAGGATCCAGAGGGGATTTGGCGCGGTGATGATAGTAGTGACGATTTTCTCTGGTGCTCTGCGACCTCCCCGGTCTCCTGAGGATGCTGGGTTTCACAATACCAGAGTAGCTGTTGACAGCGTTGGTCATCATTAATCGATCCTGGTCATGACCTCGTGTATGGCTTCTGTCATTGTGCTCGATGTTCTTGAGGTTAGGGCAGCCCCTTTCTGGAAGCGAGGGGACTTTGCGAAGCGGTGGCTGCTGCGAGGAGCTCTCTTTGATCTGAATCCGCCTGGATGGTCCCGGCTCCGCACTTGACCGGTGACCATACTGCTGCCTGGTGACCTCAGGGTCTGCGTGTTCAGACCTTGATGTTGGTGATGTAGCTACCACAACATTTTGGCTTTCTGTCCTGCCGGTGGAGAGGAGGCAGGCGTTTCCAGGGTCTGACTTGCTTCTTGTGTGTGTTATGCTTCTTGTGTCGGTTGGCGAGACAGGGCTCTCACAAGGAGACACAGCTGGACATGTATTTTTACGTCTGGATTTACTCTCCTGCATGACTGGTTGATATACAACTCTTTCAAACACTTCTGCATCTCTAGCCTTGTAAACAACAGTGTCCCTGCTTTGTATGTATAGCTCCCTGTTCACAGGAGGGACATGGTGTGGAGAGTAGTTGTAGTAATCGGATTGTCCACTTTCCTTTGTGGAACGCATGGTGTAAGACTGACTGTGTCGGATACCGCTTTGCCGGCAGGGCTCTACATAATAGCGGGAGCCATCCACTGGGTTCATATCAGAATAGGGGCTGTAACGGTAGTCAGCATGTGT
The DNA here is from genome assembly GCA_005408345.1 of Macquaria australasica. Classification (NCBI taxonomy): domain Eukaryota; kingdom Metazoa; phylum Chordata; class Actinopteri; order Centrarchiformes; family Percichthyidae; genus Macquaria; species Macquaria australasica. The sequence continues at coordinate 429,935 of SEMN01000236.1, forward strand.
GTTCTCAAACTGTGGCCGAACAGGGTGGATGCCGGTCTGAATTAGCCTCTGATAGGGCGCTTCCTGGCTCGATGTCTGCTCGACATAAAACATGGTGTCAGGGGGCAGGACTTCTGTCTCTGCCAGCTCGTAGTGACTAATCTGAGGGGCATGGAAGGAACGAGCCCTCCGGATGGCCGGGTGCCCAACTATTCTATCTTCTGACCTCTGCCATTGGCCTTGTTGCCTGTGGCAGCCACTGATAAGGTGCTCATCTCTATGGTAACGTCTGTACTGAGGTGACAAAGGGTGCCTTAACCCTAAGGTGCTGCAGCGGCTTTCAGAGGATTGCCTGTACACGCTCTTTGGCCCCAAAAGGTGATGTGGCAGAGCATCGGGCCAAGGGCAGTGAGGTGCAGGCATTCGTCCTGTTTGAATTGGCCGATGATGATGATGATGACGATGATGATTATCGTAGACATCCTCAATCAGGCCTAGAGGTCTGTCCTCCTCTGGGCTGTAGTGATGGGTTGAGGAGGGCGGTAATTGACGTGGAAGGACCTCCTCAATTGAGGCAGGCATGGAGGTCTCCGCCAGAACAGCACGGAAATTAAATACATTGATAGAGTCGGCGTTCACATATACAGGGGAAGTTGACGGGCTCGGAGCGGAGCACACAGGTTGGGTGGGTGTTGAAACGCCAATGCTCTGATAGGTGGGTTCTGCTTGTGTGACATCTCTAAGCTCTTTTTCCCCTCTTCGGTCCCTCCTCTCTGCACTGCCTTCATCCAAGCTCCCTGACCCGAGCGGGCTGACATTAGGTGTGAAATTGCACTGGCTTTCCTGTCCATCAGTGACCTGCGACGGCTCCGAGCCGAAATGTGCAGGTAGGAAACGAACAGGATGAGGGCTGCAGTGGCTCTCCACAGGGCTGTGCGCTGATGTTTGCCACTGGGAAACAGAGGAGACATGAGGGCTGCAGTACTCCTGGGGGTACACTTTAAGATCGAGAACAGAGGGCCGGGGTGGTCTGTCCTGGGTGTGAGGAGCTTCCTGTCTCTGGAGAGGGTGCGACGGGACGTTGTTTCTTCTCTGGGAGCCACTGCTGGCCTTCTGGGCAGATTCGGCCAGAGCCAAAGCCAACTTGCGTGCAGCACTCGTCAAGGGAGGATGAGGAGGGAGAACAGACACTGAACTCATAAGTCTATCTGTTCCTGGGGAGGGATAAGACAAACAACGCTACAGTATGACAGGACAAACAAAGCTATGGTAAGACATGATGGGACAAGACACAAAAGCTTTCATAAGAAACTACAGTATGTATTATTATTTAAATAGATTCTAACTATATACAGTAGATGTTATGAGGTGTGGTACTGACCTGGATCAGGCAGGTTTTGTGCAGACTGACTGAGGTCGGTTAGGGCTGATGCCTGACTCGCCGTGCTGAGAGGGCTGCAGTGTTGGTAGGGCACTCTCTGGCCCTTTCCATCTGCCAGTGGAGCTTCACACCTTTCCACTGGGGGAGAAGAGGAAGGAAGAGGTGGAGGAGAGGCGGATGCATTCTGAACATCTACTTGCGTCTTAAAGGATTTCTTCCTGAGTTTAGGAGAGAGCGGTTTGGAGGTAACCTTCTTCACACCTTTAAAGAGAACTGGGCTAATATCTGGAGACTGAGAGCAGCTAATGTTGTTGTTAGGAGAGGAGATGGGCTCTGATTCACTGGAAAACCCTGCGCTCTTCCTCCATTTATTTCTGTCTTTGTTGTGTTGCAGCCCAGGCGTAGCCGAGGGTGGGCTGCACTGAAAAGACATGGGGTCAAAGTCCAAACTATAGATGCCTGCAGCCGGCGGACAAAGATCGAGTTCATCCTCCTGGTGTAGAGGTGAAATACATGCTGCAGTGAGGACACGATCAGCACCATTATGACTCTCATTCAGTGGGTGGGTTCTGTGGTCGTCTTTACTTCTGGTGTTGCGTAGGTCGTCCCTACAGACGGCAGAAATGGCCTCACTAGTCGAACGAGGTCTGCGGGGGCGGTAACTCGGAGGTTCCCCTGAGATGGGGAAAAAACACATGCATAAGACCAGAATCTTCAGTAGTCACAAAAATACAGATAATATAAACCACTGGGAGCCAATTGCAGTGTGCAAAAAGTAAGATTTTAATGAAAAAATACCTTCCACATTGTGCAGAGAGGTGAGAGATTCCTCACTTTTGGTAGAGCGCAACGTGCCGCTATCTCCTCTTCCACCTGGAAATGTTTCAAGGTAAATTATTTTTCTCAGTACAATTAATCCTCACCACCTCTAAAAATAACATTTCAACACATCGAACTCTCAGGATTAGTTGAAATTGAAACTTCAAATTCATTAAAAAGTAACGAAACAGAAGCTTTGTAACAGCAGCAGTGATCTGACCTGGCAGTGCAATGCTCTTTATCTCGTTAGGCTCGCTGGGGTGTCGCTTCAGTTTACGTTTAGACACAGACTGGGACTTGCCCAGGTGGAAAAAGGAGAGCCAGTTCCCCACAGGAGACTTCTTAGCCTTAGCAGGAGGCCGCTTGCTGCTACAACACAGAAACAAATCATCTTCAACACTCGCTGTTTAATCTAACAAAAGTTCACACAAGCAAAAACATTTAAATTAAAATGACAAAAACAAAACATTACGGCTGCAACTAACAATTATTTTCATTATCTTTTAAGCTGATTAATTCTTCAGTGGCCAAAATGTCAGAAAATTGTGAAAAATGCCCATCACAGTTTCTCAGGTTTCAAGGTAAAATCTTGCTCTACAGTAAATTGTCCAAAACACAAGCTATTAAATTTTTGATTATATAAAACAGAGAAAAGCAGCAAATCCTCACATGTGACATATTTTAAAAGCTGTAACCAGCAAATGTTTGGTATTGTGTGTGTGTGTGTGTATTTTTGCTTGACAAATTACTTAAATGATTAATAAACTACCAAAATTGTTTTCTGCTGATGTACTAATTGATTAATCCATAAATTGTTTCAGCACTATCAAATATGACTAATCACACACACTACAAAGCATCATGATTGAACAACTCAAATCACATGTTTACTCATGCTCATGAAGCAGAAGACATCTTATAATAAATAAAAAGCAGAACTGATCAGGCGGCCCATAAAACTACCTCTCCATCGGGAGCTCGATGACTGTATGGAACTTGCCGAGCAGAGCTCCGGGTCCCTCCCCAACCTCGATGTAGTCACTGTGGGTGAGGCAGGGGGTGGTGGCCGGGGAGCCCAGCTGTGCCTGAGTGCGGGCCTGGGCCTCCTCCAGAGACAGTAACTTTGTGGACGGGGAGCAGACCAGCAGGGACTTGGGTCTGGCTAAGGTGTTGTTACCTAAAAGTAAGGTGTTTATAGAGTGTGTTAGAGATGCGTGTAACCTCAGAACAGATGCCACATGTCATTTTTGTTTCTATTTTGACCTACCTGTGCTTTCCCGTATGATGGCATTGAGTTTAGGGCTGAAGAGAGCCTCAGTGTTGTTGAGGATGAACTCCACCACCACCGACTGGATACGCACCTCCATGAACGCCGCTGTGCCGCTAAAACAGGCCGACTCAATCTGTCTGGACCTGAAACACAGTTACAGTACAGCACAACCTATTTCACAGCTCTGGACCACTGAGACATGCCCCAGTTCACTGTCACAGAAACACTAGAAGGAAACGGCAATGTGGGCGCTAACAGTGCCAATTTAATTCAGTGTGCATGCAGCCATACATCTGGAATGATTAAAGTGTTCAAAAGTCACCTGAGGAGGTTAGGCGCCCAGACAATAGCCAGGTTTTTAGTGTGCATGTTAGTGATGGAGCTGAAGGTGGCCAGGTGGGAGAGGTGTCTCATGAGGTACTCCAGAGTCCTTTAGATAAAGAAAGGCAAATATTTAATATACATTTCTCCTGTTAATTTCAGACATTAAAAAAGGTCACTCAGAAGTGATCAGACTGACACTGAGTGAGTTTCACATCTCAGAGCAGGATGTTCTAAAAAGGAAGGTTTATGTTGGCATATTATCTTCACACAGTTAAAATTAGCATCACAGCATTGACAGTTTGACGTGTTTTATTGCAGCACTCCCTTTTCTAGGAATCAAACAGTTCCACTTCAGGCCACCAGGGTGCAACAGTGAGCTTTAAACCTGACCTGTAATGTGGAGGAGGCAGCTGCTGGATGACATTGTGGATTTTGACCAGCCTCTCCTCGTCAGTGGCTGCAGACACGGCCTCCTGTGAAGACAGAGGATAAAGCAGTGAGAGGGCTGATAATCACAGCAGAGGGAGTTGCCTTAGCTTTCCCGCTCTCTTTTTCCCTTTTATATTGAGAGCAGCCAGTGTTTTGGCCCATTTAATCTGCTATTCGGTTTTGGCGTGCACATCCCCTGCTGTTCCTAGAGAGCTCAGCATAATGCAATGACCCCATTTTGAGCAGCACTTAAAAATGAGCTGAAAATTTTACATTGTTTGTATCGTTCTTTGATTATCACTGAGTAACTGGAAATTTTCCCTCTGCAGCATTTTCTCTTCATAATGCTTAACTGCTATGCCAGTTTCCATTCCCATATTTATCCCCACTAGAAGTCCCTGCCCCAGTTCCACAGCTCTGGTCCTTACGGAGAATCTGTCATAGAGCTGGTAGGTGAGCAGAGGGTTGGGCAGCTCCCTGAAGTACAGCTTGCAGAGGGAGCCCACTGAGTGGATATCCTGTCTGAAGACCTCTCTGCTCAGGTCTGGGATCTGTTCTGAGTCGAACTCGTGCCTATATGGAGACAGAGAGAAGAAGAAAATATAGAACAGCGTGGGAGTCATCCTACTGCCCATCTGTCAGCATGAAAACACAAAAACAAAGAGGACATTTTAACACAATAAGTTACTTTTGATGAGGTAATTTGCTTGGTGAATTGATGATTTCTTTTTCAAATTCTGATTATCTTCTGAAATTCTATGGCTTACTTTGATAATACTGACAAAAGCTGCAAGATTTATAAATCATAATTTACAAATGAACAGAACATTCTTTCTATTTCTGACATCTTTAATAATTTTCCTCCCCAAACTAAAAAATATACTATATTTAACAGTGAGGGGGAGCAGGTAAAGAAGAAGGTCCTTCGGCACCCATAACCAGTATAAACTGTGAGGAACATCAGAAAGTCACCAGATATTTATCATTTCCTTAGATGTGACATGGCAATGGTCAACAAGCTGTTCATGTGAGAACAGTAATTTTGATTGGCTGTCATCACCCCATCAGACTATGTGCCTCCCAGTTTATCTACTAATGAGAGTTTGTTTCACGAATTCTTCCTGGCAAGCATAAAATAGAAAATCATTACAGCCATTCAAAGCTGCACCGCTTGAATCCAATTGTATTTGATGGATTTCAGAAGAAGCAGCTCAAAACAAAAAATAAAAAGCAACACTTGGAAAGCAGCATCCATCATGTTGATAGTGATAGCTCTACAGTTGCAGCCATTTTATTGGTACTTTCTGTATATTTCCAATTACTGCTTCCAAATCAATGCTTTCTAGTGTATCAGGTCAGTCCATAATCCCACACAGAAACCGACAACTCAACAGAATCGAGATACCGACCAAGTAGCCTGCCATGCAAACACATGTTTGCAGCGCTGCACTTGTCAGGCTCTTATTAAATAACAAACCATCCTTTATGTGACACTATTTTATTATTCTAATCAATATAACAATGAACAAAATGGGAGCAAACCTCAGTTTCTGGATGTTGGAGGAGATCCCGGACAGTCTGTAGATTCCATCCACGACTCCATGTTTCTCTATGAAGTCAGCACAGCTCTTAACAACCTGCGGGACTAAAGGAGACACAGTAGAGAGTCAAGAGAGGCGGGAACATTAAGTTTCTGTTTAACAGGCTGAAGCACACGATGTGGTGCTCTATGATCACTGTGCTTTCATTGAGTTGGGATGTTTTAGCAAGGAATTGCTATTAGTACTTTTACTTAATTAAAGGATCTGAATACTTCCTCCACCTCTGGTCCTCAAAGGTAGCTACAGCCCCAACCTGAGACAAAGTCTCAGAGGTAAACAGTACTTCAATTTGAGAGGCTGCAAGACACAACAATGATGGGAAGCACTGGTCTACATAATATATTTTAGAATGGTACCCATGTAGCTTTAATCCAATAATCTGCATGAACTGACATGACATGAGATAAATGGTTGAAATGAATGTGAGCTTTGCCTCCATCACAACACAGGCATTTCAACAAGTCTGAAAAAAAAACAGAAATAAAGACGCAGCTCTTGGCAAATCTACAAGGATCTATGCAAGAGCACATCCTGCTGGCAAACACAAAACAGTTATTCACACCACCGACTCAATTCACATCCAACATCACAGCAATGTATCACAAATCCACTATACAGGCAGCAGATTCACTGGGTAATCCCTTCTTGGGGTATTTCCAATTTGAAAATGTGAAACATTTCAGTGTGAACTGCCAGCAGGTAAGAATTACACGATGGAAAATGAGAAAGAAAAAAGAAAAAAAAGAAGCCATTGTAGGAATAATTTACCCTCATGTCCTGAGTTGTGGAGGTGTTCCCCCAGGTCACAGCCAAACACTCTCTCTCTGAGGATGCCGCGCTGCCGCAGCTTCTGAGGCGGCGGTCGAGACTTCATAAAAGTCCTCAGGAACGTTACCAGCTTCCCATGCTTCTTACACACTGATTAAAATGACACACACACACACACACACATATAACAGCCACTTTAAATCAATCCGTCTCACATCCCGGGAGTGAGTCTTAAATAAATCATCAAGCAGTAGGACAGACACACACTGAAGAGTACCTGGCTTCGGCACCGAGCTTTGAACACTGGAGGGAATCTTGTCATTTATCAGCTCAACACAGTCGCACGGGAAGAAACCAACCTGCAAGTAGAGAGAAGAGGATGAGCAGAGTAAAGAGGAGAGACAAGAGATGGTGATACACACCTGTAAGTTCAAAGGACCAGTGGGGGTGTTTAGTGCTGTGGCAGACTGTGGTAGGGTGAAGGAGCAGAAATAGGTCAGTAAGCATGAGGGTACAAGCTGCCTCAGGCTGAAAATAGCTGGTTTGCATTCTTATTGTGCAAAGCATCTCAGGGTGTCACTCAACCGCAGTGACAAACTAGCTTCTTTTTGCTGTTGTGGTTTTAAAAAAACCAAGAAGTTCAACATATAATCTCAATTTAAGCAAATATTAAACCAAGCAGTTTCAGTAAAATCTCAGTAAATTACAAAATGTAATTTGGATGAAGAAACGTTTTACTTAAAGACACAGTGAAATGAAAAATATAGGTGTCCCTGCGCTGATTATTCATTTATCTCTTGTTACATGCTAAACGTGTGTCAGAAATCATTTTCCAGTGTTTTTTCATCATCAAAATCCCTTTCTTTCCTCTTCCTGTAAAAAACATAAAAATATATTTGATGACTGATCTTCAACTCGGGGGGGCGGTTACATACATTTATCCAATCAAATGTGATTTGGGGTGACTAGCTAACACTGTCCATCATATCAAACTGCACTTGACCGTTAGCATGTGGGCAGCTAGCAATAAGCTATGTCTTAGTATTATGTGTGTGTCTGGATTTCAGCTGGCAAAAACTTTGTTTACACTTCCAAAGAATGTGGTTGAGGTATGATTTATTCATTTCAGCCTCCTCCTGGTCTAAAAACACGGGTGAGGGAGGCCAACAGTCCTCAGGTGATCTCTATAGCACCCTATCGCGCAGTATTTGCCCACTTTTAAGCATTCAGATCTATAGCATTTGATATTAAATCCCTCTTATAACTAAACTCCATCCACATATTGTTTCACTTGGAAAAACGTCACGTTACTGATGCTAAAGACGCTCTGTTTGACTGTGACTTTAATCACTACTTCATCATCCCTGGAGGAGGAGACAAGTTGTTCTTTCACTGTTTTCTCTGTTAAACATAATGAACAACAAGCAGATGATTCACCTGGAAGCCATGTTTCCCTCTCCACCAGCCTGTGTCTTCTTTGGGAGGCATGTCTATGACGGACACAATGTCCCCCACCTGGATCACAGAGAGTGTGATGATGAGAGTAAAGTCTGATCACAGGTGAGCACATTAAAAAAGCCGTTATGATGGGATCACCTTACCTCAAAGGTCAACTCGTCTGTGGCCTGGGCCGTGTAACGTTTGGTGACGTGGGCAGCAGCGATGGCAGGGACGTTGATCGAGGCTTCCTCAGACACCAGCAGGTGGTTCCCCTTGTTGTCGATCTGAAAAAGAAAATAACGACATTAGCAACATCCTGATAATTTAAAGAAATACATTTTAGCCATCTTGTCAAGAGTTAGACATGTTGGCCAAGCTTTGCTCAAAGACTGGAAGCAGGGAGAAGCAGCTGCTCTCGCTTCATTTAAAGTGACAGAGGGAGACAAGCAATGCACGATATTGGTATTTTGAATACATGAGCATCAACACAATATGTTACTGCAGTGTGGTTTTATTAATGTAATTAATTAGTATTTTTCCTGGTGTTTACTGTAGGCTTGCCTAGCCAATGCTTCAGCCAATCATATAATTATCTTATGTTGGATTTTGGATTTTAAAAAATCTGTTTACAGCAGCAATCTCATCAAAGAAGAGGGATAAAGGTGTATTTAAGCCTACTAACAAAAAACAAACAAACAAACAAAACCCCCAACACTAAATTTTCATACACCCACGCAAAACGACCTCTGCACAGCATCTCCAGCTGCAGAGCGGTACCACTAACGCCTAGGTGTTGTGCACAAACCTGGCACCACTATGAGGATGCCCAGCAGTTGTTCATCCAGAAACAGCTTTAAATATGTAGCTACTCCTAAACCACAAAGTCTTGTTTTCACTTTTTTTTGTTCTACATGTGTTAAATGTGGGTCCTCCAGTTTTTGTGCGGCGCTAGACCATAATGTCCTGACTCTGGGCAAACAACTGTATTTCCAAAAATGTCTGTCTGTTCCTTTAACTTAACTACTTAAATAGTAATGGTGAATATTAAATATTAAATTAACTTAATGGGGTCCTTTCTGGAGAATGAATAACTGATGTGAGCCAACAGCTGATGTGACGATACCTCCATCCATGTTAGTACTGGACCACAGTTGATCTTGTTGTCAGCAATGGCGGAGAAGCGGGACAGGTAGGTGGCCAACATCTTGGTTACTGACTGAATAGAGACACAAAATTGTCAAAGTTTCGTAAAGGCAACTAACGAGAACAAGCAACAGAACAGGCTAATGTCATTACCAAATAAATTAATTAATGAAGCTTCATTTCTAATCTGTGAGTAATTTATATCACAGATTATAGATAATGAAGATGTAGCTCTGTGGTACCTCAACAGTGTCCTTTAATGTGTCGTATCTTGGCAGCTCTGTGAGCTGGGAGTAACGACGATCATAGATACACAAGTGCAAGTGTTTGTCCAGCACCCGGAAGTCTTCGTAGGATCTCTTTACCAGCCAGTTTCGACCCTGACAAAGAGAAAGAGAAATAAACTTTCATAAGACTGGAAAAGGAGAAAATAAACTACAAAGCAATTTCAGATATTATACCATGTAGTCTTTTTTCTGAATGTAGCAAGTGATGTTACCTGGCAATTGATCTGAACCAGAAGGACCAGCTCTTTGGAGTCCAGACCAGCCTTCGGTCCTTCGCTCTGCCCGTATGCGAAGGCCAACTATGAGGGAGAAGAACCAGAAAAAAGAGAGACAGAAGTGCTAATATTGAGAGGGCCTACATTCTAAATAATGGATGCGTATAATACAACAACCTCTCTGTATGTGACCTGGTGTACAAGAAATACATCATGTCCAACCCCATTTTTCCATTAAATAGTAAAACCACTTTTATACTGAGCAGTGTGTCTGAGTGTAGAAACCTTCAAAACTCGATTAACAAAGAACTGTGGAAAGTAATGCCTGTACAAAAAAAAGAGGTATCCATTCCATTTTCTATACCGCTTATCCTCTTAGAGGGTCACGGGGGGCTGGAGCCAATCCCAGCTGACATAGGGCGAGAGGCGGGGTACACCCAGGACTGGTTGCCAGTCAATCACAGGGCTGACACATAGAGACAGACAAACATTCACACTCACAGTCACACCTACGGACAATTTAGAATCACCAATTAACCTAACTTGCATGTCTTTGGATGGTGGGAGGAAGCCGGAGTGCCCGGAGAGAACCCACGCGGACATGGGGAGAACATGCAAACTCCACACAGAAGGACCCCAGCCAGCCGGCGAGTGCGAACGCAGAACCCTCTTGCTGTGAGGCGACAGTGCTAACCACTGCACCACCGTGCCGCCAAAAAAAAGAGGTATAAAAGAGGTATCTTAACATTTAAAAAGATTTTTTATTGAAAAAATAACTTCTTTAGAAATTCAGACGAATGTTCTTTGAATATGAAAACCTTCATCATGACGTTTATTTGGGAAATAGGTACAGTATATTTCTTCTGCCACCAGTATAGAAGTGATTCATATTCTCACTTCACCATGAATCCTGCAGAATGAAATGTATAATACATAAGCTGCTAGGACGTCTGCGCTTGGAGGCGGTGTAGATTTAGCACAGATTTCTTCTTCTTCTTCCTCCTCACCAATATTCTATATGTCCCAAAACTGAGGAGATCAAAGCCTCGCAGGAGTTTGGGAATACATTGATAGACATTACTGTACTGACTTCAAAGGCCTGGAAGCCAAGGGAAGTTCTGGTTATTTATAACTGTTAGCAACTCGTCCAGATACACTGTTACACAACACACAACGACCTAGTTACTGCTCAACAGTAGTACAGCAAACCAGGCTGACAAGGAACGCAGAATGAGAAATTTGTTTTTGAATAAGTCATGATGGAGGAGCTCTTATTCACTGAAAGGATTTGTTTGAAATAATAGTCCAAACCAAGCATCTGAATTAAGTGCTGATGGGGGCTGAGCAGGCCAAAAGCATGATGTGGAGCAGGATCATACAGAGAATTATAGATAAACTAAAATCCTTTTGTGATGAAACAAAAAACTAGCTTGATAAAGATTTTAAATTATGAAACCAAACCGCAAAAATCTGAAAGTTGTCATGGAAGGTATGCCTGAGCATCACTTCCTCTATGATGCTCACACCCCAAACACTACTCCTTTCAAAATAAAACATGCTAACACAGCCCAGACTTCAACCCTTTGTGCAAAAACATACCCGCATTATGTTATTTATTCACAAACATCTGGCGCCAGAAGCTCAAATTAATACATAATCTTCCACACGTTCAGGTTACCTGCCACTAAGGCATCTCAGATATCCATCCGCAGCTGGAGGAAGTGGCTCTCTCTTTGTGTGCAGCCGCAGTCCTGACCTCAGTAAGCTCCTCCAATAAGCCAAATCTTAGGGCAGCAGAGTTTAAATGCTGCTCCTTACTCGCATGTTTGCCGTCCCCTGCCGCCTTACGTAAAATGCTCATTCACAGGGCTTTGGATCACCACGCGCTCGCTGCTCTATTCAGAGCAGAAAATATGAAAAGAGGATGCTTCCCACTGTGTGTCTTACCCCCCTTCCATCCTCCCTCTTTCCATCTCTTCCCCCTCCTCCCTATGCTCTCACTCCACTGCTGCCGCTCCCCCTCCCTCTCCAGTGACAAAAGGGGGTTTGGCAGTAAATGGGCTCAACCGGCACACACAGATGCACACGCTCATCCATCATAAAGAGGCAAAGCTGCTGAAGATAGACAGACGACCCTTCTTCATTTCAAAACAATTCTCATTCATTCCACTCAAGGCGAGACTGGAGCTAATCTGGAGAGGAATCAGTCAGACCGGCTGCAGACAGAGGCAGTCTGCCGTCCTTGTGCTATTCTACGATTAGGATACATGAGACCTGATCAGTACTCTCCCTTCCTGCCGCCACAGTCTGTGAATATAGAGACAGGCAAATGCATCATGGGAGATACAAGAACAAAGACTCGTCTCTCAGATTAAGTCAAGAAATTAATCAAAAAATAACATACAGATGTAAAAGCAAATTGCATGGTGGCATGTGCCCACTGTACGTTTGTATGTGTGTGCAGCTTTCAGTGTCAAGTGTCTCCCCAGACTGATATCTCTCTTCCAGCTCAGCTCGGCTTTTCTTCTCCCTGTGGAGCTTTTCAAGGTCACTGAAACTGTTGTGCTGCTTCACCATCCTCCACTCCACTGATGGAGCCATCACAGTCATGGCAACCACAGCAGGACGTTTACTCAACAGACTGAGAGCATCGTGGGATTTAAGTGCCGTCCAGCCCGCCTCACTGCAGTCCATTAGCGCTACATGTAGGGATTCAGCCCTACGGCATGAATGCACTGCTCATGCACTCTTTACGATCTATTTAGCTTCATGTATGTGGAGAGACGACTGCTGCACTCTGCTGGCAAGCAAACTGAACTGCACTCAGGTTAACCAGGCGGTTAACAGCCACTTCCACACGACTGAGCAACCACTAGTGCTCCGCTGCTTCTCATTTTCACTGCTGCGAATATACTCGTTCTTAAACATTTTAAAAAAGGCCATACGTCCAAATCATTTGTTGGCTGCTGAGAGTCATTAAATACATATTAAAGTCCAGGACCTAGGAACTAATGTTGGCAACTTGCAGATTTTCTCTATATTTACTAGAGTTTATGAAAACAAGACCAAGAGTCTAATGTCAGCATGCTAAAATGCTGATGTTTAGCAGGTATAATGTTTACCATGTTCACCTTCTTAGTTTAGCATGTTAGCATGCTAATAATTGCTTATTAGCACTAAATATAAAGTACAGCGGAAGCTGATAGGAATGTCATTCGTTTTGCAGGTATTTGGAAAAATCAAAACTTAATGCAATTCATCCTTAGGGAAACATGAATATCTGTACCAAACTTCATGGCAATCCATCGAATAGTTGTGGAGGCATTTCACTGTGAACCAAAAATGTCAGCACACAGTGGCGCGAGAAGAAAAGTCGGGATCATCAAAGTCATTAGGAATCATCCTCTGGAGCCTGGGGCAATGTCTGTACAAAATGAATCATGGGAATCTATCTATCTATCTGCACCAAAGTAGGGGACCAACTGACACACAGATATAGCGATATTGCCATCCCTAGAGCTGTGCCGCTTGCATGGCTAAAAATCCCCAAAATGTTTGGTTACAATATTGTGAAAATAGCGTACAACAGAGCATTTACCTTCAACTACATTTAACTGTAAACATATTTTAACACACCCCCTTTTGTTTAGTCAGAACAGGATAGACTCTGCTGTCTATCCAGGAAGCTGCTATATCTCAGTTACTCGCTGGTTGACATCATGTGCTTAAGTCAAACTAATAAGGCGGGATCACAGGTTTACAGAGGTCAGATGAGTCTGACATTAATATGCTGCCATACAGAGGATTAACACAATGATGGGTTCAGATCATGGCTTTAATAGGACTGTGACTAATAAAATCTGTAATAGTGAAAACATAATGATTTATGTATGGCAAGGTATAATTCTGGACAAATTAATATTTTGTAGCTCTCCTGATAAAATGACACACTAACAGCTCTGATGTGACATTTCAGGAAGAAGGAAGTAAATGCAATAAGGGCGGGGCGGGGCTGTCCACAAAAGACAAACAAGGAAATTGATTCAACTGCCACATTACATTTCAAGAATGATGCATTTCTGGAGCAATTCACCAAAATGGCCACTGAACTTGAACCAAAAACACAATTACTGAACATAGTAACTCTCAGCTGCAGAAGTCACAGTGTAAGTATTTTCAGGGCTCACCTGAACGTTGCCAAAGTCAACAGTCTCATAGTGGAAATGGGCACACTCTGCCAACCTGGGGAAGTGACCTCTGGGGAACGTCAGCCTAAAAAAAAAAAACACAGTACAACAGCACCTCATCAGTATTCAACACACTGACACCGTGATGGAGAGAAAAGCAAAGCAAAGCAAAAGAGGGAAAAGAAAGAGAGATTAGGCTTGTGTGTGAGGGTTAGAGATGCAGCAGGCGGACTCGTCTGTCTGTGCTGCGCCCATCAATTTATAGGTCTTCATTTCCGTGGCCTGGATAAGAGCCCTGTTTTACTGCCTATAATAGCAGCAACACTGTCACAGGGAGCACCTACTTCTTCATGTTCTTGACCTTCATGCTAGCCGTGCTGACGCAGGAGCGCAGGAGGGGCTCGGCCGGGTGCTCTGTGATGTCATCACTCCTCACCTGCCAAACAGAGAAAGTAGACATCAATAAGTGTCAGTCAGTCACAGGACAACTGACGGAGAAGCGATTTCACTCAAGAAAAAGCATGTTGATCACCATAAAACAGTTCGGACTCAGGACATAAACTTGGACCTCTGGTATAAGAATAAAGCAGTGAGTTGCACATCTAATGGTCTGCTTATGTTATGTTACCTGGAAACAATGTTATGCTGATGTTATGCTTTGCTATGTTAAGCTATGTAATATTATTTTATGGTATGCTAATGTTATATTATGTTGTGTTATGTTTTGCTTATATTATGCCACTTTTGTTATACATAAGCTATGTTATGCTATTTTATGCTAATGTACACATGTGCAGGATGATGTATAATATGCAAATCAAAATGAAAACTTACAAAGAACATGCCCAAAAAACTAATTCTACTGTATTTAAAGTGCAATTGAAAAGCTGAAGATGTTTTGTCACTCATCCAAGAGACTTTGATTCTAAAAACAGGAGGGTAATTCCCCCACAGAGGTGAAGATGTAAAGAAAGCGACACTGTGGAGGCCTACTACATAAAACTGCAGTAACCACAAGTAAACTGAGAAGGAGGGGTGATGACATCACTTCTCTGTCACAATGTTGTCATAACACCTTTACCTCAGCAGTTCTCAAACACGCCACCTCACTCTCATTCCCAACCTGAAGGTGAGACATCCTTAAATGCAGTTTTACACCTGTTCACACCTTTATCGCTGTGACTACAGGCTGTCACATGTGACCTCACTGACATCATGTTGTGGTGACACCATGGTGTGAATCACCCACACAACCGATATCATATCCGTTGGTGGGTGTTTATGTGTTTTTTTGTATAAGTGATAAGTCAGAGTTGTATGTGTGGCGTGTACCATGGCAGTGGATGTCTCCTGGGGCTGTTTCTCTTCTGGAGGATTATTGTTGGGGGCTTGAGGTAAGGCATCGTCTTTGTCCAGGTCAGTGGATGGTCGCAAATCTCTGCAGAAAAAGACATGCTATATCACATACCAAGAATTAAAACACAAGAAAGGTGGCATGTCATAATGCTAACATCCATGTAGTCTGGGGGTTTTCAAATAAGATTTGTAGTTTCTTTAAAAATACACCAGAGGGAGCAAGTGAGAGAGAGGAATTCACAATATGTGGCTCAAATCATGACATTGCACCAGCATGGCCCAAAAAAACATGTTGTACTGGCTGTGTTGTCTTTGAATCTGCATTAATAAAACATGAGAAAATAAAAATCTTTTCTAATCAGGGAACAAATTCTTGCATCTCTCACTATGGTGGGGTCAACAAAAAGCCATGGTGTCTTTTGTATGCGCTCAGGACAGCAAGGCTTGTCTATTCAGAGAGCCATAAAAGCAATACACCCACAAGGGAGTGCTTCACAAAACCTTCACTTGAAATGTGACTCAATGTATTTGGGAGTGGAGGGTGAGGTCGGTCCTTTCAGCTCAACTTTTATGAGCAACAAAGAGGGGAGAGAGACAGGCTTTGGATTTGTCACAGTGATTCAGTGTGATGAGATCAGGACATGAGGCCAAGAACACTGACACAGTGTAATTTATGTGATCCACAGTGACAGAACTAATTTCATAGACACAGTGTAAACTCACAGGGAATACAGTGAGCTGACTGGACCTGATGGAGCTTTAAACAGGAACAGTTTGTATCAATTCAATTCAATTCAATTCAATTCAATTCAAAGGGCTTTACTGGCATGAACGTTTCAAGAACAATGCTGCCAAAGCATCAAAACATAATTTTTTTTTATTCCTGTCTCACTCTGAGAACAGGGTCACGTTTTAGCCTTACCATTACACAGCTCCTACTTTTATTCATGTAGCATCTCATTACTTCTCTTACATAATTCTGATCGGCTGCCATGAAGCGCAGAAAAAGAGAGTAACTCACCCCTCAAGGACGTCACTACTTCCTGGTTCACCCTGGGGTCCTGAGGCAGCATTCTCAATCACCGCGGCAACCACACATCCAGCCTCCATGATGCTGCCTGACTGCAACAGCCCGCTGTAGGGAAACGTGAGTGGGAGGGAAAGGAAGAGAGCGAGGGTGGGTGGGTAGAAGAGTAGGAGGATGTGAGGAGGAGAGTCCGATGCAATGAAGCCGCCAGACGTCAGCCCACTTGAGGATGCAGCGCGCGCGACTCTCAAGGCTACAACCCACAGAGCCCAGACTGTAATCTGCGATGACATCATGCTACAGTGCTGCGAGCTGATTCGGTGATAACGCAATGTCAGGCTGCACATTCATGGGATGGTTTTCACGAGAACAGCAGCTTCTTTTTAGCATAGTGCTGACAGCTTTTAGCTGGAGACAAAAACATGTCTTCCTCAAGGACATGTCAAGATTGTCATAGCAGTACATGTCCTTGAATAACATATGCAGGTTTAGGGCCGTTATATTTGCTTTTAACACTCATAAATATATGTCTGCTTCTTTTTTCATTATGCAAACAATTAAAACTTGGATTATTTATTTGGATTTGGTTATGGATAAAGTATTTTAAGAGTACTCCGCCCCAAAATGAAAATCAACCCCTATCATGTAAGGCAAACACACACTGACTTAGCACCCCTTGGCCAATTCCAGCTTTCTCCCAGATTATTCAAGTTGATGCTGTCATTTTCTTACTCTTTCTAAAGCAAAAAATGTGCCCCATGGTTCTCCATACAAATTGAATAAACTAAAAATGGGTCAGAAAATACAGGATCTATGATGTTTTTGCACTCTGGAGAAGTCGGAAGCTTTTGGATTTATACATGGCAACAAGGCTCGATAAAAAACCTAAAGTTCACTATGTGTCAACTAGTTTTACATAAATCTTAATAACCACTTAAATATAATATCCACTAAGGTGGGTCCTGCATTAATACACAACCCTCTCTTTTAGAGAGGATCAAATTAAGTTTAAAGACTTTAAAGGGTTTATATGGTGTTCACATGGTGCCCATCCATTATCTATACCCGCTTATCCTCATCCAGGTGGCTGGAGCCAATCCCAGCTCACATTGGGTGAGAGGCGGGGTGCACCCCACCAGTCTGTCACAGGGCTAACACATACAGACAGACAACTATTCACACTGACATCCACGGGCAATCCGTCGCCAATCAACCTAACCTGCATGTTATTGGACTGTGGGAGGAAACCCACGCAGGCACAGGGAGTACATGCTAACTCCAGCTGGCAGGTTTGAACCCAGAATCTTTTTGCTGCAGTGCTAACCATGTGTCGCCCTGCCCACATGGTGCATATTCCTAAATAATATTGTGTTTAATAAAATTGCTGCAAACCAGCTGGTACACAGAAAACCAGGGGCCATGTAGCACATTCGGTCAAATCAAGTGCTAGCCTTCGTTCCAATTTATTCTATCCATGAGAAGATACCGGGACAGCCCCTATCACTCTCACTCTACCAGACTACATTATTACGACTCCTCTATTTATGTACTGTAAACAAACAGAAGGAATGTCCTGATATAGTGAAACTAAACTCTTCCTAATGTTCCTCTACAATCTTCCCATGACTAATTCCCAAATGTACGTGGGTGCTTAGTATTAAACAATGAGGGCACAAAAACAGGCCTCTCTCCACCACAGCTCTTTAAAAAAGTCCCTCCAATTAACACGAGGCAGTTTTACCTCTTCCCTAAGCAGGTCTGCTAATCAACATAGAAATGTTTGGAGTAACAAGTAGACTCATCAGCCCGGACCGCTGCTGCTGTAGTAGCAGTTTCCCACCAGCCCCTCTGGCCCGTAGGCTTACTGAGTTGCTGTTGACTGACTTCCACAAAAACCTCATGACTCAGCAGAATGTGAGCAGGCAGACAGGAATACAGGCCAGATCGAGCTCCACTATCCACATCTCATGCTGTATCTCCTCTCTAAAAGACACCACAACCTTGCCAGAGGAGAGCCAAAGCATTACACAGACAGCAAATTAATTTACTGTTGAGAAGTGCTACATCAAGTGTTGTTTTATAGGAGTCACTTGGGAGAAAAGTACTTGGAAAGTCATATGAATGAGCAGTTTGTCACCAAAGGAAGCAATAGGAGTACTTGTAATATAATTAGTGCCTCTTAGTATGTCTTAAATATGTAGGACAACACAAAAACGAAGATGTCCTGCACAGTCATCAAGATATGGTGATTATCTTCACCTCATTTACAATATTTTGGCTATGTGGTGCTAATGGAGGGCAGAGATTTCTAGCGGCTGCATGCATTCCATGATAAAATACTTGCATGGTACACAGTACAATGCCTGACCTTGCTGATTGTACCACATCAGACACTGAGTCTTTTCAATTGCAGGAACATGTCGTACTTCACATTGCAGAAGAGGCTGGCTAGCTGGGCACATTTCTAGCTTTTGTTTCCATCTGAAAGACTTTGTGGGAGATGAGCTGAAGACAACAGAGAGCAACACATGAACAAGTGTTCTTATAGCAGGTACCACAATATATAAAAAGTAGACTATTTTATAAATGCCCCAAATAGCTTGAGCTATAAAAAGACAAGGCTGTCAGGATTGTAAAAAAAAAAAAGGTCATGATTTTAGGAGGTTGTCCATGGCAGAGAAAAATGGGTGGCACATACTGACACTTTCTGCAGTCATAGGCAAGAAAAATAGAACAATGTCAAACCAGGTGAAAATCTCAGACGCTGGTTTAATGTTAGAAGCCTTGGAATCAACATTGCCTACAGCTGCTGTAAATCATGCAGAAATCCTCTTTTCACTATGTATGCATCAGTCATATCTAAAGGATTCAGAAAAATAATAATAAATAAGCCCTCTACCTGTCACACTACAAGGAAGAGAGACGTTGCTCTGATGTCAGGAGACTGGAGCAGCACAGGAGGATGTTGCCCTGGTATCCGATGGCCTACATGGCGTTTTCAAGAAAAATAGGGCAGCCTACACAATCTTGCACACCGTTTATGAAACCGGTAGCAGCAAGTGTGTTGACATGAAGAATGGCTGCCTTCATATTTGTAGCTACAAACACACAGCAGATGCATCTAAGTGAGTCACAGCTACTTCTGCACATATGAGAGGACGGAGGAAGTAAGGCGGAGGAGAAGGAGAGGGAATGTATAAACTGCCATTTTACTTTTTCTGTATCACGGTTTGACTGCACACACATTAATGCTAATATAACTCATATTTGAATATTAGATAGTAATACAATAACATCTGGTACATTGTTTAGGATGGGCTGTAATTGACACACATAAACTTACATTTTCATAATAGAAACATTAGCTAGCTAATTGGAGCAGGTATTGTGGTAATGTGATAAAGAGGTGAATAATAATAAGGCTGCTTTGTCATTATCTCTGTTGGCTGTCCTCTTTTATAAACGCAGCTGCAATGCCTGTGCATGGACGGAGAGATTAGGAATTTCTTGAATTTCCAGAAGATGGAGATTTTGGTTGCAAGCTAAAGTACAAGCCACAGGCCTGAAATTTCTGTACCTGAAGTAACCTTAGCATTTCAAACTCTTTTTATCCTACAATATGCCAAAAAATTACTTAAACCTGCAATAACTGATTTTGTGGCTGCTTGGGGGCAGCTGAAATAAGCTGCAAACACAACATTTGTTAGCAAACAGCTGCTTATTTACACATCCAGCAGATACGGAGCAGCATTATCATTCATTTGGAGTCGTGTTTCTGTCCAAATGATGAATGTAAGTCCAATATTAACTCTCCTTTTAGCTCTGTTTTTGGTCTCTACCAACTCCTGAGGGAAATATCTGGTTCTTTAGCTGCTAAATGCTCCACTATGTTCACCAGCTCGTCGTTTATTTTGTCTGTCTGCTGTATGGTGCTGGGAAGTTAGGTGTACAGTCGGTTTATGGAGGTTGTTAGCTGACAGCGGCGCCTGAAAACAATGTAGAGTTGTGGGCTTGAAAACCAAAACAATGATCTGAAATACGCCATAAAGCTCCATAGAGCTAATGGCAACTGCAGAGTCAGGTGACAATTCAATCCCTTTCAGTTACATGTAGTCATGTGATCAATTATAAATATATATATAAAAAGCATAGTAGCAGCTTTAATTGCACCTTTAACATGTCTTGATTTTGATGCAGATAAAACATCTTCTCCCCTCAGAAGATGTGTGACAGGCCCGTGTTGTTAACGGGGGGGGAAGTTGGTTTCATGCTCTCATTCGGAGCCCTGGAATGCAGTCAACGCAAGCCAGAGACGCAGTGGAGAAGGGCCTGCGGTTGCCATGGTAACCTCTCTCCCGTCCATCGTGACTTGATGCTCCTCCAGACTGAGGATGAGGTGGCACGAGGAGCAGGGGAATGAAGGCTTAGGGAAACCTTTGACCACAAGCTCTGACGCATCATCACCACCACCATCATCATCATCATCACCACCACCACCATCATCATCATCATCATCAGCTAATCTGCCTGAGGCAAGGACATCGTTGTTCCTCCACCCTGCAGGATTCAGACACCTGGTGTGCCGCTGCTCTCTCAGTGAGCTTTTTTTTTTTTTTTTTTTAAATCAACCATTTTTACTGGAGCTTTGTCACTCATTTGACTTCTTGGGGGAGGAGGCGGAGGAGGAGGAGGAGGTGGGGTCATATGATCCTATAATCTTCTTGAAATCTACCAGAGTGAGAATAAGTTTATTTCATCTCACACTGTGTCGGTGTCACAGCTCAATCTTTGTACAACCCTGCAACATTCAGAGTCACACTGATCCCAGATGAAGGGCATGAGAGCGGGATGAACAGCAGGGTGATTAAACTGTAGACAACAAAGACCCAAATATATCATCAACAAGCTGATCTGCCACCTAAGCCTAAACCTTACACTGAAGTATAGGCCTTTCTATTTAACATTTACTTATTATAAAATAAACAGTGAAAATAAAGAATAAGTGGACATTTTACTCTGTGGGACTCTTATTTTAGGAATACTACAGCGATTCTGGAGGATTTAGCCATGCCACTATGCTATTGCTTCACTAATGCAATATTGGGTGTCACAGACACTCCTGGAGGATTTAGCCATGCCACTATGCTATTGCTTCACTAATGCAATATTGGGTGTCACAGACACTCCTACACGATTAAACAGGATCACAGTCACCTGCCTAATCTAATGCAATCCACTGCAACATCCTTGCAACAATTACTACCTTTGTAAAGCTCATGTCCAGCTATATTAAAGATGTTGACTCAACTCTGTGGTAATCATTTTTGAGGCTGTGTTGCAGTATTGGACTGTATTACAGCATAAAATACCCAACATATACCTATTATTTTGTCCCTACACACTCCAACACACATACAAGTACTGTATATTGTAGGCACAGGCTTCACAATATAATGTAGGGCTGCATTGATGTCTTTAAATGATTCATTTATGAATCACTTGGTTCATAAACTGCCCGATGTCCATGACAATTTCCTAAACGCCCAAGATAATGTCATCAAATCACTTGTTTTGTCGGACAAACACTCCAAAACACAAAGATATTCAGTTAATTATCACATATGACAAAGAAAAGCAGCAAATCCTCCCAACTGATAAGCTGGAACCAGTGACTTTGGGGAATTTTTGCTTAAAAAATGATTGAAACGATTAATCAACTAGTTTACCATTTTGAGTCAGTTATGTTTCTGTCAATCCTAATCGACTAATTATTTCAGCTCAATATAAAATACCTAATGTGTCCCTATTATTTTGTCCTCAATGCACAAACAAGTGTTGTTTATTCTGGGTAAAGGCTTCACAATATGTTGTTGGATGAAAATTTTCTTAATCAGTTTCTCTGTAGATTATTATCTTGATTCACCGATTAAATATTTGTTCTATAAAATGGCAGAATATAGTGAACAATGCCCAAAACAATTTTCTAAAGTTCAAGATAATGCTTTGTTTTGTCCAACCAACACTCCAAAACCTAAAGATATTCAGCGTATTATCACGTAAGACAAAGTAAAGCAGCAAATCCTGCTGGAACTAGAGAATGTTTGGCATTTTTGCTCGGAAAATGACGAACGATTAATCCATTAATCAAAATAGCTGCTGATAAACATGAAACAGCTAACACATACATATTATTTTGTGCCAACAAGTTCCAACACATATACAAGTCCTCTATATTGTGGACTTAACAACATACTGAAGGGCTGCAACTAATGATTATTTTCTTCATTGATTACTCGTCAAATCTTTGGTCTACAAAATGGGAGAAACAGAATGCTATTTTTGCTTAAAAAACGACCTGAATGTTTAATCCATTCTCAAAATAGTTGCTCATTAAGTTTCTGTCGACCGTTTAATCAATTAATTGACTTTCAGATCTACATAAAATACCCAACATGTACCTATTATTTTGTCCCAGCACATTCCAACACACACACATAGTAGCCTACTGCAAATGATACAGGCTTCACAATATACAGTAATGCAATTAAATAGAGAAACACTACAGTGAACCGTTTAATCAACAGCTCATATAAAGGCTCAAAAATATAAAATTATATAATAAAACTCTATGAAATCATTAAATTATAAGCTTCACAAAGGTAGCACTTTTTGCAGGGCTGTTGCACTGTATTGCAGTAGATTATACAGGTCTTTATCATTGTGTGCCCACCCACTGCATTACAGCGATTGGGGGGCAGTACCAAAATCCTCTTGACAGATAAACTCAGACTTGTTTTCATAACCTGTGATGCAGGTTATGAAACACACCATTACCAGTCCTCTAAACCAACTGGAAACTGGGAACCACTGGGAAAAGTTTACCACCTGTGTACTCTGACCTGTTGGGCCTGACAGATCACCAGTCACTCACTCACTCTCACACACACACACACACACACACACACACACACACACGATCATTTGTCAACTTCAATGTTGATTGGCTGATCAACTGAAAAGAAAAAATGCCTCGATCAGGTGTTAAGATGACACCTCCAGGGCAGTGCCACTCGGTTAAACACCCGTCTTGTGTCTGTATAGTAGGCTACGTGGTAGTTAGTGACAATCCCTGTTCAAACAGCCTACCTGTAACTGTGCGCGTTGCTCCGCTCTGCTGCCTCCTCTATGCTGCACAGCGCTGAGCTTCTCGACGAGGAAACATGTTGTCAGCATCGCAGTGCAGAAACGCTTTGCTCGGACACACTTCACAGGCTACAGCTGATCATCTGAGGTAGATGGGTGTTTTCTTTTTTTTAGGATAAAAACTGTGCTCGGGTGCGACATCGCCGAGGAAGTGTGGGAGTCATCCGGGAGAGAGCCGCGACTGGTCTGACTGACTGCTGAGAATCTGCACTCGCCACCGGGGAGCGCGCACAACTGATCTCGTGCCCGCGCATTGGATATTTTAGCCCCAGGGGTTCCCAGACCTTTTCAATGTCAAGGGCCCGAATATGAGAGAGGCGTGAGGGCACTGTGCATGGAGCCCCTGGCTGTTTGCTAATATTCACCAGTCCCAGGAGCCCCATCTGGCAAGTTTGTGTGGTGTTAGGTAATGCTTGGTACAGAATTACATAACCAGCTAGTGTAGGTGGGGTGGTAACAGTGAGAGGAGTGAAACCTGGTGTGCAAATCATTTCATCCTCATATATCATCTTATTGTGCTTGTCCACTGAAGGAGATAAGGGGAAATACAGCTATCTCTCCTCCTTTTTATGACCCCTTTTGGTCCCTGCAAGAGCTGAAATTTTTGGGGTCGATTGACAGAAAATTCAGTACAATCGATTAATCGCTTACATGATTTATCAAGCAAACACTAAACATTAACAGCTTCTTAAAGCAATAGTTAGACATTTTGGGAAGATACTCTTAAGTCTGTTTGTTAAATGTGAAGCTACAGGCAGGAAACAGCTTGCTTAGTTTAGCATAAAGACTGGAGAACAGTGGGAGAGCTAGCCTGGCTCTGCCCACAAGTTCAGAAACAGACTTACCAGAGCCTACCAAAGCTCACTAATTAACGCCTCGTTTGTTTAACCATAAAAACAACAGGTAACTGCCATTAGTCTCCAGGAAGTGACTGCTCCCTGCAAAGAAACAGCACAACACATAACCCTCCTAAACTTCTCGTTTTGACCTTTAGGTTCATGTGCAGATTAAGCAAACAAGATATAGTATGTTTATTTGTGAGCTTTAGAGGTGCCATTAAGGGGATTTTATTACCTTTAGACAGAGCCAGGCTAGCTGGGTCCCCCTGTTTCCAGTCAGTGCTAGGCTAAGCTAACCTGCTGCTGGCTGCAGCTTTATCTTTATCAGACAAGAGTGGTATAATCTAATACAGGTAAGCATATTTTTTATTTTTAAATGTGAGGTTTTGCAGCTGTTTTTCCAGGAAATTGTGATGTTTTGTGACATCTTGTAGGACAATTAACTGATTAATTTAAAAAATAAAAAAACAAAAAAAAAACCTGACAAATTATTTGATAATGAGAATATTCATGACTAAAGTCACTGATAGGAAAAGCTAGTTTTACTTGAAACGTGTAATGAATGAAACAATTAAACCAAAAAGAATGGGCATATAATGTAGCATTTATGAGAGTAAGCCTCTGAAGGTGTGTGTGTGTTTGGCCAGTGGATGAACTGCACTTTCCTTAGGTGTATGCAGATGGCTGCTCATTTGTTTATTTCCCAGCCTGCCAGAGGGAATTTGAACAAGAGCACAAAGGTCATTCTGACAGACCTCATCCTCTTTCAAGTTATTTGTTTTCCTTGTTCTGGCTCAGCCGCCACACAATTCATTCCTTAACATTTGGGTGGAGACAGAGGCAGAGCTAGGGTCAAAATATTAATCATTGAACATACAAGCATACATTTAAACACAGCCTTTGATCTTCCTTTAATATTTTTTGTTCTAAATTAAGGTTCACTTGCCAGATCTAAGACTAAATTCAAGGGATAATTGTGTACATTGTTTAGGAAAATTGAATTTGAAATGTGGCACTTGAACTCCTGGGCAGCTGCCTGTGTGTCCTAGAATTAAAAAACAAACAAACAAAAAAAACAAACCCTGACCTGGTTAAGCTGCTCCTATCACCACACTATCTTCCCCACTCTCTACCCAACACTTACACCCTGTGTCCAGCACATGAACTACACCTTCTTTCTCACAGATAGGATCAGAGGAGCTCCAAGAGACAAAACCACAAGAAAATTAAAACCTCTTTTGATTTTTTTATTATATCAAAATACAAAAATTTGAGAGGAAAATTTCGTATGGGACTAAGCATTTGAAATGATATGGTGACATGAATACAACACTACTTTCATATTCTCACAGACATGCCATAGATAGAGCATAGATCATGTGCTAGGCCCATGTCTACGTCATGATGAGCCACCAGGAGTGAGCCTGTGCGTTTTCCCTATAAAGGCTTTTGATGGCGACTGTCAATATATATCCGGGCCAGTTGGTAACAGGCCAGAGTGTTTTTTACACCATAGTTCGCTCAGGTTTCTGTTTACTCAATAAAGAAACGAGATCCATGGCAGTTGAACATGAAGAGTGAGTAAGACATGATCTCAGACGATACAGAATTCACTGGACAGCAGTGGCAAACGAGAGAAAAGTAATACAAATATTATACATAAGGCTTTGGTACAGCACCATACAGTATGAGTTAATTGCTCACAAAAAGTTAAGTGAAGCGTAATACCTGATGTAGTGACAGAACAGAATGACAAGTCTAAAAACTGACCCAAAAAAAAAGGAGAAACATCAGGTTATCATTTTAAAACAGAAAAAAGTAAAAAATGTTTTTGCTTTGAAATATTTACATATGGACATTGTTGAATTAAAGAACATTATGGAGACAAATTATGTACAAAAAAAAAAACTGAATAAACAACATATAATACAGAATGTAAACATGTGATGTACAGCACAGAGTTCAGTGGATGAAAATGAAATGAAATGTAGTAAATTTTCTTCCTTTTTAAGCACTACTTGGTTTGCTTGAGTATGAGCATTAGCTAAAACAGTCAACGATGTAGTGCTTATTGTAGCCTACGATAATAATACATTCTAGTTTCTCAGTGCTGGTACACATGAAAAAACAGAGAATATAGAAAATACTACATATTTCTATTTTCTGTCCAATAACAACCAGCTCGGATGTCCATGAATGATTGCTAAATAGGCGTTTTTTTTGTATTGTCTCTACATGCAAGATTAATACAATAAAAAATCAAATCGGTTTCTAAGTATCATCCTACCAGCACCTAGTGATGCACTAAAAGCTGTAAGCAGAAAAACTGGGAAAAAAACAAAAAAGAAATTGAGCTAACAGTACGTCCAAAGCAGCCCTCTTAAACGCTGTACATGTTTCTGTTGAATATGCAAAAAAGAGCCCGGAAGACGACATCCATTCATAAAACCCATGGAGAGGATGTATGAGCTTTCCCAATACCTTTCTACCAGGAGATTTAGCAGTAAATACAAATGTGGTCTGATGACTACTCATGGCTATACTGTACAGTACTAGTAGGAATTCTACCGTCAAAATGGTGGTGAGATGACGTGAGACGCTTACGCCCCTGCAGTAGTGTGCTTGAAAAACAGTGCTGTTAACCAAAGATGGTAGACCTACAGGAAGTGTGTAGAAAAGATCCCCTCGTGACCTGACGATGCTCTCAGATTCCCTCCCATGTGTCTTGTGGCGTGTACTAATCTAAATCAGGTTATGTATCTCCTTTTTAGGCTGGGTTAATATTCTCAATATCATCACAAATATACTTTAGAGAGGGTACCTTGGAAGCACAGACAGACATTGCAAACACACTATAGAAAACAGGTCATCTTGAGTTCTCTTGAATGTCACAAGTCTCTATTATTTGAGATTATACTACTATTTTCCAGTATTGTCTATCACTGTCATCACACCATCCTGTTATGATAAGGACCTATAGTGTCTACCGGAGCTAGTTTAGTTGCTCAAACACACAGGGCCGAAAGAGTTGCTTGTGGAAACAGAAAATGAAAAAATCTTTAGAC
Source organism: Macquaria australasica (assembly GCA_005408345.1). Lineage (NCBI taxonomy): Eukaryota > Metazoa > Chordata > Actinopteri > Centrarchiformes > Percichthyidae > Macquaria > Macquaria australasica. Next base: position 457,268 of record SEMN01000236.1, read on the forward strand.
CTCTATTCTACAGCACCACAAAGTTAAACATAGCACCAAGTCGTAATGTTCAAAGCAACTATGCCCTAACACACTTTTCTTCATCAAACTAATGTAAACACAATTTCCTCCACAGCACGTATTGTACATGACTATAGCATGTCTGTGACTCTTAGAAAAACGTTTCCTTCAGTTTATTTGCTTTGGACACCTGAAGGCGAAATATCTGGAGTGAATCTACATGTGTGCTCATGAACGGGCAAAATACAGTATTACTTTGTTCCAGGAATATTATAGAGGGCAACACACTTCTGCTTCTAAAGCTTTTCCCAGTGGGCATTCACTTACTATACATCAGAGAAAATACTACTTAACTTGTGCAGCCAGCGGGCTATGGCAATAATACATTGTACGGTACTAACATTAAGGTTTCTTTTCTTCTCAGATAAAATAATGTCTGCTAAAGTATGACAAATGAGGCACCTTAAAATGTTTTATAAACATTATCCACTTAAAGCCGTACTGTAAGCAAATACTTTTATATATAATCTAATTTCTTTTTCCTTGGGATCCTCCCGTCTTTTCATACATCCTCGTATAAGAACGTCTTCCTGTAAAACATGGTTTGATTTATCTTTACAAATACAATACATACCATGTACAGTACATAACAAATATAGATTTTTTTTTCTCCTCATATCTTACAGGAAACCAATTTGTTAAAGTAGAATATGCACTTTGACGCTCACTTTCAAGCAATCATCACTTTCTCACAAAAGAGTTTTGAGATTTCAGTAAGCAGACATTGAGTCGATTCATTCATGTGGATATTTGGCGGAAAACCTCTGATTTGTTGGTAGCAGATGGATATATATCTGATGTGTCTCTGAGTGATTGAACCAGCGTTAGCAATAAAAGGAAACCGGTTGTTTTTGTGGCCGTCAGAACAAAGGGAGCTTGGCTCAGAGCCTGTGTGGGGCCCGTTCGTTATTACCGCATACAGGAGTAACACAGAGAAGTAAAGTTGGGACTTAATGTGCCAACTGCTCATCTCACCAATCGCAGCTGCACTATAAACAACGTAATGGGTCATTCAATGTACTGCGACATCGGGACATTCATTTCCTGTACAGCAAAACATACATTCATTATCGGTTAGTGTCGAAAAATTAACAAACATACAGAGAAGTAGCTAGCAAGTAATATACAGTTGTTAAAGATAAACAGTCAGGGTGGGCATTGTTTGAATATTTTCCATTGCTTGTTAACAGCTTTATGAAGCATTCACATTCTCCTCTAACAGCTGCTGTTAAACATTAACTTTACTCTAGTGGTTTGTTCTCTCTGCGTGAAAACTTGTGTACAGTGCTTCTGTACTTTTGCACCGAAGTTATATTTATATGTTTACTTGTATGGGTAATCTGGTTCTGTCCTATTACTTGGATATACACAGTTGAAGCAGGTACCCATTTAAAATATAAATGTAAAAAAAACAAAACAAAAACAACAAGAGTTATGCATCCTCTGTAGCATTTTCTCTCATGTGTCCTTGGCAGAGAAAGTAAAAACACACATAATTTTGGAGTCCCTCACTCCCCCGAAGAGACAAATATGAGAAGGCGAAGGAAAAGGCAGTTTATGTTAGAAAAAAAACAAGAGAGAAAAGGCAAAAAAAGGCACCTCAAGATGTGCCACGTTTCACAAATGATTCCTTAATAATGATACATACTACAGTACACTTCACAATTCATCACCCTGTTCTTCTAAACCCCACAAGTCCAACCTCTGTTGAGCGTGTAAGTCCCAAATTATTTCCTCATGAAGGCTATGATCTTTATCTTAATGCGGTGCTATAATGATGGGTGTAAACACACTGAGCCATCAAGCACTAACATTAAGACAGTCTTCTAATGGTTGGCATCGGATCATAAATCAAAATAAACACAATATGCCAGCTGATAATAAGAAGCTTCTAAATTAGATAAAGTTAGGCCATATTATCCATTTGAATGAGTGCGGTGTGTGATATAAACCTTTTTGTCCATACGTTTCATATGTAAAAAGGTCAAGTACGTACAGTATACCACAAGAATTACAGCAACTCTGCGTTTACTCTGAGGTATATTTTGTGGTAAGAACCCTGTGTTTGAATACTGACACTATTTGTATTGTAGGAAAGGTAGACTCATGCCCCTGTCCGAGGACGCACCAGGCTTCACAGTACACTGTATCACTGAAAAACCTAAAGATATGGACCCCTCAATGACCAGTGAGTGAAAAATCTTTAACGTGTTGTTACATACTCAACCAACACATTTTTATTACTGTAGGAGGAAGCTTAATTCCCTTGTTTTACTATTTATGTACATTATATATTTTCAGAGCATTTTCAAGTGAAATTCCTCAGAGACAAGTAGTGGTGACAACCTCAGAAAAGCCATTGTTCTTGTCTTCAAATAAGATTTCCATCCCCGGAGTATTCAGCTGGATGTTTCCCCGCTCCACAAACACCGACTAACTTTTAGAGATTATGAGAAATGTATTAGCTTGATACAGGGACCGGGGTGGAGCAGGGAGGGCTGAGGTGGGTTTTTTTTTCAGGGGAGGTCAGTTTAGTCGAGTCCAATGGCTTGGTGGGCAAACGTGTCAGCGTAGAGTCCCATAATTTGGGCCCTCGGAGTCTGCACTGGCCAGAATGCCTGTCTGGTCCTCCTCAGACTGCCTGCGTTGCAGGAAGGAGGTCAAATAGAGATAGGGGTTCTTCTTGTTTTGCCTTTTCCTCTTTCTGTGGAAGCTGAGATCCTCTTCCTCTTGGGGTGTCTGAGATTGCTGCTGGGTCTGAGAGGGACACACACCTGAAAGGGAGGCGAGAGAGAAAGCACAGGAGTAACACACCACCCACATAGTTTAAGATTAGTCTCTTTTCTCTAACCATCGGACTAACCTGTTCTCCTTCCGGAGGTTGTGTTGTTATTGTTGTTGGCAGCCACTCCCTTGGCTTTGGTAATACAGTGGTGTAGCAGTGCTGGTAAGCTCTCAGACCCGGCAGGATCACTAGACGCACCTAGAGGTTCCCTGAGAAGAGGAGAGACACCACAGCATACATTGTTCTGCATTAATCCAACAGTCGTGTTCGGTCCCGTCTCAGATGTGAAAAGACAGAATGACACTTTGCATTGCTATTTCCAGTAGGTGCTATCATAATGTTTGATGAGCTCTTGTGCTTCTACTGAGAGCCCTTTCACTAAGATGATGAATTTCCACTTTCTATCTGCAGTGATGGATGATAAAAGTTAGACACAAAGGAAGAAAGAGGGATAGAGAGTGAAAAAGAAAGAATAGTTGACATAAGGTGGCAGTGGATTTGGTGAATTTATTGGCTATTAAGTTTCTTCTCAAACAATCATTACATTAAAGACCCAGTTCAGGATTTATAGGAATTATGCTAATACAGGCTAGATATTTTTTCTTAAAGGGTAAAGTTCTCTAATTGTAGGTCCCATAATTGTAATTTAAAATCAGAGACATTTTGTGGTCTTTGCAACAGTGCTAAAAATAAATGAAAACCAACACATTTCAGGTTTAGAAAATAATTGCAATTACTGTGCTCACTCAGGTTTGGGTCTTTTAAATAGTGACTGCTTCAGAAATGCGGGCAATATTGGTCTCTTTGCTGTATAAAACTCATAAAATGAAAATAATTTCTGGAACTGTAAAATTACTGGTCCTGTAATAATAAAGTCTTATTGTAGTGTCTTCCAATGTCACTATTTTCAGCATATATGTACAGCAGATGCATGAGCGTTTCTCTGCGATTTCTGTGTGCTATAGTGAAAGTGAAGTATGTGCGCAGGTGTGTTTTAAAGCAGAAATAAACAGGTCTTTTTGAACCCTGAAGAACTATTTTCATTTCATGAGTGATACATGCTACGTTTAATGAAAAATAATCAATGCTCAATCAGTGAAAAGTATCTTCTCTGTCATAGTATGCAGTCTGTCTTAGAAGCAGTTTTACCTCATACCGAATACTCTGGTTTTGTTGTCCATCTCTCATAGAAAGATGCAATAAAATTAAATCCAAATAATCTCACAAACTCTTAGGATTTAAGTTCAGGTTCATGAGGCTCAGTGTTGGCTCAATGTCTTTGCCTTTCAAAGCACTGAATACAAACAGCTTCAAAACCTGACTTAATGTTTCATTAAGTCAAGTTGTTGTGCCAAACATGTATTGTTTCAAAAGGCATAGGAACACAACGCTTTAGAGATGCTGTCCATCACTTGTCACTGTGGAGAGAGAGATTGAGAGCCATTAGCAGAGAGGGGGAGACACATCTGAGAATTGCAACAGTCCTGGACAGATAGAGAACATTTCCATTATCACATAAACTGTGTGCAGAGGCCACAGTGTGTTATATATAGTACATTTCCATAGACATGAACACTGTACAGCACACTTTCATAAACATGAACACTGCGTACAGAGGCTTCACCATGCTGACGGGAGGAGATGGCAGGAAGAGGAAATGGCCGTTAAAGAACAAGTCACATGACAGGAAGAGGAAATGGCCATTAAAAACAGTCACATGACAGAAAAACGAAAGCACTTAGGACAACAAATGTGACAAAGAATTTAGTTTGAGAATTGTTATTTGTTTGGTCGTAGAGAGAAGTTTAGAGAATGCATGCATGGCATTTTGCACATGGAACAAAACTTTAAAGGGGAATACTCCAGTCTATCATTCATGTGCGTCCTCTATTGATTCAAGGCTTTTTTTGGTGCAGGGAAACATGTCTGTATTCAAACAATCAAAAGACAAAAATGCTTCTCCACAGTCCAAAACCGCTCCTCCTGCTTGCTCACAAGCCTAATTACTGCAGCCTACGCCACAGCAGGCTTACTGTGCCTTGGAAGTGTATTGACAAATGTGTCCTGCAGTCATTATTACCATTAGTTGTACTTCACTTGAATCCAGCACAGAGGCACAACCCAAAGCGATTCCCCTTTAAAGGAGAGAGTGATTAGAGCCCTCCCCCTGCTGACCCCTCCCCTCTCAGACATGGGTCCGACCCTTACCTATTGCGGCGTAGGGGACCGGGTCACAACGCTGCCCAGATAGCTGAGATCAATCAAAAACAAATCACGTAAGACCCTTACCCTCTATAAAGCAGCAGCCCTATAAGCTACCTTCCCTTAAAGGCCAGTGATAGTGCAGGAGCAGGTCTCTGCTTCATGGCTGTAGCTACTGTATGATTGTAGCTTCTAGGGTTGTGAGGTGGGTGTGAGGGGGCGCAGGAATGTGTACAGCAAAGAAATACTATGGGAGAAAAAAGTATATGAGTCTCAGCTAAGTTTTTATGTAGGTGCAAAAGCATAAAACTTCCTGTGTTATGTCTGACAATCTGTATACAGGGGCACTGATCTATCAGAGTGTTGGATGTCATGGATAAAAATGGGGGAAAAGCCCCTTCTAGAGAGATTTGATTGTAGTATTCCTTCTTAAAAAACTGGCTTAAGCTCAGAGATTTTATCCTTATATAGTAGGTACCAATTTCTAACACACACTTTACAAAGGCTTTATTAATGGCTTATAAAAAACGCTTTATAACACTGTGATAAGCCAACTACTTTTGGGTTGCCAGGTTGTGGCTGGCTTTTATCCTCCTCCAGCAGGATAATTGCTTTGTCTTTTTAGCTCGACAATTTGACATTTGATCTCCTGGAAAAGGGCTGCAGAGCATTTGGACCAGAGTGTATTTAACATATTATTATTATTTACAACTGCAGACTCAAATTATTGTAAGATATTCTATCTATTAATGACCTATTAACATTTATAAATACAGTACACATGACTTACTAACTTTTGCTGTTGGCATATTAGAAAGTTGGCCTGTTATTAATGATTTGTTAACATTTATAACTGCAGACCCGATGGTTTGTTACCCTTTATTACTGACTGTTATTGACTTAATATCTAGATTTTTCACAACCCAAAAGTTGTCCTTATTAATGGGTCTGAAATATATAACTGTATATAAATATATATAACTATAACTCTTGTATAAAGAATTAGTAAACCTTTTATTAACCATTAATAAATCCATTAGTTACAGCTTATAAAGGTTTCATAAAGGGTGAATTGTCAGAAAGTGGTACCTTTTTCTTTGTATGTGTTATATTGTAACAAAGTATGTCAATGTTTATCAAATATACATTTAATTGTTAAAAGTTGAGCATAAAAATGACTTTTGCTAGTGATTCACACATTAAGTTTTCAAGTTCATACTTCTTACAATCATTAATCTGATCAAATTTAATTTATATCCAGCTGTGAAAAATACTTCACTTCAAAGTTTCAATGTTCAAAATGGGGGACAGAAATAATGGCACAGTTTTAAAAAACAGTAAACTTGAGGGTTTCTGTAGCCTGTAGCTTAGTGTTTCAACTAAATGTTCCTGTAGTCATTATTTTTTAAGTTGACTTCAGTTTGCATTATGATCAATATTTTACTAGATTAAATATGAGCTATCACATGATAAAGACAATAATACAGTATCTTAAAATCAAACTGAGCTTTCACATGCCATCTAGTTTAGGTAACTGTCGTTTTTATGAACTGATACAATGTGTGCTAAATGCAATTACATGCCTTCTGCATATTAATGTACAATATGCATCTTGATTATGCCTAAATGGAGACATCAAAGTAAAACTGTGGATAAATACTGAGGAAATTTGGAATAGTGAGCAGACGAGGAAGCAAGTCTCCCCTTTAAATAAATATGTGACTATTCTCTACTGGAATGGATCACCTACCCTGAGGCTGATATCTGGAGCTGAGAGGGCTCTGAGGGTAGCATCTCCTCCTCTGTCCTTCTCTGGGATGGCCTCTGCCCGAAAACATCCCTGCCCTCCAGAGGGGGAGTGGGGGACTGGGAGGGGTAACTGGCTGCAGTGGAGGCATAGGACATGTGGGCGTGGTAACTGGGGCTGGGTTGCCTGCCACCCTGGCTCTGAGTGGGAGAGGCGGTCAGGGAGGACCTCCGGGAGAAACTGACCGAGGGCTGCAGGGTGAGCTCAGGCATCTCCAGAGACCGTGAGGTGCGGAGGATGCTGGGGCGCGGAGGGGGCCGCACTAGAATATCTGGGGAACCTGGCTGGGTGCTAAGAGGGCTCTGGGAGAGTGGAGAGAGGCGGGAGGGCTGGAGTACTAGCGGGGGTAGGCTGGGGTCTGCCCGGCGCCCCGCCCTCGGGCTGAGCCAGGACTGAGGGCTACTACTGGGGGCTGTGCTTGGGCTCCCTGCACGGGCTGCCGGGTCAGGGTAAGGCAACACTGGTACACCCACACCGTGGGCCGTGTGTCTGAGATGGCCGAGACTCTGGGCCTGTTGCATAGCTAAACGCCTAACCGGAGGCCCCAGGGGCCTGTCTCTGCCTGGGGGAGCCACAGGGACCTCCAGCTGCAGGAGTCCAGGGCTTGTTGGATCTGTTAGGGAAGGGAGGTGCAGGCGACTCGGGGGGAGAGGGTATGGGGGTGGGTCAGGGAGGTCCTGGGGATGATGTAAGGGATGGTGAGGTGGGTATATGAACCGTGGACCCTCTAGACCCAGGAAGGGTAACTCATGAGGCTGCCAGCTTTCAGGTGAGCGAGGAGGAGGGCTGTGTGTGTGAGACAGAGAATGGCCAGAAGCAGTGTACTGATGGTGCTCCATCTCTCCACTCTCCTCGGGGATGGAGGGGTAACCAAAGGGCCCCTCGGCGGTGCCTGGGGGGGAGGACAGAGCGGAGCTACGCGGGCTGATGTCAGGCATGTAGAATGGTGGTGGAATCCCTGATTCAGTGCGGCTGCCTAGATACCCATAGAATGGGCCCTGGGGAAAGCCCCGGTAGCGGGAGGCCGGGGCCTGCCCTGAGGCGTGAAGTGCACTGCCCTCTGCAAAGCTCATACCTTCCATGGGCCTGTGTAGGCGGGGGCTGTAGGTGGGGGGTTGCGTTGACTCCAGGCTGGAGGACGTTGGGGAGAGCTGGGGCCGCAGCGTGGGCATGATGGGCGGCAGAGGCCCGGGATCAAAATCATTCTCCTCATCAGACTGCCGGAACTCAGGGTACATGTCAGACTCCTCTGCGAAGGGGAAGCCCTGGATGCGGCGGGGTGGTGGGCTCTCCATGACGAAGCGTCCATCAGGGCCGCGGCTTATTAGCTCAATAGGCGTGGTGACCTCTGCCTCATACTTGGACACACTGTATTTCTTGCTGGCTATGGCACGCTTGGTTTTCTTGTAGAAGGAGAGCTCTTTGTCTCTTTCTCTCTGAGGGCTGGGCAGCTTCCTGACGTACAGGCCTGGACCGTGGGAACCCTCTGAAGAAAGAGAGCGGGGTCGAGATGGAGGGGAGCTCTCTGGACTTATCTTCCCCGACGATAACCTGATAAAAACAAATGCAGACACAAGGCATTGGCTTAATTTAACATATACCAGATAAAACCCAAAGGGAAAGGACATAAAGTATTTTAAAACAAAAGAAAAATCTCTGATGCTGTAAATTAATAGACATGAATGCAGTTTCATTCTTGAACTAAACAGATGACACAATACAAAGCCAAAGCACTCTATCAAGACAGCCATAATGAACTGCATTATGATAATGACCAGTTTATGGTGGCGGCAGCATCCTGATAGGACAGCAGCTAATGAACCAAGCCAGAGTGGCGGGATGAGAGGAGAACCAACGACGCAACCATGACAACCGTATCACAGATCTATTGAATCTACACCTTCTTGAGCAGACGTGAGACCAATTTCCATGTGCTGCACCAAACGGTGGTGTGAGGAAAGCAGATGACATCTAACCAGGCCTCATTTGCCCACACCAGGAGCAGCAGAGTCGACACTTACTGGGTCACTGAATGCATCAGGTAGACAAACATTATAAAGAGTGCATATACACAGTACTGAACTGTACATGCAGCTGAGCTAATGCAGTTTAATCCCTGTATGGTGTGTGGAAGTCTGTGCATGCAAATAGGCCAGCGGTAGGCTTCACTATAACAAATACTCATTGTCAGTTGATCATTTCTATGCAATGCATTAACCATGCAGCCAAGCCAGTGCAGTGCAGTGCAGCACACACTGTATTTTGGTGCAGGCAGGCACTCACAGGGGGCTGGCGGGCGGGGGCAAGAAACTGCTCCTGGCAGGCTCGTCCCAGCAGGGCTCTACCCCTGGCAAGGGGGTGAGAGGAGGTCTGCGATGGGAGACAAACGACATGGGCCTGGTTCATCTTTGACTATGCCACTTGCAGGAAGGACTAAGTGTGAACTCCCTGACCTGCCTGGACCATTTCATAAAAATAAACAAAGGTATCTGATACTGACGATTTAGCTAAAGTCTCAGGCAAACAAACATTTATTCTGGAATGGGATTTACACAGATTATTGTCACAAATGAGCTTCTTTTGAGATTGAAATGCAGTCATACATGTACACAAAATTTACACACAGACAGACAAATACACACATGTAGCGGATACTGTACAATAAATGTGCAGCTAAACAAAAAATAGCATTATTAAACACTTAGAATCATGCAGAAAGCAGACAGCGTTTGAGGTTAAAGAATACAGATGGATCAAAAATCAATACACATACTGCAGCTTGGGCACTCTGGGTTATGTGCTTAAAATGCTGACTTAGCTGCTTTGAACTTTCCTTAATCTGCCCATGATCCGCTAGAGGCTGATACTGTACATGCTCTTCCACACCCTTCAAGTAGCCCAAACATATAATCAATGTTTTGTTTTTCTTCAATCATCCACTTGGGCTTCTTCTTCTTCTGTATGCTTATTCATTTTGCAAATTTTAACAAATATACCATCTCTTGCCTTATGCATGCTGTGTATAATAACCAGCTCCACTAAGAAAGCTCTAAAAAAGATTGTGTATTTCCACTTGCCAGCTGCTTCAAAATAAAATTAATTTTATTGTTATTTATTGTTAGAATATATGCCTCTACACAGCATGCATGGGAAAATAAACTGTGTCAAAGGTGCATTAGAAGATGCACAGTAGTAGCCACCTCTGGCAGACTGAAGGGATTCTAGCATTGACTTTACTTACGGTGACTCAATGCTTTTCCTGAAGTGTGTCACCGACAAGGGAGGATCTGAGAGGACAAAAACATACATTTAGCATTTCCTCTGCTGAACACCAAGAGTAGAAGTCAGACACATGGACGGATTATGAAACAATGGGCCACCAATCCTACATTAGGAGCAAGACACCCAGACTGACACAAAACAACTACAAATGTAATTTGATTGACTTTCTAACAAGAAATATTAACATTCACTTCAAACAGAAGCTCTGGCCCAGGGGTGTACCGTGTTTCTGGTAGACCCATTCAGTAATCCATCGATGGTCAGACATGTACTGTATTTATTACATGTAAATTAAGTAGAGAGGGAGACCGACCTGGTTTACGCTTGAGTTTGCGACGGTGTTGCTTATTGACAAAGCAAGCTGCTAGAGTGCTGAACAGTACTGCCGCTGCCAGAAAACAGATAGTCGCCACAACACCCGCCACCACAGGACGCGCCAGCCCCTCATCAGGCAACTCCGCAGGGGGGAAGGGATCTGATGTGGCAGACAAGGGGGTAAAATGGAGACGTTACAAACACAAAAAGTCAGAAATGTATTCCTCAAGGGCCGAGCATTTGTGTGTGTAATATGTAATGCTTCTTTGTAAAGAAACTGACCTGTGCTAGACACTCCCACTACGTTGCTGCTCTCACTGATCAGGTCATCCATGACAGCCATCACTCGAAACTCATACCAGGACTCCTGTCAGAGGGACACACCAAACACACTCTTTTTATGACTGTCTCATGGACTGATTTCTGTGTATTGTGCACTGTATGTTCAAAAGGCACTTTGTGACTGTGTTTTGAAGATTGGTCTATATATGATAATGATATATATGACTATTCTTCTATTTATTATTGTGTCATAATAAGAGAATTATTGTTTGCAGCTGTCTTGTTTGCATATTCTTATTTTAGTAATTTAAGTACTACAAACTACCTTTTTGTAATTTTTAATCAAATATAGTCTATAGCTGAATGGTTAATAAAATGTACTGAAATGCAAAAAGGCTAAAAATAAGAAATTCATTTTTGATGATGACAGTCTTTATATTGAAATCAGTTCTCTGCATAAACATTGCATATGATAAAAATGTGGATTGTAAAGAAAAGGAATAATCACTTTTTTGAAAATAATGTTATTTCTAGATTATACTTGGAACCATGAAACGGGGAGATTGTTAACAAAATGGATTCTGTTAATTAACTTTACAGTGAATTATTCCTCCAACTTAGCCCCTGTGCCACACCTCACACAGCCATGTTTCTATATCGAAATGCGTATGCAACGGACCTGAACGAGGTCTCTGGCTATGAGCTCAGTCTCAGTTGATGGGATCAGGTCATCCAGAACCTCCCACCTCTCCCCGAGGCGGAACTCCATGATATATCGGTCGATGGGAGAGGAGTGGTTGGCTGGAGGGAGCCATGTGAGGAGGACACCGTGCTGCGTGCGATTGGCTGTGAGGCACCGTGGTGGAGTAAGAAGCACCAGTGGTTCTGGGGTACCCAGAGGAGAGCCTGTGGACCAGAAATGTTGCACATAAAAGTTAACATAGTAATTCAGACATGACCCAGATAAAATACAAAATCCAGAATGGTCCTTTGCAGTGAAATACTCTGAAAACCAAAGTGTGGCTAGCAAGACCAAGAGTCTACAGCCATGCTAGCAGCTCTGTGAGGCTGCACAGCAGTGCTTGAGCTAAATGCTAACTTCAGTATGCTAACCACATGATGCTAACATGCTCACAATGACGACACTAACATACTAATGCTCAGCAGGTGTAATCTTAGTTCAGCATCTTAGCATACTAACATTTGTTAATTAGCCCTTAACACAAAAGTACAGGTGAGGATGATCAGAATGCCATTAGTTTTGCAGGTATTTGGTCAAAAAAAAAAGAAGAAAAATGACCAAAAGATGGGGCTAGATCTGTATAAAATTTCATGGCAATCCATCCAATAGTTGTTGAGACATTTCACTTAAAACCACAAATGTGAAGGTCATGGTGGCGCCAGAGGAAAAGTCATTAAAATATATCATCTGGACACCATGAATATGCCAATCCATCCAGTACATGTTGAGATATTTCACCAGATAAGTGATCATTTAGACCTGATAGTGGTGCTAGAGGAAAAGTCAAAGGATCACCAAAGTCAGTAGGATTCATCCTCTGGGGACCATGACTGTCTGTACAAAATTCCATAGCAATCTATCCTACAACTGTTGGATATTTCAGTCCGGACCAAAGCGGTGGACTAACTGACCGCTAGCATGGCTAAAAACTAGATTCAGTGGGTTTTACAAACAGGGCTGAGGGTAACATGGTGCATTGAGTCACTCAGCTTGAACTATGACGTATGCCTTGAGTGAGTAGAGGAGTTTAGCTAGAATATACAACCTCACAAGTACTCCACCTGACCTCAGACTGAATACTGAGAGATTTTTCTCTTTATTTGTCCCCCTCTGCAATCCCACTGGCTAAACAAAGACTATTACTTAACATGTGTGGTGACTATTTTCTTTTAGAGAAAAAGCTTTGAGACCTGACACAATTTTTCCTTATTAAACACTTATATTAAAATAGATACACTACTCAAAGGCACGCACAAAGAAATACACTCGTCTGTTGTACAATTTTACCCAAAAACTAAATTTAATGTCAGACATGACCAAATCAGAACTCTGGAATATCATGAGTGACAGACACTCAAACCAGCCTATTAGTGGTATGGTAACACAGCAAATCACAATAACACAACAAAAAAATAAACATTAAAAAGAAGTCTTTTAGACGTAACAGTTTAACCATCTGTTATTGTACATACTTCAAAAAACAAGAAAATAATACTGTATGACAGAACAAAGCACTGTATGTACAGGAAACATACAGTGTAAACCAAATCCCTCATTGTCCACTGCCATTCATCTATTGGCTGCTATCCGAGTGTGTGAACTAGGTCAGAACTTTTCAAGCCTCATTTAACCTTTGTTGAATGAAGGTAAGCTTTCCAACACACTGTTTGTTAGTGACATGTAGCAGAATCTGGGTTTACACTGTAAAAAACAAAGCCAGCATTGTGAGGAAGTTACTGTCATCTTTGAGAGTCTTTGAGATGATGTTTTCTTAAATCGTCAATTCTTAGGTTGGTTTTTCTTAATTTAAAATTAAGTTTTTATAATTGAGCTCTTTACAGCTTAGGGTCACTTACAGGTCACTTAATGCATCCATTTCCATATTTAAGGAAATGTTATACAACCTCACTTTTTTCAGTGCCAGAGTCAGACTACATGGGTTTGAGTCAATGCACACACAGAGGACCTTGGGTGTGCCTTGATCTGTGCCTGCCTTTATTCAACACCTTCACTTCTCTGTCCTTTCCACTATATGGAGGAAAATCTAGCAATGCACTTTTCTCCCTTCATGCCTTTTTTTTTTTTTGCTGAGTCATGGATTATAAATACCATACCCCTTTAATTCAGTTTCTGTTCAGGCGGTGGGATACAAAGACCGAATTGGCAGCGTGCCCTTGGGGCATGAGTTGGATTAAAACACACAAGAATCTAAAAGACATAACAGCAGCTACATTCAGCTCAAGTCACTGACTAACCGCTCACCAATACGTATTTCTCACGGCAAAAATGTTTACTTGTCAAACACAGGTGGAACTAATAACATTAATAATGCCTCTGGTATTGTGCATGCTGGCTTGTTGGCACACCTAAATGGAACAGTGCCATCATTAATGTCATTAGCTACACCTGTGCCTTTCCTGCTATGACAACTGAAATGTTTGCAGTGGGAATTATCTATTGCATTCCTCAGCGCATTAAAACGTATATTATCTGGTCCCATGTCTGTGCTTGTGCTGGGTGCACTGTGGTCTTTAAAAGCACATTTTAATGGTTTCCTGGCTCGCTTTGTTCACCCAAAACAACCTTCTTCTCTTATGAAGCCTAAAAATCTTAAACACATACATTATATGGCAGATAAAATCATGTCTGCTTAGTCATACTGTAGCATCATTAATATGATTTGATGGCTTTGATGTGTAATATTCTTTTAAACAGGAAGAAAGACAGGAGAGCACAAATGGGCTTAACAAGGAGGCATAAAGTCCATGATTTATAAGCGGTTTTATCACCATCAGTGCATTATGGAGGTGGATGGATTTAAAGCAGTGTGGTCCAAACATACCGCTTTCTTTGATGTGGATGATAAAGTGAAAAATAATGTTATATACATTCAAGGGCTTAGGTTTGGTTTCAGGCATTTATATATACTTTAATCAATTTACTTCCACATCCTCTGCATGTTTTTTTGGGGTAAAAAAATAATTTAATCTGTATATTTCCTTAAAGTTACATTTAAATCTAAATTAATTTATGGGTATCACACTTTCCAAAATAATGGCAGACAAAAAATAAAAAAACAATAAATAAAAACAGAAAAAATAAAATGCACGTGTAAACTTCTGCTGTATTGTTCATGCACTAATCCTACTTAAAAATCATGTTTAGTTTCATTGACAGAGATGATTGATAATCTTGTAATTGCATCTTTACTACAAGGAGCTCTATGCTGTACTTACTGCCTTATTTTTTATTTATTCTATTCAAGCATATTTTTTGGGGGAATTTTAACTAAAATGCAGATTAAAAGATAATTTTTCATCTGAAAAACATGCAGAGGACGTGCAAGAACTTTTTCTGTCATGAACAGTATCTGCAGGTGTTATTTTCAGGCTCCATCCGGTGCCAACAACCTCCGCCAACAAGGTAGGGCAGACTGTATTTGGCCTGGGAGGCAAAACCCAGGGCAAAAAAAGTCAGTGCAGTACTTACCGGTCCACTCGCTGCTGCTCATTAAGCTTATTTCTCTGAGCGCACAGCAGTAATTGAAGGTGACTGAGATGAGTACATCAACATTTTTATTAACTCAAATCTTCTCACATCTGGATTCACAAATAGGATTTTGGAAATTTCGCCCTTGTATACATTAATCTAAACATCACTAGAGGGCAGCATCTCCCCAACCGTGTCTGATGATATTCTAAAAATTATAAATAGTGTCTCAGCGCAACTCAGTGGGTTGATTCTGAAGTCAAAAAGCAGCGAACATAAAGGGAAAACCCTTTGATTAAGTACCCACCTGCAGTGTTGACTGTCACAACTTCGCTGAATGGGCCCGTGCCCAGTTTGTTTTGTGCCAACACACTGAACTGGTACTCTGTCCCAGGCTCCAACCCTGACACCACCAACCAGGTCTGAGCACCAGAAACTGGCATCGAATGCCAGTCGTGAGGACCAAAGTCTGTTCTCTTTGACCTAACAACAGAAATGAGACAGAAATGCAGAAAAATTATACAGGATTTAAGCGTAAACCTGAATAATGGTGAATAATATAATTAGTCACAAGGCAGTGTTGTTCAGTGGGTGGGTGCTGAACATTTGCAGTTAATTTAAGGGTCTGGCGCCAAAAATATTTTCTCTCACTTCATGGTCTTGCACCAGTCTACTTGTCTGACATGCTTGAATGAATGAAGGAGGACGGCCCCTCAGGTCCTCTTGGCACG
Source organism: Macquaria australasica (assembly GCA_005408345.1). Taxonomy (NCBI): domain Eukaryota; kingdom Metazoa; phylum Chordata; class Actinopteri; order Centrarchiformes; family Percichthyidae; genus Macquaria; species Macquaria australasica. The sequence goes on from SEMN01000236.1 coordinate 472,963, forward strand.
AGTTTTGTAGTGCACGTCAAAAACTTTTAGTTTTTATGCTCAGAGCCGTTGTAACAGTCTGCCTGAGGATCTGAGAGCAGCTGAAAGTGTTGATATCTTTAAACATAAACTTAAAACTCACCTCTTTAGTCTGACTTTTGATTAGAATGTTTTATAGACATCATTTATTTTTTTGTATAAATGTTTTAAAATATCCTACTCCCTCTTATCTATTTTATTTGTTGTTATCTTTAATATGTTTCTATTTCTATCTATTTTACTAGTTTTCCTATTACATTTTCATTTCAATGTTTTATTTCTCCTGAGCATTAGTCTCGCATTGTTTCACTGTTTACATTTGTACTCTAATTCTCATCAGCTTGTCAGTCATGTTTAAAGCACTTTGAATTGCACTAACCTGTAAGAAAGGTGCCACATAAATAACTTTTGATTGACTGAATGATAAAGTTAAACAAAAAATAGGATTAAGAAATAAAATTCTTAAAGTTGGCTCTCATGTTACAAATATCAGTACTGTCAACCTAATTCACTGTAACATTCAGTCATTAGTAATTCAGTGGCCTTACTGTGAACCAAAGTTGTCATTAAAATGTCCACATGTGCACAAAAATGTCTAATAACGTAATGTGAAGTGTGTATTATTTGGTCAGTTCTACCTGTTTCAATGACACTGATCAGCTTCACATTGAAAAGGGAACATTTTGTTCTTATTGGTGGTTTGCCAGAAGTAACTGTAAAGCCAGTTCTAGACTACTTGAATGATCCAATGTAAACCAGCTGAGTTCTTTTGTGCATTTTACCTATTAGAGTTAGTTATTACTGCAGCCATATAAACCACAAGTCACTGTTATTTTGTTGTGTTTACATCCACTAAACTATCATGTGTTTGGCTCTACAATGTGAAATCTATTAAGCATATAATTATCTCTTACCAAGGTAATTACAGGGCTTTGACTCACAAATTTATAGTGTCAACTCGCTGCAGACATACCTTCATTTTTACAGTCACGAATGTGTATCTGGTGGTACCTGGACAGATGATTTACTCACATGCATTGAAAATTTTTAAAACGCTCTCTGTTCTGACTACTACCAGGTGCATATACCACATGTATGATGCTGAGTGAGATGTTACTGCAGTGACACTCCATTACTTTCCCAATTCACCCCATGAATTATGCACATGCACATCTACTAAATACCCCAGGAAATATGCTGTCAAAACAACTCTGCTGTGAGCTTCTGATTGAATTTCATATGTTTATCATCACCAATGAAGAGGGAGAGAAGAGAGAAAGAAAAAAAAAAAGAACCCTGCTCCTACTGTATGTCAAACCTCCAAGAAGTGTTTCCACATCTGCAGCCTGCTGCCATTGATCTGAAGTTAAGTAAGAGCACTTACACTGGACCGTACCACACAGAGAACGTCTGTTCGAAGCCGCCATCATATCCTGGTTCCCAGGACACATTAGCAGAGGTTGTTGAGGGCAATACATGGATATTGCCAGGAGCGTGTGGGCTGGTGCCTGAGTGGTTTATAGAGACAGAGAGAGGGAATACATTTAAAAAGCACAAGTACTATTTTACTTATCAGACATATAACTACCTACAGTTATCATTTAATATCACTTGCAGTAATGAAACTATAGATATCCTTTTAACATGCATAGCGTATTAACATTTTATTCACATAACTGGTCATTTCAAGTCAGACTCTGAATCATACTGATAATGCATCACAAGTCAAATCAGGAGCATTTTGTTGCTGTTTTCACCCTCAAAATGCTACATCATGTGTCTGCCTGCTCTCTCGTGGATAATGTGATGCTGGCTGAGGTGGTGACCAGTGTAAGGTCAAGTTCAAGAGCAGCAATGCTGTGTGCAGCTCTGCTCATCCCACCCACCTAACAGCTGTGCTGTGTGGCCCGAAGCCAGTTACTTCTCACTGGGATAAAAGGGAGACCTGAGCGTGGTCTGAGGAGCACAGCTGTCTCCGCCGCCCTGTGACACCTGTCAGCTGAGGGCTGGAGGCAGGCAGAGCGCTGCCAGCTGTGCAACAGTAACGACTCCGTAGTAGGCACTGGGGCAATGGGCTACTGGGGCAGACTTAGTGACTTGCTCACAAAACCCAGACTTACAATCTGAGAAATACGCTTATTCACCTTCTTGCCTAGGTTAGATGAAAAGATTCATACCACTCTCATATCTGTACGCTAAATATGAAGCTACAGCCAGAAGATGATTAGCTTAGCTTAGTTATAAGTAAGCATAAAGTAGCTTAGTTTTTGTAGAGGTTAAACAAATCAGATATAATGTGTAAATTTTTTTCTACCTTTGGACAGAGCCAGACTATGTCAAACTATTCCTTCACACGCCTAAAGATACACATTGACAAATTCTTCAATAAGACGCTATTGTAGCAAGAGCTTGTTCTTAAAGAATATTCAAGTCATAAGTAGTGCTCTTCCCTGTGCAAAAATGTAATAAAACTGGTCCTAATTTACATCTGAAACATTTATATACTTTATATAAATCCATCTTTCTAGCCTACAGACATGGAATGTTTGATACTCTAGTATTCCTTTAAAAGCCTGGACTAAAATCTGAAAATAGGGCACAAATCTAATAAATGTTTCCACAGGGAAGAGCAATGTGTGTACAATGAGTGAAAAGAACGCCTGACAGCACAAACCATCCCCCCAAAAACACAAGATCTTTGTGCCTCTCGTTGCTATGCATGTGAATATTTTACATAATTTGCCATAATAATCACACGTCAATAAGGCTATCCTGCCAGATCAGAGAGGCTGTTTTACAACTCTGTGCAAGGTTTATCTTATCTACTCAAAATGGCTGCTATTACTGCTGCAAAGACATCATCACAACTTAAGGAAGCAAAGGGCATAATCACGGCTATAATCTCAAATTGGATCAGAGATCACTACAGTTATAAAGACTACTTAAAGGCAAAGGCGATTAGTTATTAAAATCTGAACCCTACAGTTTGCATTACAGGTATTAAAGGAGACTTTCTACAATGTTAAATTTGAGGGCTTGTTGTACCACAACTTTTATACGCACAGATAATTTCACTAACGATGCAATCTTTGTGCATTTGGACCTTCAGAGCCCTGTTTAAACCTCATAACCGTGCTTGCCTTTGTCTACACTTCACTCAATCAATTTAAGAGTAAAAAGATGTCCTTGGTCGATTGACTCAACAGACAAAGGCTGTAGCAACAGTGTTTTAGCAGAGAGGTGCATACCACACTGTAGTTACAGATTCAGGCTTTAAATTAAGCTATTACAGATAAGATCTAATGATCTAATGAAATTTTAATTATGCCCAAGGGGAAATTGGGTAGAGGCGAGGTGTTTGAGGGATGAGGTCATGCAAATCACTCAAACCACACAGAAAAGTGGGATCACAATGAACTCAAAATAACCATGAAAGGTAAGTTGGTTGAGGAAATTGAGCGAGCTCTGGTGAGCTGAGAGCATTGTGCAGATTGTTTGTACCGATGACTAGGATACGCGTGCTGGCAGTGATGCTCGTGACCACATTGGTGGCTACACACTCCCATTCTCCATGGTCCTCCTTGCTGAGGGACAGAAACTGTAAGCTGCCACTGGGTAGGATGTTGTGCTTACTCTTGCTTGGCTTCCCCACCTTCAATGGACATGGAAATTACAGCGACATGGTTAAACAGTGGTGGTGAGCAAACAAATATTTCAGCACATAACAAGTAAAAACAAGTGCAGAAGATGAATTATAACTTATTTGTTATGTGTTTGTCTACTGCACCTTTCTCCAGGTGATGGTTGGTATATCAGGGTCTCCAGAAGCAGCACAGGGGATAACTAGCTCTCTCCCAGCCTCCTGACGGTACTCCCCCCCAGGCCTCACATTAAAGTAAGGGGGATCCTGGATAAGCACACAAACACCAGACCATCATGCAGACTTCTGGTGCAGATCAAGCTATGCTAAAACATGAACAGTAGACAGAACCAAACATGAGCAGAGATGTACCTTTAGCACCAAAGTGGCAGGGGGGGACATGCCCATGGTACCCAGGGCGTTGTAAGGCACACAGGTGTAGGTGCCCAGGGAGTCTTCTGTGGCCTCCGCCACCCGGATACTTCCATCTGGCATCAGGCTCCAACCGGGGTACTACAAGATAAAGGGGGCATCTGATATGCTTGATTTCAGGGGTTGTCCTGAACTCTCAGGGTCCCGTCTAAATGTTTTTGAACTGCAGAAGAAAACAAAAATCCCCAAAGTTTTATTTAAATCAGGTGAATGAGAAGTGAATGCTTATGCCAGCCCTCGACAGCAGCACAAAAATATCGTGTGACCTCAGTGACAGTGGATTAGATAGTAGATAAATAGAGGAACAGATAGAGATGAGCAGAGGGATACTGTCTCTAGGTGGCACTTCTAAAAAGTCTGAAAATGACTGAATTCTTTACACAGACAGGATAGTGCTGAAATGGTACTGGACAATTGATCAATATCTCTGAATAAGCACTTTCAATTTGGCTTTAAAAAAACAAAAACAGTCACACTGACAGCAAAAGACAGTGGTGGATGCAGTACACAAATCCTTACTTAATTACAAGTAAAAGTCCTCAATTAAAAATCACACTTAAGTAAAAGTAAAAGTTCTCCCCTGTGAGTGATATGTTATTATAGATGACATTATTAGATTGTAAATACTGGTGCATTAATGTGTAGGTAGTCTTTTACTGTTGTAGCTGGTCGAGGTGGAGCTAGCTCCAGCTCTAGTGGTTCCCAACCTGAAGGTCAGGCCCATCCAAAGGGTCACAAGATAAATCTGAGGGGTCGTAAAATGATTAATGGAAGAGGAAAGAAGAAAAGACAAAGTTCTGCTACAAAAGTTTTTTTTAAATAAATAAAGTTTTCTTTATTCTTTAAATGAAATATTGGATAATTTGACCTTGGCCTCAAACAGTTATTTAAATGAAACCATCTGAGAAGTTTAGCGTGGAAATGTCTCTTTGGTGGAGCTGCTAACAATTCATAGACAAATGAAACATGGCAAGTTCCTCAACTAGACACTTATTTTTTGTAAAGGGTCACCAGCCAAAACTCTAGGGAACATTTGGTTCACATCTAGTTTAATAATGTATTTTATAAGTTGGAAAGTAACTAGTTGTCAGATACCCAGTTCATCAAAAAATACTTGCTTTAATTTAGGTGGAAAACTCCCCAAAAAGGGAAGACGTAAATTGATGAAACTAGTAGAATTTAATTTACACTCATTGAGGCAGTAGCATGCCCCCCCTGTGATTTTAATTTTCTGTTAAATCTGCTGTTTGTGTATCAAGAATATATAAGAAACCTTGATCTAGCAAATCATTTATTTATCATCATCATAAATCTGATCACACATGAGGTTGGGCCGAGCCACCTTTCTATCTGCCGATGCACCAAATAATTCACATAGTCATACAGTACCTGTTAGGACCAGTTTTCAACCTTCAATTATATGTGAATATTCTTTGATTTTACACACTGACACATTTGAAAAGTATCTCTGCTAGACCAAAGTAAATGTAGCAGTGGAGCGGAGTCAGACTAACCTTCTCCACTCTGAGAGGGTAGCCGTCTTTCTCCCACTTGACTGATGTCACAGGTGGGTTGGCGTCCACCGGGCAGCGGATGATGCCTGGCAGTTTCCGTGGGACGTAGATGACTGGGGGCATGTTGATCACTCGGGCAGGGTCTGGATGTAAAGGAAAGGTCAGCGTTAGGGATGCTGGATACATAATCAATTATGCCTGAGACAAATGTTTGATATAATCTAATGTGTATTTCTCAAGCATCTCAGAGCAGGAAATCACTCCTAACTGGCCAAAGATTCTCAGAGTGGCGCATTTTTGGTCCGACTTTTAGGGACTAGAAGCAAAAGCATTTTATCAACTTTCCTGACGTAGGATATCACTCCGATCTCGACCAAAGATTTAGGAGCATCGCAGAGGTGTCCTAACCTGTTAGGAGTTACCAGGAGATGGCGTTTAGGCGGAGATATTCTATGAAAGAAGAGATGTTTTGGGAACGCTTGATGACAATGAGCTTATTAAAAGATTGTTTTGACAATAATTTCTGAGACTGACTTTGAGCAGGATGCAGAGAACACATGATCTCCCCTCAGAAACTGATGTCCTTTCATTTCGATAGTCATAAATAAACATTTGTTTTTCATTTTTGCGCCTCATGAAGCGCACAACGAGGGTCATCAGTGACAACGGACTAATGAAGAATGCATAATGAAGGATATCTCAACTTAATTACAACAGGTAAATTACAACAGGTAAAATTTAATATAGGGTCCTTTATCTAGCTAATTATTATTTTTTCATTTAAAATAATAGCGGGGCTGTAATATTTGAGAAATGTGTTCATATCGTTACCGTGCATTTCCCCAAAGACTGGGTGGCATTACAAAAATAACAATTTCTCCTTGCATGTAGGGAACATGAAAGAGGTGTGTTTGAAAGAGGAATTAGTGGAAGGGAAGATTAGGCTACAGGCAGCCGGAGAGTTTTCAACATCATCGCTGCGTGTGCAGTTTGTGCAAAATGCAGTGTGACATTATTATAGGCTGTAAAAGGATGTGGCGTAGGACATAGTTGAATCAGATGACCTATTATTTTAATTTACATATAGTGTACATTTATTCTTTAAGCCAGGTGATCGGCTTTCCAATGTTTTAATTAATATTGTCATCATAGTTTTGCATTTTTAAATGTTTTAATCTTGGTAGGTTTATATGCCTATACATGTAAAACCTACACGTAAAAAAGGTTCTTCTCCTTGCTGAAAGTAAGTGTAGGGGTCACTTAATAAATTCCTATTCTGAGTATTTTTAGTCCTAGGTTAACTTTCAGCACATTGCTGGGAGTGATGCTGAGATGCTTGATAAATACAGGCCCAGAGTATGTTTTGCATGAAGCATCCAGGACACTGGTTTAATTATGGTCTGCTGTATTTGAGGCCAGTGATGAAATCAGTGCCTGCAGTGCTGCGAAACCCCCTCAGCTCTCTCTCATACTGTAGCACAGTAATCAATGACCAGCAGCAACGTGGGAGCAAATTAGCTCAACACACGAGGGCTGACGGTGAAACGTCAGATGGCCAGGAGTGGCGTTTCTCTCTCATGGGTCAGAGCTGATGGAACAGGAAGGTCACCATTTCATTTAGGGGGAGCGGAGAGACCAGAAAAAATGGAGCACGCAGACGAGCCCGTCTCCATCTTTGTGCACAGGAATGAGGCTGGAGTCGGAATGATTCTATTATTAAAATCCACTCAGAATATGAAAATGGTCAGAGGGGCTCAGTCCAAATGACGAGGGGCGAACTGTGCTCCCTCTCTGTCACGCCTGACCTTGAAATTCAAGAAGGTTACTTTGCATTACAGCGGTAGAGCAGCGCTGCCAAATAATACAGCAGCCTCCAACACAAGCAGCCTCCATACTGCTGCTGCTGTTCCCTTCTCCTCACACAGCTCGCTGTACCGTCTCACCCGCCCCTCCCCCTCCACTTTGTTGCCACGGTAACACTCACACTGAACAGTCAGGTAGGCTGATGCCGAGGGCGAGATACCGAGGCTGTTGCTCGGACTGCAGGTGTATTTCCCAGCATCCTCCGGCTTGACCCGGAAGATGATAAGGGTGCCGTCGATGAGAATGCGCACTCGGAGCTTCAGGTCACTGCAAGAAGACACAGATGCTTTGTCAGACCGTGTTACACCAACAGGACAGGACACACATCTATTTCCTTTTTTTTTTCCTTTTTGGCTGAATTACATTAAGGTGCCATAAGAGAGCAGCAGAGAGTCAAACAGCAGCCGGCGCTCAGAGAGGGATCCAAAGAACAGAGAGTACAGAGCAGGAGATTCAAATAAATCTGCTAATTGCCATAATCGCCAAATGGTACAGCCTTCATGTTTCCCTCTTTGACACCATTTAAAATTAAACACGATAATGATGGAGCTGCTCTCCCTGTCCACACAGTGAAATAATTCATAATTTTGTCATGCAACAGAATTGAAGCTCAAACTGAATGTTTTAAAATAAAATGGTTTCTAATATGACACCCTTTTATTAAGGGTTTATACGTTGTAACTAATGGCTTTATTAATGGCTAGTAAATAATTTACTAAAGGTTTACAGATCAGTTATAGGGCCATAAATGTTTGGGTTGCCAGGTTGACCACCTCTGGAAAAGGGCTGTACCAAAATACCTTCATCTACAAATTATTAGGCATTTAATAATGGATTACGAACATGTATAACTGCATTATTACCAAATATAAATGTCTCACAACTTGGCAACCCAACTGTTGTTACTATTGATGGCCTATAACTGATCAGTAAAGCATTAGTTAATGATTTATTGATAATTAATAAAGCCGTTAGTTACAACACAAGATAAAATAAGATAATGTCATGTGCTACCTCGCACCTTTAGTGTGTTTTTAGTTATCTAGGATCTTTTTTGATGCGTTGTCTTTGAGTATCTTGAAAATCATAAATGAAGTGTATTATTATTATTATAAAATAAGATAAGATAAGACTTTATTGATCGCTGTGAAAAGATTAGCATGCTAGAGTAGCACAGCGACAGGCTGAGACACCCTGAGGAACTATTTGAATGAAAAATAAAAAATGTAAGAAATTAGAGAGATGACCTTAAAAAAAGCTACATACACACATATACATTACTATACTTTTGACTGTATAAGTGAACTGTGCAAATATTTGTGGGAAAGAAATGATGTGTGAACTATATACGACACATGTGCCGGTATGAAAAATAAAAACTAAATGCATAAGTATATATTAAAATATATATAGTATATGTCATATACACACAATATACAGTAATTATACTATATACCATTACATAGCATTGAATATAATAATATAAAAATACAATATAATGATATAAGTAATATAATTCAACGTAAAGAGAATTAGATATTAGAACTTGTTAAGCTACCACTCCCATAGTAATTACCTTTAAAATTTTAGGCAGTTCTCTCTAGTAAATCTTACCTATCATTACCTACCCTAAAAAAAAAAAAAATCAAGATTGACGCCATGAAAGCTGTTTAAAATTAGATTGGACACTTCAGTGCACTTCCTCTGTGAGAGAAAAAAAATGTGTTTTCACTGCAAGTCAAACTCCCATTCACTTGTTCTTCCTTCCCACTTGTTCTGTCTGTCACTTGCTCGCTGTAAGAGAAACCCTCTCAGACTCTAAAGACCTGCTCTGGGGAGCCCGCAGAGGTCCTGGCTACGCTTCAGATCATCGCTGCATGAGAGGCATATGATGACACAAGGCCTGAGTCATGTGATATTGTCATCAGAGCGCACTAACTCGCCTGGCACTGTCCAGACAGACCCCCGCCAGGCCCTCTCTTACTGCCTCTAGGGCCGCAGTAGGACAGGGCACTGGCGCACACACACACACACACACTCAAAACACAGCACAGCAAAGGGCTCAGAGACACACAATGTCACTCACATCACAAAAGCTTCGGGGTAAAAGTCTCATGCAGCCTGCGTGGTGGTGATTTAAATGCCTCTAAGCAAGGGGCCTTTAAGTCCTAACCTCACCCAAGAGCTTAACTAACATGTTTCCCTACGGAGAGTTACTGCAGCTACAGTACAGAAGTGAACTCGATCATAACTTTACTTCTTGAAGTAGACGTTGTCCTCTTCCCAGTACCAGGTGTAGGTCAGGTTGCCGGGATACGCCTCCGCTTGGCAGGTGAAGAGTGCATTCTGGGATATGTTTACAGTGACGTTTTCTGGTGGCGAGACGATGTATGGAGGCCCTGAGAGAAACAGAAGTGGTTAAGTTTGAAAAAGTCTACTATTTTAACACTTTAAAGCTCCAATAACTTGTTTTTTAGGGGAATAAGCTTTGAACACAACACACTGATAACTGACATATTATCATCTTTAAGTTGATATGACAGATTAGTTAGCAAACAGTTGCTTATTTACACGTGAAACAGACACAGAGCAACATTAGCATTCATTCAGACTCGTGTTTCTGGCCACCGGCTGAATGAAGTCCAATATTAACTCTCTTTTACCTCCATTTTTGGTCTCTACCAACTCTTGAGGGCTCTAAATGCTCCATTATGTTAACCAGCTATTTGCTAACTGTGTCTGTCAGCTGTTTAGTGCTGAGCAGGTAAACAGCTGCCTGCTGTATCTGAGAGCAGTGAGAGTGAACCAAAACAGTAAAGTTGTGGGCCGTAAAACCAAAACAATGAGCTAAAAGACAATAAAAAGCTCTGTAGAGCTGAGGGGAAATGCAGAGTCAGGTGATAATGATCTGAGTGACTCCTTTCACATTACACATTCAGTCATTTGATTATTGTTATTATAAAAAAGTTAATTATAATTTAGATGCTTTAATGGTCCTACCAAAAAGCAATAGATTACATTTATTTTCATTTTTTAGTCCCTTTTGGCAGGAACATTTTTATTCAACTGACCACAAAGTATTTTAACCATTCAGTACAGTCTGCATACATTTGTCTCCATTAAAGTGAAGTAAAAGACTTTTGATTCACACATCTGTTTTAGGAGCAATGTTTAAAACCCAATAAATAAGCATTTTACATATAACATAAGCATAAAGACGAATTCATAATTTAAAAAAATAACTAATGATCATACATAATTATTAAAAAGTCATATAACATGCAGTCCATTCTTTGTAATACTAGATCAGACCTGCGCATCTCTCACAGTTTTTGTGGTTTTCTACAAATAATTTCTGGCTTGAATTTCACTGAGTACTTCCTGTTGCACCACCTCCTGTTATCAGGGTGAAGCGGTCAACATATCTGCAACTGTTATTATATTATTATCATTAACAAATATTATAAGTATCATCCTGGATTTACCTCATCACTGACTGTACTTTCATTTAAAACATTTAAAAATGCCAGACAAATGAACCTGTAATAAACAATGTCAGAAAACTTGTTCAGCTTTTCTTTTAAAAATCACAGAGCACCCTGGGGATTTCTTTTTGGAGGCCTGACAAACTTTAACTGAGTGTCAGAGATGGCTAAATCAAGTTAAGACATCACAACTTACACTATGCTCTTTAAAATAGTAGAGAAGAGCAAGTATTATTAAATCATAAAATATCCCATTGAGCCATATGCAGGCCTACTCTCAGGGTGAGAAAGAGCACACACTATGTATTATTTACAATATATCACCACAGTCTGATGTAAAATACAGTGAGCAGGCAGCTATTGTAACCTTAATAGTAGTCAGTGTTGAAGCTTATGCATGCTTCACATTGTAACCTTTTCATCCCCCGAGGTACTCTAGGTTTGTTCTTAACACTCAATAAAACAGCAGAAGCCATGAAAGGAAAGCTGTCTTTTATGAGTGGGCCCAGATACAAACCTCCTGGTTATTTTCCTCTCAGTGTGCACTGCTTTATGCATCAGGTGGGACTACTGACGGCACTGTGCAGGCGTCTCACATAACAATTAAAAACAGATCACGGGAGTGAGAATCATGACTCCTCCGATATCTGCTTGTTATTGCTCTGGGTATGAGTCCTAATCATACCCCGCATTTTACTTCACGACGCTTTTCATGCCACTATTCAACCAAACTCCTGTGCAAACATTTTATTTTTCTGGTTTTCTTATTACAACTTCAGTGCAGATTTCTATGGTTTTACTTAAGTGTTTCATACATTAAAACAAGGTTTTATGAGGTGAAACGTGACACTGTTTGTGTACAGTCATTACTCTGGTATTTATATGACAGAGGTTACCAAGGTTATTGCAGTGGCTGAGACTTAAATCTCAGCTTCACACATGGCAGGTGAGAACTCTGTGAGAAGGAGTGGACAAAATAAAAGAAGCCCTACAATAAGAACTACTTTTATGGGATTATTCAAAAGTCTTACAACTGAAATTTTATCCCTCTGTGTCTCAATTTCGCAATAGATGCAAAACTAAAGAAAGAACCCTTGTACATTTATTCTGGTATTTTCCAATGCTAGATTTATTTTGGTTTAATATTTTCGACCTGTTTTCCAATTTGTATAAACTTCCCCACAGAGACTTGGTTATTTTTGGATGCAGAGGACACTCTCTTCACTTTTTTCTCGTAATACTGTAACTTTATTTTCATAATATCATGACTCTTTTTCTTAACTTAACTTTGGAAATATTACAAGTTTTTCCTATTAATATGTATGACTTTAATTTCGAAATTTCTTTTTTTTTTTTTTCTCCTGTGGCCATAATACAATAAAGGTATCCTTCTCATTGGTTTACAACATTGCCTAGAATAATCCAATACACCAAGATATTGAGTGACAGCTACTACAGTATAACTGAATGGCAACTGCAGTTTACAAATGTATCATAGAATTCATTACACAAGTTTTGGTCATAGTCTCAATGAAATTATTTTAGTTTTAATTTCAGGGCTCTTGTATAGTCTGCTTTATATTGTCAGGTGTTCCTCTATGCAGAAGCTGAATGTACAGTCGTATTGTCCTGTTTTGCCTCTCACATGGAAAGCAAGACGTCCACGAGTGAACCACCACTGCTGCAGTGTTGAAAGAACAGGTATCGTAGTATTAATGGGTCCACTGGAGGCCTGCAGACTTAATGCAGTTGCATCACACGCACCACTGGTTACACTATTCACTAGGTTACAACACAATGATTTTTTCAAGTGTGTTTGCAGTGGGTATGCACATACATTTACTATACTGGGAACAAAGAGGAGAGTAATTCCGTTTGCACCTACACAAGTCAAGCGTTAAAATAGACGTTACGCTAACTCTACCATAAAAGCAAGATGCTCAGTTTCTTGTTAAATACACAGTGTTAACTCGCCTCAGCCCTGCTGCATCAGGAGACTGAGAGAACTGGAGGCTGGCATCGCAACCATCTATCTGATCTGTGTCTAGCAGAGAGCCTGGTTAATGGACCGGAGACAGACAGTGACGTCCTCACAGACAGATCCTGTTGTACACACATGGCTGTGCACAAGAGCACGCAGACATGAACACACAGAGGCCCCAGACCGAGCTATTGACTGCTTGATACAGACTCAGAAGGCATGTTACATTCATCAGCACACCAGAGAGTTGCATGGCTTTGCTTTTAAATGCTACTACAGTAAATGCCTACAGGTATAAATAATGAAACTTAACCACTTCAGTGATGCAAATGCAGTATTTTGGCCGCAGGTAAAAATGGTTGGAAACTGTTTTTTCTTTTCAAAATCTAGTGCAAATATATTTGTCAACAACACTTATTAATAAACTCTTACATGTACGGGCCTTGCTACAGTACAGCGTGCTTAATTTATGGATCCATTACCTTGAACCAGCAGACGGGTAGTATGGAGCACTTCTCCCTGGTCACTGTAGGCTCGGCATGTGTACGCCCCTCTGTCATCTCTAGTGATGCCAAGGATGGTTAGACTGCCATCATGTACCTGTGGTGACACGCAGGACAAACATATCAACATCCAACCCCTGACGCAAAACATTAAAATAAGTTCTGCAAGTCATGTTTCAGGTTGTCAAAGACAGTGGTGGAGCAGATATTCAGATTAGTCATCTGACAGAAAATCAAAAATCAGCATCAATTGTGGTTAATGAATAATCGTTTCAGTTATTTTCTGAGCAAAAATGTCCAAACTTCACTGGTTCCAGCTTCTCAAATGTGAATATTTGCTAGTTTCTCAGTCTTCTATCACAGTAAATTCAATACTTTTGAGTTTTGGACAGTTGGTCAGAGATAATAAGCAATATGAAGACTCTGGGTAATTGCAATGAGCATTTTTCACTATTTTCTGACATTTTATTGGCTAGAAACGCATAATCGATTAGCAGATTAATCAGTAATGAAGATTATTGGTAGTTGCAGCCATAACTCAGATCCTTTACTTAAGTAAAAGTACTAATACCACACTATAAACTACTCCATTACAAGTAAAGGTCCTGTGATGTGTTAATGTGTAAGCATTATTTTACTGCTGTAGTTGGTTCAGGTGAAGCTGATTTTTACACATTTTATAGGTCTGATGGTTATTTTCATTATTGATTAATCAGCTGATATTTTATCCTGATTAATCTGTCTGTCAGATGTCAGAAAATAGCGAAAAATACTCATCACAATGTCCCAGAGCCCAAAGTGACATCTTCCAATAGTTTTGTCCAACCATATTACTGTCATATAAAACAAGGAAAAACAACAAATTCTCACATTTGAGAAACTGGAACCATGAATAGTTTGGACGATTAAAACTATTAAACACTTAACAAAATAGTTGCAGATTCATTTTCTGTCGACTGACTAATTGATTCATCGACTCAGCTTTAATTTTATATACTGTTGGGTAATCTATAACATCAGATTTTATCAGCTCTTTATATGTTTTGTAAGTAACATCTGCAGAAAAAAGTACAATATTTCCCTCTCAAATGTCGTGGAGTAGAAGTGGCATAAAATAGTACAAATACCTCAAATTTGTACTTTAGCGCAGTACTTTAATAAATGTATATAACACCCTCAAGTTTGTGGTCAGAGTCTACTCTAAAGAAAATACATCAAACACTTAAAGTCATGAATGTGTCATGCTTTAACTCCAGGTCTGATTCCTGCATCTGGTAACCTTGGAAACGTCTAACTCTATGTTGCTGCGCGTCCCTGTGTGCAGCCACTGATGAGAACCAATCAGTGGTGAAGAAACACATTAACCAAACCTAATAGAAACACCCTCATAAATTATGCAACAGGTTGCGAGAGGCTCCGTCCATTCAAGACACACACAGCTGTAGTCTGTCCATTCATGCAGCTGAGGGGGGAATCTGCTACGCCTGCAGAATTACTCCTCTTCATCTGTCTCTCAAACGTTTTATAGAGATGCTACTAGTAGATTGGCTCGAGCAACATTTAACTTCTGTCAAGCTGTTGGCAAACTGAATCATCATCGCTCAGATTGTCTATCACAAGATAACACTTTGTGCATCACTGTTGTAACATATGACGTGTGTGTGGTCTGCTGAGAGCTGGAAGTGTCAACTAAACATTGATGTGTTGTGAAGCTTCGATTTGAGGCTTGGGAAGCCATTTGTATTGAAATCTGAATAAGTTGGAAGCAATTAAAACTGATTAAAATTGTCTTTATTTTAATTACATGCTTGCACCGACTACTGGCATGTTTTCTGTTCTGTTCCTGTTCAGCCTCCGTCACATACCAGTAACTTTTACTGAGCTGCTGTAGTTTGATGATTATGCCTCTCACTGAGATATCATGTGTTTGATTACTGTTGACTCTTTTCTAGAATTCATAAATGTAGACTAGAGCCATAAAGGTGTAAAAGTTGTGTTCAGACAGAAAGCAAAGCAGATTTTCGCCTCATGGAATCGAACAAATCCCGTTGTTGTGTCAACGCTCGCAAGCTAGCAAATAGCTTGCTAATTAGCAAACATAAGTAAGTAAGTAAGCAGCCTGCACCTCCTCCAACAGTTCACATGATGTTGTGCTAAGTAGTCTGTAATCAGACACACGTCTCCACAGCAGGTAAAGACCTTTTTTTGTTGCATACATTTGCATACATTTGATTTTTTTCAACTTTCGACCCCTCCATTTTTTCAGATTGCTACACTGATACAAATAAATGGGTGCGAACTTCATGTTGTGTCGTGCTCAGTGGGTATTCATGTCAAATCATTTGAGCAAATGTGACTGCTGGACCGCGTACAGTCCGTGTTGTTGCGCCTTTCATATGTAAGCTAGCTAGCAACATATGCACCAACTGGGTGTGTGGGAGTGTGTCTGTGTGTGTGTTCTAGTTTCTGCTCAGCCTCTGACCAATCTCAGAACTCACCAGAGTTATTTCCCTCCAGTCTCTCTCCTTTTCCTCTCATCTCTGTATGTTTATGAAGAAGATTGAGCCCCGGGATAAGCGCAAATGTTTTGTTTCAATCGCAGACACCTTGGGCGTGTTGGTGTCTAATGACATCTTTCCATTAACTTTGTGTGCAATCACGCCTCCTTTAAAATTCACCTCGCGTTCTGTCTGAACACACAGTTATACTTCTTTTTTTTAATCCTGGGATTTTATGTTGCACTGAATCTATCAAAATCAAATCAAATCACTGTTGGATTTAATCATTACACTCTTACAGCACAGACAGCACATGCAGTGGTGACTGTAGCAGACCTTCAAGACAGTAAACTTAACAGGATCTGATGATATGTAACGGTCATCAGTCCATTTCAATACTTTCTGTGCCAAAGCTGTACTCAATCCAAGGTGAGGGGGAGAAGATTAAAGAAATGGAGGAGATGGAGGAGGAGGAGGAGGAGGAGGAGGAGGAGGAGGGGGAAGTCGGCAGAAGATGATGGGGAAAAGGGGACAAGAGGAAAGAGGAAGCAGTAGATAAGGTGAGGCATGAGATGAAGGCAGAATTTCAATTTCTGTCACATGCACTTCACTGATACATCCAGAGAGACTGATATTGGGCTCTGAAACAGCAGGAGGCTGCTGTTGTTTTACTGCTCGCTTTTTTTTGCTTGTGATTTGAGTGCACTTTGTGGAAGACCCTTATAATCCCACCCTTGGTTTCTGTCCTCTGCACAACTGTTTTGTTTAGTATCTTTGTTTTATGGTTCCTTTTTTCCTGTGCAAATAAATAAAGTAATAAAGTAAAGTAAAGAGAGGAGGAGGAGGCTCTAACCCTGTCTGTCACATTCCTGCCTTTCTCCATGACGTCTCCATGGATCTGAGCATGTGGGTGAGCAAATATATCCTCATGCTCCCGCACACACACACAAACACACTCAGCTCTCTTCTCACCGCAAGAAGAAGCTTTCCCAAGTTTGAGGCTTTTGCTTGAACATACACTCGAATGGATGCAGAAAGCTGATAAATGCAGTGCTTTTTATATAACGGTGAAGCTAGTGAAGTACGGCAGTAGGCTCTCACTAGCGATTTTCATTTTTACTGTAACATTCATATTAGTACTAATGCAATATTGATGCAGAAGAAGGAGATTAATAATGCATCAGAATGTTGTCTAATCATTTACTGAGGGAATTGTGTTAAAAGGAGTCGACTGGAGGGAGAGATGGTGGTGCAAAAAGGGTAAAATGAAAGAGAAAGGGGAAGAGGCCCTTTAACAGACACTCATGTCTGCTCCTGTCACTTCCTGTATCACACAGGCAGCTGTAAAGAGTTGATAGCGCCTGCAGCAGACTGCAATATCAGTGACATATGAGAGTGTGAAGGCATGCATAGAAGGAAGGAGACATCCACCTTTCAAAAAGTTCCAAAAACAATTACAAGCAGATAATATCATCAAAAATGCCCTTCCTGTACTTGTTATGCATAATCAACAACCTGTTATGTTCAAAGCATTCCAGCTGTTCGTTTTGTAATGAGCTGCTGTGATTTAATTTTTTGTTTACCTTGACCTCCCTCGCCTACTTCTAATTCCTACTGTTGCAAGAATGGCTCCTGACAATCGCCAGAATCCTGATGAAAACTCGTTGCATTCAAGTACCCTCTCCAGTTATACATGTAGGTGGCGCTTGTGATAGTATAGTGAGAGCAAGAGAGCAAAGGTTTCTCCACTTGAGAAAACGTGACGCGTGCAAGATGCAACATCATGTGGCTGCAGTGCGTCATCGTCTGTTGAAGCTTTTGCCGTTTCTGAGTCATCTATAATGGAGCGGTGTGTTAAATGTCTTTGATTCTGTGCGACTAACAACACAAACCTGATGTTTACTGTTGACGGTTTATGTAGCTGAGACATTTCGCTGCTATCAAACCACACTGAGGCTGTGCCAGAAATATCTCGTCATGACATCAAGACTGTCGACTTTTGGGAGTTTATCCACAGGAATAAATATCACGCATCACCAGACAACAAAGAGGGCTCAGAAATGTGAGGTGTGCTGCCAGTACCTGTTCTTAACTTTGTTGAAGTGATTCAAGGTGGAGTTAATTTTTCACTGAGAAGCAGGAAGAAGCCTGACTGACAGTCTTGCCGCTACGATCATTGATGTAACCTTTAACTTGACAACTAAAAACCTTGATTCAGCATGTTTTAATTGTAAAATATACTCTAATTGAGAATGTATTCTTACGTGTTAACTCACCAGTGCATGTTTTATTGTTTTTTGGCTTGCGACATATCGTCAACTAAAGCCTCAGCACCATGTATTGATCCCTTGACAGGGGTTTTATCACAAAAAAATGTGATTTTTTTGCAGCACAACAAAAGAACAAACTGATATTAGCCTGAGTGAGATACAATCCATAACATACTTCCAGTACAGATGGACTCAGTGGCTGACACCATCTGTGCACAAACCCTGCTTCTATATTTGTACACAATCATAAATCATGCCCATTATTTATTTTCATTCTTACCGAATATTTTGCGTTGGTTGCGAGCTCCTCCCCCTCCCTCAGCCAGCTGATCATTGGTTTTGGATTTCCCTGGGCAGAGCAGCTAAGCAGAGTGCTTCCCCCTTCCTTCGCCTCCACATACTGTGGCGGCGTCGCTGTAAAAGAAGGTGGGGCTGTGGAGAAAGAGAAAATTATGTTATAAAGTTTTAATTAAAACAATGGTCATTAAACTGCATTAAAATGTCCTGTCTGGTGTTGTCTTCAGTTTAGGATTTTCAGATTTTATCCCAAATCTAGAAAATGATTCTGTTGTCATACATAGCTTTACATAGATTTTTTTAGCCATGCTAGCAGCTCTATGGACGGCAATGTCAGTCGGTCCACCACTTTGGTCCAAACTGAAATATTCTAAAAACTATTGGATGGATTGCCATGAAATTTTCTACAGACATTCATGGTCCCCAGAGGATGAATCCTAATGACTTTGGTGATCCCTTGAGTGTTTATCTAGTGCCAGCGGCAAGTAAAAGTTTTCACTTATTCAGCAATATATCTAAACATCCACCAGATGGATTGGCACATTTTGTACAAACATTTACGGTCCCACATGATTAATCCCAATGACTTTGGTGGTCCCTTAACTTTTCATCTAGTGGCATCATCAGGTCAAGACTTTAATTTGTCCAATACTTTGGTTTATGACCACATACCTGCAAAATTAAAGACATTCGCAGATTTTAGCATGCTAGCACGATAAACTAAGATAGTGAACATGGTGAACATCAGACCTGCTAAACATCAGCATGTTAGCATTGTCATTGTGGGCATGTTAGCATGCTGACGTATTCAATTTACCAACCCTTAAAAATGGGTAAAATGATGGAAGCAGAAATTATATTTGACTCATTTCTTACTTAGTAATCACATATTTTGACAAAAGACTTGTCGGCTAATCTGGCCATAGATGTATTGTAAGAACCGGACTCCAAGATGGCGTCCATTTGAATGAAAGTTGCTTGCGTGGTCCTGCTTGGCCCACAGACTTTACATTGGGATGACATTATGCACATAAAAAAAAGCTTTTCTAGGCCATGGGAAAGCTTTACAAGTATAAAACCTCCATGGTTCCACAATACAAGTTTTACACACTGGTGGTCTATGAGGAAAATGGTTTTTGGGCCTCGGGGGATTCTTTTGCTGTAGTACGATGGTTGGCCAGTGGGACAAATTGGCAGCAAGGCTGACTGGCAGCATTCAACTCTCTTAACACATCCATGATTCTGGCCCATTCCCAGTACATGTGGAACAATTGTGCATTTGAGGGATGGGGGAAGATGGTCTCTTAGACCAGAAAAACCTAAAGAAACCATTTAGCGACATCACTGCACTTCCACCTGATGTTTCTGAGCTTCACTAACAGCCACAAGGGAGCTGTTCACCACCTACTGCAGGCCAATAAACTGCAGTTTCCTCAGCCAGCTGCTTTCAGTGTTTCAACATAATATTTTGATTATAAATAGTGGTGCTGTGTTTAGTTAAAGAGAAAAAAGGCACCGCCATACAAGTGGGTCACTGTTTGCCGCTGGGATTGCTGCCATGCTTCAGACTGCACACAAGCACCTGGCATGGAGTAAACAAATAGCCCAATTAGCACATTTAGACATCTGCCTGTCCATACTGCCCTCTCACTCTCTAACACTCATTACATTATATGATACAGTAGATTAATGGAGACTCTAATAAAATGCATGACTGGTTTATGTATCTCTGGCTCGTGTAGTTGATGGGTCAACAGCTACATTAAATGCATCATTTTAGTTATCAAGGGGAAACCTTGTGCATTTGCTTCACTTTATTGATTCTCATTGGTAGATTTGACCAATCCTAATCATTTAACCACTGAGCCAGAACTGCCCTGTTACATGGAAGTGCTCAGTGGTGAAATGTAAATCTAAGTACATTTACTCAAGTGCTGTACTTAAGCACAATTTTGAGGTATTTGTACTTATTTTACGTATTTCCATTTTCTGCTACTTGATACTTCTACTCCATTACAATTCAGAGCAAACCTTTTTGGCTCGTGACCCCTTATATAAAATTTGTGTCTAGTTGGGGCTCTTAGTCATGTTTCAGGTGTCTGTGAGTTGTTAGCAGATCCACCAAAGAGACATTTCACATTTCCCCTCTAAACTCCTCAGATGGTTTCATTTAAATAACTGTTTGAGGTGCAAAGAGTGAGGTGCAAAAAATGACCCAACTATGTCACAAAAAAGCAAACATTAGAGAAAATCATCTCACAACCCCTCAGATTTATCTTGTGACCCTTAGGCAGGGCCCGACCTTCAGATTGGGAACCATTGGACTAAACTACCTGACTGTATATGAAGTAGTTAAAACCAGCTCCACCTCGACCAGCTACAACAGAAAAAATGCTGCTTACACATTGATGCATCAGTATTATTAATGTAATCAGACACATGGGCTTCTGCAGAACAAGTACTTTTACTTTTAATACTTTAAGTAAATTTAACTCATAATAAGTAGAATTTTAAATGCAGGACTTTTTACATTGTGGTATTGGTACTTTTACTTAGCCTAAAGGATCTGAGTACTTCTTCTACCACTGTAAATTCATGCTAATCCTAATTCAGATTTTTCTCCAGAGATTAGGCATCAGTTGACAGGAAATAGGTGGCGCACATTGGGGTGACAGCAGCAGGTACACCGGTCAACCTGGGAGTTGTTTCACGCCATCAGGTACAGCTCGTCACAGATAAAGTGTCACCATGGCTGGGAAACCTGGGAGTTGCTCTACAAAAAAAGTAAACTGAGCATCACATTCTCGCCCTACTTACTGCAGCTCTTCATCAATTATATACATTAAAATATGCTTGAAGATCCTGCACTCCCACTGTTCTTCTTTGTAGACCACACAGCACATCAGCAGATGGCCTGGATGCTCAGACGCAGAGTTCGGCCTGTTCTTTGAAGGCTTACATCCGCTGTTATTTGCTCAGTAACTCAAGAGTGTGTCTGCATCATTTTATCGCTCGGTCTTTCTTTTCTCGTCTCTGCTCCTGAGAGAATACGGTTACATAACAGTACACGTTTTTGATTGATTTTCACATCATGAGCCTCAAACGTGTAACGTATGTTTCAGTGTAAACAAACCGTTGCAGAGAGAAGAAAGAGGCACTTTCCTCCCTCTTCTAACGTAAGCAAACTCAAGGTACCCCACATAATCTGGATTATAATACTTTGAAATTAAGAGAAGAAAAAGAGGGACTCACGGAGAGTCTTGCTGTCACTTGGTTGGACAGACATGGAAGACTACACATTGGACGCTGACCAATCATAGCTTGCCAACGAAGTACACTTTTCCACTGACAACGCCAGCAACGAATGTTAAAGTATGTTCATCTTCACTCGGCGGTGAAGGTGGGCTCTGTCTGGTTTTGATTACACTGAACGACGGTCTCTGGCAGGTGTGAGGCGTCCATATTTGTTTTGTTTTCAGGCACTTTCGTATTAGTAAGTTAGATATATCTGAGGTTTCAGAAAAGTTTGACTTGGAAGTTGTTTACAAGTCGAAAACTCGTAATTAAGATAACTCCAATATGACATGAACACAGCAATAGGCTGTGTCCAAAATTCCCCCCTATTTACTAATATAGTGCACTAAATTTGTGAAATATGTGCTTTATAAAGTTCCCACAATGGAACAAAAAACGTAGTGTCCATACTGTAGCATGTACTTTCTGCCAACAATCCCACAATACAATGTATCACATTTTGAAGATGCAAAAATTATAGCTAGTGATGTTTGTTAAGACGTCACGATTCTTATTTCCCACACCCCACGTCTGTCGGGTTGGACCGCTATTGGGCTGATATTGTGTAGTCTGATCCCAGCATTACACTAATGCAGATAAATGCCAAATGCATCTTTTCCTTTCTTTTTGGAAAAAAAACACGGTCTTGGGTCCATGGGTCCACGTAGGCCACACATTGGTTCCTGTTGGGCTGACATTTGGGCCCATGTGAGCAATTTAGGGATGAATGGGAAGAGAAAAAAAGTCCACTTATACTGTATTATCTAAATGTGCATCTTGGGGTCCCACATGGGCTCCACTTGTAGCCACAATGGGCTTGTTCGTGACTGACAAGGGCAGACACACATGGGGAATATATGGAGCTGGTGGACAAATGGGCTGACATTTGGGCCCCAGTTGGGTCAACCAAATGGGTCCTAAATGCCAGCCCATCAGCAACCCAGTGACACAGTGGCAGGGTCTGTGTTTTTCATGTTTCAGTGAAGATGGTTAACTTAAAATCATGTGAAAATGCTGGTGCGCTGGTGTATTTTCGCTCTCTGAAAAGCTTTGCTGATGTTTGAAAAGTACAGAGAAGGGAAGGACAGCGGAGACAAAAACAGAGAGGAGAGGAGCAGAAGGAGGGAGGGCAGAGAGAGAGAGAGAGAGTGGCCTTAGTGTCTTTTTCGGGCACAAGGCCTTGCCATCTGACACCTGCCACTGAGTGGGCACGAATTCCCTGTCCGCTTGGCAGGAAGTTAAGGCCAGCAAACAGGAACCCAAAGGAGGAGTGTATGCAAATACCAACAGCCAAAGGAAATGGGTGCCCTTAGTGTCTGTGTGGAGGCCAGACGAAAATGGCACCTGCTTCCCCACAGACACCCATTTAGAGAACAACAGTAGCATAAAGTCTTCATATGAATTCCCTTTTTGGATATTTAGACTCTGGAACAACTGCTGCTTTTGGTATTTCCATGAATGTCTGTCTTTAAATTCAAATGACACCCCTAGAAAAACTAAGTATACACTCATGTGTGTGTGTAGTTCAAGATTACTGCATCTCTATAGCCAGACACATTACATACATGAGGTCATGTAAAATGCCATCACTTAATATGCCAAACATATATGACATTCAGGGATATTATTAGTTCTGCTAGAGCCCAAAGAGCTCAGTTTCTGTTGAAAGGCCTGACAGGAGTGGAGAGCAGCAGAAGAGGGAGGGAGGGAGCGGTTGAAGTTAAGAGTGAATACTGATGAGGCAAGCTACAGAGATGCAGTATGCCTACACAATAAAACATTGATACACACACACACACACACACACACACGTACGCCCACAGACGTTCACAAACTCCAAACATCACGAGAGTGTGCAGGTGACAGCAGAGTACGACCTATTCACTCTTCAACTACAACTTCAGCCAGCAGACAGAGATCTCATTTAGCCGCATACAAACACACACAATGAGACGCTCTCATGTCAATGTTGATGTAATGCGCTATGCACAGAACACGGTGCAGAAAGTAATTTGCAGCGTGTGGTGTGCTAACACACCCCGACACACAAATACACGCAAAAGAAAACATTATGTTCTGCATTTATACAGATCAGCATTTTTCATTCCAAAGTGATTATGCCGTGCAATGAACTTTATAAATGGTCCCTTACACAGTATTTCGCATACAGCGCATTGTAATCATTATTCAAATACGAATGTAAAACATATGCATGATCAAATCAAATATGCATGAGTTTCACACAGCACTCATAAGCGCCAAAAATATACATGTGAATGAGCTTGACAGTACTTTGCTGCTCGCACTAACAACACAGAGGATTACAGCTTTCTGAAGTTAGAGACCTGTGAAGCTTTAACACAAGAAAATCACCACTTTCTGGCCTCAACTATTCTTTTTCACCCACTCATATTAACTACTAAGAAATGCAGGGAATGCAATAATACTGCATGAAGTCACTGCATTTACTTTATTGTATCTTTGCTTATTATTCAATAACATCTACTGCAAAACATATGAAGCAGCTTAATATAATATCTGTCTAAAAAGCATTCCTCACATGAAACAGATACAGGGCTTAAGAAAAAAAACCACAAAGGCATCACTGTAGTCTCTGGTGCTCTGCAACAATGTGAAGACACACTTCACATAGGATTCTCTAAGCCACTGGGGCATTCCTGGGAAATGCAAAGGTGCAGATTTTTTTTCCGCCTGGTCATCAGTTTGATAGCTCTCAGACTATCACAGACGATCCCTGCCGGAACCGCCTTAAACAGGCCACAATCAATTCTCTTCTAACCAGCCTCTCATCCCTTTTAACCCAGGGCCTTTTGAAAAGGAGCTGCAGGAATGATCTGAACGGTCACTCATTCAAATTCGCCTGGTAAAAACCTAGAAAACCATAAAGCGTCACCGACAGACAACTGGACCAGGGAGTCAGCACTTTACACAGAGAAACCAGTGTGACTGAAGGGCTGTTTGTAGCGCTGCAACTTATGATCAGTTTCTTTATTTTGCTTGATTTTCTTTTAGCAGAAAAAGAAAAAAGAACAAAATGACTAAATGTCACTATAGTCAAAGTCCAGCAAGTACAAGAAGATGCTAACCAAAATCAATCAGAATGCCCTTTTAAATCTGTCCTTTCAGTTTCTATGTTCAGCACAGGGGAGTATCATTTAAAATATTTGTAAATTCAAATATTTAACGCAAAGGGGAGTAAAACTAAATACAGATTTTCTATATAAAATGTCAGGAAATTGTGAAAACTGTCCCAGTGACGTCTTCAAATGTCTTGTTTTGTTCAACTGACTGTCTGAAACCTACAGATATTCAATTTACAAAGATTTAGAAAATAAGAAAGCTGCTAATTCTCACATATGTCAAAAATACAAAAACTGGAAGTAAATAGAACAACATTTAAGCAAAACTAACTCCACATAGAAAAGAAACTAAAACTTAGATGAAATTAATATAAACTCTGAAAACTAATAACTAATGCACCATTACAATAACCCTGTCAACATTTACAGTATTTACTGAACATGCAGATAGGACTATTGTTTCTGGTAATTGATTTAATGGCTAAAATGGATTCAGCTGAAGCCCTTTAATGGACACCCTGGCATTATTTTATGATAATAGTACCTTGTGCTTGTACTTTTGACCTTGAATAGGATCAAAGTGTGGTGTCCAAAATACTAGTTTATTACATATGGAGCTTAAGTGTATGACGCAGGTTTCCATTCACACCCACTAACACATATGTTCCCCAGTTAGAGAGCAGGAAGGCACCCTGGGCAGGTGACTCACCATTGACTGTGAGGTGCACCCAGCTGCCGTTGTGGAAGGTGTCGTACTGTTGCTCCAGCATCAGGACCCTGCACTCATACCAGCCCTGGTCCTCGGAGCGCACTGGGTCAATCTGTAGGGAGGCCTTCCCATGCAGAGAGGCTCTACCTGGAGACAGAGGGAGGGAAATAAAACACCAGAATTAACCACTTCAACACAGCGCATTTGTCTTTTTCTGCTTTTAAAAACACCGGCATGCTCTTTTCCCAGCAACGGTTGACTTCGCCACTTAAACTCACACCTAGTAGCTTTGCTGGTCACCACAAAGATCCATCATAGCAGTTGGGGGTTAAGTGCTTTACTTCAACCTTTTTTTCTTGCAGCATGAAACAGATTTCCTTTTGCATCGAAAGTAGCCTCCAAGTCATGGTGTAATATTTTTGAGCGGGTACTAGATGCTAAAAATACTGCTTTTGTTTGTGTTTTAAAGAGATTAAAAAGACAGACAAAACATATTCTTCCAGCGAGTACTGTATGTTATTAGGATTAAGTGCAACATTATACGAATCTCTGCTTCTACCATTTCCCTTTTCTCTACAAGGGCTCCACAAAATCAGACTTTCTTCTTGTTTTTTTTACCTGCTTATTCCTTTTCAGGGAGTAGGCTACAACAGTCTGGAGCTTTTCCAAGCGCTGGATGGAAGGCAGGAAAACACCCTGGACAGGTTGCCAGTCTCTCACAGAGTTAACGGAGACAGACAAACGCTAACACTTACTGTACAGTCATACCCACGGGCAAATTTAGAGCCTTCAATCAGGCTGACTTCCAAGTCTTTGGACTGTTGGAGGAACCACAAACTGGTATAAAGGGCATGCAGACTCTACCACCCATTATTAGCAAAATAATTCTGTCTATAGATTTATAGTTTTGACATTTAGGGAATATACGCTTGTTTGCTTTTTTGCCAAGAGTCAGATGAGAAAATCGATACCACTCTCATGTCTGTAGAGTAAATATGAAGCTACAGCCAGGAGATGGTTAGCTTAGCATAAGGCTGGAAACAGGGGGAAACAGCTAGCCTCACTGTATCCAAAAGATTTTGTTTGTTTAATCAGTACAAAAACTGAAGTGTAAAAATGACAAGTTTTGGTTTTACGGGGGTTTATGTGCAGGACTATTAGTACCTTTCTGTAACAAAATACAATATGTTAATTGGTGGGTTTTAGTTGATTTCGTTACCTTTGATCAGAGCCAGGCTAGTTGTTTCCCCCTGATTCCAGTCTTTATGCTAAGCTAACATTAAGCTAACAGTCTCCTTAGCTTCATACCTAACAGACCAACATGAGAGTGATATCGATCTTCTCATCTGACTCTTGGCAAGAAAACAAATAAACTATTAACCGATTAAACTTCCCAATATTTAACCATAAATGAACAACCATCTGGCTTGAAAAATAAACCAGCTACTCTCCAGTATTAGGATTCGTGCAGAAAACTACCTTCAGCTGAATTAAAATGAAGTATTTGGTGTCACTGTGGAAAAAGACCAGCCTTCCACCGCATGGAAATCATCTATTTCTTATAAAACTTCTCCTTCCCCACCTCTTTTTTACTTCAAGGCTGAGGATAAATTGGAATTCAAAAAGGAGGAAATCACAAGGGATGAGAGAAGTTCAGGAAACCAGGCATGGTGAAATCTTCAGCTGCTAAGCTGTCTGTCTTCAAGCCTCCAGCCCGCTGCTCACATGGCTGCCTCTGACAGCCCAACAGACTAAAACATTCGCTTCTGCTCTGTCTGACGAGTGTTTTCAGATGGAGCATTTTTCCAAACTTTGATGTGAAGATGTACTGTAAGCACTGTTTCCTGTTTCTTCAGAGTGTCAGGCAAATATATTGACATTGAGGTTGAGGGTGGGCTGAATTGCTCTACCAGCACTGTATATAAATGCAATAGATAGATACCCCAACCCTGGGATTGCTGCCATAGATGGGGTAGAAAACTGACCTTTTTTTTTTTTTTTTTTTGTTAGCAGAAAATCAATACAGCACAGAGGAAGAGAGATGAGTGGGGACTGCAGTCTTGCAATAAAAAGGTAGCTTGTCTTTAAAAAGTCAGGTCTATTTTTGCCTGGGCATTGAAGTGCTGAGTGGGGCGGGTGGCAGCGTGAAGGGTAGGGATCAACCTCAGCTCCCATTTGTCAAAGAGTGAGAGGGTGCTGCTGTAAACAGAGTTAACAGCACTGTATCCACATCAGGACCGGCCCCCTGGGCATACACCACTTACACAGTACAGGGTTCTGTCTACTGTGAAAACAGACGAGCTAACACCTTGTTTAGATCACATCACAAGCTTTGTCAGATAGGAAAGCTTTGAAGTGGAAACACTAAAGATCCAAAGTGACAAAGTTGGCAGACACAGTGACACAGGTACACTAAAAAAACAACTTTAAGTCCCAAAGAGCTACGATTAAAAGAAGGAACAAATACTAGCCTAATGTATAACCTTTGATTAAATTAGTACTATCATAAATACTGTTAACTATGAACACTTAAGTTGTTAACACCTGAAACACCTAAAACTAAGAACATCTCAAAATTGAGTCTTACTTTTCATCCCATGTAATTATGGAGTTCGCCACCCTAATATAGCTTTTTCACAGCTGAAATTTTGACTTGATTTAAGTGTCCAAAACAACTCCCTGGTTCACTCAGTTACTACTACCTACACAATACACACTCAGTATTGTACTCTATGGTGAGCAGTAAACTGAGATTTTGGATGCTTATTAATCAATTTTCATTTTGCCTCATTACTGACAGGTGTAGCGTTCTAGGACTGTAACTTTCAGATCCATAAATACTACACATTGCGTTGTGGGATTGTTAGCAGAAAGTAGAGTACATGCTGCATTTATGTCGTTGTTCAGACCGTAATTACAATCACCCAAGTGAGAAAAAACGCTCAAGTCAGCCTCCTAGTTTTAATTCTGAGGCGGAGATATTGGGAATTTCTGACAGCTACAATGTCTCCCACTTGGTGAAAAGAACTACAGAAGTGTCAACATACCTGCCAGCAAAATGGCTGCAAATTACACTGAAGTAATCCAATATTAACACTAACACAGTCTATTCAGCTAATTTAAAAAGAGATATACACTGTCTGTTTGTATCTGGTTACACATGTTAATTAACCACTCCAAACACGTAAGGATATTTAAATAGTGTGACTACAACGCTAGCAGTGGGGATAGCCATCTTGGAATAATGTGTCCGAGTCGGAATACAGGTTTTCCGGTTCTTTCCATTCTGCCGACATTGCATGAATCCAGCAATATATTAAGTAGGGATTGATTTTGAACACAGCCCCAGTAAAGTAAGTCAGTGAGCACAGCATTAACAACACAATACTATACTAAATTGAATGTAGCCATTATTAATATTAATAACCTACCATTATTCCGATTTGGGAGCTTTCATTATTCCAAGATGGTAAATGCATAGATAGCCTTGTAGTCACAGCAAATAAACTGCCTAAAACTGTAACCAGATACAAATAAATTGTTTAAAGTATCTTTTTTAATTAGCTCAATCGACTGAATTAGAGTTAATACTGGATTTTATTTAGATAGCGATGGAGTGATCGAGGTTTTGCCGCCACTCCTCAGCTGGTTTGTTGACACTTTTGTCGTTCTTTTTGCCAAGTGGGAGATATTGCAGCTGTCAGAAACTCCCAATATCTCCGACTTGGAATTACAACTAGGAGGCTGAATGTTTTTTCCCACACGGCTTCTTGTAATTACAATTTCAAAAACGATATGATGTGAACACAGCCTTTTCCTACTGTGACATTTTATGATGTCTGCAGAGAAAAATGCCTTTAGTGCCATGCTAACCACTGAATACATGCTAACGAGCTATT
The DNA here is from genome assembly GCA_005408345.1 of Macquaria australasica. Taxonomy (NCBI): domain Eukaryota; kingdom Metazoa; phylum Chordata; class Actinopteri; order Centrarchiformes; family Percichthyidae; genus Macquaria; species Macquaria australasica. The sequence goes on from SEMN01000236.1 coordinate 502,467, forward strand.
TTGTAGGGACGAAAAAGCCACATAAAGGCCTAGCTTAACACTTTATTCTGTAATTTCACGTGCTCATTAACGCCCTCCTTTTAATAGTAAGAAGGGAGGACAATACTGTCTTACATATACTGTACATATAACATATCCTTATTATTCTTGTCCAGGCTCCAGTTAAAGCTGGTGCTAAAAGAGATATAATTTAGTTTTCCAACAGCTTGTCCCAAAGCGGGACGATCTGATACTAAATTTCTGACAGAAAAAAAATTTCACAAGCTGCACATCTGAATCATTGATTGCATCATTGCTTGACTGGGCACAAAAAAATAGATGTTTTTAAATGTTGTAATTTCCATATAGCTGCAGGACAAACTGGCAAAATGATCCAGGATAGATTTAAGTCTACAAGGAGATACTGTAGCAGTGAATTAATCAGGGAAAATACATAGTTGTAATGAGGAATCTTGAATTACATATTAAAATGAATATACTGCAGGTCTCTTAGCAATTAGCAAGACTGGAAATTGAACAATGGTAATGCTCACTGACCAAGATAAAATGATTGACCCATAGATGGATTTACTGTCACTAAATTTGGACTGTAAGTACAGTATTCATGGATAATCTACTGTGTTTTGGTAGCAGCTGTGTGATGGAGTAATATCACATTTAGTCTATACTAATTTTATTCATATTGAGTGATAACAATTCATGAGAATAGTCCAAATGAGCTCTGAGACCGCATGGCCCCAAACAGCATCTCGTAAACTATAGTCCAGTGTCATTATCACACAATCACCATGCACATGCAATCCCCAGAACAAACTTTAATCTATGTAATGAGACTGGCCATATTCATGTTGCATCTGTTCACTGGTAATTCCTCAACAGTGGACTTGACGCCACATGGCAGAGGCCCACTAGAGCCCGAGTGAGCACAGTGGAGAGTGATGCTGTTTGAAAGGCACCGTTCGTTCATTCCCTGCTGCTAGTCAGGAGGTTACAGTAAACAATGAAACTCTCCAGCAGCTGCAGCATCTACAGTAGCCACTACAAAACACAAAGGAGGGTTCCCCAGACAGTGAGTCACTGCCATTAAGTCTTCTTTGCAGCGATGACCCTGCTTTAAAAGCCCACAGGGAGGAATTTCAGTGAATTAAATATTATTTACATCATTTTCACTCTATTTATATTAATAAACTGACAAATTTGTTATGTCCACATTTAGGACACTCACACTAGGGAGATGAATCCTCCAGCTTTTCAACAAGCCGTGCTTTGCCTTTATTTCACAGCATATTACCAGGTCAGGCAGGGGTTTTGTATTTGGTAAAGAGGTGGGAACAGGACGGGATAATTCTGACCCCGTTCTGACAGCTCGCCATCTTGTCACAGACACTGAAGCAACATCAGAAGAACCAATTTCCTGCTGCAAGTAATCTGCGTGAAGGCAGTGGCAAACATATTGTCTAAGGCAGGAGAGGGAGATTTTAAGGTTCTATGATACTGTGATGATTGTGAAGAAAAACATGTATTTATTTATCATATATATGATGTTATCCTAATTTTAAAGCTGCTATAATCAACATTTTTATATTTTAATATATTAACAATGGATCAAATGTGGATCATCGTGACAAATCCACGAAGAATTATCACCCAACTCTGCAGTTTGCTTCAGCTCTGCGGAGCTTTATAGCGTCTTTCAGTTCATTTACTGGTTTTACGGCCTGCAACTCTACTGTTTTGGTTCAGTGTCCCTGTTCTCATAGCGTCGCTTTTGGCCACAACAGGCAGCTGTTTGCAGCGAAAAAGCTCTAAAAACCCACTGTAAACCCACTACCTGCCCAGCACCAAACAGCAGAGAGACAAAGCTAGCAGCTACCTGGTGAACATAGTGGAGGATTTAGCAGCTAAAGAGTCAGATATTTCCCTCAGGAGTTGGTGGAGACCAAAAACAGAGCTAAAAAGAGTGAATACTGGACCAGAAACACGACTCAAAATTAATGCTAATGTTGCTCCATATCTGCAAGCTGCAACTTAAAAAGACATAACACACTCAGTTGCCAGTTACCACCTAGCTAAAACTAATGCAGTCTAATACAACAGTCCTGCAATAAATCCTCCCTTCATGAAGGTTATAATGTTCAGTTTTTTAAAGAGGTGTTGATTCAACTGTATGGTCATTTTGGAGGATGTAGTTTGTATTGCAGTTGAATAGTATTGCATTATACTGACAGGTATTCTATTTTCTATTATTTAGTCCACCCCATTTATATATATCAAAGAGGGGGTATGTCAGTGTTTACAGCATGTTTCCTCTGCCCCCAGGTGGCCAAACAATCAGTTAATGCAGGTTTAATAAATCCTGTCAGTCATTTTTCAATTGAATGCTGTTAATCTGTTGGTTGCAGCTTCACAAAAGCTAAGATTTACATGCTTTATTTTCATTAGATTACTTTTCTTTCTCTTATGAATCCCTATGTACAGCATGTGGGGTTTTTTTTATATACTGTATTGACTCTATACTATACGTGCTCTGTGCTGCATTGTCACTGGTGTGTGTAGGAAAAAATGTATGTACAATGCAGTTGTAAATTGCTGAGACACAATTATTTCCCTCTATGCACTCAGAGGCAGCAGATGCCGCCGCACAGCCCTGAACGCCATGTTAGAACAGAAAGAAGTGCGGTTCAAGAACAAGAACGGTTTTTCAAAGGCGGCCAAGTCTTTCTCTTAGTACTTACAGTACAGTGGACTGTACCATGCCTCATGCCTAAAGCCCAAACAGATAAAGTACCATACTGAGGGAAAACACACTGGATCACGCTGAAATTGCAGGTCAATCTTCTCAATAAAATAGGATTGTGAGGTACATGTACACAGCACTTTTGCACTGCAGTGTATTTAACTGGTTGTCAGAAATGGCTCTGCTCTCAGCCAGAAGCTCATAATTGGGTCTGCAGCAGTGTAGCGAAATCTATATACTGTATAATCATAGAAATGTTTACAGAATGATTATAGTTATGCAGGACTCTTAAAGCTAAAATCTGGAATGTTTTTCAAGTAATATATCATTACTATATCCATCAGTTTGATGGATAGATTTCCCATGGTTTGAGACACGCGTCATACTCATAAAGGGGAAAAATTGGTCGGGTTACACATGCCTGGTTGATAATACCAATAACATCTTTCTCTGAAACAAGATTCAATAACGCAAAATTATACTCTGGTATCTTTGCAGTATGCCATTTTGGGGAACATACTTATTTGTTTTTTTGCTGAGAGTTAAATAAGAAGATCTTTGTCTGTATGGTTAAAATGAAGCTACAGCCAGAAAACAGTTAGCTTAGCTTAGCATTAAGGCTGGAAACATAGGGAAACAGCAAGCCTGGCTCCGTCCAAACGTAACAAAACCCACCTACTAGCACCTCTAAAGCTCACTAATTAACATGTTATATCTAGTTTGTTTAATTCGGACAATTTCTTGGCCGGGCGCAGTGTCTTGACATCAGCGGGAAGTTTCCAGGCAACCAGCGGAGACTTCAGTCTGGCACATAACCCACCATAAAACTGTGAGGTGTCTTTTTTTACACTTTGGTTTTTGTACGGATTAAACAAACAGGTTATAACGTGTTAATTAGCGACATTTAGACGTGCTGGTAGGTGGATTTTCGAGCCAGGCTAGCTGTTTCCCCCTGTTTCCAGTCTTTATGCTAAGCTAAGCTAACCTGCTGCTGGCTCTAGCTTCATATTTATCGTACAGACATCGTCTAACTCTCGGCAAGAAAGCGAATAAGCATATTTCCCAAACTGTCAAACTACTCCTTTAAATCTGTAAAGTATCACGTAGTGTTAAGCGTATCTATCTTTTATGGTCACTGTTTATCATCGTGTAAACAGTGAAACTCTGGTGTCAACTCTGTATCTGCTGCAGTGTCAACCAGGCAAAGTCCTGTGGATTTACTGTGCTTGGCAACTAAAAAGACCTCAGTCCTGATTCATCCAAAGATGCATCCAAATGCTCATTAATTCAAAGGTTTTAAATTAAATCTGTTACAGATAAAACAGACTTTTCACAGTGTCTCTGTATTCTTTTAGAGCTGGATTACTTTGCTTTTCTTGTCTTAGCCACATCTACAGACATCTTACCAGTGTACTCTGGATCCACATGAGGAGGGTAGAAGCGGAAGTTGATGAAGAAGGGAATAGGCACTCCAAACTTGAACCACTCCACCACATAGGGAGGCTGCTGGCCGTCCAGGGGAGGGGACACGTCACACCCCAGGATCACGCTCTCTCCGGCGCGCGCCGTCACAAACCGGGGCTCCTCTCTCACTCCGTGGGCACCTGAGAGGAAGAAGAAGCAGCATTTACTACAAACACGGACTTTAAATGTTTTTCTCATCGGGGCTGAAGTCTGACAAGAGAACAAGGCATATTCTTCTGCACGGAATTCCTGCAGACAAAGCAGAAAAATCTCATTGCATTCAAGTCATCCAAGACTAATTTACAAACAATAATTGGGTGGCAATTAAAGGCGATCGACTAAACCACTGCACAATGGATTAAAACTACATTTTGCTTAAAATGCATCAAACACTCACGGCCCACACTGAGATGGCAGATTCTGAGCGGTCACCATGCACATGGGTAAACCCTCTCCCTCTCATCATCCTTCCACAGAACGGCCAATCGTCATCTGTCACCTGCATCTGTTGGTGAGTGTTTTGTGGTTGTGCCATACTGTACTATAAATGAGCTGCCAAGGGGTTCCATTGATCATAGCTGGCTGCTGCTCAGATAAGCTTTACTATGAGCACCACCGGGCCTGGCGTTTAGCCATGAATGTCCAGGCACGCTGCCGAGAGTTGACCTATCAGATGACTGAAAGGTCGGCATACCTGCCTCAGCAGAACGCTCACTCTGGGAATGGATTTTCTCCAGCTGCCACCCCCGCTTTCATTGAACCGGCTGTATCTCCACCGTCAGAGCAAGCATGACTACCCGCCCTCGCCCAGGGGGAAAATCGCTTCAGGGATCAAGAGACATGCTGACGTATCACTCCAGAGAAACACCAGCTGAATAACTTAACACTTTCATTAGCAGTATCATTTGCATTAGAAGGGGCTAATTTTTACAAGAAGAACAAATACATTGGGACTTGGAGGTATTATGGGCTCAAGCAGCACTGGTGTTACTATCTGTAATGATGTTTCGCTGCTCAACGTAGAAATGGAAATGTTATATGACCTGCGAGCACTGCGCCTTTTCAGCTGTGCACACTGGAATTAAAACCCACATGTTTTCACCCAGTTCTTCTGTCTGAAAAATAAAGCTATAACTCCACCCCTAAAGGCCATATGCATCACTTAGTGATTGTGTTTACCAGTTTAATCTGATTCATCCTGTGACAGAGTTAATCCACTTTATGCGTTTCAGCCAGCACAGACTCTGGACTGAAACAGAGCAGATTTAATCAAATTACACTTTTTAAAGTGGAGATGTGGTCTGCCAGTTACGGGCCTCAGTCCTGGAATCTGCTTTGCTATTGTGCCTCTTTGTTAAGAAGGCAAAAACTGCCATGCTACCCTGAGCTCTAATGAGTGACACAAACCAAATGAAATGCATGTGCATGACTCAATGAACCCCACGACCACTCAACAGCTGTTGTAGGTCTCTGATAGACCAGCACGAGAATACAAAAAGCTGTCTGAAAACTAAAACTATAACAGGATTAATACCAAACAAACACGGCGTAAATGTTACAAGACAGAAATCTCATAGTGGAGCTGATTGACAACTTCAAGCCACAGAGGCTGTACATCAAACTAACAACACTATATGTACTAATTTGGACCATCTCAATCATGCCGGTAATAAAGCAACATTTTTCATTAAAATGAAACTGAGTGGGAGTCGTCAAGTGATCAAAGACAGTGTAGCATGTCAAAATGCATAAAGATAGGTGAGACTGAACGAGAGGGGAGAAGATTGTTGCGGAGAGCTTCTGTGGGCAACCTACAACCTGTACAAACCATGACCTTTTAATGGGCTTCTGAGGAAACCTGTCCCATCTAGTTATAAGCAAAACAAAATCAGAAATCTGCTAAACTAATCCTTTCAGGCTTGCAAAAAGCCTGAAATTCACACCTGAGCACGCTCCATTGCAGCCTCATTTATAACACCTTTAAAAAAGATTACAATAACCCCTTTCAACACTCCATGTAGGGCTTGTGCTGAGGCATATGCTCTGAATTTTACTGTTAAATGCTCTTTAGAAAAGTCCACTCAATTTGAATTCTAGGTCAGTGTATCCCAACATGGGTGCCTTAAAGCAGTGGTTCAACATTTTGGGGAAATTCGCTTTCTCGCTGAGAGTTAGATGAGAAGATTGATACCAATCTTCTGTCCGTCTGTGAAATATAAGGCTACAGCAGCCAGTTAGCTTAGCTTAGCATAAAGACTAATTAACACGTTATAACTCATTTGTTTAGTCCGTACAACAAACAAAGTGTTAAAACAACAAATTGTAGTTTTGCAGGAGTTTTGTGACTATTTCACAGTCTTTAAGCAAGCTAACAGGCTACTGGCTGTAGCTTATTATTTATCCTACACTTTTTTTTACAAATTAAACAAATAAAATGTAATGTGTTAATTAGTGAGCTTTAGAAGTGCTGGTAGGTGGATTTTGTTACCTTTGGACAGAGCGAGGCTAAGTGTTTCCCCCTGTTTCCAGTCTTTATGCTAAGCTAAGCTAAGCTAGCCAGCTGCTGGCTGTGGCTTCATGTTTAGTGTACAGACATGAGAGTGGTATCAGTATTAGACGAGCTGTAATAAGAATATTACTTTTTCGAACGTATCAAACCACATGATATAAGCAATTAACATCACAACAGTCATATCATAAGCCCTGTTATACTACAGCCAAGATGGTTGTCATAGTAACGCAACAGGCTTTCCGGCATGAGAGTTTTCCAGGTGCAGACAGAGCGGTCAGAAACAGACTGTCAGACTGTAAACAGAGCTCAAAGATATTCTGATGCATCTCAACCCTCAACACTGTCTGACCAACTGTTGTGGACTTTCAGGAAACACATACCTGACCAGGGGTGTTAGGTAACAAATTATGGTAGAGACTTTGAGTGTCTTTTGTCTTTACTATGGCTTTCCAGAAGAAAACAGAGGGCAGGCTCCCATCCATAATGAAACACACTGGATACATTGTTTGGTTTGAGTAAGCAGAGTCACCTGACTCAAACCCTGTGGCACGACTGTGCATGCTGCTGAAATCCATTGTTTTCTCTGCAGACAGTTCAGGTTGCAGAAGTTTAGCGGCTCGGGTTTCTGGGTGGCATTATTTTTGGATCCTGGAGGCGTTGGGAGCTCGTCTTGGACACAGAATAGACTTCAAAGACTTTAGATAATATATTGGAGGGCTAATAATTCTCCAGTTTCTTTATGGGTTCCTCATGAGGGGACAATCAGCACAGGCTTGGTCACCACTTTTGCCTTTTTCATTTCCTTAATGGAGACACAGTGACCCAGTAGGGTTTATGGGGGCTTATTCAGGAGAAAATATTTATGCTCTCAACAAGACATAAATTTGATACAAGGGTCCATGCTTAAGATCCTCCAAATAAACAGTGTTGTAGATACAAAAGGATCAATACAGTTAAGAGATGATGGCAACTCATGATTGCTTTGGCACTGTAAATGTCAACTGAACTCAACTCAAGTTGCAGAGTGAAGGCTGAAACCCTCCAAACACACAGAGGTAGAAATCTGTTGAGTAAGATCTGCATAAATCAGACAGCTAATAAATCCAGGAGACCAATATGTTTGATGTATCTATCCTCAGCACATAGTGGATTTACTGCTACGATCATGAATTCCTGAAGGGTAACAATTCAGTCACCTGTCAGATAAATCATCTGTACGGCAGGCAGTTCATGTATAAAAGCAAAATACAGAGGGAATAATTCCTCATTGTTTGGCATGGGTTAAACAGGCAGTGTCACAGTGAGTTAGTCAGAATGATTATTTTCATTATTAATTAATCTGCTGATTATTTTCTCAATTAAACGTTTGGTCTATAAAATGTCAGAAAAAAAAGTGAAAACTGTCTCCTGAAGGTCTTCAAATATCTCCACAGTGCACAACCCAAAGATAATCAACTGTAATCAACATATAATTTGTGTGTCTCCCAACCTGTTTGTCTTGTGACCCGGCAATACAAGTGTCAGAAGTCTATAAGTTATTTCTCAGATTGTTTCATTTGAATACATTTTGTGGCGCAAAAAGGTAAAATCAGATATTTCACACATGCAAAAAAGACTGGAGATAAGAATTGAAATTAGTGTGGCAGAACTTAAGTTTCTTTTCATCATACCTATTCCTTTAAGCATCTTATGAAGCTGAAATTTTCATTATTGTGTCATGCATGTACGTATGCCCAGCCCACACGGGACTACAAGACACCGCATATTCATACAAGTCAGGACCAGAGTGCTGTGTAAACATTTGAATAAATACTAATTAAATAATCCATCCTGCCTTATTTTCCAGGCTTTTGAGACAAAGTTAGAAAACTTAAACACATCAAAATTAAACAGCCATTTCATGGAAAATTAACTCTCTTAAATCATCATAATTTGTACAGTACAAAATGGGACTCACTTTTCACTTCACCCAAATCACACAGCTCACACAAACGGTTTTCCTCCTATTTAAATGATATGATCCCCGTATAATAAAATACCCAATTTAATATCATCCAGGTACTGGCCTAGATTAGCTTCCTTATTCTGTAGAGATAAATAACTCCAAAAGGTGCATCGAACCAGTCAGTAAACATATCACTGATGAACACCAGCAACTGGGCAACTATACAAGGTCTGGATTGCGTTATAAAATCTACCATCCACACCTGCTTCCATTAGTTTAAGCAAGCAAATCTCTGTTAATCCACTAAAAAGACTGTTGAAAGCCAACAAAACATGCAAACGTGGATTCTGTCTTTGTCAATTCTAGTTCTAATAATAGTTGATATTGAATGTACATTATCGATACAAGCTCGTTTCTTTCAAAATCCATCCTGCTCATCAACAAGATACTGTGCCATTTAAATACTGTGTGAGCTTGTTGTTCAGTACATTAGTTAGATTTAATTTGTGACTCATTTAACACTGAGATAAGAACAAAGAAAAGCAGGAAATCCTCAGATTAGAGGCTGGAAACTTCAAAGAATATTTGGTGGTTTTGTTTGAAAAATGACTTAACAAATTAATCGATTAGCAAAGCCAATTATTTTTCAGTCAATCGACTGATCGATTAGTCCAGTAATTGTTGCAGCTCTAGTTAGAGCTTTCCTTTCACTTATAATAATTATAATAGTCTTCATTTATAGAAGACTTATCTAGTGATTTATGAGATGAATGAAAAAATATTAGCAAAGCACAAATGTGAACAAAAATATTAGGAACTGAGTGAAGCAACCAAAGGAAAATGTTTACTGATACACACAATGTGATGTAACAAAATCCTGAACCAATAAGACACATCTGTTCGAGGTCAATCAACAGCTGTGATGAATCATCGCAGCAGAACAGCGGGGGCGCGCGGGGTTAAATCCGCAAAAGATTTCAACTCAGAGCGTTTTTTCAAGTGGCTGAAAATGGCTCATCGCACGAAAAGCACACTACACTGTAGTTTCAGTAATGATCCCAGATTTGTACAGTAAGTAGACTCTCAAGGCAATTTTAGGACAATAACCAGGCAGAGCAGAGCCGGCGAAATGTTTTGACGGTAATGACGTCTAATAACACGCTGAGCAATATTGTGGAAAAATATGAAAACTGAGGGAGTTCAATGAGAGACAATTTTAGATGAGCAGTGCTTGGATCTTCTGGTGTAGGGTGACACCAGCACAATATTTCACCCAGTAAAACGAAAATCTAATATTTATTCAGCGTATGAGCGAGGGCAACCATTGCTCACTGCAGTTAGAGATTTTGTAAAGGATGTAGAAAACTGTGTGTGTGTTCTCCACACAGTGACGAGGATATGAGCGCTGCTTTGTGCTGGACAGAGCTCCCGATGTGGAGGATGTAATGGAATATAGACTGGACGGAGGCTGGAGAGAGAAGCTCAAGGACGTGCAGCCACAGGGCTGGATGGGCCACTGACAGGGCGGTAATTGAATGCCAGCCTGCATGTGCTGAAGGTCACATCAGAGAATGGCCTGAGTGTGTGTGTGTGTGTGTGTGTGTGCTGTGTGTGGTGGTGGTGTTGGGGATATGCCTGTGCGTATCTGTACATATCTGTGTGTTAATCTGGGTCTTTAAAATCCAAATACACAGAACCTAAAGTACAACAGAATACAAAGTCTTCCTGTCTCCGAAAACAGTATGTTTACATGTAACCTAGTAACCTACATTTACCTGGTTATTCATACATGACTCTAATGTTATCTAATACCTCAGCAGTTTTAGTTTGACTTCTCTATCTGAAATAGGCAGAGGAAAAAAGTTTACAAGTAACATATACCTTAATGTGTACATTCAAATGCAGGAAACATGACAAAAACTAGCTAAAACAACTAAATAATAACTAAATAAAATAACAATAATAATAATAGTGGTTATGCAGGGCACATGCGTGTATGAGTGTGTGTATTTATAACTGAAATAGGAAAGACAAAAGAGAGAAGGAAGACAAAGCAAATAAACTACAAATAGAACAATATATATAGCAACAGTGAAATTGGCAGCTCTGGGCTCCATCCATGGCACCGCAGGGGTCCTAGGGCTCAGGCAGAGGTCAGCTGGGTTGGACCTGCTTGCTCACACAATTATACAGTATATGGCTGATCTGCTGAGGGCCGCACCCATACCCTTGGGAGAGTCCAGAATCCTAAAACACCCATGCATCTGCAGGTTTATAGGAGGCGGAAGCTTCGGCAAAAGTTCAATAAAGAAGATATTTTCTCTCACGTTCTGCTTTTATTCTTCTATACGGTTGAATTACTGCTATTTCCTCTTCTTCTCTGTCTTCCGCTTTCCAACGCTGTCAGAGTCCCTCCATTCACAATTCTGACCAACGATCTTTCTGCCTGAGTTTCCATCAACCACCTGCTGGCTTCTCTCCACCAGCGTTCAGACTCCGAGGGATCCTGTCCTACCTCCGATCTTCATATGGAACTAATGAAGATGCTTCACATCGATGGAGTTTAATTGCCAAAATATTTCTCCGCTGCTTCCAACAGACCTCTCCTTGCAAAACACTTCAGAGCTCTCAATTAGCAGCAGCAACCTGCTCACAATTATTTTGATTGCTGGTGAGCGTCAGGAATCCAGCAAGAGGATTTCTTTTGTCCACGTATTCAGACTGGCAACAGGTTCAGGCCCATGCCTTCACCACTCTTCTCCCCAGTTTCCACACACATCTAGCAGGAAACACTACCTCTACACATAACTATAAAAGTAAAGTCAAAAGTCATATTCTTGAAAAAAAAAAAAAAAAAAAAACTCCTACTAAGAAACTCTGAATAAAACTACCAGTTAAATTCCTGGAAAAAAGAACTGATTGTCCAACTGCTGTGGGAAATATCTTCAATAAATGAAAAGATCTTTTTCAAAAGGAGCTGAGTTGTCCAGTGACCTCTGCTGTTGTCTAAGCCATTTTTCGAGTTAAGGCAGACACTGAGGCAGAAAACGAGGCAGTAACTCGAAAAATGGCTTAGAGAACAGACAATTAACTTGCAAATGTACACATTTTACATTAAATTCTGCAGACCAAAGGGTATTTTCCAGTCCTGCCTATAGGATGCTTCCCAAAAGGTTGCATTCAGCAGACAAGACAATGACCTCACTGTCTCTACTTTTACTTTTGTCCGGGGACAATCCAAGATAGATTTGGTCTCTTCATTATTTAGCCCTCTTTAATGGCAAAGTTCCCGTCTCAGACAAGCAATGCTCAGTCAGGGATGCAATGGATGTGCTGACACCTGCTCGAACACACAGCAAGCAGAGAGAGAGAGAGAGAGAGAGAGAGAGAGGTGTGTGAAATGGGTTTGGCTTGCCAAAGGCACAAAGGGCGAACCAACATTGCTGGGCACTGCACAGCCAGAGGTGCACATTATAGGGTATCTTTGGCAGGAGCTGTAAGTCACACAAATTCCTCAGTCCAGTCATTTTTTAGATGAGTTATAAAAGCTTTAGCCAAGGTGTTTTAAATTAATTACACAACGAGGCATATTGCTGCTAACAGCGCTTATTAGTGCTTTTGTGTGGCTTGTCTAATTACAGCTGGTTATGAGACTGTGTTTATTCAGCATCAATAAATCATATGTAACAGTGTGAGTGAAATAAATGCAAAGGAACACAGAGCTCCGATATCGCACGTGGGCGGCTCAGACAGTCCACAGAACGACATCAGCTCCGCATATCTTCCAATCAACGTATCCGCTTCCACATAATTCCCATTCGCTCACGCTCACTTCCTCTTTCTACGACTCTCTCATGTATACACACTCAAGCTGCAGCTCAGAGCGACACATAAGTGCGCTCAGTGTGGATTCGACACTTATCTCCAGAAATAAGTACTTCTTCTTGGGCAGATGCATGTATGTGTTTCCACCAAAATAGAGGACAGACACGACATATTCAGGACTAAATGTTCCTTTCAGATGCATGAAATGTGTTTGTGATTGAAGACGGAGACGGTCGAGAAAGCGTCGTAGTATTTCAAAGAAAGACAAAAATAGTATGAACATTATGAATATTGCAAGATATCAGTATATTATGATGGGAGTTTTTTTATGCTTCTTTTGTGGTGTGCCTCTGTAGTTAAGACACCTCTGTATGTCACTACTTATGTTAAATTAATTTTTAAAAATTGGTTTAAAAAATTTAATTACGTGGTTTTTCTTAATTTTTTGGACATTTACTTAGTCTTAACTCCTTAGCACTATTAGCATCATTTCCTTTTTGTCTTTAAAGCATTGTTTTGCTACTTTTAACACTTTTAAAAGAAAAAAAATTCTAAAAAATAATGTGGCTAATGATAAAAAAAATCTAAATATTACTTGAACGAATGGTATTTACCATTTGGTAATCAATAAAAGAGGAATTAGATGCTAAATGGGCCTACACAGTCATTATTTCATTACCATATTACCATATAAATGTTTTTACACTTCCTGCATGAAACTGAGACGACAGTTAAGTTTCTTTCAGTATATAAATACTGCATGTACTGTAAAAAGTCCTAGAAACTACAAACAGTGATTTTTTTCTTGTATTTATCTGTCTCTAGTATTTTACTTGTTTCTCATAACTTTCCAATCTTTTTTAAAAGCAGCTTGAGAAATTATGCCTGGACCATAAGCAGGCATCAGCTTATATCTAAGTAAGGCTGCAACTAGTAATTGTTTTCATCATCAAATCGTCTGCTGATAACTTTCTCGAATTAATCCTTTTGTCTATAAACTGTCCATCACTATGTCCCAGAGCCCAATGTGACATGTGAGCGTTGTAAGGTCCAAAGCATCTGTAATCCAGATACTTTCCACAGACAGAAGTGGAAACAGTAAAAGATTAGTCCAAGTTAGGAATGAAAAGTAGTCTAAGTCTCATCTGAAAAGGCAGATTCCCTGTTTCAGCATCATTCTGGTTCAGTGAGACTAAAGGAAGCTCAGTAAACTAGAGTTGTCTAAACTGCTTCATCAGGTCACCACTGACAGGATGGGAGGGGTGTTCTGGGACAGACTCCAGTCCTTCTCCAGGGTGCCCAGGCTTTTTTTTTTTTTTTTTTTTATCAACCTGTAGGCCTTTATCCACCACCACTGCAAGCCACAATGAAAAGTGACTCCAGGAATATGTGGTCCATTGTGTACTTTCAAAGACATGACCGTCCTCACAAAGAAGAGTCCACTCTGCCACCTTTAATGAAATGCCTCCATATTATCTGTTCAGTCCAGCCCGGTCTCACATATGTGAGTCTCCGGGTCCTTATCTCAGACTCCCAGCCCCTGGATCATCAAAATCCACACTCTATCTAATTTTATTGACTTTGATCAAAAGATCCGATCCCCCCACAACATCCAACCAGACTGATCTATATATTTTGCTATATATTATACTTTATTTATTATACATATTATACTATACTCATACTATACTATATTATACAGTATATTCCGTGCTATATTTTTGTATACTATATATTATGTTATACTATATTAACACATTTCACCTTTATTTATTATATTATATTTGATATCCCATACTATACTATACTGTATTATGTTAATATGTTATACTGTTTTATTACATTATATACTATATTATATGTCTATACTAATACAGACAAACACTACGTATCATTATTTAATCATATTATATATTATTCTGGTGTATGCTGTGTAAGTATACTATACCTTGCTGACTTTGCTGATACTAATCACACCACTATGTTACTCTTGCCTTGTAATTTTGATTTTAATTGCTCTTGTATAGTTTCTATTTTTATTTGTATTCTTATTTTTATTTTACATACTTTTTTTTTTTTACTTTCTCTATTTATCTCTACTTATTTATGTCCTTCTTATCTTATCTCTTTAGTCCTCATAACTAGCTAAATGACTAAATATGTCACAATCATAAGCATGTTCATATATGCCACCACTAAGGATGAGGTATGTTCAAGATTAGGCAACTAAAACAACTTGGTTAAGATTCAGGAAAGATCAGGTTTATGTTTAAAAGAGACTAATGTTGACTGTTGGTAGGGGACAGCATCGTGAGTGTGGACGTCACACAGTTTGCACGAACGAACCATCCACCCAACCTCCTCCCTAACACTTTTTATGGCAGTATAACAACGTTACACTACTTCCACCTTTGCTACAGAGAGACATCAGTAATTATTTGCACAACTGCAAGAGGTCACTTATCAGGAAAATGGAAATAAAGGTCATTTTAATCATTTGAGCAGCAGTGCTGTTGTTTTTCTGTTAAGTTTTGTTGCCCACAATAAAGGGGTTGCCTGAGACCTTCTAAAGTGCAAGAGAGACTCTGGTAGAAATACAAATGCAAGTAATATAATGTAGAGATGCACCAATACGTATATCAGTAGTAGTTATATCGTGGTATGTCACTTAATACAAATGTCACATTGGGACCTGAATAAAAGTATAATTACGTGAAATGCCATGACAATGGCTAGTAATCACTACATAGTCATCATGTCAGCACACTGAAAATGTGACTGAAATCAAACCAGACTTCACTAAGTGGCAAAAAAATGTTAAATAAATGTGCAATTTTTACACAAATTTATGTCCACGTAAAACAAAATCTGAGTCTCAGACTTGCCATGAACAGGAACAACAGTAAATGTTCAAAACCTCTGAAAGAAAACGTCAAAGTCTGATTCATGACCTCAGTGAACTGCACCACATAACATGAATTACATTATAGTGAACCATTGACTATTGTTTTTTTCCCTCAGCTTAAATCACTGGAATTCTCTATTTAATCATTAAGTACATTTATCGGTTGACTGCCTGATTAATGGCAGGTCTATACATATTTATTTTTTCAGCTGCATGATAAGATAGATAGACTTTACTGTACAGATCATTTAACTGGACCTACTGCAAGTGTAACATCAACATAATATCATATTTCACCTCTGTTATTATAAGCAGCACTGCATGCTATCAGAGAGATGATGATCAAGCGGCTGGGAAACCATCCATCCAACCAGAACCACATGATCTGAAAAACTGGCTTTCCCAGAATGCTGCAGGCTTTGTTTGAAAGGAGACTCCGCTGGGACTGGACTGGCTGAGAGAGGCGAGGGGGAGGAAGGGGGAGGAAGGGGGAGGGCATCACCAGAAAGAGCTGGCACATGCCCAGTACTGAGAGTCTGCCATCCACAGCTTGAGCACGGGCCCTCTCCTAAGCTCATTACTAAGCTTTACTCTTATGATTGGGAGCGACAAAGTACAGCAGTGTAAAATATGAATAAGGGAGATGAAGTTGTACTGAATGTCTGCTGGGAAATGATGAACTGGTTCGACCAAATCGTTTCAGAGCGGCTTGGCAGGCAAGTTAAAGCATCAGTCAAGCAAATATGTTAAATACACATACTTTAAAAAACCGGACAGGTGAGAACCAAAACGCTGCTGAAGATTAAGATTAATAACGACAACAACTGAGTGATGCTCTGAGAAAACAGGAGGTTAAATTGGGGTTTTATTAAAAGCAGTACCGTCATCTACCAGCAAGACCTGGTCCTGGTTCAGATCTTGGTCTTGGTTCTTGCAGCTCAGGTGAACTAAACACTAGAGTGACCATTTGTTTTTATTTTTGGGGTCTCCACTACATTTTAGTACTACATTTACGTGACTGCGATGGTTACTGGTACTTCTCAGATAAAAAATGTAATCTACAATATATCAGTTTATAAAACATGACAATTAGATGAAACTACAAAACAGTATATAAAGTAGTTTAAACTAGCTCCACCTCGACCAATGGAAAAAATAAATGCATCAGTAATACTAATCCAATAATGTAAAATATATATATAATGTCACACTGTACTTTTACTTTTGATACTTTACATTTTGCTGCTTTACTTAAGTAGCATTTGTGGTGCAGGACAGAGTATTTTTTTTTTACATTGTGGTATTTCTGCTTTTAATTTAGTAAAGGATCTGAATACTTCCTGCACTTCTGGCATTAGACATCAGCGAATGAATGAGAGGGAAATATGATGAGTGTTGCTGCTCTGTCTGCAGTGCATTATTACTGTACTGTTACTGATATTAATCCATTCACTGAATATATATACAGAAAATATATTGTGCATCTTACAAAGAGCAACATGCACTCAAGACACTGGTCTTGTCACTATAGCAACACGTATAGTAATGTCAGCACAGACGCATTACTGCCCAAGGTTCTCAGCAGTGTGCTGCTTTAAAAACTTCAGTGGTAGTTTATTACTTTCGCTGCATATGTTTGCCTGATCGCTTTGTGCACCCGATGCACTGCAGAACTGTTACTGTTGTGACATCTAATCTCCTATCCTGTATTATATAAAAATGTCTTGTGAACTTTAAAACACATCACACAACAAGCAGAGTGCAGCATTTATGACTACAATCTCTAAAGAAAACAAGACAAAGTTTCAACGTGTCAATAACCATAACCATGTCAGGCCAGAAATTAAATTAAAGCCAGCCTCATGCTTCAAATATCTTTTTTTTTGTCCTATATTCATTTGCAGCATTGATCGCTTTTCAATAGAACTGACCGAACCTCCGCAACCCCGTGGCACTGTATCATTTAGTGCCCATCACCAGACTGTTAACACTGCAATACTGCCAGGGCCTGCAAGAGCTCTTAGGGGTCAAGAGGGCTTTGATTCTTATAGATGTTGAGGGCCAAACGACTTGACACAAATTGACAAATGTGATTTATTGACATCAATCATATTTAAAAGGAAATTCCACCAAAGGTGACTTCTGATTGTCTTTCACAAAGAGAAGATCTTATACAGAAACTATCATTTGTATTCTATTGTTGCAGTGTTATGAGATGTTTGTATTGTGATTTTTAACAAATACAGAAAATCAGTCATAACATAAAACATCAATAAATTCCACTGCGGCGGATGTTTTAAGAAAGACAAACATGTCTCTTACCCTTATCATTAAAACTTTTGAAAACACTGCAGATGTTAAGACAAATTAAAACACTGCTGTCAAAACATTTCCTCAGCCATCTCATGGAAAGTAGCCTCACACAATGTCCCAGACAGTTCCAACATCCAGACAAAAACCGATGACAGCCCAGTCTATCTGAACCACTAACTGAAGGTGGACTCCAGAGACAGCAGGGGGGCTTTCAGACGCCGCCTTGGCACTACTGGGAGGCCTCAGATATGTGAGTGGCAGTTTTGACACCTTCACAAATACTGTCTGCTTCTATATATCTCTGTCTTTGAAGAAGCGTGCCTTCAGAAGAAACCCAACATCAAGAACAAGTGTGCCAAGCCACGGTTCACGAGGGAACCCGAGATCTGTGTGAAACATCAAGGAGCAGGCTCACAAGAAGGGAATTACGGATGAACACCATCTGGCCAAAAGCCAGTTCAACAAACACTTAAAAAAGCACCAGCAAGTCCCAGAACAGGACCTGAGAGGAGAGTCAGTCTGCCATCAGTGACTCAGGCTGAAAATATACCACTCCCCAACACTTGCCAATGATATTTAATTACTTCGGTATTGCCATCAGCGTCCCTCTTGCATCACCTTGATTGGTTGCCAAGTCACCGTTGACTTTGTTGAACTAACCTTGAGTCTCCCCGACCATATGTTGCCTCCCCGATGGGCACTTGGCACAAGAAAAGTTCTTTGACCGTCCATTTACTGTGAGTGATTGCTCATACCTGAGCTATTCTGTGTAAATCACTGACTTTAGGACTCTGTACAACCAGTTACCCACATCGGTTAACTGGTTGTAAAAGAGTCCTAAAGTACGATAGTTTTTTTAATTAGCTTTATTTTCAGTTTTATGTGCAACTGAATTTTGAAAATGTGGAAAACGTTTTCTTATTTCAGAAAGTTGTGGACTGCATGAATTTTCTATAATTAATATTAAAAGTTTGTGAAACTGGAATAACTGTTTGATTTAATTAAAATTCACTTCAGAAAGTTGTAACCTTTTTCCATTTTTAAAAAAAAGTTTAATTCATTATTTAATTAAACAGCTAATCCACGGGCTAACACAACGGTTCACTGCAAAACCCAACACTTCCAGCACTCGCCAAGAAGAAGATGACTGCCAAATTCACAAGAGATTGTTCACAAGGTGCAGGCGAACTTATTGGGTGCAGGGATCACAGCTGTTCACCACACGCTTAGACTGAAAAAAAGCCTTGTATTTAAAAAACACAATGAGCTGTGTTGGTTGATGCCGTGCTGTTTTAGGCAGCGTGAGATGATGAAATAAGATCCAGAAAGGCCGGTGTGAGCAATAGATCCATGAGTTTGAAGGCTTATCAGACACTGCGGTTTATAATACTATGCAGAAGAGTCTTACAGCCGTTAAACGTTTTTACATTGTGTTTGATTGGCCACTGCAGCACCTTGCCAGCTGACACTGTATTGCGTTATCGCTAAGGCAGGTTCAAACTTTTGTCCCAACTGTGCCAAATGTAAAATGAATTAGGGGGCTGCCATTTATTGTGCTGCTGTCTGTCTGACCATGGACTGACTACCCTGTGCACACTGTAGCAGCCACAGGTAAATGTGGTGTTTCTTTCAGTTGCAAATCTGCATTTTTGCCGAGAATACACCAGCAGCAAAACAACAAAAAGCCCCAAAGGTGTGTCTGCGTTTCAGCTGCGTCTTTCAGTTGCCCGTCTCACATGCGTAACCGCGACCCGAAGCGTATATTTAAGCTTTAAGTCTATTTTCTTCCGTTTTACAAGCGTAATTACAGTGATTGTGTGCTGGGCTCTGAGTGCTGCCAAAACACGGGCGACCTACACTCAATACTGTGAATGAACGCATCATGTGTAGACACGGTGTTACACAAATTCTTGGACATGTGGATTCTGTCCACTGACTTCACCTTCCTCTATCAACACCATCCTGCCAGCCAGCAAATAATCCCATCTGAACTTGACCCATTTAGGCTTTCAATTTCCCTTTAAGATGAAAACATTTCATACATCTGGGACTCTACTCTACTCTCTCTGACAACCTCTCTATGTACACAACTCAGTATAGGGGTGTAAGTATGTAACTCTGATATTCACTTGCAGTTATTCATTTTTTTGCATTTAATCAGTGTATAGTTTCTATAAATAGTTATAGTTCATATAGATAGTTATAATATGCCTGTCACAGCTTTCAGTACCAAAACCAAAACTACTTAATTTACAATGACAAGAAACAGCAGGCACATCTTCACATCTGACAGGCTGTTGTCAACAAATGTTTCACATATTTATTTCATAAATGACATAAATAATTATTCGATTATCAAATGTGTCATTTTATTTTATGTTACTCCCCTGATGGATTTCAATCTATTCCATGTTCACTGATAAATGTGCCAACACTCAATTTCACTCAACATTTTCAAACTACCTATGTTTGCAGTACCTACGTATGAGTTTCATCCATTCAAATTAAACACATTGACTCGTCTCCTAATAATAACTAATATCCAACATATAGTATTATCTGATGGTGTTTGGCCTTTTTTCATTTGAAAATACATTCATCTGATGTCTCATTTAAGACTTTCTTTGCAGTAAAACTGTAATTCTGCAGCCTTAATCCAACTATAGTCCTAACATTGCCTTCATGTGGAATTTTATGTTTACTGAATAAAAACAAAATATTGACAACATAAATAATTATACATTAATTGTTTAAGGAAATTTAAGCAATTTTGAAATGTAATTCTCTTGCTGAAATGTCTTGAAATGTCTTGCTGCAGACTCATTGGGCCACTGGTCATTTCTAACATTGAGCAAAGTGCACATTTAACAAAATAAGAGAAAGGAGCCAAGTCTCAGCTCAACTAAGCTGCCCTAATGCAACTTTTCTGTATGGTATGGAGCAAGTCATCTTTTGCCCATCTGTTTGAATTTATGTTCATTTGTACCTTGAAATCTGACCAGTATCGCTCATGAATGAGGCAATGTTATCAGTGGTCTTACCTCCAAGTCTGACAATGGAAAACCCATCAAGCTTCTAATTGGCAGTGTGATATCCCATCCAACAGGATCATACTGGCTCTCAATGGAGAGGGGCAAGTGCTAAAACAGCTGACATGCATGTAATTAGCCTTTGGCTTTCAACAGGAAAGCATGTAGTTTGCAGCTTTACTATCACAGAGCAGGTGTGTAAAAATGGCAGCTTATTTAATTACCATTACTTAAAGGAATGGTTCAATATTTAAATATGCTCATTCACTTCCTTGCTGAGAGTTAGATGACAAGATCGATATCACTGGTTAGCTTAGCTTAGCACAAAGACTGGGAACAGGGGGAAACAGCTAGCTTCGCTCTGTCCAAAAGTAACAAAATTCACCTACTACTCTAAATCTCACTCACATGTTATATTTTGCTTGTTTAATCCGTACAAAAACCAAAGTGATAAAACTACCATTTATTAGCCGGGAGGAGTGACTTCCTGGAGTCTCTGCTGGTTGCCTGGCATTGTCACAGTGACGACAAGACAAGAAGTGACCGCTCCCGGCCAAGAAATAGTTCAGCACGTGACACCCCGTAAAACTAAACATTTTTGTTTTTACACTCTCGTTTTTGTATGGATTAAACAAACGTGTTAATTAGTGAGCTATAGACGAGCTGCTAGGTGGATTTTTGTACATTCGGACAGAGCCAGGCTAACTGTATCTCAACTCTCACCAAGAAACCAAATAAGCTTATTTCCCAAAAGACCTTGCTATTCCTAATGCCAATGTCAATATCTTAATGTTTTAACACACTGGGACTTCTTTTCTACTTTACTTATTTGGTACCTTACACACGTCTTTCCTCAGACAACAGCCTGTCAATGGATTATGCTGCATTTAATGTATATTACTAAGCATGTATGGCATTAAAACTGCATGATAATTGTCAAAAAGCCTTAAACTCTGATGACAGGTTGGTGTGCTGTCTTTATCATTAGCAAAAGGGAATGAACAATGAGTCACAGTTGGTGGTAACATGCATTTCAGTGGTTCTGTGTGGCACCAGACATGGATTCAGACACTATATTCTGGGACACTGTAATAGCAGAAGTAGACCGGCTCTCTTTTGTAATTACTAGCAGACTATGTTGTGATTTGTGAGTCTCTGGTGCAGCCTGTAAGTAAATCACCTTCAGTGAAGTGCCGATACCAGACAACACCTTTTGAGTCGATATTATTAAGCCACATATGCCTTCATAAAATGGAGAATTTCTGTTTTAAACAATCACACCAATGAGAGGTTTTCTGCTCCTAAATAAAATGTGTTTCACTGCATTATTAGAGGAAAGTTGTCACATTGTGTGCTTGGCTTGGACCTCATCACAGGAGGAGCCAGACCTGTGAGCAGACCAGTTTTGACTGGGTATGTGGGGTCATTGGGATCAGTTTACCAGGCGACAGCTTGGCACATGTCTCCCTCATCTGGACACGAGTGGAAAAGCAAGGTTAAGTAGGTACATGGGTCAATACAGAGTGCTGAGAAAAAAAATAAGAACAAAAGGCATATTGTGCAGTTTGTTGCTCCAGGAATGACTAGTTTATGAACCACTTAGATCAGCACTGGGCGAGCCTTGCAGCCTGTGTGTGCTCGGTGCATCACACACAGCACTGTGACCGTATCCATGTGCAATGTGAAAATCAGCATATGAATCCCATGCATGCAGCAGTGGGCTCTATCAATTCAAGAGTGCATTTTATCTGACACGCAATGCATTATTTAGTTACTTGTCCATCTTGAGGGCTGAGACGGTCACACCCCTCTCTGGAGAACTCAAACGGGACTGCTTGCTATGATACAGTGCACACATTTCCCCCTCAGCAGCGGGGATGTTATTTCCAATGTGCTCGTTGTTGTTGAATCACACAAATGAGCCTCATATACATCACAGCACAGGCCTGTGATGTACAGCCACAGCCATACCAGTCAAGCCATCTTTGTCAATCAGTCTGGACTCATTTGTATCACAGACATGTGGATTATCCTGTCTCACATCATGCACATGAGGCCAGGCCATTTCAAGACGATTGTTGTTTCTCTGATTTAACCAGGGCTGAACTTTCACGTGACATATGAGATATGCAGCCATTTGTTAGAATGAAATAGCCCCACAGTTCATATGACCTAACATACCAAAAAATAAAAAAAATTAAAAAAAATGCCATGCGATTGCAAAAAGCAGCACCACACGGAGACAGCAGACATCATATGCTATGTGCGGCACAGGATATATTGCACTTCAACTCACCTTGAGCGGCCGTTCCTCTGGTGCTGAATACACTTGCTATCAGAGTGGCCACATACCAAATCATAGTACTATTGCCGACCAGCTATTACCACGCAAAGTGCCCCGTTCAACCAATCTCTCATATTCGACCTTGCACCTCACGGTCTCTTTAGTAAAAGCCCCTTTTCATATCCTATTTTCTTTCCTCGTGGCGTTTCCCTTCATCCCTTCCCTCCCCCGTCCTTCCATCCGCATCCTCTCCCGAAGAGACAGAGCACCTGCACCGCCGCGTTTGTAGTAGACGGAGCCGTTTTACGAGCGCATAGTGAAACCAAGTGTGAGAATGCATCCACAGGTCCGCCTCTTCTGTCATTGGATTGGCTGCTGATTGAGGCTTTGGGGCGTGTATTGGTTCGCCGTACGGCCCCGCACCCGAATGACAGGAGAGCGGCCGTGCGCCGATTCAAGGTGAGTTGGAGCGTGCCATAGTAGTGGAACCGCAGTATCATGCGCATTGACAGAGGGACGTGTCCACATCTTTAAATACCTCTCCTAAACTGGCCCCACGTGCACCATCACCGCCCATCATCCAGTCACACACACACACACACACAGCCTTTTCACACAGTCTTTTGTTTTTTGTTTTTTTGCACTATTCGTCTTGTGAATATTGGCACCATCCAGCTATTTGTGCCGCAGGTTTTCTGTATTTGCGATGGAAAAAGGGAGGACGCTGGATGTGTGTGACTCATCTGTCGCTCACCCATAGCCTTCGGCTGTTGTCGTGTCGCTGTCACCGACATCAAACGCTCTTTTTTTCCGCTACCGCGCCGTGTCTGGCTTTATGTGATGGGTGTGGCGACAGATACAATACCATTCGCCTGTGTTTTGTTTTTTTTCTCGACGGCCGCGAGCGCGAGGATGCTGCTCCATCTATACGCTGCCCACTGCGCACACATGGTTACCACTGATAAGGCTGCCTCAGATTCACTCCCTCTGTTTTCTACATGCATGACCACGGAGGGATCATAACGCCTGTGCGCCTCTGGCTGCTCGACATCAGCTCAGATCTCCGTTTACACTGGCTGCTGTGTGTGTTGCTGCTGGGAGATAACATATAGATGATAGAAGGGAGGGAGGCTATAGTCTCAGGACCATATTTTGCAATTTTCAGCAGAATTTGTCACAGTTTTGTCTCGGCATTTGTGTCTGACTGTCTCCCCCCTCCCTTCTCTTTTTTGGGGAGTGTCACATTCTTGTCTGAAATCAAAGAAAATCTAAAAAGGTGACTAAAAATCAGACATTCTCCATCTTTTTTTTCTGCAGACCGTTTCATTCCTGCAGTAAAATCCTGCTGAGTAATATTTCCCAACACATTTGAACATTTTTATCACTGTTTTGCAGCCAGCTCGGGCTCTACAGTCTGATCATATGACCCTCAACTATGCAGTATAATCTTTAAGACATTAACAGTTTGCAACTTTGCTTGCTTGTGTTCTCATATCAAGGCATCGCATCAGGCCTGTGCATGTTAAATACAAATAGTGTGACAAATAAACACAGCATTAGTAAGGTGTTGGGCAACCATGAGCTGCCAGAACAGCTTCAGTGCTCCTTGGCATGTAACCTCCAAGTCTCTGCAACGCTCCTGCAGGAGTGAACACCAGGATAGCTCTGTCTATCATGTCGCTCCAAAATTTCTCATAGGCGTCAAATTGTGATCTGGCGACTGTGCATATGATTCACATCATTTTCATACGCATCAAACCACTCAGAGAACCCCCTCTTGTGCACTGTATAGAAGCATCTGTTATGTTTCCTCACTCATTTATTCAGGTTTGTCCTTTAATTTGTCAGCTGTCTGTTTGTTAGTCTTTCAGTGGTTCCCAACCTGGTCAGAATCCCCTCCAGGGTACACAGGATCAATCTGAAGGGTTGCCAGATGATTAACAAGATAGGAAATAAGACAAACAGCAAGACAAACACATTTCTGTTACAAAATTGTGTTTATTTTTTCTGACTTTTCTCTAATCTTTGCTTTTATTGTGAAATTCTGGATAGTTTTACAACTTTAGGCCTCTAAATATGGTTCAAATTAATGAATCTGAGAAGGGAACGTTACTCTTTTAACTTTAGTTGAATTTCTCGCAACTCATAGACGTATTCAGCCATTGAAAAGTGAGTAAGCAAGTAAACATTGCTTCTCTTTAAAGGGTTTCAAGCCATAAAAAGGTAGGGAATGACTACTCTAAAACAAAGCCGGCTTCATGCAGAATGGAGTAATGATTAGATTTGGATGAGGTAGCATCTGAGTGATGCTACTCAGCTCTCTGAGCTCCTCCCTCACAGCTGGGCACACCATGCCACACACATACAGTACTGTACATGTTTCAGTGTAAGCAAGTATAGACAGGAGATCCAGTGTTGGAAGCTAAAGAGGACTTGGGCATAAAAAACCCCCT
Organism: Macquaria australasica; assembly: GCA_005408345.1. NCBI lineage: Eukaryota > Metazoa > Chordata > Actinopteri > Centrarchiformes > Percichthyidae > Macquaria > Macquaria australasica. Next base: position 527,934 of record SEMN01000236.1, read on the forward strand.
CCTCTAACAGATGTTGTGCCTTTAAGAGACCGGCATGAGTATTGCTGTTTTACTCTGCAGAAGACTCAACAGCATATACAAGTGAAGCTGTGAGTCATAAGTTATGGATCCTAATTATCAATAGCTGTGTGGCAGGGAGCCCTTGTTTAGTCATACAGCTGTGTGACTAAAAAGGGAAAAACAGAGCGTTTCACATTTTAAACTCCACAGAGAGGGCTGCGTGGAAGAATTGTTACTGTCAATGACCAAGCCATTTTGAAGGTGGAGCATCCATCAGATTCTCACAATTACTGTCAGGGGAGGTGTGCAATAGTGTGCTGTGACTGCTGCATGGCAAAACAAGGTCACATTACCTACACAGCTTCCTCCAACCCTCACCTAAAGTTACAGAAGTGCTGACTCAACACCAGAACATACTGTAGGCCTATACCTTCAGTAGCAACGAGCCTTGATAAGTATAAAGTCTGTTGCCACAGCGACACACACGCATGGCATAATGGCATAATGGCATTTGCTTCATAAAACCACAGGAGAGATAGTTTTTCTTTTTTTTTCTTTTTTTTTTTACCCATTATAGAATTTGATTTCCTACATGCCAGGGCAGAGAAAAGATAAGAAGAGTTAAGATAATCTCTTATGCAACACAAACTATTAGTTTTACAGCTCTGTTTTGAATGCAGGGGGGACCAAGAAAACAACTTCAGGATTATTTTCTGCAGAAAACGCTCATATCCCTTGTGATTCATCAGATTCCTCTTTTATTGCATTTCATTCCCCTCAATGATCAGAAAAAGGATATTCTCATAAAAGGTCACTGTGTCCACTCCACTATTTTAAAAGATGTATCCACTTCATGTATCTGAAACTAAACAAATAAGAGGTTAACTTTGTTGCTTTACCTTTTATTTTCTTGGCTTCACAGTACAATTAAACGTTACTAGTTAGTCTATCAATAAAGAAATAATACAGCATTTTTCTTTTCTGACAAGAGCTGGAACAAGGTACGATCAGAATCTCTGTATCTGCTGCCCTGCCAAAAATAATGGAATGAAAAATTAATAGATATCTGTCTTTAAGTGCAGCAGATTCATTTATTTTTAGGGCCATTGTCCAGTGGGAGCTTCTCAGTCTGTCACTACTGCAAGCAGGCAACTTTCTGATGTCTACATTGGTGAAGGCTTTATGTTATGTTCACTAAAGCAGAAGAAAAGATTAAAAACTGAAAGAAAGAGAGTACAATTATGTCATTCCTAATCCATGATGTTCAACCAAAACCAAAGCAAATTCTTGCACTGTTCCTTTATTCCCATGTAGTGTAAATCCGTACATTGGTGCGACTAAGTGTAGACCCACATGCTTCCACAGACTCAGATGCTTTAGTGACAGAGACATATGGATGTGTATACTGAGCCTGCAGCCCACTAACCTGCCTGCAACCAAACACGATGTTGTGCACGCCAGCTACTGAACAGATGCTGTGTCACATGTCTGTTTATGGTGTTTTATAAACTCTGTATGTCCTTATTGTCTCGCACTCCTTCTAAGTATAATTTATGCTTTTGACCAGTAGTGGTCAGCAGTGTTTTACACAAGAGGCAAAACACTTTTCAGCTGTTTTATTTGTGGGTTTGTTTTTCTTTATTAAAATAATATTTAGGACAACATGGAGAAATGTAAGAACATGCAATGTTAGCATTTTGTCAATGACATGATTTGGACCAAATGAGATGTGGGACGATTTTTTTCTTTGACAAATTCAGTTTATCCTTAATTAATCCTTAAGTCATTTTCTAATCTATTTTAGCAGATTAATATATAATCATAATAAGAACAATCAGGAAGTGAAAAATGTATATTAGAAAAATTACCTTCATTGTGTAACATGAACATTTCAGCAATACCCATGAAAGAAATGAGACTTTAATTGTAATCAAATGAGATTTTTGGATTATAATGTACTACTGTACTATAGTGTACTTGAATACACTTTTGGATTAATCATTATATTTTCAGATTAGCTGCTGTGGCTCTGGGTATTCAGTTTTTTATTGTCATTAGCTATCTAGTAGCTTTGAGGAAGGACACAACTGGAAGTAGCCGAATGTAGTCTGTGCAATAAAGAATATATGCCTCTTATGAAAAGAATGCCCCTCCTGTAGTGTTTCATAATCATTTAATTATAGCCTCAATAGTACATCACAGCTGCTTTTGAAGTGAGGTGCAGGGATTCAGGAGACCTTGAGAGATTTCCCTGGTGAAATCTGATGCCGCACTAAACTTAAATAAATGGGTCTGTGGTTCGATTTGTTTGTAATTGTGACTGTGCAACATGAGATGTTTTGAGAATCCTTGAACTATGATATCCACCAAATACTGTATATTATCTCATTTGCCCGCTGTCCTTATACTGTATATAATTATGTATATACATATGTGTGTGCTAATGCCAGTTTTTTTTTTTTTGTTTGTCTCTTGTTAGCGCTGACATCAACAGTCAGCACTGACACACTTCACCTTTACAAAGCAATCAACAACCAAACTTCAACAGAGCAAGATGTTGCCATCTGTCATTGTATAACACTTTAAACAGGTGAAAAATAAAGTTCTGCAGTGAATTACTATATTTACTTACACCGAATCTACTGTTTTTTTGCTGGATATGGTGTCTAAATTTACCCCTAAAGTGCTGACAGAGACTGTGAGGACTGAAACAAGTCAACTTCACTGACTTCACTGTTTTGTTATTTTCTCTCTCTTCGTCTATGAAGCAGCAGATTTGAATGACACATGCATTGCGCTGGCAGGAGAGCTCAGGGCATCAAAGTCACTTTCATTCTCTGCACTTCTCCTCAGATGAAAATCACTTGTCATGTTCGGTGGTCATCAGTGAAGTCTGTGAACAACCCACCTAAAGGCTGGATCTGTGGGGGAAATAAATATGGGAGTAGAGAAGCGCCACCCTTCGTCTTTTTTAGTGTACTGAACTGGAGCAGTATCGGCACCCTATTTCACCTCAGAAACAGGGTGCTACATAGTGTGTGGGTCAGGAGACATGGGGGAGACTGACTCAGACTGATTAGAGTCTATTCTTATATACATTTCATGATATAGATAAGTCCCAACCGGTTGACTCAATGTCAGCATTGGCCTGGCAGGTTCAGGGCTGATTTAAAACAGCAGATTGTCAACCTATGAAATGCTGATTTTTATAAATTTGGTAAGAAATCTCAATATTAACACCAGCATTGATGTGTTTCATCACAGTACAGTCGTATCATTTAGTTTACAGCTCAAAAAACAATATATATATATATATATATACAATATCTGGACTCCCACTAAAAGCACTGCACTTAGTTTTCAGTATCACACACATTACAGTAAAACATGATGTTGAACCCAACTCAACTGGAGTTGTATGGTTGACATAGTTTCACATATCTCTCTCTACAGGTGTAAGTGTACTGCCAGAAATAGAGCTCCTTATTGGTTTAATAAAAATACACCCAGTTATTAATATTTAAAGGAAAAGGACAGTTACACAGTGTTAAAATTATGCAGAAATCTGAATTTAAAGCTGCCTGCTCTCTGTATCACACTGAAATCATCAAGTCTCTAAACATTTTTTTTGCCGTCTTTCAGCTGACTTGTGAAATCTATTAATACAACAGTGCTAATTGAGCTGTAGATGCAGTGCCTGCTAATTTCTGACTCTTGTGATAAGTTCTGTATAGCATCACAGTGCCGTTTAGCCTCTATGAAACTCCATCGACAGCGTCTCTTTAGCAAGAAAGAACAAGGAGTTCAATTACTGTACTGTGGCCGAGGAGAGAATCTTTGTGCCTGTGTGTGAAAGGAAGACAGAGAGGGCATATTTAGTCTGTTATTGTTTTTAGTCGAAAAACAATAACGATAACTTTCAGAGAGTTAATCCCATTGCGACCAATATAGAAACTTTCTGCAGTGCTTGGCAAAGCAAACTGATTCAGCCTGCCAGCCAGCTGATCAGTACAGTATATTCCCAAATGATTAATACTACTGTAGCTATTGAGGTTAGACTCCTTCTTCAAGAGGGTTATTATTACAGCAGAATTAAAACTGTCACTAATTACCTGCTAACATTTGTACTCAGTGATTACATTTACTGACTTACTCAAAGTCAGATTAGCGGGTGTAATCACATTTTAAAAATTTTGCCTCTGACTTCAATCAGAATTGACAAATATGGACCATTTTTTTCTTCAAATTTGATTAAAAAAACTGAAAAGATTTTAAAATGTATGGAGAGAAGTAGCGAGGAGCTATTTTAGCATGGTCATATGACAATACAGATTTGCTGTAGCCTACATTATCATACCCAGAGTATGCTTTAGCTTAATATCTGTAGGGTTGATGACTTGCCAAAGGAAAAGGCAACAGCTCACCAACCTCCTCCTGCTAAATCACACGCTGCTGCTGGTGTTGCTGATGATGACGGCAATACAATGAAGGCGCAGCCTACACGGAGAACATGGCGAGGGGTAGTGAGCAAATGTTATGGATCTACTTCATGTGATTGGTCACTCTTGGGGTGAGCCTGTAAAGCTTATCTAACTACACTTGATGGATTGGTTGCTTATTTAACTGGTGGTAACCAAGGAGATAATTGATGTGTTTCCTGTCACCCTCTCTGTTTGATCATTGCAGCGAGATTCTTGGTTTGACAAACAGGTCAAATAACGATTTAGATTACACGAGTGAATCATCCGGAGGTACATGAGAGGTTAGCGTCAGGTCCATCCCCGTGAACTAACACAAGTGCAAAGGTTTTCAAAATGTTGTATTTTCCAGGATGACGTTAGGTAGACTTAAAGTAAAGAGGCATTTTTAAGTTGTGAGGTACTTGTACTTCACTTGCAACTTTATACCTCTACTCTACTACCTTTCAGTGGGAAATATTGTACTTTTTACTCCACTACATTTATTTTAGTTAGTTAGTCGTTACTTTTCAGATTAAAAGTTTACATAAAAATCATAAGATGAGTTATAAAATATGATGCATTATTATTAATTAAACTACCCAACAGTATATGAAGAAGTTCAAATTAGCTCTACTTCAACCAGCTAAGTTATAACATTAAAATACAGCTTACACATTAACTCATCAATAACGATCCAATAATATAATATAACACTGACAGGTTCCATTCATAATGCATAATAAGTACTTTTACTTTGATACTTGAAGTACATTTTATTGCTAAATTTCTGTACTTTTACTTAAGTGAAATTTTGAATGCAGGACTTTTACTTGTAATGGAATATTTTTATAGTGTGGTATTGCTGCTTTTACTTACATAATATTTAAAAATACTTCTTCCACCACTAAGTGCTGGCCATGACATGTTACATAATTCAGCTCTCATGTTCTCTGAGATATTTAGAGGCAAATTTGGTCTGATGCATAAACCTGTAAGAAGATTTTTAATGTTGTAGCTAGTCTAGTTGGTCTAATTTGATCTACTTTATACACTGTTGGTCAGTTTAAATTCATCATAGTTTATAAAGTGAGCATAAGTAGAATCTCAGTCTGCAAACTAACTAGTAACTGTTGCTGTGAAATAAATTAGTGGAGGAAAAAGTAGTTTCAAATTTTCAAAGAATATGTTTCTACTTACACCCCATAGCGTTTAATGGGGGAAAACGAGCAAGTAATATTTAATTAGGCTGGACATACTGTATATTTACAGCCCAGTGCTGAGAATGCTGGGAGACTACTGACTAATAAGTTGATAAATGTACTGAAATGCCTATTTCCAAACTGTACTTTAAACTGTACTTCAAACGAAGGTATCAGAATCAGAATCAGAATCAGGGTTTATTGCCAAGTAGGTTTTCATATACAAGGAATTTGCTTTGATATATTAGTGCATAAATAAGCATAGTAGAAAAAGATAAAACAAAATAAAATAAAATAATAGCAAATAAAAAGCAAGTCAAGAATACCAATATAAAATAGAAAAATTCGCAATAAAAATATGAAGAAATATTATAAAATAAGATAAAATAAGAAATATTTGGACAATATATCTTTTATCAGAATGAAGAGCTGCAAAAACTACAAAAACTGACACACTAACAATGATCTGGATAACTAGTGTATGATGTGGAAGTTAAATGAAATGGATGTATGAACTATATTAAATTGTTTTTAGTGGAATATATGTCAGTGTGGTAATTATCAAACAATACTTTAAAGTAAAATGAGTCTGAGAGAAACTGTAAACCCCTCTGAATCCCACCTTAATGGGCACATTTATAAGTGATTCCTGCCTTCCTCACTCAGCCACCATGATGATGATGAAACTTTGTCCTCTCCTGCTTTGTTCCTTAGCCTTTTTTTCCCCATCTCATCCTCATGTCTGGGAATTTGAGCCGCCTCCCTATCTGAACCTCAAGCTGCTTCTTAAAGTCCCACTCCTGCTCTGAGGAGCCCCCTGCTGCAGCTTTTTAACGAAAGCTATAGCCCAGTGTGTGTCAGCTGAAATCTTCAGTGTGTAAAACAAAACGATTAAGAGCAGAGACCAAAAATAGGACACACATCCTGAGGAATCTCCACAGATTCGAGTTGGGATGCAGTCTGCAGCTTGAAGAATGAATTCGATTACAGAGTTAGAGAGAAAAGAACAATAAGTAGCAGAAATATTAGCAGGAAAGGAAGTGTCTCGCTTCATATGCACACTAATAATAGCTGCAAGAAGGGGGTTGGAAGCTCTATGGGAATCTTCAAAGAGCAGGTTTTTGATACTCACAGAAGGTTACTTAGAGATAAGAATATCCATCAAAGAAACTGTGACAGTTATGACCAATATACAGCCATATATAGTATACATTAGCATTTCTTTGAATCACTTAAGACTTGGAGTGCCATTATTAATCCCACCCATGTACCGTTTATCTTGGAGCATAGAGGCCGTGTATTATAATAGCTCACATCGACATGCATATGAGCCACATTTATTGTTTTGTATAATACTTTGCCCCGGACCACATATAATAAACAATAATTTACTCAGTCCACCATCTCTGAATAGGTTTATAATTATGTATGTATCATTATAAGTCTGCCACACTGTATGTTCTTCAGCATCTCCTGCTGCTTTGCAGAACTGCAGATAATATGGCTCAAGTGTGGGCTAAGAGGAGAAAATGTATTAGAGCATAAGAGGAACTACCTTTTCGAGCATTTACATTTGAGGGAATAATGTCTTTTACTACATTTCAAGGAGAAAAAAATCTAAAAGCTTTTACATATAAGTCTTGAATGAAAATAGAAATTACAGACATCAGTTTGTAAAATACAGTATGCAATGCATGAAGATGTGAATACTTGAAAATCAAAATGCTGAATACAAATTTTATACAAAAACAATCTTTTTCTTTGAGAAGTCCTACTTGTTAATAAAGCCTTTGTCCACATTTTGCACTAATAAAGCCGAACAACAGTTATTTATTGATACTGTAATAAAGTTTCAATCTCTATATTTTGTATTTATATTTATATACTGCAAATATCAGTGCTTATTGGAGAGAATATAAAACATAAACTCTAATTTTTCAGCCTGCAGCAGCTAATCTTCTTTTACGTGAAAGAAAGTTGCTGTTTCATTTCACTGTAGATTTTGCATAAATATGCAGGCTGCTTTCATATCCTGTGCTTATTTAAACACAGCACACACCTTAAATAGCTTGGTTGGTGTTAGACCTGTCTGTCAAGCTTACAGGAACAGGGCTCTCATGGGTTTGAGACCGGATAGACGAGTGGATATTAAATCCAAAACCAGCAGTGCTGCGTTCTTCGTATCGCGAAAGACATACATTCGCAGTGCAGATGATGCATGGAGGCACAAACAGACAGTCACCACCTCATTTAATGACGACACAGGATATGAAGGTGTCTATAAGCAACACCTATCCTGTAATATGACTCACTGTGTTACAGTGCAGGTGGCATTAATATGGCCCAGAATGAGATTCACCTCAATTGACTGAAGTAGACTTTTCCCCATGATCACATCCAGTAGTGATGCAAACACCATTGCATTGAAGCCACATTAAAATCAAGTCTGTTCTCAAAGGAAAAAAAAAATGTTACCAATCAGAATATTTCTTTCTTGCATCACCGCATCTGTGAATGTACAGTTTTCTATGAGATGCAACAAAGGGCAGCCAGAAGGGGCCTCGCAACAGAGGAATGATTGCCTAGCAACATCTACTACCAACACTGCAACAGTGGAGGGCCAGCAGAATGGTCTAGAGGAGTATTCAAAGAGCGCCACTTTTACTTTGCCCTTTTTGTCTTTTTGATATTTTAGTGGGTGGATCAGAGGGTTGTATTCACACACACACACACACACACACACACACACACACACACACACACACACACACACACACACACACACACACACACACACACTTAATTCTGGGAGTTTAGTTCAAATTCAGCTTGTGTTTTCTGTGACCAAGAATGGAAAACTGTATCTAAACAGCCCCATAACAAAAGAGGGTTTCTGAAGAATCACAAAATCGACTGCATACAGCATGAATATCATTATTGGCCATACGTTTACATAAGATGGTGCTGTTATTTGGATGTGTCTGATATTGATATTGGCAGCTGCAATAATGTCTGGTTTTACACTGCCACCTGCTGTTTATTTGCAGGAATCCAAGCAGCTGCTATGTCTAAGCAGTGAAAATAAATACAACCCGAAAATAAATTACATTAATTGAATCTTAAGAAGGGTCCCTTTGATGTCAGCAGACCTACTTTTACAGAGGACAGTGCTATTTTTGTGCAAAATTGCATTTCATTTTGCATTGTGCACAGTCAGTGATTATATGATGCCCTGGTAATATTTGTTTGGGTTAAGGATTGGGAATGAGGATTGGTACAAAGGAGAAACTGGTGTTTAGAGATCAATGCCTGGCACTATGATGTACAGGCATTTCCTGAACGGTCCATCTTCCGCCCTGATGCCCTTGTGGTGACATTAAATGGTAATTTTGCCCTCAACATTGTCTTACAGGCAACGACTGTGCCACTGAGATAGATAGATAGATAGATAGATAGATAGATAGATAGATAGATAGATAGATAGATAGATAGATAGATAGATAGATAGATAGATAGATAGATAGATAGAAATACATTTACTTATTAGTCTCTCACAACACAAAGTCTACCTGCGTGATAAGATAAATCAAACCACAGGCAGACTTTTATTTGGATACAAATGGATTACCAGAAAAGAATTGTTGCTCTATCACTGCTAACACGTCTGCGTTAATTTTTTGTAAATGTTATATTATTACTGTGTAATAATAAAGTTTAAGCATGGATTGATTTTAAAAGCCTGCAGTGCATAACCTCAAAACAGTATTATAACTGTAAGGTCCTTTAAAACCCCGCAGAAACATATAACCACTAGAGGGTGTAGGTCGACACTTTCCCGACAACACTTTCAGGGTTGTGTGTGTTTTGGACAAAGGTCAAATAACTAAGTACAATTACTCAAGTACTGTACTTAAGTACACATTTGAGGTATTCTACTCCACTGCTTTAGTTACTAGTTACTTCACACATTAAGATTTTTGCACACAAAACACATAAAAATGTACGAGTACAGTTGCAATGATTAGTTGATCAGAAAATTAATTGGCAACTATTTTGCTAATCTTTTTTCATGCAAAAATATTGCATGTTTCCAGCTTCTCAAATGTGAGGATTTGCTGCTTTTCCTTTTAATTATTTTGATCATTTAAATTTATTTTTAAAATAATTTTGAGGCAAAACTTTGGGCTCTGGGTGATTGGGATTTTTTTTAATTTTTACAAACCAAACAATCAATCAATTTAATGGAGAAACACATCTGTGTTCAAAAGTTTACTTAAGTGAAAGTACAAAAATATTACTATCTAAATATACTTAAAGTATCAAAAGTACTCAATCTGCAGAATGGCCAATTTCAGAATAATATATATTACCGGTATATTATTGGATTATGAATATTGATGTGATGTTTTCATCACTTTGATGTTGCAGCTGGTAAAAATGGAGCTAATTTAATTAGCCTACTTTATATACTTTATCTGCTGGGCAGCTTGTGCATTTCCCCGGGGATCAACAAAGTCTTATCTTAACCTTTAATAATGCATCTTCATTTATTTGTTTATTTTATTTTGTGTTATTAATCTGAATGTGCAGAAGTAGTTATCAAATAAATGCAGTGAAGTAAAAAGTTCAATATTTGCCTCTGAAACGTAGTGCAGTAGAAGTATAAAGTAGAAGACAAAGGAAATGCTCAAGTAAAGTACAAGTATCTCAAAATTGCACAGCACTTGGTTTTGGAGGACATATGTGGCACCGCCTACCGCCTGTCAAACACCGTTGAGGGCTCATCCCCACACCTCTTGTAGCTATGGAAACTCGTCGATGGCAACATCCACCAGTCTTTTCTGCCCCCATCCTCATACCTCTCAGAGGTGCTGAGTGTGTACTACTGTAACCCATAAATTAGACGCTGCAAGATGGCGATTGTCGGACTCGTGGCTTGTTTTGTTCTTTACACCAGCCTGGGTAAGTTATTTTCCCTCTCTCCCCCCCGCCTCCACAATGCTTTTATCAAAGCGTTTCTGCACTTAACGAGCTGCCGTTAGTTAAATCTAAAGCTGTAACGGAGCTGTCGGCGCTAACGTTTGAACAGACGTTAGCGCCGACACAAACAGGTTGAGAACAGTCAAGAAAGCATTGTCGTTATGTATTGCAGTGTTTTATTGGGCACTTTTTATTGTCATTGAGATATTTTTTTCCACTAACGTTACGTTGCCGTTGTGCGAGTCGAACCTGATAAATGACGTAGTTGCATCCTTCGCGTTTTAACGTTTGAATTTGTGTCACCGTTTGCTAACGTTCTCAACGGCGTTAGCGTTAACGGTCGCTTTATTTGTTTATCGTAGAAACATTTAACGAAGCCCCCACATTGGCGTCATGTGTTTATTTGTCACCTGGAGAGTAATTATGAGGACATGTCCAGAATGGAAACAATGCAAACGTTACGTTGGGCGACAGAAAATGCCACCACATGGTAAGGGGGACCTGTCGCGTTAGTCCTGAGATGAAGGGTACCGGAAATCACGGGCCTGCAGGAGCATCTCAAATAACATGCATGCTGTACACAGTATTGTGCATGCAGCATAACCACAGACCCATGCGTTTAAAATGTGTGTTGTGCTGGTTAAATCCAAAGTTCAGATCTCTCCCATCTCTCTAACCGGCTTGAATCCCATCCAAGTGGGGGATTTGATAAAGAGCGTGTGTATTGACCCTGGTGATTGATGATGGTGTGAGGGGTGTTATTAGTGTGGCAGGTGGAGGGCAAGAACAGTCAGTCATGGTGGGTCACATGGTGGAGATGACATGCCTCATCATCCTCTGTCCAACAACAGCTGGAGCTTTTTTGGGGGGGGGGGGGGGGGGATCAATGCAGCTGATGCTGGGTGATATGTTGTATGCGGCCTGGTGTGCGCTTGGTGTGAGGTCACCCTGCTGCTGGCAGTGGAGTGGGTTATTTCCAAATGGCAGATTGCATCAGTAAATTGTTGAACTTTGCACCCAAGTGTGAATCAAATGGCTAAGCGACTGACAGGCAAAGGACTGACATTATGTTGGATGCAGTGTGTAAACGTAGCTCACTAAAATAGTAGCAGGCAAAATGATTTAAATGATTTTTAGACTAATGTTAATAGTCTAAAATTCTGCCCTCAAGTTTTAGACTGCCTTTAGGTTTAAATAATGAATATTAATCACATTGTTTAATTCATGCTTCATATAACTTGGACACATTGGTGCATACATTTAAATTATTTTGTTTAAATTAAGACAAAATGAATGTTTTTGCCTTCCTCCGCTGGTCCTGATTTTTTAGTAAGATGATGTTAATCCCTAAACATCCAGTTTAAGTAGCTTCAGTGTTGGAAAAATCACGTTATTTCACACTGACAGGATCACTTTCAGGATTCTTGTTCGTGCTCTTAATTGAAGTTATATGATGTTTACACTATAGGGCTGTTTATTTTTTCAATTGATAGATAGATTTTGTCTATAAAATGTCAGAAAATAGTGAAAATGCCCACAGAGCAAAGAAATGTATTAAAATTGCTTGTTTTTTCTTCCAAAATCCAGAGATGTTCAGCTTACAATCATGCATGACAAAGAAAAGCAGCAAATCTTCACATTTCCAGAAGTTGGAACCAGAGAATCATTGGTATTTTTGTTTTAAAAACAACTAAAATGATTAATCGATTATCAAAATACTTGCTGAGTCGACAAACCAGTTAATTGACTAATGGTTGCAGCTCCAGTTTACACTGAGCAAAATATTCAAACCCTAGACTCCATGTTCCTGATGGCTACACCCATTCCATCAAATGAGAATATTGTTGATGTTTTGTGCACATTTCCCCAAAATTCATATACATATTGACATATTTGGTATCTTGGACATTTTGGGATCTCCACTATAGAGTTTATCATTAGTTTGTGCTGTCTGGCTCATCAGCGGGACTGCAGAGGTTAAACCTACTGGATTTACATTATATACCACAGTGTTCGTTCACTCTGCAGCATAAGGACTTTTTCTTCACCAGTGTCATTCGTGTAGCCTGGAAAACACAGGCAAAATAAGGTTCACGTGTCCTTTTCTTACATTTCCCTCAAGTACTTCGCCAATGGCAACATGACTCATACTAATCTATTGGAGTGATTAGTTGTTATTACACAGTCACTCCAGTATGCTGTGAATCCCAGTGGTCCTTGGTCTCTCCATGTTGCTTGCAGCTAACTCTGCCTTCAGCATTTTTGCAGCGACTGGACAGGAATGTCTGGGAAAAGAGCTTTTTATAGATGCACTGCTTCAACATTTTTTTGTTTTGTTGCAGGGATGGGGTGATGGGTAGTTGTTTTCATATTTAGCACATAAGAGGATTGCAGAATGTGGTTATTAAAGAGCACATTTCTCTCAGAACAGACTATACACCTACTTTGTCTATGCATTATTATAACAGAGGGATTAAAAATGAGCCTGTGTTTGCTTTCCAGCAGGTGCTGAGATTATTTTCATAATTTAAAAATATTGTCTTCTCTTCAGCCTACATTGTGTGACCGGGGGACCAACCATTGTTGTGTGAATGCTTTTATTTTAAGCTTGCATTAGTAATTAGGCACACATTGTCTTGTTAATTGACTGTGGTTACTCTTTCCCACGGCCTACTTTTTGTTTTTAGGAATCATGTCGACACCATGCCTGGTTGTGCAATCGGTACACTCATTTTTTGATTTTGGTTACTCTAGTGTGCATGCACCATACTCTGCAGTGTCAGTTCTTATTTACTGTGAATAATAAGGACAGACATATTTATATATGGAACCTTTTCTAGTTTGTTTTTTGGAAGAGAGGGGGGAGGGTGACATGCAACAAAGGTCGCCCCCAAGGACCTTTTATCAGTGTTACAGAGTACTTTACAAAAACAAATGGACTCCAGCAAAACTTAATTAAATGAATAATTTTCTGTGAACTTAGAATAACACATTACACACTGTTATGTTGTAATCCCTGAAATGATGAGAGTTGTTAGTGTTTTTAATGCCCATTTGTAGTTTTATTGTAATGTGATACTTGTGCAGTGTGGTTGTAGCAGATTCTATCAAATGTCCAGTATTTGAAAGCGCTGTAGTTTTTATTTTGTTTCTAAAAAATGAGTCTTGTTTTCTTCACGTAACCGTGCAGTATGAGGAAAGCTTCTGCCTTTATTGTAGATTCAGCCCACAAGTCTACACTCCACCATGTAGGAAGGAGCTCAACGAGTAGTTTTTAAGGCTGGGGACCCAGTACATGCATATGCCGAGGGAGCGTTTGTTGGACGAGCTCTCCTTGTGTCTCTCGGGATGTCCAGTCACAGCTGGGATAAAAATAGCTCTTGATGTACAGGGTGGGAAAGTCAGCAACAGAGACGGAAGCTGAGACCTGGGAGTCAGATCTCATCAGTGTCTGCAGCTGTGCTTATATGACCGGATGCTTTGGCAGGACCCATGTTTTCATCACTTTAAGGCTGAGCGTCAACTATATACTAGCTCTCCTGGGCTCTGAGTCTTGCTGTGTATCTCAGGGTCACTCGTGTGGTAGCAAGGCTGCTTTGAATAAATAGTTAGTCAGAATACACAGTGCCTCGGGCAAACAGGAGGGTATGTCTTGCAGTCTTCGAGGCCTGCTCAGATAATTGTTATTATCTAATTTCAGCCTTCGTTTGAAACCCTTCACATTGCCCCCACTGGGAGCGGGAATGCCTTCATTACTCAGCATGGGCGCTGTTAGTCGCATGTGTACCCAGCAATTATTGCATTTGGAAGTGGCACAGACACAATAGGCTGAGTATAGGATACCAGTGGAAGGTGGAAGTATGCGTATTTATCCTCAGCATTTTAAACCAGACACATTGTGGAATAATGTGTACATCTGAATTGTAATTTTCACATTTTCTTAATTTGTTGGTGCACACCCCTCGCTCTACAATCACTTACTTTCTGCTTAAATTGGCATTCTGCTGGCCCAAATGTGACAAAACTTGTGAATTATGCCCCTTGCCATTAAAATCTGACATTTACAAAATAACACTGCTTGCTTAAAGGAGTGCACTCAAGCAAAGAGCGTAAAGTATATCTCATGTGTTGTTTGTGCCACGGGGAAACCAAGACGGATGATTAAACATGCTTTGAATTTAAGCACATTCCCACTGTTAAGTTATTTTTGTGCTTTTGATTTGTTTTGTTTGGGGATCTTGATAAATTATTTATTCTGTAAACCTCAGTGTAAATTAGTGTCACAATTTAGCAAAGAAGCTCTTTCACTAAACCTGAAAATTTTAAATAAAACTAATATCTTGTAATGTTGTAGGGCGTATAAAAATTATTTGTTAGAGAAAAGAAATGGTAGCTCTCTGCTCTAAGGAGTGACACATCATTGACCAATTCCAGCTGTTCCTCAGAGGCACATTGTCACCCAGACTCGAGTGGGATCTAGTGAACAAGTGATGCAGATGCTCATGTTCTAACGTCAAATTTGTTTTTGACAGAAATGAGACAACCATCCACTTTGTGTCTGAAAGCATTGTCTCTATTTTTACTTCTTTCTTTCCAGTTTTCCTTTACCAGACAATTTCTACTTCTCAGTATAATAATTGAATTCAATTCAATTCAGTTTTATTTATATAGCGCCATATCATAACAAAGTTATCTCAGGGCAGGTCTAGACCGACTCTTTATATTTACAGAGACCCAACAGTTCCCACCATGAGCAAGCACTATGCGACAGTGGCAAGGAAAACTCCCTTTTAACAGGTAGAAACCTCGAGCAGAACCAGGCTCAAGGTGGGCGGTCATCTGCCTCGACCGGTTGGGTTGAAGGGGGAAGGGGGGAGCGGGAGAGAGAGAGCAGGAGGAAAGAGAACATACAGCAGCACAATACAGTTCCACATAGAGATGTAAAGTAATAGTTGTGGTAATGGTATTGATGTTTGTATTAATAGAAATAACACTAATAGCAATATTATAATAGCAATACTAATAATAAGAGCAATAACAGTAATAGCAGCAGTGGGTGTAGAGCAGGAACATGGGGGCAGCAGGTGGCAGCAACCACAGACCCAGACTCTACAGCTCCGGAGGCAGAAATACCTGCAGAAAGCAACAGAAGGGGGGAGAGAGAGAGAGAGAGAGAGAGAGGAGAGAAAGCACACAACTACGGGAAGAAGTTGAATTAATAACAAGCATTGATGGGATATGAGGGCGTACAGATGGAGAGGAAGAGGAGGAGAAAGGAGTTCAGTGCATCATGGGAAGTCCCCCGGCAGTCTAGGCCTATAGCAGCATAACTAAGGGGGGGCTCAGGGGTCACCTGAGTCAGCCCTACTATAAGCTTTATCAAAGAGGAAAGTCTTAAGCCTACTCTTAAATGTGAGGAGGTTGTCCGCCTCCCGTACACAAACTGGGATCTGGTTCCACAGGAGAGGAGCTTGATAGCTGAAGGTTCTGGCTCCCATTCTACTTTTAGAGACTCTAGGAACCACAAGGAACCCTGCATTCTGGGAGCGCAGTGCTCTAGTGGGGTAATAGGGTACTATGAGCTCTTTAAGATATGATGGTGCCTGACCATTAAGGGCTTTGAAGGTGAGGAGAAGGATTTTAAATTCTAGATTTTACAGGGAGCCAGTGTAGAGAAGCTAATATTGGAGAAATATGATCTCTTTTTCTGGTTCTTGTCAGTAAATGTGCCGCAGCATTCTGGTCATTGTCATTGGTTAAAGAATTTGACAACCTTGTGTATGTGCAGATTATCAAGTTATGAAGTCAACTGAACTCAAATAAAGTCATTATAGATAATTAGAAAACCCCTTGTTTATAAATGACTCCCATCTTGAGATTTGACTTGTTTCAGGGACTTTTTGCCTTCAATCTTGGTATTCTTGGTTGTCTTGGTTGCCTTTTATGCTTATGATTATTGTCTTCATGCATTGTCCTAAAACTGGAGGGACTAAGCATAAAAGACTCCCCACACTGGTTCTCCAGAGTGTGTAAACACCCTCAAACAAAAAACTGAAAGTCAGCACTTCAGCCTCAGTCAGGGTTTCATTTAAAATTCAGTGCACTGGAGTAAAGCCAAAACAATAAAAATGTCTCACTGTCAAAATAGTCACGGACACCCCTCTTAATATTTTTATTGCAGCAACTAGAACTTGCTCTCTCTTTCAGTGTTTCATCATCTGCCAAATTACTACCCAGTTAACCACTATATCAAATACTGAAGTCAGAATATTTCTTCTTAGGAGTCAATTTATGCCAGAAGCCTATACTGTGCAGTACACATGTTCATTAAAAAAGCATTAAAAAACTTACACATCTTGGCCCCAGGTGTTAATCTTCTTAAATGTGAAGTAATGTGAAGTAATTAATAAGCTATGTTGACCCTAAATCAGATCCCAAGGCTCTCTCGCTCTCTGAGAGGTTCTATATTTATCACTCTAATCCGCTGTTTATTAGGCAACATGCCCAGTTGATAATGTCCGCTAATGAAAATGCTTGTGTGTGCCATCAGGGTTACTCAGCGTTTAGTGCCTTCCTTCTTTTCTTTTTTTTTCACAGGCCACATTCCATCATCACTCGGGGTAATCCTCCGAACCACGGACAAGATTGTGTGGGCAAATGAGTTTGAGCGTAAGTTGCTGGAAAATCACTCTAACCTATTTAGCCAAAGTAGCTTTTCTTTTCCTGATTTGGGATGCTTTTTCCTGCTCTCATGCTTTCTGTTTTCTTCACAGCCATCGAACTGACCTGTTTAATAGAGTCCATCTCAACAAACAACCCGAGGATTGAGTGGAAAAAGATTAAGAACGGTGTCCCCAGTTATGTGTACTTTCAAAACAAGATAGCAGGTAAACCGCTTGGAATCTCTCTCTGTTTGAAAGCCCCATCAACCAGTTAGACCGGTGTTTCAAAGCAATGTCTCAGGACTCAAAGCTTAGCTGAATGAATGGTACCTTGAAAGAACTTGGCACTGAAGTCTGTTTTTCTGAACTGTGAAGTCACACTGTGTATGTGAATGATCAATTGTAAAGTGTTTTTTTCTCCCTTAAAAGGGGACTTGGAGCACAGAGCTCAGCTCAGAGAGCCAGCCAACATCCTGATCTTGAACACCACTCGGTCAGACACTGCAGAGTACCGCTGTGAGGTGGCTGCCATTGATGATCAAAGGGACTTTGATGAGATACTCATTAGTCTTGCAGTAAGAGGTATGGTGAGCTGGGACGCCATATCACTGACCAGTCCACGATTGGACTTAAAGCACATCTACATTTACATTCAAGTGGGTTAACACATGAACAGAAAATTATAGTGCACTTCAGAAATCTAAGATTTGGTTGCTTTTCTTTGTTTTTATATTATTATGGAATAAATATTTTAGGATTTGGGGGTTGTTAGACACATTTTAAAGGAATAGTTTGACATTTTGGGAAATGCACTTATTGCTTTCTTGCCAAGACTTAGATGAGAACCAATCTTATACCTGTCCCTTAAATATGAAACTACAGCCAGCAGCCAGTTAGCTTCTTTTTTTTACGTAATTACTTCAGTCTCTGCTAACTTGTAATGATTATTTGTCATATTTGGACATTTTATGCATCAAGCGATTAATCAAATAAATGAAGAAATAATCAGTAGATTAATTAATAATAAAACAGTCAGTAGTCGCAGTAGATTGATGTGTGTGTGTGTGTGTGTGTGCACGCAGTGAAACCTGTTGTACCACGGTGCAGCGTGCCAGAGGCAGTCACAGTTGGAACATCAACCGAGCTGCGATGTCTGGAGAACGAGGGCTTCCCTGCTCCTCAGTACCGCTGGTTCCACAACAACGAGGAGCTTCCTCAGGACCCCAAAAACAGTCCGAAGTTGGTCAACTCTTCCTACAGCATCAACCCTGACACTGGAGGCCTGGTAAGAAACACAGGGGCATAGCTTTGTCTGCTATTGGTACATTTATTACTTGTTTATTTTACTTTTCACCATTTGTACATCACTAAAAGCATGACAACAAGCAGTATTTACTATTACTATATTATTAGAAATGAGCTTCTTCTCCCAGTGTTAGAATCTGCCCCAGTCAAGTGTAGATGTAGTAGTTAGCTGACTGTTCTGTTTGTGGATGGGACTCTTTAGCATCAAGGATACTCATTACAGTTTATCTAATGTAAATGTAAACAGCTTAATCTGAATAAAACCTAAACCATCGTATGACTAATAGCAGTATTAATCCCTGCGTGTAAGATAGCCAGTGAGGAAGCTAAACCAAAACTGGCATATGAACAGAGAATAATGTTGCATTCAAAGGTGATGTTTATGGTTTACTTCAAAGACATAATAATTGGGTAAAAGTCTTATACGTGGCAGAAATTCAACCATGTCATGAGAATTTATCCACATCCTTTAGCATTTTGTTGACAATGCAATGTGTCATTGCACTGAAACATTTCGAAAAATATCTCATCAGAAATTTCGAAGAGTGAAGAAGGAGGACGCTGGGGAGTACTACTGCCAGGCAAAGAATGATGCAGGACACGCACAGTGTCCCCCACAAATGATGGAAGTCTGTGAGTGTCTAAACAACTGAGTCGGTCTTTGTGTCTCTGTGATGGGTGTGGACAATGCTACCAAAGCCATATTCAAAAAGGTGGAACTTGCATGAAAAAAGCAGACTACAAAGTCTGGCAGGTACATCTGGCAAACAAGTCTAGAAGGGGTAGGCAGGTAATCAAAGGCAAAATGATGGTAAAACAGGTAAAACATATTAACACAACAGGCAGGAACAGAGGCTCAAAAACCAAGCTAATTAGGTAATGTACTTTATCCTGTAGTGTACATGGGGTACTGGAGCAATTAATGACTAATGGGAAACAGCTGAGAAGGTGGGTGAGCTCAGGTGATCTTCTAGAAGTCTGAAAATCACAGGACAGGACAACTACTTTAATGCTAAGCATATTGTGAACTGAATGTCAGAAATACATCCTCACAGCTTCACATTTGAAGGCTGCAGACAGACAACTCAGTTGCCTAACAAGCATGCCTTTGCAAGCCAAGTCCACACAGAAAAGTCCCAGCTGGCAGGGTCGGCCCAGGACCCAGGACCTTCTTGCTGTGAGTTGACAGTTTTAACCACTGAGGACCCTAATACACGCAGTTGACAGTAAGTAGAAGGGGTTAATGCAGGCAGGTGAGAAGGAAGAGAAGAATGGAGCTGCCGTCTTCACAGTTTCAAGTTATCTATTGCACTATCCATTTGTTGATTTGAAAAGTGGTTTTCTGTTGCCAACATGATGTTGAATGAAATTGTAATCAGTATTTGTGGTAAATTGCATATGCTGCATACAGTCATTTAACTTTTATAATCAGAAATTCCTGCATCTATTATGTTAATTTTGGCTTTGACATACCTGTTCTAAAACCAGGGCTGCAGATATACATTTGTTTTCACTACTGATTAGTGATTGTTGTTTGATTAATCATATAGTTTTTGATTGTCAAAATTAATAACTATCTTCTATCCATCAGAACATATCAGAGCCCATAGTTGTTTTTTTATGTATTTAAAAATTATGATAGATTTCATAATGATATATAGTTTTCGAGGTGTCAGCAGCAAATGTTTGTTGTCTAAAACTACTGATCATATTTTTCGGTTGATCAGCTAAACCATTAATCAAGTGATGATTTCAGCACCATGTAAAATAAATATGAACAAAATAAATAAAAGAACCCAAATCATAATACTCTATTGATGTCAATTCAAAATTATAGGCATTGTTATCTTTCAGGCCACCTAACTCTGTTCAAATATCATCTCTGTGTCCTGTTGCAGATGACGTCGACATCCTTGGGATTTTCCTCAAGTCGTTTGGTGTAGTGATTGTATTCTTCTGTTTGGCTGCTTCCATTTGTCATTCCTATAAACGCGGATGCTTCCACAAAAAAGGTCACAATGAGAATAAGTGAGTATAAACTACAGCTCTGAAGAAGGAGAGAGGCAATATATTATTCTGTCTTTAATTCTACACTATGTCAAGGATTTTGTACTGTATTATGTATTTGTTATTTATTTCAGTTACAATTGGCCAGCACAGACGGAAGGCGTTGACTATGGCGATGCAGATGAGGTAAAAAAACAACAACAAACTCTGCAAAACATACACAGCATTTATTGCATGTCTTACTTTTAACAAAGGAAACTGTTAAAGGAGGGAGTTCTACATACTAATTTTCGAAGTCCTATTTTTCACAGGGCCATTTTCGCCACAAGTCTTCATTCGTCATTTGACAGCTGAGACAGACAATAAGATGGAACCAAGACAAAAACAAGAACTGTTGAGGTTAACTTGCTACAATAATGCTCCTGATGGTAAAGTTTGAGCTGTAACATGGCACATTATTCTCTGATGCACATTAAAATCAAATCAACCAACTTGCCAAAGTAATTTTAATATCATTTTGTGGCACTGTTTCATGTTTTTTATAACATAATAGCAGTTTCTATTTTCTTCTCTGTTAGTGTTAATTTCCATTTAAAACATTGTTTATTACTCTTAATTTAGTTTAATTTCCACCATGTTTTATAATACAATTAAAACATTTCAAAGCTGTGGAATTTGATATTTGGGCCATGGTGTCATCGCAAAATAATATCTTTATTTTTATAGCACTTATCAAAACAAAGTTACAAAGTGCTTTACACAGCAAGCAAAGAACACATAAAACAAACATAAAAGAATAAAAGTACAAAACAAACCACATAAAAAAAAAATTAAAAATGGCAGAACCCATAAACACAATAAAAACTAGAATTGGATTAAATCAGGGAAGTCGGTGCGATAAAAGTACATTTTAAGTTTAGATTTAAAAGAAACCACTTTCTCAGCCTGCCGTATTTCCTCGGGCAGTGTGTTATTTCAAAAGCTCTGTCCCCCTTAGTGTTCAGCCGAGAGTCAAAAGATGCTGGAAGTCACATTCCTTCATGGTTTTTTGGACAAATCCTCTTTTATAAATCTTAAACTTTTTACTGAGTACACTGAAATTGTTTTACAAAACTCCTTTACATTGTCTTTATTCACAAGATAAACATGTTCTGGTTTTGTTTTACATGGGGAAGAGTTGAAACTTGTTTTTGTATATACTGTAGTTATACAGGCAATAAGCAGCAAACTGTAAAAGGCTGATGAGCTCAGATTCATAAGGCACAATTTATCAGCCTTTCTTATATTTACAGATGATAACAAGTATTTACGATTGCAGAGTAACCTGTGAATTTGAATACCTTATATCCCACTATGCTGCAAAGTCAATATGTACTATAAAGGTGGTGAAGTATGATTTTTAGAGTGCTGTTTCTGTGTATAAGTGACCTTCTGTGCTTTACTAATTATTTTGTGAGTATTGGACATATTGTCCAGTTTTGACTCAGTATTTAATGTACATAAATACATACATTTATTGATCTTTTAATTTTCATACATTGCACTCCATACCTTATTGTAAATACGCAATAAAACTGTTTGTTGGAAATAAATTTACAGTATTTACTGTTCAGTGTGTTTCTGCAGTGTTGAGCCTGTCATTTCAAACATTAGTGTCAATGCTTTGTGTAACAACTCAGGAACTGTTGTAAAATGTCCACTGTTCATTTGATATTATTGCTATATGTTCATGTTATTTTGTTACTATTAAATACATTTGAACTGTAAATGTTGTGGAGACTCAGATGTTTCATGTGTTTTGTTGTGGGAGTGTATTGTCAGATTTCATCTGTGTAATATGATTTTTAGGAAGGACTAGAAAATAATCATACAATGGCAAATGACAGTGACAAGAAAGGTGTGTGAGCTAGCTAGTTACTTTTCTGATATATATATATATATATATATATATATATATATATATAAAATCATTGTAAATTAAACTACCAGTCTATAAAGAAGTTAAAATCAACTCCACTTCAGCCAGCTACAACAGTAAAGCTGCTTACATACTTATACATCAATAATTATAATCCAGTATTATAATATATATGACAGGGGCCATTCTCCTGTATAGTGAGTACTTTTACTTTTGATATTTTTTTTAGATTGTGGTACTGCTACTTTTACATGAAGGACATGAATACTAATACTGCTTCTGAAAATTATACTTAAGTACAGTAAATGTACTTAGTTTTCATCACTGGTATTAATTACCTACAAATTAACATGGAAAACTTAAAGCACAAAGTAATATACAATATTGATGTGTTTATTTGAATATAAAAGAATATAAGAGCCCTCACTTCCGGTTTGGAATGCCAGCCCAAAGACTTTATTGGGTTTTATTTTGAAATACTCCACCCGGAAGTAGTTAACCCAGTGCAGGTGGCGTACATCCTGATCATTTGACAACATTCACCGTCTTTTCTTACAGAAAACAAACATGTAATATATATCCACACGGTCAGGATTGTGTCCATCAGCGAAGCAGACTAGTTATTGGAGACAATAAGGTAAACAAAGGAAAAAAGAAACGGCTAATTTGCTGATGGACATATTATTGTGCGTTTTCGTTGTGCCATCGTATCGCTATTTTGCTTTATCGGTGGAAATTAGTATGGACATGTAGCTAATGTGGAGTTTTCTATAAAATACCGTCGACTTTTTCCATGTTTAATAGTGTGTTGTGTGCTCCGAGAGGGAACCGAGGTCGCCCACCCTGCAGGCCTTTGCTGTGTGTTTGTTTTCTACTTTGAAACATTAGCGGTGTTTATTTTGGATTTAGTTCGCCAACAGGTCGGTGTAACGTTACGGCAGGAGTTTATACAGCACGCAGACGTAACGTTACAATGAGTTTCTTTAGTTTTGGACAAAGCGCAGAAATCGATGTAGTCCTGAATGACGCTGAAACGAGGAAGAAGGCTGAACACAAGACTGAAGATGGAAAGAAAGACAAATACTTTCTTTTTTATGATGGCGAAACCGTCAGTGGAAAGGTGAATGTCACGCTGAAGAACCCCGGGAAGAGGCTGGAGCACCAAGGGATCAAAATTGAATTTGTTGGCCAGATAGGTAGGTCAAATAACTTGCATATCTACACATATGTTCACCAATGACTTCATACAGTGCAGTCTAGCTTCTGTCGATACCCCTTTTTTCATTGAACAATATCAACACGCATAGACATCCTTCAAAAAGCAATTTATATTAGGGACTGTACACAAATGATTAGGCTGGGGAGTGGGGCTGAACATTATGTCTTAAAGCAGCCCTAACTTCTTTGTGAATCTTTAGTTATTAATGGCAAAATGAACTGTACCAGTTCAATGGTGTAATATTACTTTTAGATAATGTGGAGAGTGTGTTGCAATTTTTCTCTGTTAACCAAAAGAAAATATTAATAACACTGGACTGGGTTTCTCATGTACAGCCAATCATAAAATAAATGCATAACTTTCTTGCTCCGTATTGCACAATTATATTTTACTGACAAAAAAACGTAAGTAAAATTTGAAATGTACATATACATACCTGTGCGTATTTTACTTTTGTTGATAACGTCTTTGTTTTCTAGAGCTGTATTACGACAGAGGAAACCATCATGAGTTTGTTTCCCTGGTGAAAGATCTTGCAAGACCGGGTGAAATAACTCAGTCACAGACCTTCGACTTTGAGTTCACTCATGTTGAAAAACCTTACGAGTCCTACACAGGCCAGAATGTCAAGCTAAGGTAAGTTTGATCATTCACTCTACTTTATAGGCAGTGAAATGAGTGACTGTAGGTGTCACTCTTTAACCTGCCTGTCATTTGGTTAGATTTACACTTGCAGTATATATTTTATGGGTTAGATGTCATACTGTGGAAACTGTTTGTTCCATGTGCAGATATTTTCTTCGTGCCACGGTGATCAGAAGACTAAATGACATCAGTAAAGAGATGGACATCGTGGTCCACACATTGAGCACTTACCCTGAACTCAACTCCTCCATTAAAATGGAAGTTGGAATTGAGGACTGTCTCCACATTGAGTTTGAGTACAACAAATCCAAGTAAGACTCCATTATTTTCATTATTGATTAATCTGTAAACAATTGTTTCAATTAACCGACTGTTTCATCTATATAATGTCATGAAAATAGTGAAAAATGTCCGTCACGATTTTACAGAGCCTAAGATCAGGTCTCCAGTTTGCTTGTTTTGTCCAACCAAATCTAAAGTCTAAAACACCAAAATACTCGTATCAGTATCAATACAGTGATATAAAACAGGGAAAATCAACAAAACATCACATTTGAGAAGCTCGAACCAGAAAATGCTTTGTTGTTTTTGCTTGATAAATTATTTTAAAGTTTCAAATTCAAATTTTTTCTTGATCGACTTTCTAATCGTTCCAGTATTTAAGACGTGACAACATTACCATTTCATTTACCCGACTTGTTAAAGTCAATACACACAAGTATTTTTATGGCACTTTTCAAAACTGAATTTACAAAGTGCCTTTTTAAAGAAGGAAAATCAATAAATCAAAGAATTAAAATGGTAACAAAGTCAGTTACAGAATGAAGTATCATACCCAGCAGTCATATACAGTGTCCATAAATGCTTATCGGAAATACTAGTGTTAGTGTAGTGTAGTATAGTTTGTGAGTCTGACATTAGTAAACCTATAAAGCAAGCACAGAATGTCAGCAAATTTCAAGTTCCCAGAACCGAAAGGTCTCGTTTTAAAGTCTCTTGTTTTGTCTGACCACCAGTCCCAAAACCCAAAGATATTTAGTCCAGCAAATATTTACATTTAAGAAGCTGAAACCAGCGATTTGTGTGTGTGTTATTTATGCGTAATTAACAATTGATTATAAAAATAGCTGGCGATTAATTTTCTGTCGTCTAATAGATTTATCGACTATCGATCATTTCAACTGTATGGAGCTAATTCATGCTGTCCAGTGTCGTTTGTGCTCAGTTACTTAACTTCTTGTCATTTGCAGCCCTCGTTCTCATTTATTGCTCGTGTCTTCGTTTGTCTTCTGACAGGTACCATCTGAAAGATGTAATTGTGGGAAAAATCTATTTCCTGTTGGTGAGGATTAAGATTAGGCACATGGAGATTGACATCATCAAACGTGAGACAACGGGCACTGGCCCGAGTGTTTACCATGAAAATGACACTATCGCCAAGTACGAGATCATGGACGGAGCTCCGGTCAGGGGTAAACACTTCTTTGTAATTTCAGTCAGTTATTTTAACCATGAAGCTTCTCTGCATCCAGTTAACATGGATATGATCCAACCTGACACGATGTATTTCATATTTCAGGAGAGTCCATTCCCATCCGGTTATTCCTGGCTGGTTATGATCTGACTCCCACCATGCGAGACATCAACAAGAAGTTCTCCGTGCGCTACTACCTGAACCTGGTGCTGATCGATGAGGAGGAGAGGCGCTACTTCAAACAGCAGGTAGGTGACTGATAAAAGATGGTACTCAAAGCAAAAAGTCAGACAGGCCACTCAGGCTCAGTCAATGTATTACAATAATAAACCTGGATACACTTCTAGCGGTAGGTTTAGAAACATCCATGTAAATGTAACACCTGGTCCTGACACTGTAAATAGTATATATAATAGTAATACTTTTCTGCTGCAGAATCCTGATTACACTTTGTTACTTTACAATATACTTGCATTTAATTTTGCACTATTTCAAATTTGACAATTGTTGAGGTCAAATGCCAAACATTCACTGGT
Source organism: Macquaria australasica (assembly GCA_005408345.1). Taxonomy (NCBI): domain Eukaryota; kingdom Metazoa; phylum Chordata; class Actinopteri; order Centrarchiformes; family Percichthyidae; genus Macquaria; species Macquaria australasica. The sequence goes on from SEMN01000236.1 coordinate 554,339, forward strand.
TCCTGTTGCTTTTTTTGTTTTGGATCTTCCAAAATTGAATATCTTTGGTCTTTGGACTCTTGGTTGGAGAAAACAAGCCATTTGAAGATGGCTGGGGACAAATGGTGGTTTTTTTTTTTTTACTATCCTCTGACATTTTATAGACTAAACAATTAATCAACTTACCCAAAACACAATAAGCAGATGAATAAATAATGTAAATAACTGCTAGTTCCAGCCCTAAACAGTATACTATGGTAATTAGTACATAGTATGTACTATATGCAGTTAGTATGTGATTTGAAACTGGGACAAAGCTATTTTTTCTTATAGACGTTTTTTAGCAGCACACATTTTGACATGTTGCTGCAGTAAAAACACAGGTGTAATTGATAACAAGCGTATTAATAACAGCTGTGCTTTTCCTGTTAGAAAAGTTAACAAAGTGCTCCACAAAATAAATAGTTGTTAAATGTGCAACAGTGTTCCTGGACTGACAGGACAGAAGATTACAGTAATCCACTGTAGTTGATGATGGCATGTATGAGTTTGTTGCTAACACGTCACTAAAATGATTTTTGAAAGTGAGATCACTGACAAGAGCAACACCAGGATTTACTGACATGGTCTTTAGCTTTTATGGATAAGGAGTAAACATAAAGTGACATTAATATCAAAGTCTAAAAACATCTGAACCCTTCACCTATGCAGGAAATCACACTGTGGAGGAAAGGGGACGTGGTGAGGAAGAGCATGTCTCATCAGGCCGCCATCGCCTCTCAGAGGTTCGAGGGCTCGGCCGCTTCAGAGAGCGCACTGGAGCAGGCTGCAAAGGAGGAGAGCGGGTAGAGCCGCAGCCCTCCAGTCTCCTCTCACAAGACTCGTCAGCGTCTGCGTTGGAGGCACCTGTCAACTGTACAACATCTGGTGACGCAGCTGTTTTATTTGTAGCCGCTGCTGGTAAAAAGGAGGAAGAAGGGAGACCGACATACAGTAATAGAGTATGTGAACAATGAAACAGTTTGCATGAGGCATTCACAGTGGCTTCAGGCTGCTGGTCTTTCCCTTCCTCATTAATGCATTCTTTTTTCTTTCTTTCTGGGAATCAAACTAACCACCTCTCGCGATGTCCACTGTGTAAAATCTTTCATGTGAAATTTCTGAGTTTTTAAGCTTCCTGTTGGTTACGTTCTAATGCTTTTTTTTGGGGGGTTTAAAATTGATTTCTAATCTCTTAACGCAACTTAACTGCAATGAATTTACAACAAAATGTATCTCCAACATTCCACCTTTAATGAATGCATTCCTAACACTGTTATAAGGTCAAGAAATCTGAGATAACTTTGCACTGCTATATCTTGCTGAACACATTTTTCTTTGTGTTTCTGTGTTTGCACAAAAAAAAGTGGAAACTGGAATCCTTTTCCTTTTTGAGAGAGAGGGCTGAAGTATTATCCCACACATTTTTTTAAAATCTGTAAATAAGACCAGCTGAAACCTTTAATCCTGTTCCGTTTCAGCTTGTGTACATTGATTATACAGTACACGGTGCCACAAAATGACCTTTCATGTTCATATGCTTTACCTCATCATTCCAGTGGTGTTAGGAAAGGTTGTTGTATTAAGGTCTGATAGTATGAAGTCTTCTGTATCCTCTTTATTAGAGACTTGAAAGTTGTGCCTAAGGTGTATCAAGCAAATGAAATCCTCCTGCCTAACATAATTTTAGTCTTTTAACCAGAGAAAAGTTACAGTAGAACTATCTATCTTTTGCAAAATGCTAATCCTTGTCCCCAAAACTGAAATAAATTGATGCCAAATGGGAAAAAAAACCCTCAGGTTTTGTTGTATTGCAGAAATGAGTGAAAGTGTTTGTGACAGACGGGGTGGACAAAATAATGAAAACACCACATGAAAAAGAACTTGCACATCAAAATCACTGCATCATACCAACACTGCTACATACAGCCCATGGGTGAGTTGCCATTTTATTTCAATGTTCCTAATACATATGGATCCTCAGAGTGTCAAAGGGGCCGAGTGATTGTTCCTGAATTGCTCGTGCATCAGACTTAAGCTGAAGCAATTGATCGATTAGTTGGTCAACAGCATGCAAGCAAGTTCAAGCATAGATCAAACAGAATAAACTGTTTAACACCAAGTTACGGCTTTGAAAATGGACTCAATCTAAATTTATGACACAAAACTACTTAAAGCTGGAATTTGTGTAATTTAAAAATCATTTGAATGTGAGGATGACCTCTTTAACAGTATAGTCCAGAGGTCCCCGAGCCATGAGAACCAGGCCGTGAGGAAATTATGATTTGGCAAAAAAGCCAAATAATAATGATACAATTTCATATGCTGTTACAGGCTTTTTTTTAGAGTAATTGCCTTGAGCTTGGCGCAGTCTGAACTGAACTTTTCCTCATCACTTCCTGTCACACAACCAACAAAAACATCCTGATGTGTGAGGTAACCAGCCCGTCATCAGCACATTAAATCTGTACGAGGACACTACCTGAGTGTTACTGAGAGGTCTATCTGTATTATTCTTTAAATTTAATAATTAACAACAATGAATACAGAGCAAATAAGTCCACAACAAAATTGTCAGTACAAAAAAAAAAAACAGTCAGTGATGGGGGGAAAAGAAAAAAAAAAGTTGGGACCTGCTGGTTAAACAGTCGTTAATTCTGATCACTTGTCAATTCTAATCATTGCTATCCATAATGGCCAAAAAGAATATGAGGCCATTTTATAGGACAACTTGTCCTCTGGGGTTCCAGATAATAATAATAATAATAATATAATAATAATAATACACAGTGCTGAACAATTATAAGAGTTCTGCCTGATGTCAAAACACCTTTTATCTTCCCAACACTTCATCATCACTGGACAGCAGTGGACCTCATTATGGAAATTTATAGAGTGCAGGACGTGAAGTCATTTTTATCTGGTGAAATTTGTATTAAATGGGCATCGGGCATTATAAAGAGTGGGCTCTTATGCTGCTACACACAAATCACAAGTAACGGCAATAAAACAAGGCCCGAAGCTGGTCTGAGGGCAAAGGATAACCCTAATCAACATTACACACTCATATGTATTATAGTTTATATTCTGCTGCAGTTTTGTATCCAGAGCCTGCAGTTTCAAGATTTTGTACACAGTGGCTGAAGTCGTCCAGCAAAAAGCAAGCTGGCTCTGTATTGTTCAGAGCTATAGGTTAAAAACCAGACATGAGCCATGACTTGACAGAAACACACTTAATAATATTTATGAACAAGGGAAAAAAACAAAAAAAAAAACATGACCGTACTGTAAAATAGGTTGCTGCTTCATGATTTCACTGTGTCAAAAAGAATCATCTGGTCCAAATTCTCACAAAGGCTCTTCATCCTCCAAACTCAGGACAAAGTCAAACTCCTCTGCAGAGAAAAAACAGAACAACTAGCCCACCACTATATACTGAAAGAAGACACTAAAATAGCATAGCACAGAATAAGTAATCAGTAACATGCTCCTCTGGTTAAACAACACTTTGGACTCCCGCAGTGTGAACCTCTTTACTCACCAGTGGTTAGCGGTTGCACAGAGAGCCTGGCCCTTGTAAAAAGCGACATGTCCTTTAGAGGCCCTCCGTTGGCGCGATGCTGCAAGTGGTACTTTTTCAGCTCGGACAGAGGAAGAAAACGCTTCATCATTCTTTGATACTGGACGTCTACCTGAGAGAGAGAAGGAATCAATTAACCTTCATGCTTGATTATCATCAGTAATTGTACTTTTAATTTCTGTATTGGTTTACCATACTCCACTTGGGGTTGTCTGGTTTACTGGCTGCATCAAAGTGGACATCTTTCTTATCAAACTGAGTGTGGTCCACATACGCCTCCTTCACAATCTAGAAAAGGAAATACAGCTGAATATCATGCCTGTCAGTAGCTTTATTTAAATCATTAAAATATTATCAGCAGGGAATGAGAGTGACTTACTTTCATGACTCCTGCTACCCCCGGTGCCTTGCAGTTGCTGTGGTAAAAGAAAGCCACCTGCCCTTCTTTCATCTGCCTCATGAAGTTGCGCGCCTGCAGATGAGATGATGGATAATTTAGAGGAACATTCCCATAGAGAGAAGAAAAGAAACGAGAACAGAATTTGCACAAGGCTGGTGAGATTAAGATGACGAAAAAGGCCTTTTCAGAGTGGTATTGTGCTGGTGCCTTATTTCAGGTAAACATCTTTTCATCACAGGAGTCAGTTTTGTGGCTCTACCTGATAGTTGCGGACGCCATCCCAGCAGCTGGTCTGACCAGGCAAAGCCTTCAGATCCTCGATCCCAAACTGCAGAATGAACCAGATGCATCAGACGAGCACAGCCAATTCTCATTTTCCAAGAACAACAGACTGTGCCGATGAAGCCGCACCCTGCTCTGTACCTTCACATCGATCCCGTTCTCGAAGCGGCTCTCGGGCTCAGACTTCATCAGCCAGTGGCAGTACTGTGGAGAACCAGGTGATTCTGAGCTCTCCTTAGTTTTGCCAGACTTGACAGAAGCTGCTGCTTTTCTTTTAGCGCCAACTGTTTCTTTTGCAGAAGAGACTGTTTCACCATCATCATCTTTGCCTGTGTAGTTGAGTCAATAATCGTTAGAAAATAACACACTAGGCAATAAGTTTCACTCTGTGGTTTTATTTGCTTACCTGAATTAGCTGCTCTTTTACTCACTGTGGCCCTTTTCTTTGGTGGCATCTCTCACAGTCTATAAAGAGACATGTTTAAAACTTTAAGTATCATCCATAATAGGGTTGGGTGATGATATGTACCTTAAGATGATATCAATTTGTCTACCATCATATTATTCATACCGTAATAGCTATCCCTTTAACATCTCTAGGTGGATTAGACTATTGTGAGCACTGTTGCAAATCAAATGAGATATGTATTTTCATATAATTTTTGCATCAATGTACTTTGATTCATGGGGTATTACTTTTTCTGGACTAGCCAAAAACAAAAGACATTCCTGTCTGCTCATTAAAGTTATATATCACAATATGTATTGATACTGTAATATTAATTACATGCATAAATTACATACACTGTGATAGAGAATTTAATCCATAAAATCACAAAAATACTTATTTTTATTATCTGCTAATTATTTTCTTGATTGTTTTGTCTATGAGATGTCAGAAAAAAACTGAAAAATGTCTTGTTTTGTCTGACCAACAGTCCAAAGATATTCAGTATACAATCACAGAAGACAAAAGGAAACCAGAAAATATTCACATTGAAGCTGGGATTTTGGAGGATGTAGTTTGTGGTGCTTCTGAATTGGCTTGCATCAAACATTTCAACCTTCATGAGGGGAGGTTTTGTTGCAGGGTGCAGCATTAAACTGCATTCGTTTTAGTTATAAGGGTACCAACTTCATTGGGTAATCTAATTATTAAGAGTCACTAAATGTTCATGAATAGCTACCTTGGAAATAGAAATATATGCCCCATTTTAATTTTACTTCTAGTTTTTTTCCTTTGGTTTGTAAACTTGCATTAACCACTTAAAAGACATGGATGACAGAGATCAGCTTGCTTCCAGCTTTAACGACTCTACACAAACCTGAGCAGCACATGTAAACTAAACGTGCCCCACAGTTTAAAAGTAATACAGATTATAATGCGGCTGTGGTCGGTAGATAACCTCTATAAACACTGATAAGTCGTACATTTAGCTGAGCAGTGCTGCAGGTAGGCGGTCAGCCATCAAAACCCGCGGAAAAATCCACAACGCGTGACGTCAACACGTGTTTTATTTAAGTTCCGGCTACTCCCGTTCGTGTTTTAACAGCCGTTTCTGGACCTCCAACAGTTAATGGCATAGGCATATACACGTGTATATATGTCTATGGTTAATGGTACATGGATGAACACTAACCCCGTTTGGGACCGTCTCGTCCACAGTGTCCTCCACTGCGTGAGAGACATTTCCGTGAGGTCCCGCAGAAAAGCTCAGGGACGCGGCTGTTTAACGGGGGTAGGGCGGTTAACCAAAACGTACATTTGCCAAACCAATCACGTAGGTCTTCAGCCTCGAAGTCTTTTCTCTCGTAAAACCGAAAAATACTGTTCGATAAAGCGTAAATCTCACCTGTGTGTCGTTTGTCCAAGTGCGCCAAACTGTGATGGGCTCATTACTGCCCCCCGTGAGGCCAGAAGGTACAATACACCCGCCGGTACTTGACGGTTGGCGAGAACCGCAATCTAACCCCCTGACGGACTTCTGAAAGAGACGCCACACTAACTACATTTCCCAGCAGCCGCAGCGGCTGTGTGACGTAAGACCATGACCCAACACAGTGGAGGTAAACATGGCGGCTGTCGGACCTCTAGGAAGAATCGCCAGACTGGGCTCCGGCATCTGCGGGAACCGTCGTTTGATTTTAAACAGGATCCCACAGAGACGAGGAATAGCCTCATGTGTCGACCGTAAGTCCCAGAAAACGAGAACTGTTTATATGAAAGAAAATCTGAATGGCACCGGTGACCGTAACTGACGAATGTACTGATGAACTTTGTTAGCTAACAGACTGGTGTTGGTGTTTACTGTTACCCAAACCAGCCGCCGTTAATAAAACCAGATAAAGTAAACACACACGGCCCGTCACACACCACTGGTTAGTTTTGTTCCTCCTGGTCCTCCAGTCACGGGGCAGAGGGAGTTACACACCGCCCCTCTTCTTAGGCAGGTTGTATGATGTGTCGGTGAATTTTAGCAAACCTGACTTGGATAATTTAATACTTCAGTTATTTATTAAGCTGTTTGAAGTTTCTTCAGCAGCTGTGGTTTGCTGCCTTGCACAAGAACACTATTATGACACTTTCTGAAGAAGAATTGTACGTCTTGTTCATCCAAAGCACTCAAAATGTATAATCATTTGGGAAATTTAGGATAACTTGCTGCCAACTAACAATATTTACAAGCAACCATGCATATACTACACCTGTATCTGTGCATTATCGCATATTATTTCATCCATGTGTTGTGTAATGTATGTATGTCCTCTGCTCTTTGTTGACAGCTGCTCATGGACTCACAGATGAACAGAAGGAGTTTCAAAAGGTGGCCTTTGACTTTGCAGCCAATGAAATGGCTCCACACATGGCAGAGTGGGACCAGAAGGTATGTTGGACGAAGGCATATACTGTTAGTAAGACGATGTCAAGGCAGCAGACTTAGGCGTCATAATCTTCAGTCAGAGGACGCCCCCTGTAAATGCAAGCATCATTTCTAGTGAAGCAGTGTCCCTGAGTGAGCAGCTGCAGAGGAGAATCTGTAGACCCAGTTCCCCTATGGAGATGACTAAAATCCCACATCCTAAAATGTAATTATTACTTTCATTTTCAAATTATTGGTTCGATAGGAGGCACTTCTGCACATCATCCCTAATTGTGAAGCACCTGTATGTCTTAGCAGCTTTTCTTTTACAGTCATCAATACTGTTGAGTCTGATGCTGATATATGGATTTCTCACATTCCAGATTAGATTATCCCTTGTCTAATGTGCTTATTTATAGTTTATCATCGTCATCATTTATTGGTATATATATATATATATATATATATATATATGTATATTTTTTTTTTAACCAGGAAATTTTTCCAGTAGAGACGATGCGAAAGGCAGCCCAGTTGGGCTTTGGTGGGATCTACATTCAGCCGGATGTCGGAGGGTCGGGTCTTTCTCGGCTGGACACATCGGTCATCTTTGAGGCCTTGTCCACAGGATGTGCCAGCACCACAGCTTACATCAGTATCCACAAGTATGAACCACTCATATGGCAATAATGGCAAAAGAAAAGATCCATTATTTGGTTGTTTGTAAGTCGAGAGGATTTCTTTGCTAAAAACTGACTTGAGGCTGGATGTGTAGTTTAGATTAAAAATGAATCAAACGGCCCAAATATCCAAATTTGTCACAGTTTTGTGAGGCTGTTAGAAAACATATATTACATCTTCAGTAAGTCCAAACAACGTGTAATAGAAAACGTGTTTGGCAATTCATCCTTACTGAAACATGATTTTCATCAAATAATCTCAGACCAAAAACCATATTTTTCCCACTTTGTGAGATGTATTTGGTACTTTGCGTTTTTAATCTTGTGAAAATATTGTGATCACTCACTACTATAATGGGCACTATAATCTTAGCTACAACATGTATATATTTCCTTTGCCTGCAAACATGCAGTATGCTCCTCTCTTTGCAGCATGTGTAACTGGATGATCGACACCTTTGGCAATACTGTGCAGAGGGAGAAGTTCTGTCCCGATCTCTGTTCAATGGAAAAGTTTGCTTCCTATTGTCTCACTGAACCCGGTCAGTCTTTATATGTAAAATAAATGAAAATGTATTGCAAATTAAAGATTTTTTTGTGTGTGTAATATATTCATAGTTGGTTGTGTAAGTGATTTATCTTACATCTATGCTGTGGTCTATATATGTGTGTACTTCAGTTAAAGATCAACAACACAATAAACCTGTCATCTTTGATTTTAGGCAGCGGCAGTGATGCTGCTTCACTTCTGACCACTGCAAAACTGAAAGGTGACCATTACATCTTGAATGGTTCGAAGGTAATTTCAAACCTGTCTATGCTCACTATATAGCTGTAAGTAGTTTCTATAAAAAGACAGAAACATGTCTCATCTCTTCATGACTTTCCAGGCCTTCATCAGTGGAGGAGGAGACACAGACGTCTATGTTGTGATGTGCAGAACGGGAGGTAAAGGACCAAAAGGCATCTCTTGTTTGGTGGTGGAGAAGGGAACCCCGGGCCTCAGTTTTGGCAAAAAAGAAAAGAAGGTAAGAGTTCAGTGGTGTTGGATTGTTGCATTTAATTATTTTGCTCTGTAGCTAGTGTTTACAGGTAACCACTAGATGGCAGAATTAAGTCATAGTCGCTCAACTGTTTTTCAATCTGTTCTCCAGGTGGGTTGGAACTCCCAGCCGACCAGAGCGGTGATATTTGAGGATTGTGCCGTTCCAGTGGCCAACCGGATTGGTGAGGAAGGACAAGGATTCAGCATCGCCATGAAAGGCCTGAATGGAGGCAGGATTAATGTTGGTGAGGAGGAAAACACTACCCAAGTAGTTACCCCTCTGTCATACAACAGTTAATGACACCCAAATATGTAATTTATTCCCATAGCTTGACAAAATTATTGTAATCGCCCTCATAATCGAAATTATTAAATCAAAATATAGATTTTCTGTAGATGTAAGTAATTTAACTAAATTCTTTTGTAAATGGCAGCAAGTCAGTTGCCTAAGCAGGTGGGAATGAGTCTGTTGGCAACAGATTTGTGCATAATTTATGTGCATATTGTTTGTCTTGGGGTGGTTAAACATGAAGAACGGTTTTTGGAAGCCGACATTAAAGCGAGACTACGTAACTTTCTCAAGAGGAAATAACACATCCTTCCTTTTATAAATGAAAAGTGTAATTGATGGGCAGTAAAACGCACACCCTTGCACAACTGACACAACTGTTCGACTGTTCTACTACTGACCTACTGTTTTAATATTGGCTGTTGTTTAGAAAAAGTTACATACTCTGAGAAAATAAAAAATCAGGAGTTTTTATATAAACACTCTGCCAACAGCCTCCTGCTCTCTTGGGGCGGCACATGCCTCCTTACAGTTAGCGAGGGATCATCTGTTGGTACGCAAGCAGTTTGGAGAGACACTCTCCAAGAACCAGGTAAGTAGCTCACATTTTTAGTCTTCTCATGTAAGGATCCAGTGAACCAAGATCCAAAGTATTTACCACCTGTCCTGCCAGGGATGATGAAAAGTTCTTTTGAATGTGTCCTTCCTTTTCTCCCTGTCTGTTTTATGTGTGTAGTATCTTCAGTTCAAACTGGCAGAAATGGCCACCAAGTTGGTTGCGTCTCGCCTTCTGGTGCGTGAAGCTGCGAAAGCGCTGCAGGAGAACCAGCCTGGTGCCGTTTCTTTCTGCTCCATGGCCAAGCTCTTTGCCACAGATGAGTGCTTTAATGTGAGTAATGTTAGGAGTATTCATTTTTTCACACACACAAAAAAAAGTAAAACCTTTGAACTTGTTCCACTTTTTCTATATGGTTACCTGTTCTTACTCAACAGATCTGCAACCAGGCTCTTCAGATGCACGGTGGGTACGGTTACCTCAAAGACTACGCGGTGCAGCAGTTTCTCCGGGACGTCAGAGTACATCAGATCCTAGAGGGTGAGCTTTTATAACAGTGACCTTACGCTTTGTGTCTAGTGTATCAGATTTTAAAATGATTATTTCCTCACATTTAAGGGGGCCTTCATGCTATGATTTTGTAACAATTACAGTTGTCGTGACTCTTTAATTCCTCTTTTGTTTCCTCTAAAGGCACAAATGAGGTGATGAGGATGATCATTTCCCGAGATCTACTGACAGAGTCATGATAAATCTTTTTCCCTGGATCTTCAAGTGACTTCAGTGGTGACCATATTGTTATGGTCGTCATCTCTGGTTTGTTACCATGTGACTGGTTTCCTGAAATGCCCACTGCATCGTAGTTTTTCTAAAGGTGACAAAGGTCATTGGAGGATTTGGGGTAAACCAATCGGTAATATGTAGGTTTTTCTAATACAATATTGTTTAATTTTCAACTACACTGGCAGCAAGGTTGTGTAGCAGTGGTCCAGAGTGAAATATCTTAGTAACAATTGCACAGATTTCCAAAAAAATTGTCTAAAAGAGGATGAATCCAAATGACATCGTCAGTCCCCTGACCTTTCATGTTTTCACACCTATAGTTCGTTTGCTCTGGTCTGACCTCAGTTGATGAGTTTGTACACTTGGAGCGTTTTCTCCTTGGTTCGGTTTCTTTTCACACAGAGGAAAAATCAAATCAAACTAAAATGCATCACTACAAACCATGTGAGAACGTTCACTCCGCTTATTGGTCAGATGTGTCTGGGAATGTTACACACAGGAGCAGTAGGTGGTGGCATGCACCATTGATGTTGGTTTGTACTCTGCCAGTAAAACCAAAGAAGAAGAAAGTTAAAAACAGGCAGAAGGTCCTGTGTTGTGAACAAGTGCAAATTACTGTGAGAGAAACATTGCTGGTTCATTTTCTGGCTAGCTGCTACTACTAGAAACAGTTTGAACAGAAATGCTAATGTTGGCTTGCTAACATGCTGATGTTCAGCAGGTATAATGTTTACCATGGGAATGTCATTAGTTTTGCAGGTATTTGCTCATAAAACAACATGAACCTGACCTGATGGTGGCGCTAGATGAAAAGTTAAGGAATCACCAAGGTATTACATTTCATTCTGAGGGGGACATGAATGTGTGTAACAAATTTCATGGCAATCCATCCAGTAGTTAAAATTGAACTAAAAGCCAAAAAGGTCAACCTCATGGTGGCACTAGAGGGAGTCATAGGATCACCAAAGTCAGTAGGATTTATCCTCTGGGAACCATGATTATCTGTACAAAGTTTCATGGCAATGCATCGAATAGTTATTGAGATATTTCAGTTTGGACCAAAGTGGTGGACCAGCTGACCTAATGACATTGCCATCCTTAGAGCCATGCTGCTAGAATGTCTAAAAATCCCTCTTGATTTTGGTAACTACATAGCATTTTCTCTGGCACCGCCTCCAGCAGTGGTAATAATCTGAAAATGGTAACGTTTTATTTTCATTTTTCATCAAAACATTGTTTCCTGTGAAGCTGGTAGTATGGATATAGAGTTTTAGTCTTGTTTTTCTATAAAAAGCTGCTCTTTACAACATTTGAACTCAATTTGTGAAAAGATGTTTGAATTTTTTTTCCCATTCATGCTTAAAAGGATTTAGCACCAAATTCAGTGTTAAGAGTATAGTTGTTCTACTGTATATCAGCATCTGTGTCCCTAAAGTGGCCTTTCAGATCTTATTTATCTCCATGGTTACTGTATTATTACTTTGTGTTTTATGTAGTATGCAAAATGGCTACAGAAAAACATGCTGTGTACTACCACAGATTAAAAATATATGGGTTGTGTATTGCAGTTTATGTTCTGAAATGTCGCATTGCAAATTATATTTGCTGATCACACTCTAAATAAAATCTCAGCTTTCATAAAAGCAATCAGCCTTTTTATTGGCACCTTAACCTAACTGGGAATTATTATTTACATTTCCTTGAATTTCATATGAATTGTTTGCATTAGTAATAATGTGTTTTATAGGTGAAGTTATTAAGTCAGTCGTGCTGAAATCAAACACCCCAGAACACTTTATTGAAAAAAAATTATCAACAATCAAGACTGCTTTAAAAGTGCTAAATGTAACCTTTCAGCATCAATACATCACTGCCACATCATTTGCAGAGTTTCGTATACTTACAAGAAAACAAATGAGACCATCAGCAGTGTCAGCGACCACTCTCCTTAACTAATGGCCTCGTATGTTTACAGTAAAACAAATAGAGTTATACCTAGCACCTTTGAACAACATAGTCAGAAACCATTAACTTCAACAATGTTGTACTCACTATTTTGGTTACATTCCATCTACCTTAACAGGCAATATACTCAAAGTATGTTCTCTCAGTAGACATCAGTGTCATGAAACCATACTGACATTGTTACAGTAGGTTAAATAAACAACCCTTACGTGAACGCAAGTAAATGTGGGTCAAAGAAAGCGAGATGTTGAGATAAAGTCTGAAATACCTGAATTGTGGTTTTGCTCTGAACTAGTGCAGTAAGCCTGAGAGAAGTGAGTGAAAAGTGATCCTTACACAGCCAGGTGCAGAGGAAATAGAAATTAAATTATAAAAATGTGTATGTTTACTTAAAATCATATATTATACAAATGTAGCCAAAACATATTTTGCAAGAACTGCAAAACTCTAAGCAAACTGAACTGTTCATTATGGTTTACAGTATCCAGGCACACTGCATTAAATGAACACAACTCGCTTGGAATAATTGGCATTTTATGTATACTGCCTAAAAATCTTAACGCTATTGGATACCGTTTTGAAGATCTCATAAGTGTGTAAATAAAAATATATCTCTTGGAGCGCCTTGGTAGCCGAATGGTTACAGCGCATGCCACATGGCATATATATTTCTCTTTAGTGAGCCAGCACGCAGCAGAAAAAAAGAAACAAATGACTGAAGGGAGAGTTTGTGCAAATGAAGCACAAGCCACCTGTGAGACATTTCCCTCTCTCACAACCTCTCAGGTCTTCGTGGAGAAAGTGCTTTTCCATTTCAAGGCATACTTTCTCTCCATCCATAACCGCTGTCCTTTTATTCCCCATCAGAGATGCTTCTGCTGGCTACACCAGCGAGCCGGCTTGGCTTTGAGCAGGCACCATGACGGCAACAGCTCCCATGCGTGTCAGAGTGGAGGAGCTGATTTGTGGGGACGCAGTGAGCGGAGGCGGCACCTGAGGCTGAGCCCCCTCAGTCCTGTTGGGGATGGCGATTGCAGGGCTCCTCAGAAGCTGCGGAGGGGCCCCGTTTGTACTGGGAGGTCGCTTGTGTTTACGCGATGGGGTGCCTCCTATGTTGTAGCCAGGAAGTCCCTGTAGCGTGTTGGCTTCTCCAGGTCGCAGCTGGTAGGCGTTGATCACCGAGCCCGTGTCTGAAGCTGATGTAGGGGAGTAAGGGTAGTGGAAGTTGGGCTGGTGGGGGTCTCGGGGTCGAGGACTGGTGGCTATGGAGGACAGCGTGCCGTTCTTGGACACAATGTCTGAACCTGTGTTACTCTTTGCCCATGACACTCGCTTTGGTGCCTGAGCATCCTCCCTGTGGCAGAAGAGAAGCAGACTCCTAATTAATTAAAATGACTAAAAAGAAAATAGGTGAAATCTTTACTTACATAAAGAGATAATACACATTCGCCCTTGAATTGAACAACACACATTCAGCTTCAGTCTTTTGCTCTCACATTGAGTTCTAACAAACAAGCACTTGTTCATTGCAGATTTATAAATAACCTGTACCGTCTTGTACACTATTTATTACACATATACAATGATGAGCAAAATATTCAAGTAAAAAAAAACTGATAGCAAAATGTAAAAATACTTACAAATAAAAGTCCTGTATGTACATGTATTGTCAGCAAAATGTACTCAAAGTAAAAGTACTTATTAGAAAGAATGGCCCCTTTCAGAGTGTAATAATATTACACACCTACAGTAATATTATTGTTTAAATATTATTACTAAAGCGTTACCATGTAAGCCCCATTTTAATGTTTAACCTGGTCATGGTGGAGCCATCATTTACAGGCTTTGTAAATGATTGGCTCATTTAATCTACAACAATAAATTACATTTATTGCATGATCATATGTTTTGTTATGTAAAATTTGAAGCTGTAAAGTTACTTGTAACTATAGCTGTCAGATAAGTATAGTTATGTAAAAAAAAAATTGCAGTATTTCCTTCTGAAATGTAGTGGAATAGACGTATTAAGTATCATTTAATTCAGAAATAAGTTGCATTTCATTGCATTTTTCTTATCAAATCAATATCATAATTATTAAATGCAGAGGCATAGCCTGAAACGTCAGTGTGTGTAAGTGGACTGTTGCTTTTGATTTAATAAAGCGTGCTCGCCCTACTTATTGGTGAATTTAATGGATTTATGCTTCTGGCTGGTAGTGCCCTAAAAATATTAAGAGATTTAGTACAATTGCAATGAGTGGAGCCACTTCCTTCCTTTTTGCCTACAAGTATAAAGAAACATAAAAACCCAAGTAAAGTACAAGTACCTTAAAACTTAAGAACAGCACTTTGTTTCTCTTCACCACTGCAGATAAACAACATGTAATAGTTGTCATGGTCTGGGTGCAGATTATTACTTCAAAGCCTGTTTCAACACCACACATACAGTATAGTGAAAGTCTCACTTGATCTCATTGGCTATCTCCTCCTCTGTGTCCCCTCTTCTTCTCAGTATGAATATGAGGAAGAGCACTATGGCCACCAGTCCCACTATTGACCCCAGTGTAGCTGCTGCAATCATGCCTGCATTGGAAGCTGGGAAACAGATCTCAGATCAGTATTTACACTTAATGAGCATCACAGCTGTTTTATTTAAAAACACAGTGGCGTGTAGTGGAGTTAAAACAGAGTTTTTACTGTGTACGTACAGGTGATAACCTCCAGGTTAATGGAGCAGCTGTCGGAGCCGGCAGTGTTGCTGGCTCGGCAGATGTACTTCCCTGACATGCTTTTAGTGAGGTTGCTCAGCCTGAGGGTGCCGTGTCTCTCATCTGCAAAACAACCACTAAATTACACACAAATCACAATCATATATTTATGTGATCCGGGCATGCTAGAACAAGCCAAGAAAACTATACAGGTCAACATTAAATTGTTATACTACTATATAAAACATTAGGGGACTATATTGTCAAAGTATGTCATAATACAGTGTAATGCAAGAATGGATTTGCATATTTCTGCATGTTGGTGTGTTTGTTAAAGAGCTCAAACTATGCACCGTGTACAATTTTGTGACACAGAAAGTGTTTCATTATGCAGTAGATATAAATACACTGATTCCTGATTTCCTCATTGACAAATTATTTTCTAAGTTTTTTATTGTGTGCAACATAATCATGATAGTGTTGAATCATTAGTTACTGATTCCCACCCTTAATCCAGAATCTAATCCACTATTGGCCCTTATCCAATATCTGCAGTATTGTAGTTTGGCATTGGTGCAATCCATCAGCAGACAACTCTGCAGATGATTCTGCAGTCTTGCTACATAATGACGTTTGTCAGCAATTTTTGTTTTAATATTTTCTCACACCAAGGTCATGACACAGCAGTAAGTGTGTGTGCGTCCGTCTCAGTGCTTTCACAACTGGGTATTTCCATTCAACTCAATCTGTTCTTTATGAGGGACTTATCACAACAAATCCTCTGAAATCCAATCTTAGACGCAACATGTCTTCATCTGATGTGTTTTTGCTTTCGCAGGGATTGTAAGGAAATGAGAGTGGGTGAGCGTGTGTTTTGTGGAATCACCCTCCACCTAAAGTGTTGTTCGGATGGGTGGGGTGTTTCATAAAAGGAGTCAATTCCTACAGTGAGAAAAGCAATGCAACCCAGGGGCTCGTCATCAGAATCATTCCAGATGAAAAGTTAAGGTTCACATGCAGCACATTAATACAAGAGACCAGAAAATCCTTAACAATCATTGTGTCCGGACAGCTGCGTTGTAGCTGTAGTTTTGTCTGCACCATCTGCTACTGCACCACCAGGAGGGAGGTTAATGTAGGTAGGTGCACGCAAACCACTGTCAACAGTAGAACTACAGTAAATCTGACATTAACTTTAGATTTTAGTCAACTAAAACAAGTGTAACTGGATAAAAAAGTCAGAAATTGTTCAGTGAGTACATGTGACCACACAATAACATCCACATACACTAAAATTATTTAAACTGAAAGTAAGAAAAGCTGGTATTCATTAAGAGATCATAGCCTTATTATGATAGTATTAGTATTAAAATCATGCCTCGGAAATCAAAACTAAAGTGGGTGCCAAATAAAACAGTGGCGGATGAGTATGATATGCACCTGTCCCTCTCTGATTATTTAATCCCCCGGGCTTGAAAACCAGCTGTGAAGAACCAAACCCAATTGTGACAGATTAGCAGAACATCAGCTGACTCTGAGTTTGGAGGGAGTTCAAGCCCGCACAGTGATCAGATCCCAGCAGCGACAGCTGGAGGGGAGCTGACGTTACAGTAGTGCTGCCTCATGTCAAGACAGGAGCGTTACTCATATTACCCTGCCACCACTGCAAGGTCAGTGAGCAGCATTTGTCAAAGCCTTGACACGCGACACGTGATTAATGTAAATCAGCCACATTTCTGCATGAAGCTCACGGTATAGTTTCCCTTCTCCCATGACATAAACTGCAGCAGATTAGCTTTCATAATGAATGTGAAAAAAACACGCATTCAAACTAATGCAGTGCCATACTGTAATTTACTCCTTGACATTAATTTCATCTTGCAGGACTGATGGATTAAAAAACTAAATTTCTACTAAAATCTACATTCTAGTAGACACAACTAAAACAGGACCATACAGGACACGTGTCTATTCATTTACTATTCTATTTATGTATTCATTCTTTGCCTCCATTTACCTCTAAAGCTCACTAATTAACATGTTATGTCTCGTATGTTTGATCCGTACAGAAACCAAAGTGTAAAAACGACATGTTTTCCAATTAGGCTAGCTAGCCTGGCTCTGTCAAAAGGTAACACAATTTAGCTAATTAAAACCTGTTAAACCCTCTGCTTTTGTACAAATTTGAAAAAGAAGATATAATGTGTTAATTAGTGAGCTTTGGAGGTGCTGGTAGGTGAATTTTGTTACCTTTGGACAGAGCAGGCTAGCTGTTTCTGCCTGCCAACTGTGTGTAGCTCCTTGTAGGTGTATATTTATTGTACATACATGAGAGCAGTATTGATATATTATCCAACACACTGTCAGCAAGACATTAGCCTATTTTCCAAAATGTCAAACTATTCCTTTGAATTATTATTTTCTGTCGACTAATTATTTTAGCCCTATACTATGAAATGTGATTCCTTTGTTTCAAAAAGATGGTCAATTTTGCACACTAACCAGCTTTGAAGAATTAAAGTAGAGCATTCTAAATTAAATGTTTCTAAATTTAGCACACAATGAAAAGATGAGTGAATGCAATAGGAGGACTAAATCTAACACAACACATATACTATAAAGATTTAAAGAACAAATTCAACCCTTCTTTTATAAAATGGATATATATGCAAAAATCCTCATGGATATATTCAGGAAAATATTACAATGTAAAACAGCTGGTCATTATTCCACATAATTACAGTGAAGATAAACTACCACCTGCTATTCCTGGAGAGTTTAACATCCACATTTTTCTGATGATTTAATCAATGAATGTACAAGGAGATTGTGAATTTTTAAGGCTGAGTGGGATTATCACCTGGCTTGACACTTAAGCTAAGCTTTTTTTTTTCCTTTCCCTTTTTGATGGTAATCTTTTCTGAAACATAATCCTATAAGCGTTCTTGCAAATTGGGTTGATTGTTTTTCCTTTAAAGCTTTTCTACAAATTATGGCTGTGATTCAAGGGGTGACGTGTTGACTCCAGAAACTGTGACTCCTCAGGATGTCACAGTTTGCAGGTGAGGGGTGGGATGGAGTTAAGGGGGAAATAAATGGAAAATATATGAGTGAAAACCCTTACCCATGAACCCAAGGACAAGCATAGGCTGGGGGCAAGATCTCCATTCTGGGGTTTTTTTGCAGAAGGAAAGATGGCAGAGAGAGTGTGAGCATGAACGAGGGAAGGAGTGGTACATAATGATGGGGAGGGGGTGGAAGAGTGTAATGCGCTGCACTCTCAGTCCCAAATCCAACTTATGCCTCTTAGAGGGGTTGATCAAGTAATGACATGGGGCTTGTTAGATTAGGCACCAAGGTCAACAGGAAATGAGGAGTGCCAAGAGAGGATCAGCAGAGAGAGAAAACACAGAGAGAGAGAGAGATTGCTGAAAGAGATAAGCAGTGGTAGCAGAGTAAAGTTCAAGTGTCATAGAGAGAGAGAGAAAAAAATGAGCACAGCGTTTGAACTCGAGTGTCGATGGCATATAAGAGGGTGCAGATACGCATGTGATGTAGACATGAGTGTGCATACTGCACTACAAAACCCTGGGTCAATGCACAATCAGAGGGAGTAGTTTTCAATTTATGAGTCTGAGGACTTTTCTGCTATAAAGAGATGAGAGCCAAAGATCAAAGCAGTTAAGTCAATACTCAATCAATCAGCCTAAGACCTGTTGTTCAGAAACAGATGGTGTTTTCTCTGCAGCATCATCTGGAAACAAACAAACAAAAAATGCAACACTAGAAGCAAATAGGCATAGCATTTATAGCTCATGCACAGGCAGTGTGTCTGTGAGAGGAGCGTGGTGTGGTTCGAATTGTCTCAATCTGTAAAGAGGATTTCACGCTGCATGTTATGGCCTGATCGAGGATCTTCCTCTGAGGTGCATCAGGAAATCTATCACCAAAGTAAAGCCCACAGACTTACGGTTGTGTGTGTGACCTGACAACATGGACTCAGCTTCATCTGCATGTAATGTGTTAGGGTCAGCAGGAAGGTGCATGACATTTAGACCTGCACATAAACAGGCGTACAGATCATTTCTCTACCATTTCTTGTTTCTGTTTGACACATATCTACGTTCACAGGGAAATGAGGCTGGCTGATAATAACCTGACTAAAGACGAATGTTGCTCTCACTTCTTTTTCCCTCCATAACTACCCAATTTAAAGGGTAAAATTACCCTAATACTAATTCTAATTTAACAAGGATGCCCGACACAATAAACATTCTTCAACCCAAAATAAATATATAAATAAATAGAAAATTGCAAAATCTGCATACATTTATATGAATCTAGAAAATTAATTATGAAATTGGTTATAGTGTAACAACAAAATAGAAACGCTACATAAATTACTAAATCAGTTTTCTTGATACACATCTAATATTTTATGATAGATTTATGTTTAGTTCTAACACATTATAGGAGAAAATATAGATTAAATTATTTTCTTTAAAACCTGAAAAGCACGCAGAGTAGGTGAAAGTACTTTTTTCAGCCTTGAGTAGTTCCTGCGGTCTTCCTCTCAGGCTGCAAACAACCCCAAAAACCTCCACCAATTACATAAGGAAACCTGTATGTAGCCTGACAGGCCAAACCCAGGGGAAAAAAATCTGGAAAGCACTTCTTACACTACTGCTTGCTGCTCGTTAAACTCATTAATTGCTGTGAGCATGTGGTAATGAGGCGACTTAGATGAGCCTATCAACATGCTGTCAACTGTTGTTTTTTTTTGTAAGGGCTATTTCTACAATAGAAAATAGTAAAAACAGATTTTATATGACGTTTACAAATGCAAGCATCACAAACCTCCACTATATTAGGATGACCGCAGGAATATCAACACCTGGGCTAATTAAACCAAAATTATCAATCAATTTGGATGAATTGACCGTTCAAGAGTTATATCCTCATTGTGTGCTCAGAAAACACTCACTCTGCATTGGGGAGAAGAAGACCTCAGACACGGGTGCAGCCTTGGTCCATTTGTACTGAGGGACGGGTTTCCCATGACTGGACTTACAGCTCAGAGTCACGTTGCCCTTCACCACTGGGTTCCCTGTCATGGTGCATACTGGGGGAGACGGAGGGACTGCAGAGACAGACAGACAGGCAGACAGAAAGTGTGTTACTAAGTTAACACATAAGTAAGATAAGGATATAGGATCAGCGACCTTATATTGAACTTGTACGTTAGGCTTTAATCCACTGCAAACAAAGTGGAGATTTCTCGGGGCAGTAGCCATATTGCATTCAAATA
This sequence comes from Macquaria australasica, assembly GCA_005408345.1. Taxonomy (NCBI): domain Eukaryota; kingdom Metazoa; phylum Chordata; class Actinopteri; order Centrarchiformes; family Percichthyidae; genus Macquaria; species Macquaria australasica. Next base: position 574,814 of record SEMN01000236.1, read on the forward strand.
AGAAACTATTTTAACCCCCCCTGTTTCCATCTGCTGCTGGAGGATGACATAAGGACCTCAGGGCCCGGCGAATCCCTAAACAGCAGATGAGACTTATTTGTGCTTAGTGCTTGCTCACATAAATATATAATTTTTAACAGACTGGTCAGATCCAAAATCCGTCAAAATGTGTTCAGCATTGCCTGCATTTTCAGATTCAAGGAAACGTGTGAGCTGTGGCGCAGACAGTTCTGATTAAATCTAACCTTTGAAATTCCTCTGATGCTATGGTCCATTACCTTTGACATTAAGGAGCATCTCTCCAGATATGCCAGGACTTTCACGGATGATGACATTACAGATGTAGCGTCCGGAGTCTGACTCCTGTGTGTTGTTGATGTAGATGGAGAGGTTGGCTGAGGGCATGCCAGCACTGAAGCCCACTCTTTTGGTGAACTCGTTCTGGCCGTGCCCGACCTCACCTGAGCTGAAGGTTATCACCTGAACACAGAAAACATGCGCATGGAAAACCTGGACTTAACACAGCAGCATAGTATCATCACACTGTTAATTAGTAATACACGTAATTAGATCAACATTTCTGCGTAATTTTTATGAAAAACAACACCATTGGAAACTAAGGTACTTCAGAGGCTTTTCTCTCCGGTCATTTGAGTGAAATACTTTTACTTTTATTTGCTGCAGCCATATTAGGATGTGCACATTAACCATATAACAGAAATCAACGTCCTTCATAAAGATAATCCTAACATGTACAGATGGTGGATGTTGACTTTTAGGCTGATTTTCAGTTTGAGATAAGCTCGCAGGCATCGGACACTCAAACTGTTTAGATTATATTAATCATGAAAAGACCCTACACACTCTGACACACACACACACACACACACTGTATGTGCAGATATATATAAATATATATAAATATTATATAAATATAATATATATAAACATCAGCAGTGGTGTTGACAATAATAATCCCTAGATGGGTTTCTCTGGTTATAACAGTGTCATGCTATGCAAAAAATGCTCACTTAATCTAGCATAAATTCAGAGTTGAGGTAGGCCTTGTACGTAAAAAGACGTAGCTGGCTCTTAAGTAAGATTCCTACAATAAAAGGTAACTTCAACAGGTTTTCTATATTTTGTTTTGTCTCGATTAATCCATCTATAGAATGGCAGAAAATGGTGAAAAACGCTGATCACAGTTTCCTGAAGCCCGCGGCGACGTCTTCGAATGTCTTGTTTTGTCTGACAAACAGTTTAAACTCAAAGATATTTAAAATTAAAAATGATATAAAACAGAGAAAAGCAGAAAATCCTTACATTGGAAAAAGTGGAATTAGAGAATTTTGTGCTTTTTTTGCTAGAAAACTGGCTTTGATTGTAAAAATAGTTGCCCATTCATTGTTTCAGCTCTGATATTTTGCTTATGAAGATATGACACTTATACTACAGTAGTAGGAGGATCAGCAAACACACTGTACTTAATTTTAATCCCTTTAAAGAGGCTCTCCTTTCTCTACTCCACCAGAGGTCAGAGCTGGGTCCAACTGTGCAGCAGATCATTGCAGATTTATGTTTTGACCTTCTCACCTGCTTGGACTCGTTTCCCATAAAGAGCCACATGACAGAGTTTTTGGAAATGTCTGAGTTGGGGCTGTACCAGGCTTGTAACACCACCATCTGGCCCTTGACCACCTCCATCTGTCTTCTGGGGATCTCCACCTTGTAGGTGTCACCTGGAACAGCAGCACAGACCAGTATGGAAACGGTTAATCACAACTGTAACATAGCAGAGGCACAGCAGTTTTTGTTGTTATCATGATCTGGGGCAGGCCAGAGATAATAATACATTATAATTAACTTTAAATATTTTGATCTTGTTTCATACTTTAATTTTATGCATACAAATGTTTTTTTGTCTCTGCACACCCAGGTCCCATGTTGGATTGAATCTATGTTTTTTGCAGGGCAGCAACTAATGTTTATTTTAAGTATTAATCAGCTGATTATTTTCTCGATTAATAGTTTGATGTATAAAATGGAAGAAAATAGTGAAAAATGCCTGTTACAATTTCCTAAAGTCAAATGTGACGTCTTCAAACATCTTGTTTTGTCCGACCAACAGTCCAAAACCCAAAGATATTCAGTTTACAATCATAGAAAACAGAGAAAATCACCATATCCTCATGTTTGAGGAGCTAAAAAACAAGGTGAATGTTTGGTCATTTTTGCTTGAAAAACAACTTAAATGATCATTTGATCGAAATAGTTGGCAATTAATCTTCTGACAATCAACTAATTAATTAATCGCTTCAGCTCTAGTTTTTTGTTTTTCTTTTCTTGTGCTTTTTTGTTTTGTGTTATGAGTATGTCTTTTTTTAATGACAGAATCAAATCAAATATTGCTAAATCTGATCAAACAACAAAAATGTGTCAACGTACAATATAAAAAAAAACAACTGATCAGACAGAAGAAACAAATAATTGAAAAACAGTAAAAATGCTGAATTGGGGAAAATCAATAGATCCACTGGATTATGTCATCAAGTTGAATTTCATAACTGTGATATCAGCTGATCTGATCTGTTATGCTCCTTGATAATCACTCAACAATCTCAGTCGATCCCAAACATGCTTTGACTTCCCCTTGACATCCTGACGTGTGTATCATTCAGAACTAAGGCAAGTCAAACATGCAGACTAAAGACACGTGCAAAGAATCTGCTGCATTCGAATGTCAACTTTTCGTGAGCTACGAAAACCAGCCCTGTTTTCAGCTGTGTGTCCATGTATTTTACAGATAATCCAATGGGGTTTTAAATGGTTTCTTTAGCTTCAGAAGTGGGAAAATGTTCTTAAACCACAGAGGAACATGTAATCCTTCTATTCATCTGAAAAATAAAAAATCACCAAATTGGGAAATACATGGTTTTCAGTGAACAGTAATGATGTGTACCTGATAGTTCTCTTATGATGACTTTATACAAAGATTTACAATGAAGTTTTGCAATATTACTTTCCCAGAACACTATTCTGATCTGCATGTAACATTCAGTTTGCAAAACGACTTCATTCTCCAAACACACGAGTAAAGCTCAACATACAAAGCAAGCATATTTCATTTTCTAAGTGCATCTGAGACAAAAAAAAAAGAATGAAGCAAAAGCTAATCTTGAGAATCAGAAGGTAAAGAAAGATGTGATTTTAGCAAATCTCAGAGCAATTTAGGTGCACAGATTATGAGAAAAAGTACAACCTTAATCATGTGGGGTTTAAGGACTTAGTTGCTCTTGTAGTACATACAGATAGAGTCACGCTCACATGTCAAAAAAGTGCAAAGCAACTGTGAAGAAAAAGGCTTAATATTATTTTCACATGGGAAACATGAAGCAAAAAAGGAAAGATTAAATGGAAGATGAAAAGATATTAAAGGGTAAAAAAAGGAAGATGTCCCAACTCACAGGGTGCCCAGTCACCCGAACCGGACAGCTGAACCTGGATCAACTGATCCCAGCAGTCGGTGTCCACTTGTGTCTCCAGTTTGAAGATTGGTTCAAAAACACTCACGCAAAGATAAATGTACTCTTGCCACTGAATCCTTTGACAGTAGGAAAGTGTGAATAGTGTCCCTCGTATGATGGAGAAGAATACAGAGAGAGAGAGACAGGGAGTGTTATGATCCATAGACAGGCAGCTGAAATCTCCACATCTGTTCAGCCGGGCACGCCTTCCTTCTTTTCCAGACTGAAAGCATATAGAGGCAGGAGAATTAGGTGATTGGTGGTGGTGGGGCTGGGCTGGGGGGGGTGTACAGATGAAGAGGAGGAAAATGTGTTTGTGAGTGAGCACAAGAGAAACAGAACTTGTTTTTTGACTTGTAGTTTTGCTGCAGCAAGTCAGCGTTTTCTTATTCCTCCTGGGACAATGTGACCCTGCCGCTGTGGCGCTCCTGTCCCTTAATTTCTGAATCTCTGAATCTGGTAAATCCTGCTGGCTAATCCCTTAACAATCCCGGGCTCAATCCTCTCACCTCACGTGAGCACAAGAGCTCAGCTGGACATGGATATGATGTGACACATGGTTACTTCACCCAGCAACGCTGCTGTCACCGCCATCGTCATCATCATCATCATCAAAACAGCATTTACATTCTCTAAATTACGATTAACAGATCAGATCGCTTTGCTTCACATTTAATCATTCATGTCATGCGATCTCTGCCAAGCCTATTTGTGGATTCCACAAGTTATGAGTTTGAATTGAGGCGTCCGACATGTAGGTAAAAGATGCACTTAGGAACATTTGATGAGACATTTCACTCTGAACCACAAATGTCAACCTCATAGTGGTGCTAGAGGAAAACTCAGAGGATCACCAAAGTCATCAGGCTTCATCATCTGGGAACCTAGGAAGTCTGTTCAAAATTTCACGGCAATCCATCGACAGTTGTTGAGATATTTCAGTCTGAACCAAAGTGGTGGGCCGACCGCCGACAGGCCGTCATTGCCATTCATAGAACTGCTAGCATGGTGAAAAACCCACAGGTGGGGCATCTACCCCCAGCAGAATCCATGGCAGAGCTTTCATTTATCAACACATGAAAAGATGTCAACCCCTATGATGTGTATTGTGAGACATAAACGCAAAAATCTTCCCCCGTCTAATCATGAAGTATGTCTTCATATCCAGCCTTTGCAGTAAAGCCATCTATTGGACATGTATGCACGAGATTAATATGTTTATCATCATCATCAGCATTCCTGCAGCCTGGTTTGGATTCATAATGTACAGCAGCCCCTGAGTACAGAGGAATTTTTTTTTCAGATTTTAAACATAGTTTTTCCTTCACAAATCCTGTTGTGCTCCGATTTAATTTCCACCAGCTATTGTCTCCAACTAATGAACTGACGTGTACGTGCTGTAAAGATTATGTAACACAGAGAAAAAGGTCTTGTTTGTTACGAGGCCGTCTACATGGACGATGCCTGGAATCTCTCTTCTTGGATAATGCTATAAAGTGCAGTGCAGGCATCGCATGTTGATTAATATACATTGTCTACCAGAGACACAATCAGAAAGGATCAGGTTTTTCTGTAGGTGGATGAGACCGCACATGTGAACGAAGCGATGGATGCGGACACTAATTCTGAGTGATACACAGATATTCCATGATGAAGTAGGATAATGCCCTGTAGTCTCCTCACTCCAGACTATTCTTGTGCTTCTTTGAGCAGGTTTATCCTCAGAACTGTGTCATTCAATTGTTTATTAAATGAAGGAAAATCTTCACTAATCCGTGGCTGTCTCCATCTGGTGTGTGTGTGTGTGTGTGTGTGTGTGTGTGGCTGTAGACACAGACAGATAAAGACAGTTCAAGATGTGGATATGGGTATGAAGTCAGCCTAAATCCTTCACAACAGGAAAAATCTGTAAAAGCTGCCAATAAAGGGGATGCAAATATGATACTATGCAGCCTCAGTAAACTCTGTCCTAATTACATTTTGCCAAAGGCTATCGTTCAGCCCAGCCACGCTTTATATCTGCTAATTGGATTCTTCTCTTTAGAATAAACAATGTTTTTTTTTTTTGTTTTCCTACAGGGCATCCTGGCTAAGAGATATTGGCGCAGTCTCAGCTGCGACAGCAATTAAGACGGCAGGGAGCGCCGGACCCGCAAACCTGCACAGCGCAATCAAAGAAAAGTCAACCCTGTCATGCGTGTCTGGAGCTGGGGCACAATTAATAAGAGATCAAATGTGAGTTTGTTGTAGTACCGTGAGGCGTACGCAGGGGGCAGCACATTCATATGCTAAAACAGATTATCTGATCATAGATCAAACCACAGTGGAAATCATATCACCAACATATCCGAATATTAGACTCGACGAATGAATAAATCAAGTGTAAACTGTAGTGTAAAACTACTGCTATTTTTATCTAAAAATAAACAAACAGGTGTCAACAAATGTATTACTGAAATACGTGCAATTCCAACCTAATTATGCTGTGTGTCGTTGTGATCAAATGAAGGATAAAAAGTCAGTCCCTCTCTCACAGCCCTCAGGGAGCCATGTAGGCCTGTGTGAAGATAAACTGATCCTCTTTAACCAGCCCCACTCTATCTCTCCGAGTAATCTCTGCCTCCACCCATGTCTTTCTCTCATGTGAGTCCCTCTCTGGAGCTAAAGCTTTAGCTGAGGCTCAGATTTACTCTCCATTTACACCCCACCTGCCCCTTTTTTTCTCCCCCATCGATATAACGGGGGTTGGCCTGTCGCCCTAAAAATGAACTGATAATCTGAAGCAAGTGAAAGAGGCAACAACAGGGTAAAAAGGTCAAAGGTCTTGACAGCGGGTTGGGACTGAGGGGAGGATTGTACTTTTCAGTTTCCAAGTGATAAAAGTGAAAGTGATAAAAGCTGTAAAAGTCCTAAACTTTCTGTCCACAACTTTGAAGTTACAGAAAATGTTTCATGTTTATAATACCTCTTTATACCTTTACATATTTTTTAACATGTGTAATTTTCAATCACCTGTCACTTGAAATATGTCCAATTCTGCGACCTGTAATTCTTCACTAATGGATTCAAATTCACATGCTACATTTGAGAGAGGCAGAAGCAATGTGTAACCAAATTATAATAGAAATAGAGTTTATGGCAACCTCATGCATGTATATTAATCAGTTTTATTATTTTTCAAATTAATTTATAAATCGTTTATTCTTTAAAGAATTTAAAATAGTGGAAAAACACCAGAATTTCCAGAGCCGAAGGCGACTTCATCAAACAGTTTGTTTTTTCTGACCAAAACTTGTAAAATGCCATCAATATAAAACAGAGAAAAGCAGCAAATTCTCACGTTTGAGGATGCTACATCATTAATTGAAGATTTTGCTGCTTAGTAACACAGCTGATGTGCACGAAACAGTTCTCATCTACAGCACGTTTTGTCTGTGCTGATCTGTGTCAGAGCCGTGATAACAAAGTCTTAAAATGACCCCATAAACGCCTAGCCATGCAAGAACAGGCAACATAATAATAAATTATTTAAGCATCAGATTTCCTTTCCTCATTGTGATCATTCATTAGTCTAGCTGGTTAAGAAATGTGTATGACCTTGAGTTTTGCTTTTATTAAGGGACATAAAAAGTGAAGAACTGATTGCAAATTGTACCAGATTTGTTGATGTCAAACGAGGACAAACATGAACAAAGATTATGACTGAGCCACAACAAATTGGGTTATTCCCTGACTTTTCTGACAGACAGAACAGGCAGGAATGTAGGACAACAAAATAGCCTTGTTGGGATAAAACTGCATATTGGACTGACCCCACAGGCTTCAAACAGATGGTGCTTTAATAATAAATATTTGGGGAAGGCTCCTTTAAATTGGATTACATTAGTGTAATCTCTGCAGCTATTTTAAACCATTTTGAGTGTGCTATCTCATCACAGTAGCTTTAATCCCTCTTAACTTTTGATTGTGTTTAAATTGATTCTCCTCACACACATGGCTCCAACCTCCCCCTGGTTCTCACAGCAAACTCACCCTCGCATGCACAAATCAAATTCACATGTGAAGTTCAGGCACACAAACAAATATACACACACAACACACACCTAAATATTATTATTATTTGTTTGTTGTTTTAAAGTATCACCTTGAGGTCACAGCAGATTTACCGGCCCCCTCATGACAGGAAAGTGGCATCTTAAATCAGAAGTGGAACTAGTTTACTGTACTACTTAGTGGGAAGATTTCGGTGCTCACTGACTTATGTACAAGATTCAGTTTGAGACTGCAAAATATTTTGGAAGGAAGAAGGTAGAGTTAAAACATTAGCATCTAGGTCGGTAAGGAGTACTTCTTATTTTGAAGGGCTTAAATAAGCTCTTGAAGCTGTTTATAATTTTCTAAAATGACACAAAAGCATCCATAAAAGCCAGGTCATCAGCAATAAAATGATGCTAGCCTATTTCAGCAGCCACCAGTGTGAACAATCAAAACAGATTTTGCTTGCAGTAATTATTCCTCCTGTTCGTGTTGTGTTTTTAAACCTTGGCCCTATTTTTCACAAATGTTGGGGTCGAAATGACTAATACTTACCAAAAGTTTTGGAATTGGTCCAGTAAGATCTTTTTTGTTTAACCAGAAACAGAAAGTCTCGCTCTGAAATCTCATGAGAGGTTGAGTTGTTGCAGGAAGACGAAAGGATCTTACTCTTTAACAAAACGATCTGTCTCAGTAGGGATCCTTTCCATAATGTTGTCAGATACTTGAAATAACAATCTGAGCCTGTCAGTGGCAAAAACAACTATTCACGGGCACAATTGCCCCAAAGGATTATGTTGCAGGAAGTGCAGCCTGTTCGCGGATGCCGATCTACTGATTAGTCTTTTCAACCCCAAAATTTATAAAAAATAGGGCTCAGGTTTAAAAATACCAGAGTTTCTCTTTAAGAGATCCATTCCCAATGAGCTTCTAATGTGAGTGATGGGGCACAAAATCCACAGTCCTCATTTTGTGCAAAAATGTATTCCAAAGTTCATCTGAAGTTAATATGAAGCTTCAGCAGTCTGAGTTAGACAGATCAAGGGAGCATCTTCAAAAGTTGCAGGGTTTTTAGTACAAAAAGGGATCTCTTAATGGCCAGTAACCTGTTTCATTGTTCGTAGTTCTGTAACTCTGAGGGGAACTGCAGAGATAATTCTCCGAGCGACCACCTCTCATTTACAAGTGGTCATGTGATCCATTGTTAGTATAAAAATACTGATCATAGCCACTTAAAGGACAGCCTGCCACCTGTTACGCATGTCCTGCATGAGGGTAAGACTGGTGCAGACTCATGCGTTAATATATAATATAAATCCACCTCAGAAACATCTCAGTATTATTAGACTGATTATTCCCTCACTGTCTCAAGACACTGCATCCACATTGTTAGTATAGTGAGGCTCAATCAATGTAAAAAAAAAAAAAAGAAAAACAGCTCCCCTGATATTTCTCACTGCTGAAACTATTTATAACCTTAATTAAATCATCAGAAATACAATTACTCCCATCACAACCTCATGATCACAACCTGATGCATGAATGTTCCCCATCCCTAAAATACAGCAGAGACCACAAATGTATTCATTGCATAATTGTGTGTCTTGTGTGAGCCTGCTACAGTTCAACAACCTTTTTAACCTTTTCACATGCTTGCCGTTTGTCCTCCCACTCTTCCTTACAATGTTTACTTACACGCGTGATCATGCAGTTAAAGCGACAGGGGCGCGCGTGCTTGTTGTTTATGCTGAATGCCTTACATGTCTTCTCTCAGCTCTGACATCCAACACGTTTAACCACAATGCCCTCGGAGCTGAACGAAACACAAGACAGACAAAAATGGAAACGGAGAAGCAGGTTTCTATAGTCAGCAAGGGGAGGAGGGAGCAGTGGGCTGAGGCTTTGATCACATGCAAATACCACACACACAGGGGATATAGGTGTTTATGTGGGAAAACAAAGGCTCTTATTGTGGAACAACTTTTGTGAATTACATAGGTAGGGGGAAAGGTTTACATCTGTACACGTGCGTGGGTGTTAATTTACTTTAACGCTATAGAAAAACAGGTGCAGTCTGACAGTGAAGCGGCTGAACAACAAGTTGAGGATGTCTTCTTGAGGTTGTGTTGTGTTGGTCAGTCTGACTCGGACTAGTGGATGCCAGTGGCCTTTTCATCCCAGCTGTCCATCACAAGTCCCACAGTGCCCTTTCAGCCAACTCTTGGGTCCTAGTGGCAGGGAATGAAAGGCAAACTGAGAGCTAATATGGGTCTGCAACCACAACAGAGCCCATAACCACCCTGCCACCCCTCACACCGTCTCGGGTCTTTGAAGAAGATATTTATAAACCATTAGTGTGGCAGCGAGGCGAGGGTTGGCTGTTTTATCTCCCAGATCTGTCATGTGTTACCAACGCACGAGGCGAGCTGTGCTGACAGAGTGACAGAGTGAGGGCTGATAGGGCCGCTGCAGCACAAGTCCAGGGTCGAACACGGTGGCTGAGCCCCCCCCCCCCCGGGCTGCCTCGCCACTTCACTGCCTGTGGGACGCAGGGAGGGCTTAATGCAGTGAGACTGTAATTAAGAAGTTGAGTGATCTGATTTCAGATTTCCACCGAGCTCTCATCAGAGAGGAATTACAGGATGAGGCTTATAATCTGTATACAACATCAGATACTCAAACGCTTCCCAAGTTCATCATGGGAGAGGTGGAGGGTACGAGTAGTTTGGATGCATGCATGATCTGGAGAGTGAGACAGTTCTCTCTCTTGTGCGTTTATAAGTGTCTGTTTATTGTGTTTTCAGAGAAATAGTTCGACATTTTGGAAACACGCTTATTCTCTTTCTTGGCGATAGATGAGAAGATTGATACCGCTCTCCTATCAGTCCGCAAAATATAAGTTAGTTAACCTAGCTTAGCATATAGGATGGACACCGTCCCTGTCCAAATCATAGCCCGAGACCGATGCTGGGCTTTTGAGGCCGATACAAATAATGATATTTGGAAGTTTAAACAGTAATTGTTTTAACAGACGATGATTGATATCACATACTCAGCAGGACATTTTACTGTTAAAAAGTCAACTTGTCAGTGCTCTTTGGTGGACAAACTATGTAATGGAGACGATGTTTCTAAATTAAGTGAAAACTAATTTGGCATTTGTGTACGGCAATTTGAGATATACTGTACACCAATACCAATATATCAGTATATCAGTCTAGCTCTAGTCCCAGTTGTCGTTTTTACACTTTGGTTCTTGTACAGCTTAAACAAACAAGATATAAAATGTTAATTTTAGAGTTTTAGAGGTGCCTACAGGCAGATTTTGTTACCTTTGGACAGAGCCAGGCTAGCTGTTTCCCCCTGTTTCCAGTCTTTATGCTAAGCTAAGCTAATCAGCGCCTGGCTGTAACTTCATATTTACCGTACAGTTATGAGAGTGGTGTCGATCTTCTCATCTAACTCTCCCCCAGGAAGCGAATAAGTGTATTTCCAAAAATGTCAAACTTTTGCTTTAAGGCTCAGAAGGCCATGCCATTAATAGGAAAAGAGAAGCTCTGAATTAAACTTTCACCAGCCACTCTGAGCTTTAGTCTTGGTCAATGTGCCCTGGTGTAAAATCAAAGGAGAGTATCAGTCAGTGCCACTTCCCACAGCTACAGATACTCCCAAAGCCCAGGTATAGATTTTATAAAGTGAAATCCAATCCAACTGACTTTGAGGTTACTGATCAATATGATTCAGCGGGCTACTTTTCATGGATTGAGCTGTTTGTTTGGTGGAAAAAAACAAACACATTAAACCAAACCTACAAGTGCTATTTTATTGCTTTAAGAAAATGTACCCAAAACCTGCAGAGTTGGGGGATAATTCTCTCTGACAGTCATTTGAACCATCGTTAATATAAAATTGATTATTGCAGCCTTAACTGTCTTATAAATCTGATACCCTGAGAACCAAAAATGAACTTGTGAGGTGATTTAAATACCTGTTTGATGAGATATATCATATTACAGTGCTTTTGATGCTGAATTTATGCTGACATAAAACACCTTTGCTTACCTTTATTTTATCACTGTACTTGCTTTATTCAGAATAATGTCCAAATTACAAACAGTTTTCATAAAGAAAATAAATTAACCTGAAAACGAATCACAAAGCAGCTGCAGAAAACTTTGGCTTTCTGATTTGGTCAAATTCAAAAATATCTATTCAAAAATCTTATGAAACATAATCCAATTCTGTTATACAAAAGTTAAAGAATCTGTTTTCAATTTAAGCTCAGAAAATACACATTTATAATCAAAGGCCTTTTGGAGTACACTACAATACTACAGTGAGGTACATGTTCACCGCACCCTACATCTCAACCTCTATCTTTACCTTAAGCACAGAAATTAGGTGATTAATAATTAACATCACCTGGTGCAGAAGCCCTTACATAGACTAAATCAATATTTAAATCCTAATTATAGCAGGTCATTTTAACATGTATTTAGGACATGGTAGACAGAATTCACTGCACATATCCTAACAGCAGAACACACACACACACACACACACACACACACACGGGCAAAGAGTGAGAAATGTCTACAATTTAGTGAAAAAGAAAGCCTTTTGGATATATGACGTCTTTGGAAAGACAACAGCTTTGTAAACCACACTACCTTTGTAAAGTTAGAAATGCTTCTCATTGGTCCCGCTGAAAGTGACTTGGTGATAAAATCCTCAAATAGACCGGCATGCTGGAGAGTCAGGCCTCAGATGGTCAGTAGAGCCCTGCCGGCCTTAATCTCCACTGTACATTATATCCAACATGTCCAATACACACAGGCGAACCCAAGTGACCCTCTCATCCGTCCACCCACGTGTCCACCTACAGAGCAGCTGAGGGGCCCGGACAAAGGTGAGAGTGGCATCTTAGAGCCCACAGAGACCAGAAATAACTTGGCCCTCAATGTCTCCCACCTGAGCCCAGTTCACTCACTGCTGCTCTGCTCTCCACTGTCCTGCGAGGCCACATTAAAGATTCAGTACACCCAAATCACAAGTCCAGGTCAAATGATAGAGCCATGAGGTCGAAAGCTTGTCAGACTATGATACATGATTTATTGCTCCAGAAGGTTATCACGGTGTTAATAATTTTATCTTTTGTTGGACGATGGTGACATAAAAAGTACGGTATTCACATTACAAAAGAATGTCTGCTTGTACGCATGTGATGAGCCAATGCAGCCATGACGTTGCATTGTGTTGTGTTTTTTGCCATCTGTCTGAATATGGCGTTAAAGTGAAACTCTGGTATTTTTAAACCTGGGCCCTATTTTTTTTGTTTTTTACAAATTTTGGGGTCGAATATTTACCATTAGTTTTGGAATTGGTCCAGTAGATCACCTCCACCAGCATCTGTGAACAGGCTGCAATGGCTGCAACGTAATCCTTGCAGGCAATTGCGCCCGTGAAAAGTACGTCCAATAAAAGTGCTTGTTTTTGCCACTGACAGGCTCAGACTGTTATTTGAAGTTTTTGACAGCACTGTGGAAAGGATCCCTACAGACACAGACCGTTTGGCTAAAGAGTAAGATGCTTTTGTCTTCCTGCAACAACTCAACCTCTCGCGAGATTTCAGAGGGAGACTTTTCCTTGAGCGAGACTTTCTGTTTCTGGTTAAACAAAAAGGTTCTTACTCTTAGTATTAGTCATTTAGAGTTTCTCTTTAATGATATGTGGCCATGGAGATAGTTCAGATTTAACTTGTTGACGTTTTGAAATATCTGTAAATATCCCATTACAATGGAGGTGTAAGGAATTTTGTTCATTGAGCTCAACATTTTAAAATATTATGTCTGAACATCTCAACAGCAACATGTCCATTTAGACACAAAGTCCCAGTTAAATTGGATAATCCACAGACCTCCCTGTGTGGATGTTTCCCTGTTGACAGTGGGGTCTGTTATCCAGAGCAACTTTCATAAAATTTTAAATCTTCTAGAGATAATTTGGGTGAACTGACCCTTTAACAGTTACATTACCTGTCCCTGTTTCACCCAAGCGATTGCACATGGTGCAGCTCACCTACTTCAGCGAAACAAACTGCGCGCGCACACACACACACACACAGTAGCTAAAACTGCAGCTGCGTGGTTACGCAATAAAAGAAGTGACATGAAAATACATTTTCCAACCAGGTGAGATCTGTTTCTCTCTGAACTTTAGACTGGTTTAGCAGCCGAGGATGTCGTAAGATGCTATAAGAGCAACCGTTTATGCAGTTATGGTAAAATGTCTTTATCCTTAACACTGCTTTCCTGTTAACATCCTGTTAATCAAAACCACAAGACCTGCTGCTGTCAAGTCTGTGGATTTATAAAACTGAAAATGTGTTGCAGTTGTATAAAGACAGTTGTTTGGTCCATCAGCTGTGCAGATTCAAGCAGCAGTTATTGCTGTACAGCGCAGCACTGTTCATGTGTGACATTTTACCGCTGAGTGAAGTCGTCTGTTTGGCTCGCTCGCAAATCACGGGCATGATTAATGTGGCGCAGTGATTTGTACAGGTAATTTCGCTCCTGCTTTACTTTCCTGCTGTGCATTACCCGTGCTAATGTGACACTTTATTGATCCCTGTAGGGAAATTTTCTTTTCACAGCAAGGTCTAAGTGCAGGGTCAGTTAACAGGAGAGCAGCCCCGCAGCTGGTAAAGATTCAGTGTCGTGTTGAAGGATGTTTGCCGACATGGGGGGCTTAAACTCGTGGCCTTTGGTTGAAGGACGGTCACCAAACTCAATATGCTGCCATAAGCTGCCTGATGTCTGTTGTTTCAGTTTCAGCATATTTCCAGTAATATGTTGATTTATGCATGCATTTATGTTAAAGTAAATATACATGTTGCGTAGTTCAGATTTTTACATTTAATTAAAGTCAAATTCAAATTTTTCACAACCTGGGCCTCATTTTCATTCACTTGTCTCAGTTACGATTACATTTTATTCACTGACTTCATTGCTGAGATCTGGGGACGGAGTTGTAAAAGTTGTAAAAAAAAAAAGACGTATTTCTGCCATACAAAAGGCACACATTAAATAACTGCCCAATGTGTCCACTGTTAATGTTTTTAGATTCTGTTCCTGGTTTAATTTTGACCTACTATAGAGTAGGCAGAGATATTACCTTATAACAGTTTTATATTGTTATTATTGGGCTTCACCTCCAAATAAGAGCTTTAGATCTGAGAACATTTGTATATTATTTCACACAAGTTTATCTCCCTAACCTCTCCTGAGCAAACTCTTAAACTCCCTCTAACTCTGTTTTAACCATGTTGGCTAGCTAGCTGCAACAGTAACAGGAACACAGCACAAACAATCGAGAGGTCAAGCAATTCACCTCGCATACAAATTACCTTCTTTACTTTAGCGATGCGGCACGGACAGATTAGATTGCACCAGGTTTCAAGGTAATTACCACACAAATAGCCTAGAAAATCATATAATTCAGCTTTTTTTGTTGAATCTAGAGCCAAAGTCCTATTAATCAATTAGTGGATCTACAGAGAATTAGGAAAAATTAATTGATGATCTGCTGCTATTTTTTTGTCTTATGTGACAGTAAACTGAATATCTTTGGGTTGTGGACTGTTCATGGGTATCACCTTGGGCTTTAGGAAATTGTGATGGGGCATTTTTCACTGTTTTCTGACATTTAAAAGTTTTTAAAAATCGTTTGTTGAAGCCCAAGTTGCCCGGTAGCAAATATTAGGACCCACATGAGCTTTAGGTAACAGCCATAGAAGGAGGTTTTAGCTTACAAGCTGTGTACAGCTCATGTTCACTGTCGGACTCATATGTTGTATCAAAGCCGATGGGAATTATGTCCAAAACAAGAAAAATGGGACCAAAGATTGTAAAGAAATGAACATTTCCTTAAATTGACAGCAGATTGAAGAGCAGATCGCTCTCACAGAGTGATTAGCGGTGAATGGGCGAGCGATGGATTGAGTGATTAAGTTAAAACAGCTGCAGCCTTTTTCTTTTTTACAACCACTGACAGATTCCCAATAAATGAACAAATAGACTCATAAACACACAGTTAAGAGAAAGCGTTGCAACGTGATGGAGCATATAATTTAGCTATTGAACCTTAAATCTTTCACACTTTTTATT
Source organism: Macquaria australasica (assembly GCA_005408345.1). NCBI lineage: Eukaryota > Metazoa > Chordata > Actinopteri > Centrarchiformes > Percichthyidae > Macquaria > Macquaria australasica. The sequence continues at coordinate 590,538 of SEMN01000236.1, forward strand.
TCAAAAGAAAATTCAATAAAACGGTGCCCAATATGCACTCAATATGTACTCACAGTGTTAGAAAAGAAGAGATGGTACACAACAGAGACTACTTGTGTTCTCCGCAATTAAGCGCAGCAGTAATTTAAGAGAGGTGAGAGGACTGTAATCAACATGGATTATATCAAAGTGTAAAAAGGATTCGATGGCTCCCCACACCCTGACATGATAGATTAAGCGAGAGAGGCTTTTAAGGCCTCTCGAGGGTCTGCTGCTTGTGAATGCATTATAAACTGTGCTCCCTTCAGTGTTGGGATTAAATGAAGAACAGTTGTTCCCCTGAGACTGACCGTGTGGTGGCTCTGTGTAATGGTCAAAGACATTCGAAAGAGATTTATTTGTGTAATCCTCTTGAGCTACTTTACTTTTCTCTACAATACGTTTACAGATAAAAAGCTGGCGTCTTAATGACGACAGACTTGCCAAGTGGCATTGACTCTGAGGTGGAGGCCCAGAAAGAAACGAGAAACGTATTCTTCAGCCTGGTTAGCAGTAATCTAAAGTACATCTAATGTAATGTCCTACCTGAAATAGCATTTGCCATAGAGCTGGGTATCAAACCTCGATACATTTTTGGTATTTACTGTCTAAAATGTGTGGAAAACTGTCAAGTACTGATCTCGAGCTGCAACTAATGATTATTTCCATCATCAATTAGTCTGCTGATTATTTTCTCGATTAATCATTCGATCTATAAAATGTCAGAAAATAGTGAAAAATGCCCTGGGTCATGTTTTCAAATTGGTGTTTTTGTCTGACCAACAGGTATAATAATAATACTTATTTATATAGCACCTTTCATACAGGGAGTCTAGCTCAAAGTGCTTTACAACAGAAGTGAAGGAACAAGAGAATAAATAAAAGTAAATTGAAACAAGTGCAAATACTGCTCAATAAAACCAAGCAATCAAATGAGTAACAAAGAGGCTATGCTAAGAATAATATAAAATGTGAAAGATAGAAATAAAACAAAGGAAGAGTGACAGTTAGTTAAAGGCGATGCTGAATAAATACATTTCCAATATCTTATTAGTAATAATTTTATATTTTGTTAGTTTAATCTACACTGATCACATAAATTAAATATAGTGCAGCAACATCTTGGGGCTATTCTGGTTATAGATCTTGATATGATGTATAAAAACACTTTCATTTAACAGCTTGATAGGTGATGTTTGTTTTGTAACAATTAGCAGAAAAGCCTTCGCTCATTACAATAACTCTGCAGCTGCAACCACATAAATACATGTAATCAAAAGTGTTTCAGACAAGCTTTTTAAAATCAAAACAAAACCTATTTCATAACTGACTCGTAGTCTAAACGTTGGAAGCTCAATGATCACAGTACTCTTATAATGCTGTGTGTGGCTTTTGCTCTATTAGAGTGCCTCCTCTTAAATCTGTGTGGACAGTTGGCAGTAAAGGGGTTAAGCCTTTAATTCTGCCACAGTTCAACAGAGCATTGATTAGTTTGGATGGATGAGGCCACGAAAGTTGTGTTTGTTGCGGAGAAGGTGATTATGGATGGAGAGGCAAACAGAGAGTTAAACGTAATTTTGTTTTAGTGCATCGTTCGATGTTAGTGTGTGTGTGTGCTGTGCGGTGTTTCTGAGGATAAATGTCAGTACTCTTGTGTGTTTTCTGCTCTGACAATTAAAGCCAGGCACACAGTGATTTTATAGACACATTTGTGCTGTGAATGAATGGCGCCCATTTGCCCTTTAACCTCAGCAGCCTCACGCCCACTCTCTGCTCGGAGGCCCCTTTCCCCAGTCACTTTCTATCTATCTGCAGCAGCCTTACACATAAATGATTACTGTTTCTTAGGCCAGGTCGCTAAGCTTCCTCTCTACGCTCTAATCTTATTATCAGCCCAAGCTGGCTTTAGCAGGGAGGGAGATGGGATAGACAAAAGTCGTACACAAGAAGGCATCATAACATGACCGCTGTCCTTTTACTCAGGAGACAATCGCATTATAGTAGAGAGACAAACCTGGTATTGAGCAAGGCGAGTGGGCGTCTGGTTGTGAGGGTAGTTAAAGATTTTCAATCAGACTTTGTTGTAGATGGATAATCTCTCTCTTTTCGAAAGAAGAAGAAATTAAATCGATACAAAATCACAGTATTTCCCGGTATAATACTGTATCAGTGCTATCACACCATATATTTGTAACATATAATCATGTGTAATCAATGATGTCTTTAACATGAAATATGGACAGTTTAACTGTGTTTACAAATATACTTCAGTCTATAAAAAGCAGTAGTTGTGGCTTTATATTCATTTTATGACCCTTATGTAATTTCTATGGTTATCAAATGACAAAAATCGAATAAACTGGAAAAAAAAAAAAAAAAACTGGTTTACTATTTCAGATTTTTTATTATCGTTTCAGTTGAGTTTAGGTTATGTCTTTGTTTTTTTGTTTTTAAGAGCATAAATGGTAAGAGACTTTTGGATAGTGCTCCAGCATATACACGTTATCAAATGCATAATCTACTGGTTTAATTTCAACAAGGAGTCAAGGAGACACTTTCATCAATGACCACTACTTTGGGAAGGTAAACTGCTGAGTAGATAACTCATCTCTCTACATCTCGCAGCAAGAAAACACAAATTGGTTGAAATTTTAAACAAAACATGCAAAAATGCAGCCAGAAACCCATTCATTCTGGACTCACTTGTGTTTTTCTGACCACAAACACTGCGGTGTCCATTTCGATGTGAAGCGTAAAGCAGCCGCCAGTGTTCATGAAAACACTGACCTGGTGAAAACGGGTGAAAACTGGTGAAAACGAACTCCTGAGGGCACAAACCACTGTCCAGACCTTCAGATAAACCAATTAGGTCTAAGTGGTGGTCAACTGTTGCTGTCCCCTCACCCCACCCAACTCTCTCAAAACAAGTATAAATACACCTGTGACTGGGTGCAGGTATTCGCTTATACCCTCAAAATTACAAATAATTGCTTGCTCCTCTTCAGATAGTCCTTTTCGGATAGGGCAAGTTTATACTTTAACGGCATCACGTGTTTCTCACTGAGAATGACCATTACTTGTGAAACAGTTAACCTGATTGGCTGTGATTATCTTGTCCCCTACAGTATATTGATCTCTATAAGTGGAGAGGTATATCTGTTTGACACAAAAAAAAAAAAACCTGACAATGCTAGCCGAAGAGTCACACTCATAGAAGTCTATCTATTTATTATACTTTTTATTTTCTTTTGCACTATCTGAACACATATTGTGGCACTTTAGAAGATGTCCACTTTGTTCCAACACTTATGCTACTATAAAATAAGCTAGTTCAATAAGTGACATGACGGCTGGACTGTTTATGTGTGAAATATACCTACTTTCCATAAGTTGCTTCTCAGCATGACTCAACATTGCACTGTTCACATACATAACCCTTTTATTCTCATACTATACTGTACGTTTGCAAAGCATATTTTTATTATATCAAGTAAGATACACACCAATGACACAACAACTACTGAACAGAGTTTTTGCATCCATCTGGGCAGGCTCTGCAATTAAATTAATAATTTAATTACACAACATCTCTTTTCAATAACTTTACTCTTACATGCAGACTGAGTTATGTGATTTCAAAATAGATATGCTCTTCTGGTATTGCAGGGAAAAGCTGTACGTCCTTAAATATCGCAGCTCTATAATTTCTGTGACAGCAGCAGTTAAACTAATTTCCTCATTTCAAATCAGTGGGGACGTACAAGCGCACTGATTAGAAGATCTAAATGCACGACAGTCATCTCCACTCCAGGATTTTACTGGAAACTCCAGCAGGATATCTGTCCATACTTTGTTCTTCTTTTGGACAATTAGTCAGTTTCACTGTGGAGAACAGATGAATAATGAAATGCTACAAAACCAGGAGATGTTTTAGTCTGAACCACTGATTAATCACAAACTGCATGTGAGTTGCTACTATCTGAAAATGGAGCACTGCAGATTTCAAAGGCTATTTTTTGCTTTAACACCGAATAATAATACATCTCTGTGATAAAGTTATTTGAAGCAACTGAAGTTTCATTCTTTCAAGCTCTTCAAAGCAGCTGTTAATCTCTGCTTTGTTGTCGGTCAATATTGTGACTCTAAAACTCCTTTTGAAAAAGAGGGTGTAAAAAATGTTTTTCACTTTTACCTTCTCTCGTCTGCGGGCATGTTTTTAATTAACTGTAAGAATGACAACGTTGGTTACGTATTGTAACCCCAGATTCTATGAGTATAGGCGCAGCCCTCTAAGGCTATCGCTAGTGGGTTTATCCCTCGCGCGCATGCGCAGCACTGAAAAACTTAAGTCCACGCCACCTGCGGTATGGGCCTCATCCACGGTCTCACCCTGTGTATAAATTGGACTGAGACCATGCAATCGGCTCCCAGATTAGCTTTTTCTTCAGCCATCCAGGAAGCCAGTGAGGCCCAGATCTTAGAGGGCTGCGCCTATACTCATAGAATCTGGGGTTACAATACGTAACCAACATTCTATTTCGTATAGGCTTCGCCCTCTAAGGCTATCGCTAGTGGGTTAAGGGCGAAGCAGGATATAGTCTATGCCTCACTGGGTCCGTCCGGTACCACAAGCATAACGCACCCTGATCCAATAAAAGGAGAACAAAAATACAAGCCATGGCGCTGCGTCATGCGTAATGGCGCAGCGCAAACAACCTCATCACAGGCACTCAAGTGACACAAGCACAGTAAAAACCTGACATTCACCGTGAGGGAAGGAAGGCTGGGAAATCACAAATAAAGCCTACTGCTGTGACAAGCGAGGACGAAGGTTACGAACTGTAACAGTCCAGCGAAAACAGAGTAGGTTAAAAAACACGGCTCTCCACATGCCGACAGGCAAGAGGAGAGAGCGCACAGATAAATCACAATCCAATCACTCTGACAGAACACTCAGTACAGAGTGCGTCATAGAAAAACGGGAAACATCCCGCAGATAAAAACGAATGAAAGAACAGGGGGAAGACCAGGAAGCTGCAGTGCATATGTCTTCCACTGACATACCTCCATGCAAAGCCGTGGAAGATGAAATTCCTCTCGTAGAATGCGCCCTGATGTTCTCCGGGGGGTCCGTTCCAGAGGAAAAATACGCTTGTGAAACAGCTTCACACAGCCAGTGTGACAGACGCTGTGCAGACAGAGGAAGTCCCTGAGACTGCTCCCTGTAGTGCACAAACAAACGCTGGGAACGGCGCAACGCAGCCGTGCGCGCAACGTAGCAGGACAGCGCACGCACCGAGCAGAGGAGATGAGACGTGGCCTCCTCCTCAGACCCGTGAGGAGGAAGGAAAAACCCGTCCAATGTTATCACTCTCGATCTGAATGAGCTATTAATGCACTTCGGCGTAAAAGCCGGGTTAGGGCGCAAAATAGCTGAGCTGCCATCCCCTTGGATTCTGTTGCTTTCTGCAGGTGTTTCTGCCTCTGGAGCTGTGGAGGTCTGGGTCTGTGGTTGCTGCCGCCTGCTGCCCCCGTGCTCCTGCTCTGCACCCGCTGATGCTATTGCTGTTGTTGCTGTTATTACTATTGCTATTATAATGTTGCTCTTAGTGTTGTTTCTGTTGGTGTTAACATCAATGCCATTACCATATCTATGCTGTATTGAGCTGCTGTATGTTCTCTTCCTCCTGCTCTCTCTCTCCCGCTCCCCCCCTCCCCCTTCAACCCAACCGGTCGAGGCAGATGACCGCCCACCTTGAGCCTGGTTCTGCTCGAGGTTTCTACCTGTTAAAAGGGAGTTTTTCCTTGCCACCGTCGCATAGTGCTTGCTCATGGTGGGAACTGTTGGGTCTCTGTAAATATAAAGAGTCGGTCTAGACCTGCTCTATTCGAAAAAGTGCCCTGAGATAACTTTGTTATGATATGGCGCTATATAAATAAAACTGAATTGAATTGAATTGGATTCGGAGACATGATGGAGCCACAGAGAGAGCAGATAAATCACTCACCCTCTTCGCAGATGTCAAAGCCAACAGCAGTGCCGTCTTGACAGACAGAAACTTAAGCGGAACCTGATCCAGAGGTTCAAACGGAGCTTTAACCAGCGCGCGTAAAACCAGCGCCAGATCCCACTGAGGAGCTAGAGAGCGTCACGGGATCCAGATTCTTTTCCACACACCAATGCTGAAAAGCTGACCATTTGGCTGCGTAAGACGCTCTGGTAGACGCTGCCCTGGCGTTCTGAATAGTACACACGACCTCACTAGAGAGACCCATCCTCTCCAAGCGGTCCCGTTCAGGGGCCAAGCCCACAAGCGTTGGCCTATCATCGGGTAATTCCTGATCGCCCCCCCCGCCTGAGAGAGAGCGTCCCCCCGCCATGGCAGTCTCCATGGGCAGCCCGATAACAGCCGCTGCAGCATATAGAAGCACAGCGGGCCACGGCTGATGCGCAAACGCGTCCACTCCCAGTGGAGGATCGTCTCGTGCGCTCAGAGAGAACCAGAGCGCGCACTGCGCGTTTTCGCGTGTGCCAAACAAATCCACCTCTGCCTCGCCAAACCTGAGCCAAATCTGGGCGATCAAGTCGGGGTGGAGGCTCCAATCCCCCTGACGAGGACCCCCTCTCGACATAATGTCCGCCCCTCTGTTCAATTCGCCGGGAATGTAGCACGCTCTGATGGAGAGCAAGTGTGTGTGCGCCCAGCGTAACAGCCGTCTGGCTATGTTCAGAAGCTGAGCGGAGCGCACTCCTCCCTGGCGATTTATGTAGGCTGTTGTGGCCCTGTTTTCCGTGCGAATCAGCACGTGCTGCTTCCGCAGCAGCGGGGCGAAGTGTCGAACCACTTTCCACACAGTGAGCAATTCCAGCGCGTTTATGTGGAGAGACATGCGTGCCGGCCACCGTCCTCCCACAACCCGCGACAGACACGTCCCCCCCCATCCTGAGAGACGCGTCTGTGAACACTGAGATGTGTGACGCAGCTCTGCCCAGCGGCACTCCCGCTGACAGGACGTGGGGATTCCTCCAGTAAGCCAAATCGGAGCCCACTGATGGAGGAATGAAAACCATGCGCCTCCGGTGACGCACAGGATCGACGCGCAGACGAGTGAACCACCTCTGCAGCCATCTCATGTGAAGGAGGCCCAGGGGAACCACTGTGTGACCCGCAGACATCATGCCCAGTAGCTGCATGACAGAGAGAGCCGTCACAACACTGTGCGGCGTGACGCGGCGGAGAAGAGCGCACAGCGTCTCCATTCTCTGCTGTGAGAGCCGCGCTCTCATGCTGGCCGAATTCAACTCCACTCCCAGATAAACAATCAGCTGGGAGGGGAGAGGCGAGCTCTTTTTCCAGTTTATTGTGAAGCCCAGACTCAACAGATGCATCACCAGCGTCTTCGTCTGTAACGCGGCTTCCGCCCTGGAGCGTGCCAGTACAAGCAGATCGTCCAGATAAAACAGCACTCTCATCCCAGACCTGCGTAACGGCTCCAGAGCCGTCTCCGCGCTTTTTGAAAAAGTGCGTGGAGCCAGGGAGTAACCGAACGGCAGACGGTTGTACTGATACTGCGTCCCCTGAAATGAGAAACGCAGGAATTTCCTGTGTTTCGGGACGATGGAGACGTGAAAATACGCGTCCTTCAGATCTATGGAAGTGAACCAGTCTCCCTGGTGAACACATTCCAGCACCTGTCTGATCGTTAACATGTGAAAGGGTCGGGACATTATCAATTTGTTGAACAGAGACAAATCGAGAATGGGCCTCATCCCCCCCGTTTTTTTTCGGAACGAGAAAATAACGGGAGTAAAACCCCTGATTCTCTTCCCCGAGGAACCCTGGAAATCACATTTTTCAACAGGAGTTCCCGCAGCTCTGACTGGAGAGCGAGACAGTGTTCTTGGGATGACAAGACTGTTTCCAGTATCCCGTTGAACCTCGGGGGGGGAGCGGCGAACTGCAGAGTGTAACCTCTGTCGATCAGCCTGCTCATCCAGCTGTCCATCAAACATACTCTGAGCAACGCTCTGAAAGCGGGCGTACATTTGCTTGCGCCGTGCTCGTCATGGAGACGAGCCAAGAGAGAGCCCTCGCCGCCGTCGCATGAGCATCTTTCTCCGGCGCAACCCATGGGGGGCTCGGACTGAAAGGGCTGAGTCGAACTCGCAACCGGCCGTAGTGGGAGAGGAGATGCGCAACGGCCGGAGAGCCCAGCATCGCACAGCCGCCATTTAGGAGAGAGCCCGTAAACGTGCTGTTGCGTGTCAAACTCACTCACACACACTGATGAGTGGGGAGAGGAGACGCCAGACGCAGGCATGGATGCGTGTGCGCTGTCCACACGAGGCGTAACAGCACTCGTGGGCTCATAGGGGCGCATCACAGCAGAAACACCATGTGTGAGGGAAGCCTCTGAGCGAGTGACAGAGGGAGTGTGCTGCTTAGGTGACGTGAGTCCGTGCCGCTGACTAACCGAAGGATTAGAGGCGGCCGGCTCACACAGTGAATGTGTGTGTAACAGCTGCGGCTGAGTCAGAAGAGTCAGGTGCAAACTGGTTGTCAGGAAAACCACTCTCTAGGGGATGATGTTTTTGTTTTATCTCAAAACTGTCATAAACATCAAACACACAAGCAGTATTAACACAAGTATTACACACATCCCCCCCAACCCGTCATTGTCTCCTGCTCTGCTTCCTCGGAGGCTCCAGGGGAGGATTGGACCAGGAGCAGGCCACACGGCTGGATTTGACGGCCCTCCGAGGCGCCGACTGCGCCGTCGAGTACGCCGGTTGCGGCTGGGAAGGAGGAGGAGGAGGAGGAGGTGGTGGCGCAGGGAGACGAGACGCAGCTCCGGCGGCCGCCGGAGGACATCTCTGCTGTTGACGCCATTCTCGCCATTCTCAGCGGTCACGCCATTGACCGGGAGGACGGTGGGAGCACACAGCGGGTTGGGCCCAGGTGACGTGCTTCCTGATGTTCTCCGCCTCCTCAGACGCCGACTTCATGGCGCTCACCATCGATTGAAAGTGAGGTCCAAACAGCCCATCCGGGCTGATGGGAGCCTCTAACAGGTCCTTTTTGGACGCCTCAGGAATAGCGGACTGCTGCAGCCACAGGTGCCTGTGGATCATCGTCTGCCACGCTTCAATCCTCGCTGAGCAGACGGCGACAGACGCACAGAGCATCAAGATGGCGTTGGAAGCTTTGCTCACCTCTTCTGCGTACTCCGGAGGCATTGCGTCAGGCTGGGCCGCCAGCTTCGTCAACGAATACGCCAGCAAGGAGATGTTGTTGGCTGCCGCCGAAGCCTGGGACGCACACTGGTGTGAGCGGTCAGCGAGGCGGGCTGTCAGCTGGTCCTTTGAAGCTAGCAGAACAGGCCGCCGTCCGGCTAGCGTGTTCGCCTGCTTCACCCCGAAGAACGCTGTGAGGTTGGACTCCAG